>JALJVW010000163.1:3420953-4083453 GCA_024865655.1 Emberiza elegans
ACTTTTTTCTTTTATTCAGTAACGAGTTGTCTTTTATAGATGTATTTTGTAGGTGCTATACAAGTGCTTTTTTTAGATAACAAACAACAGCAACAGTGTAGATGTTGAAAATGATGAATGCTAAAGAAGTTGTGTTCAGTGCTGCTATTAAGCTCTTCAGAATCATTTTTTCTTGATAAGTCAGACAGATTTGGTCTGTCATCACAAATCAGTGTTCTCATTGGAAAAGTAATAAACAATCACAGAATGTTGAGGTGGGAGGTGCAGGAAGGGACCTCTGTGGAGATCATCTCATCCATCCTCCCAACTCCCAGCAGGGCCAGCTAGAGCAGGTTGCTCAGGGCCATGTCCAGCCAGGTTTTAAATATTTCCAAGGGTGGAAAGACTCCACAGTCAGCCTGGACAAAGTTCTTCATACTGGGTCACCCCTAACGTAGAAAATCTCTATTTTCTATGTACCAGTGCATGGGGTTGTTCTTCCTCTGCTGCAGGACTTGGCATTTCCCGTGCTGAATGCCCAGAGATTGCTGTTGGCCCATTTCTCCAGCCTGTTGGTGTCCCCCTGAGTGGTCACACAGCCATCTGGTGTGTCAGCTTGTCCTTCAGCTCTGTACCAGAAATGGCTTTTTGGGTATTGGTGGTTTCAGCATCTGTAGCTCAAGCCCAGGAGCTGTTCAGCTGATGGATTGTGTTAAAAATGCATTTGTGCAGCAGGTTGTGAGTCTGTCGTGTTGCAGTTCAGGTACTTTTGATTGTTCAGCAGTTTAGGTCTTGGTCTGTCTTATGTTCCAGTTGATCAGCAGGTGTGTTACTGTTGGTTTTTATCTTTAATCAGTAAGCTTGGATCATTTTAGATCAGAGGCAGACTAGATAAAGGCAAAAAGTGAGGCCAGCCACTAGGAAACCTGGCAGGGATTGCATGGTGGTTGTGCAAATTGCACAGTGTTTTCCCAGGTGACTTCATGGCTGGAAATGCAGAATGCACAGAGTGTGGAAGGCTGGGTTGTAGAAGTCCAGATAAAACTTCTTAACAATGACTTATGGCAAAGATATTTCACTGTAGGCTACAGTGGTGTTAGAAATGCAGCAAATTCAACCCCCCCTGCAATAGCCAGTGGCTGTGGCAGAGGAGGATGGTTGAACCCTGAGCAATAATAACTTAAAGTGCTGCAGCTAAATCTGGCAGTGTTCATCTCTGGTGCATGTGCTAGCAGGGAGCCTGTCAGGCAGTCATTAGCTTTGCAAATTCACATTTAGTGCTTGCTGATCACAGCCCTCTCTGTGTAAAATACCTCAAAGTTCTCAGGTTTTCTTGGTAGTTTTTGGAGAGATTTGCCTGCTTTCTTAAAAAAAAATGTTTGAAATCCAAACAAGGTGAGAAATTGAAATTACCATTTAGAGCACTGTAATTTCTGTAGCTGTCCTTTACAGTTGTCACTGTGTTTGAAAATGTTACCTAAGATGTCTTTAAAGTTCAAAGAAGTCCCTTTAATCATAAGCATATGGTTATTGAATGTTTTGGGCTAGACTCTGCTGTCTTCCATCCTGAGCTCTGTTTGCAGTTCTTTTAGTTGAAATGTTGTCTGTATTTTTTTCTGTTAGAATTCTTGCTGGAATTTTTATCGCCTCAATATATTTTACTCCAAAACAATTTAGGATGTGTGTTTGCTATATTTTATATAGCAAAATATGGTGGTTTTGAGCATTACTCTTTTTGATATTAAAAAAATAGTATAAAAGTATTTTTCTATCAGTCTACAAAAAAACCTGCATCTGTTACTGTGACTGAGAGCTTGTAGTTCCTAATGTTGTGGGATTTGATGACTAATACTGATCCATGATATAGCAGTCTGTCACTATCTGTTACCCAGATAAATGTCATAAAAGAGAGGAAAAAAACCTTTGGGGAGCCTATTTTGTCATCTTTCAAATATTAAGTCTTACTGTAATGTTCATTTCCAAGTGACATTGCTACACATACTACATTCATAAAAATTAACAGCTTAACAGCTTTTTTTTTTTAATTGGGACCATGTATGTGTTCTTTCTAGTAGAAGCATGAAAAATAGCTCACTGTATGGTGTTAGGATAAGTTCATTGCAAATAGGCGTAATATAAACTGTTAGAGACTTTATGGTTTTTTTTTTTTTTAAAGTTTACCTAATCTGCCTCCAAAATTGGAATGTAGCCTTCTTGAGAGAGTAATGAGAAGTGTTTCACTCTAGTGAAATGTTGCATTTTGATGTGTTTGGTGTGTGCTGTTGTCTGAGAGATATGCAGTTAATGTTCCTAGTAAAACATTTATCATTTTAGCTACAAAGTCTATAAACCAGCAAGTTCTTATGTTTGTGCTCTTTGATGGAGGTGTAGTATTCCTAATGATGTTTAATTTCCAAGATAAAGGAAGGCTCATAAAGGTGTTTCCCTTGGCTTCTTACAGTCAGTACCAGGCTCATGTAATCATAATTTTTCAAGGGAGGTAAGCTAATACTTTGTCCTGTGTAGTTTGCAGACAGCTCAAAAGGTGTTAGATGTGCTTTTTTCCCTTTCTTTCATACGGACTAGAGATTGAGAGCTCCCTCTTCAGCCTGTCTGCACCTTCA
This sequence comes from Emberiza elegans, assembly GCA_024865655.1. Lineage (NCBI taxonomy): Eukaryota > Metazoa > Chordata > Aves > Passeriformes > Fringillidae > Emberiza > Emberiza elegans. Next base: position 3,423,557 of record JALJVW010000163.1, read on the forward strand.
TTCTGCAAGGCAGAGGGCTCAGAAGCTGGGTGATAAGGAAAAGTGGAGGAGAGACTTTTTTTTTAGCAGCTCTGAGGTAAATTACTGCATCAGTCTGAACTACATTTACAGGTTTTGAGACAGGATTTCTTCTAGGCAAACAAAGCTTAATGGAAATTCTGCATATGTCTGCTAATAATAACAGTCTGAGAAATACAGTAACTCACCTGTGCTAGAGCTGGTTGTCTGTTATTTCATACTAATAAAAATTATAACTGTATATAAACCCTGTATAATATATTAATAGTGGGGTTTTTTTCCTGCCATTCTAATATGTCTGACAGTTTATATTCATAAAGTTGAAGACAGGGATTTCCCAGTCTTTTACTGAGTAATTGATTGGCCCTTGCTTTGTTTTAAGATGTACAGGCATACACATGACGGCTCTGGAGCAGAATTTTGGGCAGAACATCCTTGTTACAGCTGTTGTGTGCATGACTGACATAAAGAAGAATAATTTTAAAAGACATTCTGCTCAAAGGCCTGCTGAATAGCAAAAATATATATATATATATATATGTAGTAAAATGGAAGATATTTATATGCTAATATATCAGATACTGTGAGCTTCAATACTGCATGTTGACCTTTATTTTAACACACTGTGTGGGAATGCAATAACAAAGAATTGAAAGTACTTCCTGTAGGACTGATTATATTTGGGTGCTGTCTCTGCAAGTGGTATCTTGAGATTCAAATATGAATTTGTGACCAAAAGTGTTGATTTTTAGAAGTACTGTAAAAATTGCAGAAAACCTACCCACAGTAGAAAACATGAAAAGAATAATTTTTTTCTTAAAAAACCAAAACAAACACAAAAAAACTCCACCAAACCCCAAACAACAACAAACCCTAAAATGCAACAGATAAAAAGACCAGACAAGACTCCAGACACCTGTTCTGAATAAATTTAATGCACGGAGAGAGGGGAGTTGTCCTGCAGAATTAGTTTTTCTTTATTGCAGCTGCACTGTATTGGGCCTTAAATGTATTCATGTGTGTCAGTTGTTGCATACATACCCTTGTTTTATTTGATGTGTTCAGAAAGACAATCTGGCTTTATCTCTAATATGGATAATTATATTCTGTTATCTTCTGGCACATTCTTCTTGTTATCTGACAGTAGTCACTGGAATCTGTTGTCTTGATGGTATTCTCCAGGCAAAACCAGACACTTTTACAGGTGGGAACAGGTGGATGTTACTTGGATTTTTTTATAGCTGGAGCACTAGATTATTCATTTTTATTTTCTGTCTCATTGTTCTGCATTTGGCTCTGTTTACTATATGCTTACTTCATAACCAGGCTGTTTATATTCTTTGTAAGTTGCATTGAAGTCCTCAGATGTCTAGTTGTTAATGTTTTTTTCCTTTAGATGCTTTCATGTTTTAAAAAGTCTTGTCTAAAAGAGACATTTTTTGCATGTTTTAGACCCCACGTGTTTATTTGTGTTTAGAACACAAAAGACCTGGAATTAGTAGCAGTTTGGGATTAAGTAAAGCACAAGAGTTGATTCACAAGGTAACTACAATTGACCTAGTGCAGGAGAGTGAACTGCAGGATAATGAAGTTCCTCGTCTCACAGGAGGGATTTTATGGTAATGCTCACCACCAAAAAGTGACCTGTTAGAGTTCCAAGGGTTTTGTGTGTTGCCTACGAAGAAAGGAGCATCAGAAGTATGGAAATTTGATGGTTTTTATAGTGAAAGCAATTTATTAGAACAGGCATTTACAAAGTCTTGCATCACAATAAAATAAAATCAGAATTATACAGAAATAAATGCTGGGAGAGTGTCATTTTGCCTTACATAAACAAGTGTTGTCTTAATAAAAGCTGCTCAAGTGAAGCCATTAGGTGAAAGGAGATGCTTTGTACCATAAAATGCAAAACACAGGCCAAACAGAAAACTCAGTTTGATTCTTCTTTTATTACGTGTGAATGGGTTGTCTGCTCTGTAGAAACAGACTCGGTAAATGCTTTGTTTTGCCAAAGACTAAAGTGAGCACTTAAGTAGGGCAAGATAATTGTGGAGGCTGAAAAGTTTCTTTATATCCATCTTCCTTGGTGCGAATGTTGAGGAAATATTTAACAGAGCTCCATTCTGTTCCTGGGGTGAAATGAGGTTGTGGAGGAGGCTGAGAAGGGGTCAGACATAGGGTGCTGGCACAGCAATTAATACTCGTACAAGGAGCTTCCCTTGAAGGGCCAGACAATGTCACTGAAAAGCCACAAGGAATTGAGAAATGCAGGAGCTGAGCTATTGACTCAGATATGCAAATCTCATTAAGATGCTGTTCTGGAGAACAGTGGGGTGGCAAATGTGCTCATCTTGTTAAACTGCTGCTGGAGCGTAGGGATGAAAAGGAATTGAGGAGGTGATTCAGGGAAGTGGGATTTGGTTAGTCTTCCCTACCAATAAAACTGGTTGCAGCAGTAAATTTTAAGGTGGTTATAAACCAACTAAATTATGTTTAGTAAACTGTTTACATAGTAGAGTAAAATTCTTTAGGCCTCTGAGCAAATTAACAGATAAAAGAGTGCACTATTAGATTAATTATCCTTCCTGAGATTCCTAAAGAAAATCTCCCGTTAAGGTCATTTATAAATAATAACCAGCAACAACAAAACAACGAAAAACCAACACAACCCCAAGTGATTTTTGAACATAAGTGAAAACCGTGTAATTAAAAGAAGAAAATATGTTAAGAATAACTGCTCTGAGTTTGTTATTAGAAAAGCCCATTGTTAATAGGGGAAAAAAAGAAGAGCGTGCTTCTTGGTCTGGTTGTGTATCATGTTTCCTTAAAAAGACTGTTATCAAAAGCTCTTTTCTGTGCTCTTAGAAATGTAAGTATCTTTTCCCTGTGAGCAATCTTTCTGAAAGGAGAATTAATGAAACATTATCACAAGACTTGAGATTCAACACTCGAGGTGTTTATTTCTACTGAAGTGAAACCAGCTGATTTCTCACTCAGTGTTTCAACTGGTGCATCTCATTAACATCCCAGAGTAGGGATAGAAACCCAGGATCCATCTCAGTTAAAGTCTCCCAGTTGTCCTTTCTAGAACTGGTCTGAGGTTCAGGTCCTTAGTTTAAGCAAGGTAGAGAAGTTCCTGAGTTGATTTGTATTGTTTCTCATAAAAGAAGTAAGAAATATCTTGGTTATTAATTTTTTTTTTCTTCATTGTTTATTAAAGTTTGTTCACCACCTTGAAAGAACAGGCAGAGGTCCAAACAAAACTCCAGAGGTCCTCAGGCAGTTCTGAAGAGGCCAGCTGGGTAACTTTGTGTCAGCTGGAAGTTGTCCTTGTCATTTTTATGATGATGCATGAAAGACTCATTTGACAACTCTGAAGCATTTCTGAGTTTGAAAGCTTTACCAGTTTGGGGTGACTGGGGAAGGCAAATGAGAGGTGTAGGTTTGACTGGAATGTCTATCAAAAGGGGCTGATAAGGCCTTTTTATAGTTCTTTTTGCTTGGTGTTCAAAGAGGGGAAAGTGTAGGGCAATCCATTGAGAAAAGTGACAGGAGACCAGGAGAGATGGGCTGCCTCTCAAGGGGCCTTGTAAAATGATAAAAGTACAGGACAGGGAGCAAACAGAGGAATTTTTGCATGGAAAGAGTGATTAGACATTGGAAAAGGCTGCTCAGGGAGGTGGTGGGGTCACCCTCCCTGGAGGTGTTGTGGAACAGCTGAAGGTGACACGTGGTGCCATGGTCCAGTTGACAGAGTGGTGTTTGGTCTCAGGTTGGACTCCATCATCCCAGAGGTCTTTTCCAACCTTAATGATTTGTTGATTCTGTGAAGGTGGTCTGGGCTAAAGAGTCTGGAAAAGGGTCTGATAAGTGGCCAGCATTTACATAAGGGCAGTAAATCCATTTCCTGAGGAGGAGTGGGCAGTGCAGAGGCTCAGGTGGGCAAACTTCTCCTTGCTTCGAGGGCTCTGTTAGAGCCCAGGGCATAGAAAAAAATTTGTTCTGTCCTTATTGAAGATGCTGCTCCCTAGCCTGGTCTGAAAGTCAGTGAATCACTAGTTTGGGAGCTCCATTATCCACAGGAAAAGAGCTTAAATCTATTTGAGGGGAAGTACTTTGTGGAGGAAGGACCTGGATTAAATTAGTGTTTTGTTTGTAAAAACAACAAAAGCAATTCTTGTTTTATTGGGAATTTTATTTACAAACAAAGGACTTTTTTGGCTTCAAGACAGAATTGCTCCGTTCCTCTAAAAGCACGTTACATCTGGCAAGTGATCTTCACCATAGTAAAAGTTTTAAGAATAAAATTTGAAATACTGTGATTTCACAAGTGGAATACTGCTTAGAATAAAAGATTCTGTTTTATTCAAAAGGCAAATACTGGACTCTGCAAATGGGAAGCAGAATTATCTGGGAGTAAAAAAAAACCTTGGGAAAATATGCAGTTCAGAGGGAAAGGCAAGCGTATGAAAAAGTTTGGTGCCACTTGTTATAATGCTTTTGTTACGTAAGTCAGTGATGTGATTCTGTTTGTCTCTCAGCCTCAGAGCAAGGTGATTAGCAAATGAAATAGAGGAAAGATGTAAAAGTCATTAAGAAAAGAAAAAAAGGAACATTACTTCTTACATAACATGTAATTAACCTATGAAATTCACTGCCAACCTGTACTATTGAGGTCAAAATCAGAACAGAATTGAAAAATAATTAGAAATACATTTGCATAATGAGAAAATCCACGGTTCCATTGTAGGATTTTCTGTGTTTCGTGAAAGATCTCTGGGAGTATTGCCAGCTAGTACCTGGTTGTGAAAGGCTGGGGTAGGGAATTGCATGATAAACAGGTTGTGTAATTATCTGGCATTACTTGCATTTAAGCATAATGTAAGCTTGACTTGACTTCTTTATATTCCCTTGGAGAGCTCCTCTCTATCCCCTGGCTACAGAAGGAGCTTGGGGAGGGGAAGCTCAGGGAGCCAAGCTGGGAGTTGTGTGTAACCTCCTCCTTCCCTGCTGCTGGGGATTGACAGGTGTTTTTCTGTGGTTTTCTAATAACTCCCGGTAAGAAAGCAACTAATTTTATCTGCTAATTGTGGAGGGTGGGAGGTTCTGGTTTGAGGCAGGAGGGCACCAAGTGGGTGCTGTGCAGCCCAGTGCTTCAGCTGAGTCCTTCTGCAGGCACGTTTCAAAAATAAAATGTCTTGTTCCTTCCTCTTTGTGGATTAATTAATTCTGATAGAATTGAGATAGAGTATCAAATAAATCCACAGTTCCATGTGTTCATTTTAAATGTGATTTTTATTGGTGGAAGAGAGGGTATTAATTTTGTTCTTCTGAATAACTATAATCTCTTGAGCAGTAAAACCTTGTTAATTCTCATACAGCTAATCCTCAAATAGTAATTCACTTAGACTGACTTCACAACAAAAGTAACTGCTTAAGCACAAATGCTTGTTACTTACTCTGTTTTCACCTGTAAATTGTACCTAAAATCCAAATGTATAGATAACTGGAAGCTGTTTAGAAACTTTTCATTATCATCAAAAAGTCATAATCTCCCAAGAGAAACAAAAAGGGCAAATATTTTAAAAAGTATTGAAGCTAAGACTTGTAGAAAACACAGAAATGATGTTTGGAAGAGAAAAGCCTTTAGACAAAACCAAAAAAGAATAAAAAAATAATGTCTGCACAGAAGTATCAGAATGTTCAATAAGGCAAGAGTGTTCAGTAAATATTTTTGTTCTGTGCTTGGGAAAAAGGCAGATAAAATGTTCCCATCATGGAATGTATTCTCTTGTCAAGGAGAAGGTTAAACAGCAGTTATACTTAAATTTGGCATTTTTAAGTCAGAAGCCCAGATAACATGCATCCCTGAGCTCTGAAAGAGCAAACCAGAGAACTGTTTATAATTCATATAGGTTTTTTTAATAGTTCTTGGAAAACAGGAAAAGTTCCAGAGGACTTGAAGAGCACACTTCTGAGAAACAGACATAATTCTCTCAGTCTCACACAAGGGTTGAGTGAAATAATAAAATAATGAGGTGATTAATTTAGTAAATGTAAAGAATGATAATTATTGATAATGACTCTTGGTTCTGGGAAAATAAGTTGTATCCTGTTAACTTTAATATTTTTGAGGTAGAATTTTTATTTTAAAATGGAATTAAAATTTATATTGGTGGCTTTAAATCTCCATTATACTTTTTGGGGTTTTTTTGGGCAGGTGGGATGATGCAGAATCAATCCTGTACCTAAAATGTGTCTGGCAATTGCCTGTTGAGGGTTCTGTGGGTTGACACTGTGTCACCCCTGGGCTTCTGGTGAGCTGTGTGTTTAGGTACAGCCAGAGGGGAAGTTTTTACCTAAGACTTAGAGCTGTAAACTGTCTCTTAAAAGCTGTGGGAATGTATCCTAGAAAACAGTAAAATATAATTAAAAGGGGTGTTCTAATGAATGTAATGATTGCTTATTCAAAAGAGATCCCATGACTACATGAAATATTCCCACGCAGCCATTGACAGGACAAGAGGACATGGCCTTAAGCTGTGCCAGGGGAGGTTTAGGTTGGACATCTGGAGGAATTTCTTCACAGAAAGGGTGATGAAACATTGAAGGGCTGCCCAGGGAGGTGGTGGAGCCACCATTCCTGGAGGTTGACGTTCTTCCAAGGCTGGATGTGGCACTTGGGGCCATGGGCTGGGTGACACCATGGTGATTGGTCATGGGTTGGACTCAGTGACCCCAGAGGTCTTTTCCAACTTATTGATTGAGTGATTTGTGTGAAGTTAAGGCACCAGTTCCATCCTTAGTGGTTGATGTTCTCCTGAGCAGGGCAGTTTGGGTTTGCTCCTCAGGGTGAAGCACTTCCATGAGTTGGCGCTTTCAGCCCTGGAGCAATTTGCAGTGGTCTGAGTGCTGCAGCTGTGGCTCAGGAGAGGCTGCATGTCCCTGTGCACCCTGGCCGTGTCCCTCTGAGCCTGACAGCTGCTCCTGCCTTCTCCTCCCACTCTGGGAATGAAGGGTGCTGGCCATGCACAGTCCACAAGCCAGTTTCCTCTGGAAGTCAGTTTAAATGAATGAAGTTTGTCCTGTTCGTCGTTCCTTCATCACAGATGACTGGCTATCCGGTTTCTTTTGGGGGCATAAATCAGGCTTGTTTTGTCTTGAGCAGTTCATTTGTTGCCCCTTGCAGCCATTATGAAATCCTCTCACAAAAACTGCATTCTTGAAACTGGGATATGTGGGATTTTCAGCACAGGTGCTGTGGTCATATAGGATCTTTCACTTTCCTTGCAATGGCTGTAGTTCCGTATTTCCAGAAGCGGAGAGGCTGGCAGTGGATACTCACACCATGATAGCAAATATTTTTAGTATTTCTACAGTGTTTTTTTATAATTTCTATTGCTCTGTTTGGCACACTAACAATTACAAGAATTGTTCTTTAATAGCTCTCTTGCCTTGTTATTAATAGTAAGATATTCTGATTCATAGTTAAAAAAAAGATGATAGGAAAAAATTATGATAGAGTGAAGCTGGTCTGTTAAAGACAACTTTAAATATTCTGCCCATCTGTTTCCTGTGCCACTTAAATTACGAATGTTTTGCTATCTCAGCTTTGCTAGTCTTTGTCCATTTTCCTCTTAAAATTTCCACATAGAATTTTAGTAGCTTAATAGAAAATTACAGCGTGCAATCGGTAATACCAGCTTCAAGTGCTGGGTTTATGAGATGTCTTTGTTAATCTGACCTTTTCCTTCATGCTGTTTCTTTCCCTTTCTCCTCTGCCTTTTCAGACCTGTAATTCCTCTAAGTGTACAGAAGTTTTTCCTTTCTTCATTGTCACCTTCCCTGAAATTCTCACATGCTCTGGCTTTGTGGAGCTTCCACTGTGATCACCTTGCTGTGACTGCAGCAGCTGTTAGTTCTGAACACTGTCCCTTTTGTTTCAAGTTCACTTTTCCTCTTTTTCCTTGAGTTAGAAATTTCCTGAGAACTGTTTATCAATGCAAACTGAATTTTGTCAAAGTTCTCTCCTGTTTTTAATACTGTGCATTTGTTTTTGTTGGGTTTATTTCTCTGTTTGGTAATGCAGAGGTTATAGTAATGTCTGATACCCGCTGTTTAGGTTCCAGTTTCTCTTTGCATACATAGTCTGGATATGAGGTTCATGCAGCTATGGTCAATAAATTTCTGAGTGGCGATGATTTTATATTGCCATGTGATTTTGGGGTTCTTTTTTGTTTGCTTTTGTTGGCTTTTTTTTGTATATGTGGGGACAGTGAAGCCTTTGCAATAGCTACACCAGACATTAAGCACTGGCCAGTAATTTTTTTGCCAAGTTGGATGATGACTAATCAAAGCTTCTGCATCACTCTTTCACTTTCTTGGAAGTGAAATTCTGGCATTGGACTCACTTAGCACAAGGAATGAGCTGTGTGACAGGTGTGCTTTGTGGTGTGTGAGATGTTTGCCCATTTTGTTTAAATTGTTTGTCATGTCGGTCTGTCTGATCTGATCTCAAGCCCCACGTCCTCCCTGCGGGTTCTGCTGGCTTGGTTTGAAGCAGTGATCTCATGACTCAGTACCTGGCTGTACATTGTTGCTCAGTTTCAGAAAGAAGTTTTTGTCACTCAGAGTTTCATCTGATAAAAATTTGTGTTTTCTGCTGAAGACTGCTGTTATAAAAAAAAACAAACCCAAAACTTTAGAACCCAGTGAATTTTATGAATATATATGACTAAATTATACATAAGAAACATCCTGTTTTGTGGGATGTAACAACAGTGAATCAAAGGAGTTTGGAAGAAAGATTTGAATAGTGTTTAGTGGGAAGAATTTTGAAGTAGTTGAGTAATTTTTAACAAGAATATAAGAGATGGTTATGTCAGTACATTTCCAGTGAATGGTGACTGGGTATTGACTACAGGCTAAGCTCAGGATGGAGACTTTTCTGGTCATCCATTATAGGAAAAGTTACACATCCAGTGGGTCCTGCACGCCTGGAAATCTCCAGGGAGAGGCTGCAGATGCAGGCAGAGAGATTCTCCCTGGAGTCACACCCAGGGGCATTGACAGCAGCTCACTGGGAACAGGCCCTCTCCCTTATTGCTCCAAGAAATGGATTATACAGCAGTGGCTCCTGTTTCAAAATGTGTAGGGCAGGGAGGGGTAGGTGTGGCTCAGTTCAGTGTCTGCAGTGTAGCTGTAGTTGGGTTTTGTGAATCAGCAGTTTTTTGGTTGAGACATTGTCATTTTCTGACTTCTGCTCTGCTACCTCAGCTCCTGTGGAATGATCATCCATCTGCTAAAATTCTTCATTTGCAGTTGAAATGTTAAATTTTCCTGTTAAATTTTATCAAAATGTGTCATGCTTGCTCTTATTGAAAATGGCTGTAATTTTAACTAATAGTGGTGATGTTGCAAATTCAGCAGGCAAAGTGGGAATAAGTTTGAATAATATCAAATTATACATGGAAAATTCTTGATTAAAACACACGAGCTTTATTTGCATCTTAAATTATGGTTTCTCCTTATACAACATTATTTTGCATAAGAGATTACACTGATAACACATTTATTTTATTTGTCAAGTATTGACAGAGACAGCTCTTGTTTCCTTTTAGGAATCTGGGTAAAAATGGCTTATCTAACAGTAGTATTCTCTTGGATAAATGCCCACCTCCACGACCACCGCCTCCACCGTACCCTCCCTTGCCAAAGGACAAGCTGAATCCACCTACACCTAGTATTTATGTAAGTAAATCTAGTGGCAGAAGTACATTGCTGCCTGTCTTTTGTAATTGTTTGGATATCTGAATTACATAATGTAATTCTTTTAAAGATGCACTGTTCGCCACTGAGTTCCAATTATGGTGCTCTCCAAACTGGTATATAGGCAGGAGAAATGCCAGCCTTAAAGAAAATTTTGGGACAAAGTTTGACTCTTAAAGTACCTGTAAATTAAGAATTTCAGTAGAAAAAAGGAAAAATACTTCAGATTTTTTACTTTTAATACTCAAAATGTTGGCAGAATAAGCAAAACAGTTCATTATATACAGTGCACAGTATTTCAAAAATGTATGTACAATTCTTTGCAAGTGACAGCTTATAAATGAGCAAGTAATTCAACTAAACTCCCATAACGGTCTGCTTCAAAACATAGTGAAGAAAAATGAATAAAAGTTGAGGTGAAGTTAGGAACAAAATGTCACCAGGAAAAGGCTGGGTTTAGTTGAGTAGTATTTTCTTATGCAAGCATTACAACTTTTGTTCTGAAAATAAAGTTTCATAATAGCTTTATTGAGCTAACTTCCTTGGTAATAGAAGAATAAATTACAGGATATCCACTTCCTTAATAGCAGAAAAATAAATTACAGTAGGTCCATACAGGCAACGTGAAAAGCTGAAGTTGGCTTTGGTCACCTTAATTTGGGGACCAGAAGAGGCTGGCACTGGGGTGCAGTGGTGCTTCCAGATGTTTTCCAGGTGTTGCCCTTGAACTCATGTGCCTTGATAAAAGTCTGTCCCAGCTTTGTTGAGTCCTCACAAAGCTGGAAAGTTACCACACTGCCACACACTGTGCAGTTGTGCCACTCTTTGGGAGCTCCCTGTTGTGTTTTGTTTATTGCTAGAAATGCCTTCAGCATTCTAAAGGATTCATGGCAATTAAAAAAAAATCAGGAGGGAGGCTGTGGCATAAAATTGAGGTTATAGGTGCAGAGAAGCATAAGAAAATCAAATCAACCTTTCTGGTTAACGTGAGCTATACCATGAGAGTAGTCTTTTAATTATACTGTTTCTTGTATACATTAGCTGTAAAATTAGCACTTTTTTACTTCTGAAAAGAAACTGTATTGCTCTTCAGAGAATTCTGTAGATTTAGGGAATGTACAAGGCTACTGTCAGATAAAGAAATTAAGTTCAGGAAACCTGAGTTGCAAAGCTGAAGCAACCTGGGAATAATTCTTGCCAAGAAACAAATTACAGTAACAAATTAATTTCAGGAGTGAACCCAGCATTTACCATAGAAAGAATTGTATGGTGTAGCTGTTCATTCCCCACAGTGCAGGGAAGTGCAGAAAATTCATCTTTTCTTTCTGTTGTTTCTCTTTTGTTTTATCATTCTTTCTTGTTGTAAAAATAAGGAATAATCTAGATTGATCTGACATCTAATATTCCATTATAATTTTGCAGTTGGAAAATAAACGAGATGCTTTCTTTCCACCTTTACATCAATTTTGTACAAATCCAAACAACCCTGTTACTGTAATACGTGGCCTTGCTGGAGCGCTTAAATTAGGTAAATTTACCTTTTTTTTTTTTTTTTTTTGTAACTTCGGGGAGGAATTAATGTTTTTTAAAGAGAAGTCTCTCAGTTCCTAGAAGTGGATATTTTATTTCTATAATACTATTTAACCTATATATTCCAAGTCGTTAGGATAATTCGTCATTTCTCAGTTCGCTGTTGTTTTTAATCTTGGTCTTGTAAAAAAAAAACTCACCACAAATACAGCAGATCTTGTGGAGCACAGAGGGAAACTGAGCTGTGGGTATGGAAGTTTGCAGCCAAACATTTTCCTATAAAAAACCAGATGCGTGTCTTTGTGTTTAGATCTTAATGATCTATAATTTGACTGTGTGCAATATTTTGAAGTCTCTAGGTAGATAAACTACCACTGCTGGTAGGAAACGTGTTTTATGATGGAAGTACATTCATTAAGCTCTGCTCTGAAAAATACTTTCATGGTAATCGGTGTGAATATTGTTTGCAGATTTGTTTAGTCAATGTAAAATGTTTCTTGTAAAATAGTCCATGGCTTCCAAGTTTTTTCTAATTTTCTACTGGGTATGTGGAGGAAAGTTTTTTGGGTGTTAGTAATTAACCTTCAGGTGGGCAGTGTTGTGCAGACTTAAAGGGTAAAAATGATTTTAGACTAAACTTTTTGATAACTTAAGGCATTTTCCTGTTTTTTTTATTTTATTTTATTTAACCTTCATTTATTAATTTCATTGCTGTTAATTAGATCTAGGACTCTTCTCTACTAAGACATTGGTAGAAGCCAATAATGAACACATAGTAGAAGTAAGGACACAACTACTGCAGCCAGCAGATGAAAACTGGGACCCCACTGGAACAAAGAAAATCTGGCGTTGTGAAAGCAGTAGATCTCATACAACAATTGCTAAATATGCACAGTACCAGGCCTCCTCATTCCAGGAGTCTTTAAGGGTAAGTTAATTCCTACTATTCAAGTTATTTACAATCTCCATACTGACTCTGGAGCCAATTAATAGTGGCTGTTGGAAAAAGCAGAAACTGCTAAGGAGAAAGAGACATTTCCATTAGCATGAAGAGCACAGGTAAATTTTCAAAATCTGATTTGAATAGAGGGTCAAATAATACATTGTTCTTCCCAAATGCTTAGTGTAAATTTCAGTTTAATAATGTAAAACTCATGGTTATTACATACTTTAAAAGTTTGTTAGTTTAAGCTTTTATATTATAATGTCAAAATTCACATTAAAATATTTAGAACTCGAGGCTTTTTTACAATTTGGATTGCTTCTAATTTCACATGTTTTGAAATCAGATTTCTTTGTTGTTCCTACTCTCCTGAATTAATTTGGATGTGGCTTATTAGAAGTTTACACTAATACTAGTCTTTTGTTGGGTTCCAAACATAACAGTTCATATTTAGTTTAGAAGTTTTTAGGCTTATGTGACAGAGTGAAGTATTAGAAATAATATTTCCCCTTCCTGCCTTGGCAGAGGGGTTGGACCCCATGATCTCCAGAGGTCCCTTCCAACCCTAACTATTCTCTTACTCTGGGATTCTCTGAAATGTGATTTTATGGGTATTTTTAACATTTTATACTGAAGTTATGAGCACATTCTTCAAACTAGCTGTGGGCACTCCTTGGAGGCTTATGTTACCTGGTGTTGCAAAAAGATGGGGCTAAGGTTGAACTAAGAAGATAATTTTGATTAATTGTTTGTTAGAAAATAGGGAAAAGGTCAGTGTGGGGAATTGACTATTGCAATTTTCACTGCCTTTACACAGAAACAGGAATGATTTCAATAAGAAGGGAAAGAGAAATTCTAAATTCAAATTTTGTGCATTAGAGAAAAGGATTAGAAACAAAGAAAGTAATTTCTAGTTGAAGGGAGCAGAAGGGAATCTAGTCATGAGGCTTTGAGCTGGTACAGGATGAGGAAAAGAAACAGGAATACCATGGGAAGGGGGGGCACAGAAATCTTCTAGGACCTGGGATTTTCCTCCCTCTGCCATGGTAATAAATTTCAGTAGGATATTGGTTGAAGGGGCACCAGTGTTGTATTCCTTTATGCCATTCCAGAGGGGCTGGAGAACATTACATCACTGGAATATAATAGCTATCTATATCTGTTTATGTAAATATCTTTTTTTTTTTTTAATTATATATAATTTAGCACATACCACTGAAAGCCTCAGCTTTGGATTTGCACCACAATGTGTCCTGTAGGGTGTTCTGATTTTTCTTTCCTCACTGTTACCAACTGGTGGTAAAAATGCAGTACATAAAATAGTTTTTAAGAGTGATGATTTTCATTTTTCCCCTGGAAATTAGAAAGACACTGTACATGTGTCCTTTGCCTAACACTGCTCTGACCTGTCCTTAGGTGACTTTGCAGTGTTTAAATGAAAGCTTTATTTCTTCTTTCTATAGCCACAGTTCTCTTGGCTTGCCCTAAGTGATCTTTTTTCTTTATTCCTCTAACAGCTGTTGCATTGCTTTTCTAACATGTCTTGCAGCATTTGATAAATCCATCATCACTAGGTTCCTTTTTGTTTCTCTTTGTCCTTCATTCAGAGGATGAATAAGACTTTCTCAGGTACACAGGGCACTTTGAGATTTAACAACAATCCCATTCAAAGCCAGAGATCTTTGGACAGAATCCAGACATCTCCTTCTTCCTTTTTGTCTCTTTCTTTTTCCTTCTATGTCTATATACTTGCCAAAATAGAAGTCTTTAGAATAGGGTTTTGAGCACAGTCTGCTAAAAAGATCAAATTGCATCATTTAATATTGGTTGGATTTTTTCCACTAGTCGTGGTCTCAGCTACTGCTAGTGTTAAAATAGGATATGGCTGTGAAAAATACAAAATATTTTAAATAATGGATTTTATTAAATTAGTTTTATAAATATTAGTCATCCTAATTTCCTGTCAGAATACCTGCTTGACTTTGCAGGGAGGTAGATGTTCTTATTTGAAAAAGTTAAGAGAATTCTTTAATACTGAATTCCAGGTCACCCTCAGAATGGAGCAAGCCAATATTCTCATTTCCAACTTGAATGCAGGCCAGCAGAAATATTTACAGTGTAGACATTTTCTGTTGTCCTGGCCTGAGTGTCATGGATTCTGCAGCCATGAAGAAATTTATTTCAATGCATTTGAATGACTTTTTTTATTTTCTTCACAATGAAGAAATGTTGACATAAAATCTTAGACATGGATATTTCAAAGATTGTGTCAGTATCTTGAAATGAATGTACTTAAATCTCTGTGTTATCACTTTATACCTATATATTTTATATATTCTTTTGTGTGTGTGTATGTATATATATGTGAAAACATTTCAAAATTGCATTTTATAGGAGGAAAATGAGAAGAAGAGTCACCACAAGGACCACTCAGATAATGAATCCACATCTTCTGATAAGTAAGTGTGGTATAACTCTATTCACTCTGTAGTTGGTTCTGTGTGCTATTTTCCATCATTCCCTTTTCACATTTGCCTGATACATTTGTTACGTTTGCAGCTCTGGGAGGAGGAGAAGAGGACCTTTTAAAACAATCAAGTTTGGGACCAACATTGACCTGTCAGATGACAAGAAGTAAGTTGATTACAGTTTCTCCTGCTCACAGTGGGATTCTAGATGATGATAATCCTTCTGGAAATCCAGTGTAGTATTCTCAGACATCAGTCAGTCTGTTGATAAATTCCAGTTTCCACATGAAATGGTTACCTTTGCTCTTTAAACTGTTGTTACAAGTCCTTCTCACATGAAAAATATTTTCAGACTTCTCTTCCCAGGATTTTTGTTTGTCCAGAAATGAGTTGAAACATCCATCAGAAACATTCTTTCTAGTCCTTTCATTGTGAGGCTTTAAATTGTTTGCTTGCTACTTCATTACTTCTGACAACACCAAGTTTTTATTTTTTGCATAGAAATTATAAGATTAGAGTTTTTTTTCTTTTTTGTCTGAATTTTTGTTATTCATGAGTTTTTTCCTTTCATTCATACTGTCATCTGTTTTCACCTTTACATAACTCTTGCTTCTTTATCCAGTAAATGTATAGGAAAGACCAGACCAATGCTTACCTGTGGGTGAGCCATGATACCTCTCAAGAGCCTCAAAACCAAAACTGAGTATTATTTAAACTATATATCCTTCTGTGGGTAGATGAAGGTAGCTTAGAAAATACTAGAAATACTTTGAAAGCACATGCTTTTATTATAATAAAGATTATTTGGTTCAATCTCTGGTTAATACATACTTGCATCAAAGATCCAGTGTGTCTAGGCTGTCAGTCCCACCAGCTGCAGTACAAAAATTCTGGTCTACTTTAGTCCTAAGAAAAGAAGAAAAGTTTATGGTGTTTGGGGAGTAAGGACCACTGAAGATGATGACATGTTTTGTGGCAGAGTCACTGGAAGATCAGTGTGTGCATCTGTGGATGTGATTAGAGGCTGCTAGAAAATTTTAGATATTGATGCCATTTTTCTATAAAGGAAATTCCATCTGTAGATTCAAACTAGTTGATAATAATAAATTATTACTCTGAACAAGCCATTGGGAGAGAGATTTCAAATGAAGGCTGAGGCTCATAGGGACTTAGATTTTGGATTTTGGTACTTGAAATAGTCCTTGTAGGATCCTGGATAGATGGCAGATCTTCTGATCTGTAGCTTCATCTTTGGCTACAAAATTATCTTTCCCCTCAACTAGCCTGTGAGATTTATGATTGTCTTTGGAATTATTTTAAAATTGAAAGAATAACACAGATACCTGTGCTAACAACTTTTTGGAAATGTTTATGTTTCCCAGACTCTTCTAAGAATTTCAGGGATTCACAGTTTGTCAATTTGCTATTTTGCTGCAGGTGGAAGTTGCAACTCCATGAACTGACAAAACTTCCTGCTTTTGTACGTGTGGTATCAGCAGGAAATCTTCTAAGCCATGTTGGTCATACCATCCTGGGCATGAACACAGTGCAGCTCTACATGAAGGTTCCAGGCAGCAGGACACCAGGTGAGTATAACCATCATAATCCCATAAAAAAATCAGATTCTACTGTGGGATGTTGGATTTAAATGCAGTGCAGATTTCCTGTATCTTAGGGCATGCCTAAATGGAATAAATATACATATTCAATATTTTTGTAGTTCTTACTTAACTGAGCTCTGCATGTTCAAAGCATTTAGAGTGGAAATTTCTGGATTTCTGCAGTGCTGGGGAATTGCCCTGTTGACCTCTTGCATGCAATAGTGGATTCTTTAAGGAGAAAAAGAAAGTTTGGTTTATATACTACATGGACAGTATTTTGATTTTATATACCTTGGAAGTTTTTTGAAGCTTCCCAAGAGGGTCTGGTGCAATCCTAGAAATCAGAGACTTACACTTTTTTAGATTTTTACTGTCTGAGAATAGGACTCAACCCTCCATGATGAATTGTGCTGTGTTGGGGACCTGGACTGGGACTTGAGGAATCTGGACTAAATTTCAGGGTCTTTTTTTTTTCCTGAAGTAGATCTTCAGCAAATTCCATTAGGGATCATGGCTCAGTTTTCCAGCTGTCTAAAGAAGATAAAATACTGGGCATTTCTGCATGAATTTTGAAATATCTTTCAGAAAGATTTTTGCACTCCTTGTCTGTTCAGTGCCTGAAGTCACGAAGTTTTGCACTGACCAGGGTCTGCCAGGAGATAGCATGAAACACAAAATCTGAGCTTTTGAAGTACTTGTTTCTACAGGAGGGAGGAACTGCTGAAATATTGGTCAGATCCCCAATTTTGTTTTCCACAACTAACAAAAGCAGAATTCTCATGTCACTGGTAGCTTAACTGTGTGAAGCACCTAAATAGTGTATGTGTCATATTAAGTATATAAAAATACTTAAACTGTGGTGTAAGTTTTTTTAGAAATTGTGTCTTTGCATATCCTGGCACTGTTTTGATAGAAAGGCCTTGCATAAAGTGTGTTTACTTTTCTCTTAAATTTCAGGTCATCAAGAAAATAACAACTTTTGCTCAGTAAATATAAATATTGGTCCAGGTGACTGTGAATGGTTTGTTGTCCCTGAAAGCTATTGGGGTGTCATGAATGACTTCTGTGAAAAGTAAGCTGGACATGATGTTTTTCTCTTACTTTTATCAAATTTTTTATGCCTATCTCAGACCTGAGGGGGGAAATTACTGAGGGTCTTCTAAGGGGACATTATTTTATGGGTTTTCCATATAGTCAGAAAAGTCTTTTAAATGTAGGTCAAAATGTAAAATCTAGAGTTCATACAAAATACTACATTTGTACAATATACAGAAACTTGGTGCCTGTGACAAAAGCAAAGGCAGAATTCTCTTGAGAGTCACTGTTATTTTGGCATGTTTTCTTGTTGCATTTAGAGTGAAAGCTTAATTTGTTCAGACCCCAGGAGGTGCCCTGGCAGGCTTTGCTTAGATTTACATATTTGTAACTCCCTGGAAGAGCTGAGGTACCCTGAGCATTGGGGAACTACTCAGCCAGCTCTAAGATTGGGATTTCTCTGCTGTGCCTTGTGTAGAGTGGTTTTAAAAACAAACAGAACAATGCTTGTTTGCACATGCACACACAAAAACAGAGGGAGCATCACTTGTGTCCCCTAATGATGCAGGTACTCAAACAGGAGCCTCTGAGGTTGATTCTATGGGAGAAGGTTTTTCTTACCCAGTTGAGTCTGGATTAAGCTCTTGACATCAGAACTTTTCCAGAGCTCTGTGAATTCATCTCAGTGTCTCTGTATTTTCTGACTGCCTACTGACAGCTGTTCTTATTTCATCCACCCTTAAAAAGATAAGCCATCTCAAAAATGTAATTTCCTCTGATGGAATAGTGATGTCTCTGGCACAACAGGCTTTGTTACTTGCATGTCGCTGTTCTTCTGAGGCTGACAGAGAAACTGAGATCTTGGTAACCTCACAAAATGTCTACAGTGCCTCTCTAAAGGCACTTGATTGTCTTTGAAAACTCTGCATTGCAAGTAATCTCTCATGGTGCAGTATAAAAGTAGTGTAATATTGAGATAAGGATGGAAGAGGAGTGCGGATTTTGCATAACCATAGGGGAAGACTTCATAGTTAGGAAATCCATATGGAGATGTTTTTCCATGCTGCTCAGGAGGGTCAGCATTTCTTGGCTGAGAGCACAGACCCATGGATCACAGTTAAAATGTTGCTTGTTGTGTGGGCAAGCTGCACATGCACACTCAGACAGTGTGAGCACATCTCCAGGACAGAAAACATCCTTGGGAGCTGCTGTGGTCTGTCCAGGAGGTCAGGCAGTGATGGAAAAAAGCAGCTTTGGCCACCAGTGCCACAGTGGATCTGACCAAGGGTTGGTCTGCCTCAGCATCAATAAAATGCTGGGAAACTTAAAGGAAAATAGAACTTAACTGGAAACTATGAATTAACTTCACATGGGAAGGTGTTCTAATGTATTGCAGGATGTGAAATGTGGAATTATGATCAGGAATTTTACAGATGACACTTTCCTTTTGGTTACTGTTTGTGGGTCACTGAACACATTCATGGTGATGGTCATTTTTCACAGGTAGTTGCACTGAAGTGTCTGCCACTAACATTCCACTGGGAAATGCTGAAGACTTTATCTTTCCTCTTGTTTCAGGAACAATATGAATTTCCTAATGGGATCTTGGTGGCCAAACTTGGAAGATTTGTATGAAGCCAATGTCCCAGTTTATAGATTTATTCAAAGACCAGGGGATTTGGTGTGGATAAATGCTGGCACTGTTCACTGGGTTCAGGCCATTGGCTGGTGCAACAACATTGCATGGAACGTTGGCCCTCTCACAGGTATGTGTGAGCAGTGCCTGTGCTGAGCTCTGTGTAGGCAATATTACACTGCACATGGCACAGAACCTGCCAATTCTTACTCATTTGCCATGCTTTACTAGGTGAAAAAAACACAATGTGTTTTATTTTTAAAATATGACATGTCGAAGCTTTGAAGAATTCCATTGTATGAAGAAGAAAAACCAGCAAGAATGCAGTCTTGGCTTTGAATGGGCTTGTAGGAGTAAAATGTGTATATTAATTTATGTACTGTCTTCTTAGGCCATTTCTTAACTTTTTCTCCCAGATTTGTTCTACCCAGCAAACTGCACTGTGGATTTCATATGAATTTAAGGACTACTCCTCTAATATTGGTGGGAGAGTGGGTACCTAATAGCTCTTCGGTGAGAGAGAGCATCAGGAAATGCAAACAGATGTAAAATTTAGTTCATAAAGCAACATTAGGTTTCTCAGACCTACTGCCCTAGAATTTTTAAGTTTTGATCCATGGTCTTGGAAGGATTTTTATCTGTGAGTGTGGAAGGAAATTCTGCTGCTAAAACAAGAGTCTGTCAAGTGTTTGAAGAGAATGTTCTTCCAAAAAAACTTCTGTTTTCTTAAGTAGTTTAAAATATGTCTTTATATGGTGCAATAAAGAGTGCATCTCTAGGATTGTGTGATTGACTGAGAGACCTCTCATGTTCAGTCACAGTAAATTTTGTAAAACATTTTTAAAAGAAGGATGGCATGAGTAGGCTGCTTAATGAAAAAGTCTGACTCACTTCTCTCAAAAAAGATTATATACCATAGCAGTGTAGAATCATGATAAATTGTGAATAGAGTGAGATGCAGACATTTCAAATCTGGATTTTTTAAAATTTGGAATATTTTAAAATTTACTAATTCACCATTTTTGAAATACCTGCTCTATGTTCAGCAGAGAAATCAAACACTTGCCAGTAACTTGTGTGCACAGGTATTTGTTGCTGCTGTGGCATTGTGTGTTCTCTCAGCAACATAAATACACTTTTTAAGACATTTCAAAGAATGGAAACGCAGTTGGAATGAATGGCTCATTGTGAATGAAGTTTAGCTGTTAGAGATATAAATTACTAATTTAAACAGAGTGATCTGGGTGGATAATTGTTCCTCCCCTGACTGATTGCTGCTGTTGTGTGTTTGTGCAGCCTGTCAGTACAAGCTGGCGGTGGAACGGTACGAGTGGAATAAGCTGCAGAGCGTGAAGTCCATAGTGCCCATGGTTCACCTCTCATGGAATATGGCTCGGAATATCAAGGTCTCAGATCCAAAGCTTTTCGAAATGATAAAGTAAGTTTTTGTTGATTTGAAGATTTACTGTGCCCTTTTTCTCTTCACACATAAACCAGTGGTTGATTTATAAATAGTTCTTTGCAAAGCTTTTCTCTTCCTGGGAACCAAACCAAAGTTACTTTAGATTCTGTTTTTCAAACACAATATTTATATCCCTAATTTTATATTTATATAAAATGTTATACATTAATATATAAATATATAAATATATAACATTTATATACAATAAATATCTAGATATATTTATATTTATATAATTTCAAACACAATGTTTATATCCCTAATATTTATCCCTAATACAATATTTGTATCCCTAATTTTATTATGTTTTATATGTTACTGTGGCATAGCTTTAGAATCATCTAAGTAACTTTTCTTAGTTAAATGTGCCATAGACTTAATTCAGCAATTTACAGAAAAATGGCTTTGATCACAGCAGCAGCTTAGAATATGTAGCATCAGAAATAGGAAAATTAGGTCATCAACCCAAATATTTGAATTGGAATATATAGTCATTTTTACAGCAAAGTTAAATTCTACATTTCTAGAACCTGTAGTTAGTGTTCTCATGTTGCCATTTGGAGATCCAGTATAAATCTTTTAGATAAAGGCAAGTAGGAACTTGAGAGCCTCCTTTCCTTTGCTCTTCTGAACAATTAATTGATTGATCTGTAAAATGATAATTGAGTTTAGTGACATTTCTCATATACACATTCCAAAATGCAGGAATATTCCAGGCTTCAAGCATCTGTAATGATTTTCTTCAAAGGGTGCAACTTGAAGAAATGTAAATCATATTGCAGAGCCATACTGAGGTTGGGGACTGAATGAACATTTCAGCATCTAACAGAAGTTTGTCTTAAAGTGGGGGAATGAATTCCAAAGCATATTACTCATCATGAGAATCCTCTGGTAGCAGCACACTCTGCTTTGCCTGAGTCTCTACCAAAGCACTTCTGAGCCCTTCTTAGTCTTACCAACATACTGGACCAACAAGCATTGTATCTTTTTATTATTTACCTTGAAATGGGCTTTTAAAAAATGGGTGAATTAATTTGTGAAAAAAAGGGCAAAGAAAAAGAGTTTCTTTTTCCCCCCGCAATGGGATTTTTTGGTGACATCTGAGTGCGACATCTTTTTACAGTAGAAATTTAATTTAGGCTTGAACATCTGATGCAGAATGGTGGCATTGGGGAAATGTTAAATTTGTAAGATCTGAAAATGTTGGAAGTTGACAACAGGGAGGTTTGTAGTCACTCTAAAGCTTGATTATAGGGTAGCATTTGTGTGAATACTTTCCTAAAATCTAGGAACTGATGGTTAGGGTAAATAAAGTATTTGCTGAAGGCCTGGCAGTCCTGCCCCTTCAATTAAACAATTAGTGCTCATATTCCTAATGCCAGCTGTCATAAAAAGGAGAAGAGAAATTGAGTAGTTAGAAATAAGAAATGGGGAAATGCAGGAGAGTGTGGGAGGGAGAAAACCGAAAAGTCCATTTAAAAATACCAAATCCACAACCTTCACTTTCATCTTTATTTATATAAAATACATACAAAGCCCAGCAGACATCTATTGTAAGGCTCAAAGCAGTTCTGGAATGTTCTTAAAAAATATGATTTTGGTATTTTGGCCACTTGTAATTTTGCATTTGCCATGGTTTTGGATTTAAAAGGAGAAAATGTCACTGAGCACAGCATCCTTCTCCAAGAGACTCTCTTAAAATGTTATGAAGAAACACAGAGGACAGAATGGTAATTTGCTGTTGTCTTGCTGGCTGACTGCAGCCCAGCTTTTTCCAGCAAGCGACTCAAACTTTAGTGTACATTACAAAGAAACAGAGAGGCTGAGGAGCGGGTAGAAATTTTGGGTGTGCATGTGCATTTGCTTTTTCCAATCTACTGAAATAATTTCCAGTTTACTTGGATTAAGCCTCCCCCATCCAGGTTAGTTGTCAGCCAAAACTCAAGTTCTGCTGTGGGTGCAGAGGGGAAAAGAGGGGATGATTAGCTCTGGTCTGTAATGTCCAGTAGCAGCAGCCTGAGATAACTTCTTGTTGTGATCACTCCTGTAGTTCTGGAATAGCAGTTCCTAGAAATCAGTATCAGCACAGCCTGTGTCTGACCTTGGCTTTGTAAACACACTGGAAATGCAGAAACTTTCATGAATTTCCTTAAGAGAGAGAAGCAGTTGCATAATTTTCCTGTGGGCTCCTTATCTGCAGGAACAACCATCTGGGATTGTGGCTGTTGTCCACAGCAGCTGGATTTTCTGTGTACAAAAAGAGACATTAGTGAGTTACGTATATGGGAGTGTATGCATATGTATAAAAATGCGGGAAAAAATAATCATTTTTGATGGAGCTGGTTGAATTTCATCTTGGATAGCTGGCTTCATTGTCATCAGGAAATAAAAATAAGTGACACATCTGTCATCTTTTTGTTGAACACAGGTCTGTCAAAAATTGCATGTCAAAGATACATAAAGTGTTAAGGTAGTTTTTGGCTTTTATCTCTGGGACTTCTTAGGTATCAGTATAGTACAAAAGATAAGCTCTTGGAAAATGATAAAAAGCAGCTTCTAATTCAGTTTGAAAGATAAATACAATTGGGTTGTGTGAAAGTAACCACTGCAGAGTCAATAAACTAAAATTTGAGCATAGATATAAATATTGGGAACGAGGTTAGTGATGGAAAGAAACGGAGTAGCAGAAGAGAAAAAGTAATAGAAGGAAACTTTGCTTTTGGAAGAAATCTGATGCCTTGTTATATTTTTAGTAAATGTGCAGTTCAGTGCTGTCTTGCAAGATAAAAGTCAAAGAGCAAAACCTGAAACTTTCTCACGAGATGTTTTTTAAAGATTTGATTTTAACAGTAGAAACGTGAGCAGGAACTCAGCAGAAAAAATTATTTAAAACTTGGCTGAGGGAGGGCAGCCCTCACAAAAAGAAAAATTAACTGCAAGCCTCTTAAATGGGAGCCAGAAGGACTTACACAAATGCCTCTGAGGAAGAGAAGAATTTTAGAGGTAGAATGAACATGGTAATAAAAGCTTAAAAAATTAATTCCAAAGTAACTGAAATACTAAGTTCTATTACAGAAATAGTTTCAGAAATGTAAAAGAACATGACATGGGAGAAATTATTTTGCACAAAATCATGAAGTTAGGTAAAATACTTTTCAGTATCAGGGAAGATGTATTACTGGAAGGTACAAAGAGGTCTGTTCTGCATTGCCATTGGGATGGTCTCCATACTTTTGAGAAGTTTTACTGAATATCTAAGTATTCAAATGGCTTTATCACTGCCCTTCTAGAATAAATCAGGATTATGTCCATTTTTAATTCTCTTCTCTTGAATATTTGAATTTGACTGGACATGATTTACTCATATCTTTATGCCCTGCAAAGACTTTGAGAGGAGGATGGTCTAGATTTTCTTCAATTGAATTCTCACTGTACCAGAATAAAAACTGGCCTGCATTCCTTAAAAGCTGACCCCATTGAACTTGTACAATGTCACTTTGCTAGGAACTTTTTTGCCTTTTTTAAGGCTTCCAAAACTTCAGGAAATTGTTTTGCATATTCACAGTGATAGTTTGTATCCTTTCTCTCATATTTAAATGCATGAAATAGTTAACATTTACATTTTCAAGTTTCATTACTAGGACCTGAATTTTATCCAAGGAGGGGGAGTTCACCTTCAAGCTATTGTTTTCTGCTTTGTTAGTGAATTTGGCAAACATTGTAGCACTGTTGTAAGTGGGTTCATTCTGGGCAGGTTTTTTTCACAACTGTAGCAATAGAAAACACTTTGAACACAATAACACTTTGAAAAGTCTTTGGAAGTCAGGAGTGGAGAACAATGGTGGCAGGTGTGCAGATGTGCTTGCATTGCTCTTTGGGATGCCCAAAGACTTTCCCAGGTAACAGCAGAAAAGAATGGTACCTTTTAAGTTTATTTTAAATAATCAGGCTGTGTTGCATAAATGAATGCTTTTCCAAAATTATTGAGCTTGCCAGGAGCACAGTAACCCAACACTTGAATGAATTAATACTTAATCTATCACCTGTGGTTGGCCTTAACATCATAACTCACATTCACATCAAACTTCAAAAGTGTTGAAGGAGTTACAGCCTAATGAGCTGCATAATTTTCTTGGAATTGGGTACATGAAAATGAGATGTTTAACAGAGAAAGCACACTTTGAGTTTTGTGTTATCCTTACAGTGAGGCTGTTAGTGAAGCCATAGTAAAGCCACTGTTTTTAGTGAAGATGAACAGTATGAGTGTAAAACAAAAGGAAAGTATTTCAGAATCCTGGGGTTCTATTAACCACTTGGAAGCACATGAAAGAAATGTGGTGTTTTTTTAAATAGAGAATGTATTACATATTTCAGGCTCTAATGGGAGAAGGTTCAAGTTGAAAACACTTGATAGAACTCTTGAGCACTTCATTTTCTGCCCAGTGTTTGTTTTTACCCCTAATTTTTTTCAATCTTCCTTCTGCTTCTAATGAGCATGTAACATAACCACCCTGTGGAGGAGAAAATTGAAGGCTGCAAAGGCTGCACCTCCAATAAATAGAGTAGCTGAGAGCTAAAATTATGGTAAATAACATTGTAATTTAGAAATTTGGGGACCTATTTTGCCAGCTTTTTTTGAAGAACATACATAGCTCATAAAATGCTAGAAATCAAGTTACATTTTCTTGTAAGGACAAGAACTGTATAAAATTGTGACATAAAATTATTTAGGTGATTTTTTGCCTTTACAGGGGGTATGACAGGGAATTGTGAGTTTTAATTTGACATTTGAACAGTTGTTATCTTCATAAAATAAGTGCTAGAATTATTTTTTGTGTCGATTTTTCCTAATACCAACCTGTCCTTTTTCCTTTTGCATGGGAGAAGATACATGTTCATAGAATCTATTCCCACTGTGTGTAAAGTGATTCCTGACAGAACTTGGGGTTTCAGAAAATTTGGGATAATAAAGTGTTAATAGTGCTGAGAAAGTAACAGGAGTTTCAGGATGTTAAAAGAGTCCTTTGGATCAGGCTATAGTCACACAAAATGTAAACAGCTATGCTGAATTTGGCAGTTCAAGCTCACTTTTTGCTGACAAAGTTATGGTTCAAAATAAAATACATGCATTGCTTTTGAAGACACATTGTTCTGTTGTGCTTAACAGAGCATTGATGTATTTCAGTCAAAAATGAAAGGTGCAGCCTGTTTGCAGGACAAGGGCCAGTCCTGAAAGAGGTCCAGAAGCACAAGGTCTGACTTTTCCCCAAGCCATGAGTCCAGTGATTCTTTCTGGGCAGCTGTTTCTGAAATCCCAGAGGAAGAGCAAGCTCCAAGTACATGGTCTGGGAAGAAGCTGAAGGCTTCTTGAGTTTTGCTGTCCAGTTGAATGTTGAACTGAACCCACAACTGCTTTTGCTTGCAGGTACTGCCTGTTAAGAACTCTCAAACAGTGTCAGACACTGAGGGAAGCTCTGATTGCTGCAGGAAAGGAGATTGTCTGGCATGGACGAGCAAAGGATGAGCCAGCTCATTACTGTAGCATTTGTGAGGTCAGTAAAAATGAGTTGGGTCATCTACTCTTGTAATATTTATTTAAATTTTGCCCTGTGTTTTGTTGTTAATGATATTTAAAGTTTGCTTCTAAGCTGCAACATCTGCTCTGTGCTGTAAGCACATCTGTGTGATGCAGTGGTGCCTTCCAGGAGCTCATCCAGATGTTTTTCTAGACATGGGCTGTATTTTGCTGAAGGCTCTCCCACAGCACTTCCACAACATTGTTTTTCACTGGGTCGGTTTTCAATTTTCAGTTATTATAAAATGTTGTTATCCCTTCCTGCATAAAATTTGATCTGCTGAGCTTCATTTTAAAGGTGTGTTGGTCTTCCTTTCAGAAGTCACCAACACATTAGGAAGAGACAGAACTTAAGTCCTTTCTTTCTGCAGGACATACCTTTTTGCTGAATTTTTTCTTTCACTTACTGTTAACAGTTGCTTTAAAGTATTGGATAATAATTTTCATGAAATTTAGAAGAAAATAACATTTTCCTACCCTCTGAAAATCAGTTTTTAGTTATCTTCTGACAGAGCCTCTTGGGCAGGATGAGCATGTGACTCAGTAGTAAGGAAATAAATAACAAACTTCTTCAGCAGACAGTAAAAAGGAAAAATAAGTATGTTTTTTTGAAATCCTCACCTTACTATTCAGCAAATGAATCCTGCTTTGTCAATATTGACCCAAAGCTTGGTGCTGTTCATGCAGACACCCTAAGTGTAACATCAGTGGTTTTACACTGCTTCACTTCTCTGCCCAAGCCTTAGGAGAATAGATTTTCCCTGAACAAATTTAATTTTTCTGTTTGCATGCACAGGGTAGGCTTGTAAATCTTGAAGAAAATGCCGTTTTCATGGTTTTAACTTTTTAAAAAATGAAATTGTAACGCTTGGCTTTCTGTTTCCTGTCTAATAGGTGGAAGTCTTTGATCTGCTTTTTGTCACTAGTGAGAGCAACTCTCGAAAGACCTATGTTGTACATTGCCAAGACTGTGCACGAAAGATAAGCACGAACCTGGAAAACTTTGTGGTGCTAGAACAGTACAAAATGGAGGACTTGATGCAAGTCTATGATCAATTTACATTAGTAAGTCAAATTAATAAGTGGGTGCATAAATACATTATTTGTAAAGCAGTTGTAGACTGTCTTGGTGCTCCCTTGTACGAGTACCACGGACTTTCTGATTCAAATGGAGGTTTGGGTTGTGTGTGATATTTGCAGAACAAAACCTGAAGAGTCAGAATTGTGTCAAATACTACAGTAACTTACTGCAGAACATAACCACTGAGTTTTCAGGAAAAGTATGATGTTACAATTCATAAAGTTGTGGCTTTAAAAATCCAATAGAGATCACCTGAAGACCATAACTGGATCAGATGGAGATGGGAAGAATCAGGACAGTGAAGCTTGGAGAAACTAGCACCAGGTTCAAGAGCATCTCTAATACATTGGTTGTGGTATGAAGTCAGTATAGCAGCAGAGCATCCTATGCACTCAGACCCTTCCTTCCCCTTCCCCACCCATCCCCTCCCAAATCAGCCCTGTCCTTCTGCTTAGCAAGTGGATGCTCTCAAACAGTTCTGTCTCTTGGCTTGGGGCCTCCTTTGCATTTCAATTTAAAGCAAAAAGCCTCTTTGCCATTATAGCTCTGTGCTATATATGGCAGCCTCCTGCTTTGAACTGCGTCAGCACAACTGTCCTAACATTTCACCCAGGTTTCATTGTTCCAGGCAAAGATGGCTTTTTTTGTAACCACAATGAAAGTGATGCTGGATGTATTGATAAGCCTTGGCTTTCTGTCAAAGGAGACAACCATTGGACTAAGTGTTATGGGAATTTCATGTTGGGTTTAATATGACAGCCCAGGAAGGGCTGTGCCTTTTGATTCATTTCCAGGTGCTGCAGAAAATGTGTGTTTAGTTATTTCATGTGTTGGTAGCATGCCAAGTTGTGACCTTCTGAGTTAAGGCCTCAAAGTTCATCAGGAGAGGCTGGCCAGAGTGTGGGACCATGTCCTCTGAATTTAATTCTCTGCATTAGTCCCACAGAGCCTGGGTTGGTTAAACTTCAGTTCATGCTTCTAGAAGGTCACTGTCATTATAGTCTGTGAAATGCTGCAATTTCAAAGTGATAATCTGTTATAGAAAAACATATAAATAAACACCTGTTCTCAGATACTTCATCCAGTTGAGTGGAAATGGGGAAGAATGTTTCTGTATGGAGATGAGAGGGAGGGAGGGAGCGGTATTTTGTTGTCTGTGCTTATACATTATATAGGTAACAGTGATGATTCTGTCCCTAGAACAAGGGTTCTCAACCTGTGAGTAGCTCCTTCCCCCACCAAAACCTAAGGCTGGGGCCCTAAAGGACATTGACAATTGCTCTTCTATGAAGTTGCTGTGCCATTCATTTCTTTCAAAGGGGATACACACTCAATTGGGAAGAGTCATAGCCCAGAAGTGACATCTGTCAGATGTAGGAGGAGGGTTCAGGTTTGTTGTAAATCACAGGAATGAAGATAATCTCAGCTGGCAAAGGTGAATTAGGCCAGAGAAGAGACTGGGGTAAAGCACCAGGAGCAAACACAGGGATGAGCCAGGGTTAGAGTTCCATAGCTGGGTACTCTGCTATGATCTAAAGTGTCTTTAACAACCGTGAGGAGCTTTTTGAAGGGGTTCCACAGATGAGCAAGGAAAGAGGAGGAAATGCCATCAGAGGCATCAGTACTTTGATGGAATGCCACAAAGTGCAGTACTGGGAAGCAGTTAGGTCATTTTCTGGACCTCCTGGCAGGTGGTAGGAACAAAACACCTCACTTCATTCTTGGGGCACTTTGTCCCCATGTCAGAGAATCTGAGACCCCTTCCACAGACACCTTAACCTCAGTGGGGTGTGTTACTGCTCAGGTAGAGGGGAGGAGGGAAAATGAAGCCCGCAGAGACCTTGGAGAGCCATAAACGGACCATCTCCCCATTGGTAAACAGGTTGAGAATCCCTGTTTTAGATTGTGTAAAGATATATCTATACTGGGGCCACATGGAGCTCTTTGCTGCCACAGTGGGACTTGGGGCTGCTCACATCCTATTAACACAGACATCCCCACAGAATACTCCAGTCTGCAGTACAGGCAAAATCCTAATGCAGAGTGTTCATAAAATACATGTTGTATTTGAGTTAGGTGGAAAAAAATGCCACTGTTCTCTCTAAAGTGTCCTGAAGTGTAAAAGGAATAATAGTGTGTGTGACTTTTAAACTCTCACGGTTACAAGTTTGTGCAGGTCTTAGTTAAACACAGAGTTTTGCACCCTTGTAGAAAAGGTAATTTAATGTTTTCTCTTTCAGGCTCCTCCATTGCCATCCTCCTCATCTTGACATTTTTTCATGGACATTAAATGAAAACTTTTCTGATATTCAGGAAGTGACCCAGTTCTGCACCACTGATTTTTGTAGCTATCCCGTAAGGCTGCTGGCTGAAAGCTGTGTCTATGCAACCTTCCAAGTGCGGAGTGTCAACCAACTGGACAGGAGAGAGCACTGCCTCCTACTCCAGAACTCAAAACAAATAAAGCTCATCCAGCTGTACTTCAAAAAAAATAATTCCATGTTTTGTATATATCTGACAAAACTGGCAACATTATACAGACTACTGACTTGAAGACCACCTCTTTTGTATTTCTCTGTTTCTGGGCTGATGAGTTGGTTTCATCCATTTTTCCCCCCTTCAGAATTTCCCTTGGAAAAAGTACTAGCTTAGCTGGTCATTTCTTTGTAAGGTAGTTAGAAATTTTAAGTCTTTCTTTGGGCAACTTTTTTTTTTTTTTTTTTTTTTTTTTTAATGTGAAGAGTTAGGTGATATAAATTTTTTACTGCTTTTATGTTTTTCTGTCTTGTTTTGAAACCATGACGGTTACACTTTTGGTTCCTAAATAAAATTTAAAACAATTAACAGCCAAGTCACAAAGATAAATGGGTTGCACATAGACTAAGGAATAAACTTCAGATTTGTGATTTTTGTTTCTAATCTTGATGTAAATTTACACTATTTATAAATACATATTTATTGCTTGAAAATATTTGTGAATGGAATGCTGTTATTTTTTCCAGATTACCTGCCATTGAAATTTTAAGGAGTTCTGTAATTTCAAACACTACTCCTATTACATTTTCTATATGTAAATAAAACTGCTTAGCATTGTACAGAAACTTTTATTAAAATTGTTTAATGTTTAAAGTTTTTCTATTGTTTGAGTTTTAAAAAAATTTTATGTACAGTGCCCAGTTTTTGTTCTTTTTTGAATCTGATTATATATATTTTATATATACTCTTGTGCTTGTGTATATATATAATATATATAGAAACTCGAATATAAATATGTGTATAAAGATTTAGAGACTAAATTTTTCTCGTTTTAAGTTTTACATCTATGGTAGATTTGAGGTGTCTACTGTAAAGTATTGCTTACAAAAGTATGATTATTTTTAAAGAAATATATGGTATGTATCCTCAAGACATAGAATGACCTTCAGACTGGTTTATTGTTAAATTGCACTTTTTGCAATAACAGACCAATAAATAGTTGCTGCCAAAATGTAGTAGTAGAAAATAAGTAACGGCTAAATTTTAAAGCTCTTCAAGAAAATACCAACTTTGACAGGAAGTTTGGCACTAGTTTTAGAGGAGGAATGAAGAAGATTGAGTTTTGGTGGGGATGTTCTCTAGATTTCAACCAAATTGCAACTTATATATTACAATATGTTCTATTAACAATTTTAAAAGTTAAGACTGAATCATCTTGGCGTCATTGTTGACCCCAAAAAAAGGACGTTGTTTTGTGGTATTCTATTGTATTTTCACATATTTTGTAATACGAATTCACTGGTAAATTTTTTGAAGCACTAGGTTTATTTAGGACAAGTTTATAATATATCATTGTAACAGTTTGCAGTTTTAATGATGGTATTTATTTTAAGTTGCTCCTTTCTCATTAGCTTCTTGAAAATGCATTAAATCTAAATTTCAAAATTGATAGCTTCCTTATCGATCAGAGTTGACTGATGCGGAAGATTCTGCATCGAACACTTTCTCATAATTTCTCATTAGTGGGGTATGTTAGTGGTTGCATTGTTAAATTTTTTGTAATCAATGTGAAGTGTTCCAGGCACAGAGCATGCAGATAGTTCCTTTTGAACAAAAAGAATCGCCTCTTATGTTGTAGCTTCAAACAAAGGGTGTTTTAATGAAGAATCAGCACAGTTGATCTAACGCTGTTACAACAGTTTAACCGCAGGTAGAGCTGACTTTCTGACTTTCTTGCTAGTTGGGCAAAAGGGTGTAGAGATTAAAGAGAAGCATAACGAAATGTTCTTGCCAGCAAAATTATCAACTAGCAGTTAGGAAGCCAGTATTTGCAGTTCTGTAAAGGTGTAAGTCTCAGCTCTTGATAACAAACTCTACAAATCATAATTTTTTTTTTTACTTATGTATTTTATGCAGTCATAAATATTGTAATCTTGACAAACCATGCTGCAACTGAAAAGCTACTCCTTTAAAGTAGTCTTAAACCCAAATAAAAGCAAGATACACTTACCTCAACTAATGGTAAACAGAAGGTCCTCATTTCTCAGTGCTGTAAAAGAACATTGCTAATTAGGGAAAGAGCTACTGTGTGCTAATCAGAAGGGCTTTGTACCTTTCCTCCCCTTTGGAAAAGAGAATATGGCATTACCAAGGAAGAATATTCATATTTTGCCAATGAGCAAGTAGACCAAATCAGTAGAGCATCAGGCAGCATTCCTCGTGCTGTGGGAAGGGTTGTCATGAATTGGAATTGCTGCAGGGCTTTAATATTTTGCAGTTTCCACACTTCTTAATCCCACTCTGCTCCCAAGCAATGGACAGTTTGGATCTATAAGCTGCTATGATTTAGAATGCTTTTGTTTCACCTTATTAAAAAACACAAGTTGATATTTCGTCAGTCGTACTTCTTAAGAAGCACTTCCTTCTTCTTCAGTTGTGAAGCACTCGATGCCAAGTGGAGCATTTGTAATCTCTGGGTGTTTCCAAGCATCAGGAGTTGGGCAGGGTGGGGGGAGGGGAGTCTGGAGCTGAATTTTCCAAGGAATCTTGGTCTTGGGGCCCTTGAGCTCCACAGCTGAGCCCTACTGCAAGTGGTTCTGATCTGCTGGTAGCTACTACTTGTAGTAGCAGGCAGGTTTAAGATGAAAATGGCCAAAGATGTGGCATTTGTTGCAAGAATTTTCATTAAGTTACAGGCTGAGAGAAAAATTATACTGTTAGGAGATGGATAAAACCAGGGATAAAAATAGGTGTTTAAAAAAAATGGTATAAGGTTGAATTACAGATGAGAAGGAATCAGAAAGTAAGAGCAACATTTGCTGCTGAGCTGTGGGTCTGAGAACTGTCCTCAAGGAGCTTGACAAAAAGGGATCCTTAAATGAGGAAATAAATAGTTGTGTGTTTCTGAGCTTAATTAAGTCCTTCCATAAATATATTCAACAGCATTTGATTTTAAAGTTTTCCTCTGGATACATAAGCTGATCCCAAGTTACCTTTGCTTTTTTGGAGAAGTCCTACCAGTGGTGACAGTTTAGAAGTAGTGATGTTGGTATCTATATATGAAGTATTTACATAAAAATCACTAGAAAGTGAGAAGTATCTACTGGCAGGAAATCCCAAAGCTTCCTGAATTTGTGTGGCAGAAAACTTGTGGATCCTAAAGACAAAGTACCCTGGATCTGTGCCTTGCTATGTGGAAGAAGGACATTGCAAGTAGCATTAGTCATGATGCTCTGCTTAAATGAGCACAGCTTGGCTAAGTTGAGCTGATTCTTGGGTCAAAGGTGGGAAAGGCTTGGGGATTTCACAGCTGGTGATTTCCCGGCCACAAATACATTTATTGGTTAATAAAGAGAAGGAAGATGCAGGGGTTCAGCCAAGACCACAGGGAAGAGGATACTCATCCTTGGTTGCTGCCCTGATCTTGGGAAGGGTTTCAAATGTACTTAGTGCAGGGGTTAGGAGGGAGGAGGGTGTTTAAAGCTGAGCTTAGCTAGGTCAGAACCATTTTGGGTGGAACTAGAGCAGAGCCATGATGGGAGCAGCAGATGAGTGTGGTAGGAAAGCTTCATGTAAGATGGACTTGTCCATGGGAAGGCCATGGAATTGTTGGAGCAGGTTCAGAGAAGGGCCATGAAGTTGACAGGAAGGGCTGGAGCACATCCCCTGTGGAGACAGGCTGGGGAATTGGGGCTGTTCATCCTGGAGAAGAGAAGGTTGTGTGGGGAGATCCGAGCACCTTCCACAGTCTGAAGGGGCTGCAGAGAAGCTGGAGAGGAACTTTTCTGCCAGAAACTGAAGTGACAGGAAATGGGGGAATGGTTACAAATTGAAAAAAAGGAAATTTAACTCCGGGAGAAATTCTTTCCAAAGAGGGTGGGGAACCCTGGCACAGGTTGCCCAGAGAAGCTGTGAATGCCCCATCCCTGGCAGTGTCCAAGGCCAGGTTGGATAAAAGCCTTGAGGAGCCTGGTCTGG
This sequence comes from Emberiza elegans, assembly GCA_024865655.1. Taxonomy (NCBI): domain Eukaryota; kingdom Metazoa; phylum Chordata; class Aves; order Passeriformes; family Fringillidae; genus Emberiza; species Emberiza elegans. The sequence goes on from JALJVW010000163.1 coordinate 3,457,127, forward strand.
TGGGAGGTGTCCCTGCCCATGGCTGGGTTTTGGGACTAGACGAGCTCTAAAGTCGTGATTGCATCTGAATATGATTCTGTGATCTTCCATGGCTGCTTTAGCCAGTGTGGGAGCAGGCAGAGGAATCCCTCCAGCTGGGACTGCGGGGAGACAAGGCTGCTGAGTGTGAGGATTTACTCAGGGACAGGTCAGAGCCAACCAGGGCTGCCTGTGCCCATTGTGCTGGTGCTGAATGGAGGGAGGAGGGGTGCGGGTGGTGCCCACGCAAATTCAAGCACAGCATGAAGCTGAAGCTCAGCCCCAGGTGAGCTCAGTGCAGGGCTGCTGCCCGAGGGCCCCGTGGAGGAGGGCAAGCAATGCAGGCATGAGGAGGCCACAGGGCAGCCTCACTGCAGGAAAACAAAGGCATTTCTCCAAAAAGAGGGGAGAGCAGGACATTTGGGGAGGGTGGAACATGACATTTCCTTGTTGGTGCTGGAAACTCCATGCAAGGCTGAAAACGGAGGAGAGGGAGAGCAGCTGCTGGGCAGAGCCCCTGTGGTGACAGGGACATCTGTGTGTCTGGACAGGAGCACAGGGACCGTCCTGAGCCCCACAGGAGCTGTCCCCTGTCACCCCAGCAGGGAAGAGCTGTCCTGTCAGCTGCTGTGCCCAGGAGGAGCAGTGCTGGCCTCTCCCATTGCAGTGGGACAGCGGGAGCAGGGATGAGTTGTGGAGGTGAGGGGTGAGGTGCCTTTATCCATATTTATTTTGGGATGCCATAGAAACACTGAATGGTTGGAAGATGAGAAGAGGCACCTCACTGTGGCAGCAGCAGGGAGGGCTCAGCTCCCAGCCTCCCTAGGGCAGCAGTGTCAGTGTTTTACAGCAGTTCCTGCTGCCAGGACCTTGTTAAAAGGGTTAAAATGCAATTGCTGCTGCCCCTGCCTGGGGAACAGTGGGGCTGTGGGCATGCACAGCAGTTGGGGGACATGAAAATGGATTTATCATTTATCATCCATTATAAATGGATTTATCATGGATTTATCATTTATCAGTTGGTGCCCGTTGGGTTGGGCACCAGGAGCAAGGAGGAGCAGGGAGGAGCTGGCTCAGCTGGCACAAGAGAGCAAATCATTCCAGCCCTGCCACAGGGCTGCCTCCCTCCTGCCCTGCCCCCGAGCTCCTGACAGGCAGTGGTTCCTCTCACAGAAGAGCACACTCTGCTTTCTATTAGGATGGAGCACTGCTCTCAAATGACATCCCACCTTTTATTTTTTTCCTCATAGAAGGTACTTTCAAGCTGTAGGGCAGAGCAATTTAAAAGTAGCAAGATCCCGGGCAAGGGTTAATGGGTGGGCTGATGGTTAAATAAGTGGGCTAAAAGCACTGACTCCTTTCATGCACTGAGCTGGAAGATTCTTGAAGGAGTCACACCCAAACAACTCAGCCATTGCCAGAGTCCATGGGAGCACTGAAACGTGGCAGGAGAGAGCTGGCTCCAAGTACATGCAAAAACTTAAAATCATTGAAAGAGTCAGGAAGGGACACCACAAGAGAAGATTGAGAGAAGAAGGAGCCTAAGATGTGTGCAGTGACATGGCTGGGCTATCATTTAATTCAGCCTTGTGGGCACAGAGAAAATGAACAGGCACGAAGGATGTTTTCACCCCTTTCCTCCTCTGTACTTTTCATCACCAAATCAGTGGGAAACTGAGTAGTCCTTTGAGAGAAGTGTCCTTTTTCTTGTGGCAGTGGCCAGTCAGCTGCAGCTGTCAATGCCTTATGCTGAGTGCAACATGCAGCTCGTGTCCTGGATGCTGCTGGAGCTTTAATCTGTTCAATTTGAACATACATAAAATTTAGGGGTTTAGGGTTATTTTGTTCCTCCAGAACATCACTGCCAGTGGGCTGTCCCACAGGATGGCCTTCACAGCAGTAACTTGAAGGATTTTTGTGGCACCTGGAGAAGGCTGAGAGGTGGGCAGTGGGTACAAACAGGGTTTGGTCACCTGTCTGCAAGCAAGGTGCAAAAATTACCTACTTAGGAACCAAAGTGGTTCCTGAGGTACTCATTGGAACCTGTTTAGGTTCCAAAGTGGTCCTCAGGTAGGAGTGAACATTGGCTACTGGAGGGTGAGTGGGCCACCAGGAACAGCCTCATTTGGGCTGTGATGAAATCCAAGGACAACAGCTGGGAGCCAGTCACAGTTGCCACAGGTTTGGGTTTTTTTGGGAGGGCAGGGGGGGTGTGAAGGACTTTTTAAGAGTGGTAGCACTAGGCAGGGTACGCAGTGCAATGTGGTAAGTGGTTCCAGTAGTTGAAGATCTCCTTAAAGGTCAAATGCCTTCGTAGTCAAGATCTGCAAAGGTATTCCAGGGGCTCAGGAGCTGCTGCCAGGCTCGGGGCAGATTTACAGCTCAGTATTTATGTGCAGAACTTTGTTTTGAGATGCCAGTGTTACCTCTGCTGTCCCAGATTAAATGGTGATTTAGGAATATATACATTGCATACAGAGCAGCTCACCCAGCTCCTGTGTTGGGCACCAGGAGGAGCAGGGAGGATCTGGCTCAGCTGGCACAGGAGTGCAAATTATTCCAGCACAGTGGCTGCTCGAGTTCCCTAGGCTGTGTGAACCTCCCAGGAGCACAGCAGCTCCTCACAGCTTTCCCTGAGTCCTTTTGGAGAACCCAGGGCAGGGCGGGGTGCTCACCCCACACCTCTTGGGAAGGGCAGACAGCAGGAGCTGGGAATGTCTGGGAGAGGGTTTAGGGCTGCTGCTCTTTAATATTCTGCCCATCTTGTTACCTCCTGATGCTTCCCAGGCTGGTGCAACCCTGGAAGCCTTGGGAGAGCACACAGAAAGGTTTGGTTTTAGGTGGCAAAGGGGTTGTAATTATGCTTGAGGAGGCAGAAGTGCCTGGGCAGCCCAGGGATGCTGATATGCAGCCACCAGGTAAGGGTGAGGGTACTGGATGCCTGGCTGGGAGATTTAAAAATAAAAAATTGGTTTCAGTGACAAGTTGATGGGGTATAATCTTACTGAGAAATAGCAGTGTGGGCTCAACCCAGGGGTGCCCCATGGCACAGGTTTTGGAGCAAAATACTGAGCTTTGCCTGAGAACCAGCCCCAAACAGGCCCTGGGCAGATGGACATTTTAGAAGAAAAATACCTCAGCTCCACATGTGTCTTGGTTTGGAAAGCCAGGTGTCTGCTAAGGAAGGCAGGAGCCTCCCCTGAAATGGAGAATGTAAACCCCCTCCCTCAGAATTGTTATAAAGTTGAAATTAAGGGGGTCTCAGGCAAAAAATATGGGAGCAGGAATAACAGTTCTTTCTTAGGGAAGAAAATAAAAATAAAACAAATAATGCAGTAAACTAAAACATCACTGACAGAGTCAGAACCCAACCTGACACCCTGTGGGTCAGGGTGTTGGCAGCAGTCTCCCATTGGAATTGTGGCTGCAGCCTCCTGCAGTGTCAGGGGTGGTTCTGCTGGAGCAGGGATCCTGGAGAAAGGTGCAGTCTCTTCCTCTGATGATCCAGTGGAAGAGGCAGCTGCTGTTCCTCTGGGAAATCCAGTGGAGAAGCCGGGCTGGTGTTCCAGAATCTCCAGATTATATCCAGGTAGGAATGCTTGGCTCCTCCCTCTGGGCTCACATCTCTCAATGGGATGCTGTAGCTCTTTTCAGCCATGCAGGGACATTCAATGGCTGTTATCAGCAGATGTCTGCCCAGAGGGAGGAGTGATTGTGGAAGAGATAAGGAAAACTGCCCACTGAACAGAAGACAGCTGCCATCCAGATGGCAAAGAGAAAACAATTTGATTGGCAATCCAGGACAACATGGATTAGGTTTCCTTCACCATTATCCACTCCTGCACTCAAATACAATGAGATTTTGGTATTCCTAAACATGGATGAAGGGAATTGCTGTGTCTGTATGCTGTAATCCAAGTCAAGTTGCAGCCTCACATTTAAATCCTGCTTCAGCATCTTCATTCTCAGGAGGAATTTCTTCACTGGAAGGGTTGTCAAGCAATGGAAGGGGCTCCCCAGGACAGTGGTGGTGTCACCCTGAAGTGTTCAAGAAACAGCTGGATGTGGCACTTGGTGCTGTGGTTTGATCGGTGTGGCGGTGTTTGGTCAAAGGTTGGACTTGATGATCTTGAAGGGATTTTCCAACATTAATGATTCTGTGATTTTTTTTAATCCTTCAGCTTTTACCCATGTTTTCCAGTCAGATCTTCTGCAGGGATGTCTCTAAGACAGATACAGACGTTTCCCCTGTGAAAGAAAAAAAAGATCAGGGGAAAAATACCAGTTTTTGTGAGAAGTGTCTTAGTGATACAAGAATACAATTTTTTAAAGGTAGCAAATGAAGGAGAGAAGCAAATTCTGGCAGGGCAAAAGTCTGGGGAAACAAAAAATTGTTTGACTGAGTGCTTTGTAAACCCCCCTGAGTTCTGTTAACAGAGAAATAATGTGTGTCAGTAAGTGATGATACCTTTGAAAAGCTGCTTCAGCAGCTCCAAAGTGAAAGGCAAAGGTGGAATGAGTTTTCCAGCACCGAGCAAAACGAGTTGGCAATTATCATAAGTGCAACTTCAGTTCCTAATTTTCAAAATCAGTGCAAAATGCTGTTTACAGAGCTCGATGGAGCCTCCGGCAATTAGGGCTGTGTTATGAAGAATGCCATGGCTAATGCTCTCTATGGCTTATTTACACAACCACGAGATGGGGGAACATAAGACAGCATATGAATGAAGAGCTGCTGGGTTTGAATAGGTATTTGATTGCCCTGTGTGTGCCAGGAGCTGCCTTTTCCAGCTCTCCCTGGTGTTCCTCCAGCTCCCGTCCTGCTGGCGCCTGCAGGGCAGGAGAGCCCCAGGCCCTGCCAGCACAACCCATGGCTCCCTTCCCTGGGGCTGTGGCCACGAGGTGTTTTGGGTGTGAGGCTGGACTCTGCTGAGCTGAGCATTAATGTGGAAACCGCGCTAGAGAAATCAATTTGGCCTCCAGCACGGAAACATTCCCAGCTCATGGGAACGCTGGTCCCCTGCCCTCAAACCACCTCCTGTGCCCCAGCAGTCCATCCAGGGGCTGGGGGACACGGGGTGGCCCCTGCAGGGATGCTGGGCCAGCTCAGCACCTTCTCCCCTTGCTGCTCATCCCCAGCCAGGCCGAGCGGCGCTGCCAGGAAAATGAGGAGCGCGGTGTTCTCCCACACACGTCTCTGAGCTCTGCTGAGAAAGGGTCTGGGGAGGAATGAGGAGCTTTGTGCTGCTGGATTTTGGTGCCTGGAGAGAGGACAGAGGGGTGGAGCACCTCGCTGCAGTGTTTCCTTTCCCGCCTGCCAGTGATCCCCCACATCTGGCGTTTCTGCAGGGACGGCGCGTGCAGGGCAGCGGGGCAGGATGAGAGTTTGAAAAGTGGGGTTTTCTCTGTCTGAGGAGAAGGGACGTGCTTTTCTTCTCATCTTCCAGAAGCTGGGTGGTGTGACTGCTTTTGAAAAACTTGAATACACAGAAAAAAAAAATCTCACACAGAGAGGAAGTGCTGCTCATTGCTCTGTGTCTTTTTTTCTTTTTTTGCACCTCCTTCCTCTTCCAGTTTGTTTGGCAAGCTATCTTGCTTGAGATCTGCCAGAGAAGAAGCCCTCTTTCTCTCTATTCTGGCAAATCTCTTCACTTCTTGGATGTCTCCTGTGCCTTATTTGTGTGCTCATTTTGGTGCTTTTCAGTGGCTGTGCTCATCTCTCCTTCTCAAAATATCTCCCTTTCTCTTCACATTTATCTCCATGCTGTCACTGGCAAACATCCCTAGTGCAGCCTTGCTGTTCATTGACACACTCCTTGTGTCTCAGCCACGCTCTTCACCTTCTCTCAGTGGATTTAATCCTCAAAGGGAGGAAAAATTTGGGTTTGAAGAATAGGTTGGCATTAGGAGAAACTTCCAGACCAAAGGGTATCATAAAGCAATTAGTTCAATACTGTAGGTAGGTCTGTGCCTGTCACTGATAATGGCAAATCCACTGGGATACAAGAAAAATAGTTCTTTTTAAAACAGGCTTTTATTTATCTCATTGCAAGGTGATTCTGGCTGTCTGAGAAAACATTAAATGTCTTTAAAGTTTTAAAAACTGAAGGCATAATGTCCCTCCAATGCTTCTCCACCTTAGTCCCCATTACCAAAATGCTGTTTTAAATGCTGGTTTGACTTGAATTACTTTGTGGTTCTCTACTTGGTTTTTTTTCACATTTGCTTCTTGCCGTGCTAAAATGCTCTGGGTCATCCCTTCCCTGCCACACAGGGAAGTGTGGAAGTCTTTCCCTCCTCTGCCTCCCTCCTTTATCCCTCAAGGTTGACCAATGTTTATCGGGTCAGCAGAGGGAAAAAAACTGAGAAAAAAATTGAGAGAAAATGAACTAGAAAGAGTTGCATTTACACTTTTTCTCAGTGAAACCTTGTTCACAGTTTCTGCTTTCTTTAGTGTTGTTTGTATGTCAGGTTCCCCTGAACACAGTTGATCTCACCTGATGTGCAGAAGCACAGAAAACCTCGTGCCTTGGGCTCCTCTGCCCTGCCATGCTCCCTTTAATTAACCTGGAATTGGGGACCCAGTGCTGGTTTGGCTGATAACAACATTTCCCTGTTTCTTCTCTTTGGGATTTCTTTCATCTTCTCTGGGAGCACCACGGGGAAGTTTTTCCTCTGGCACCTCTCCAGCTGCAGTGGCTTCAAGGAAAGAGTTCCTCTTCCCTGTCCCTCATTCCAGGTCAGAAAACACTTCTGTCTCCTTTTCTGGAGTGAGGAATTGTCCCTTGGGAAGGAGTCTGGGACCTCTCTGGTCCTCTGAGAGAAATGACTCAACTTCAGTGAACACAAAGGAGAGAGGATGGTTAGAAGGAAAAACAGAGAGAGCTGTTTTGGGTAAGACATCAAGACAACTTGGTCATGGTGGTTAATTTCTCCAAAAACCCAAGAAGGACATGAGAAGGCAGGAGGAGGGACAGCTTCCTGAGCCTTTTGAGCAAATTCTCTGAGCCCAAGGTTTCCAAACCCTGAAAAGCAAACAAAGAGCAGAACAACTCTCTTGGACCATTCTGACTCTCTGAGAGGAGAGAAACCTGTATCAATCCACGTACAGCCACTGAAAGCTGTTTCAGATGTTGAAACAAAAAGTCTCTCGAGGGTACCAGCCCTTGAAAATCAAACCAGATGCATTTTTGCCTGATAACTTGCTTTTGATTATGATGAAAGTTTGTTCTGAATGAACATTTCCAGGCATGCAAAGTGGCTAATCTGGCAAACCAGCACTTTGATAGATCTGGGATCTCAAAGCTCCCATGTGCCATTACACAGTGCTCCCTCCCTCCTACTCACAACTCTGATGTTAAGGCAGTCTCTTTGGATCAGGATAAGGTTATTTCCTTCAAGTTGGGTTTGGTTTGGGGTTTTTATTCCCCAAAAGGAGATATCAGTGAAAAATCAGGGTGTTTCCTTGAGAGGACAGTGAGTCATTAGTAGCTGTGTTGCAATAGCTTTATTCATAAATATTGTTAAATTATTCACATCTTTAATTCTACAGACACTGCAAAACTTAAGACTCCTTTTCAGCTGAGAAAGATGTTTCCTTGGTCGTGACAAGTGGGCACCTGATCACAACCTGGGACATCACCCCAGGAGCCCCAGCCCTTGCTCCTGCCATTCCTGTGACATTTGGAGTTCCCTTGGGCTGGACCAAATCTCTGGTGTTGTGTTTGGGGAGGAGTGTAAGAAACAAACCAAGGAAGGATCCTTGTCCTGCTGTGTCCTTGCACTCCCTGCAATCCCTGCCGTGGGGATTCCCATGACATCCTGCCAGGCTGACCTCTCCAGGGAAAACCCTCCCACGCCTGTGCCCCTCCAGTTATCCTGGTTTCCTCTGCACTGTGCTGAAACCCCAGCTATTCCCAGGCTCCCTGAGCTCCCCGGAGCCTCTGCTCTGCTCCTGGTTTTCTCCCCACGAGGAGCATCTGCCCTGGATGGAATCACACACACCCTGAGCAGGGCTCCTCGCCTGCACCCACTGGGTGCTGTTTCCACCCGTTTTTCACCATCTTTACTGCAAACAGCATCAAAGTCTTAGTGCACCCTCCCTCGTGTGCTCCTTGCTCTCTCAGAGGGGAGGTTGGGCTGGGGTTTACCTGATTTTAGTTTTAACAGAGTCACTTCAGCTCTTACTCCTGTTTCTTCTTTGAAACACCTCCTGTGACTGTCATTGCAAAATCCTGATTTCTTCATTCCTTGGGCTGCCTTGCACTGAGATTTCCTGCTGGCCTCAGCAGCTCTCCTGGCAGACTCTGTGCCTCTGATGTGTTTGAGAAAGGGTTCATTGTCAGCCTCCACGCTGCTAGCAAGTCACTCCTTGGATTTCTCTTCTGGGGCTGCCTCACTGTAGCCTTGCATCTAATTTGCCTAATTTCTGCATCTGATTCCTCCCTTTTGAAGGGTGTCTGTTTGGTTAGAATTGCTCCCTTGTGCTGCTGTTTAGCCACCTGGGGGGGTGTGTGTGTGTGTATTTTTTATTTATTGTCAGCACACATTTACTGTGAACTTCTAATGTGGTGTCTTTAAAGGGATCCCAGTCTTGCAGGGCTTTTCAGGAAAAACCTGGGCAGAGATCACAGCAGATCCCACTTTCCCATTGGGCTCCATATATGGCTTTAAAAAAGATATGAAGCAGCTCACAGCTGTTCCTGCAACCTGCAAATCCAGCCTCCAAAATTTTCCCTCTGCGTGAGCTCCCTCCTCTGCCAGGGAGCCATCCCTCCGTCCTTGTCCAGCAGCAGGAGGGGATCTGGGGGATTGCATCTGAGGGTCTTTGCTCCCACCTGCCCCAGAAGAAGCTGCCCAGTGTCTCAGAGTGTGCTCGTGGATCTGGGTCTGCAGCAGGGAAAGGAGGGAACCTGTGGGCACAGCTTTTCCAATAATTCCTTATTTTTGCCTCTGTAGTACTGAGACCTCTGTCCTTCAGCTCAGACTGTGTTTCTATCAAATTTATGAACAACCGCTCTCATGAAATCCCATGAACATGGACACCTCTGGGAATGACAGTCTTTTGAAGGCTCTGATCCAGTTAGAAAAGTCCTGTTTTTTCCATGCCTTTTGACCTTTTATACACATTTTCTGGTGGCACCTCAAGGTCATATTTGTACTCCTGTCCTCCCTTCTGGAGCTCCTTTTTCCTGCCCTCCTTCCCCAGTAATTTTATCTTGCTGCACATGCCATCCTGCAGTCATGCAAAAGCTGTATTTTTAGCCAGCTCTGCTTGGCTCCAGCCTGGGGACGTGCAACCATAAAGTTCACCCAGCCCTTCCCTGGGGCTGGAAACCCCAGAACTCCTGCTGGAATAAAACTCAAACTGCTTGACTCTGGGGAGCCTTTCCCTGAGCATTTTGACAGAACAAGTCAGCAGCTGGGGTTTTTTAGGTTTTTCTGGTCATTTTACTCATGGAATGCAACAAGACCACTTCCTGCAGGTTTGGTTTTTTCGTTCACACCTTGTAGATACAAACTCCTGCCAATATTTGTCCCCAGTCAATGCAGCCCTTTGATGGAAAGCCTCCATCACCTCTGGCCCTGTTCCTCTGACACCTGGGAGGTTTGATCCTGTGCATCAACAAAGGCAGCCCATGGGAGCCTCTAAAACCCACTATTTTCAGGCATCACTGGAAGAATGAATCTGCCTGGTGGAAAGGGACAGGCAGAACAAGCAGTGCTGTGAGTGGAAACAGGAAGGGATAACAAACTGATTTCCTGAAATCTGGACAATTGTTCCCATCCCTTCTCCACGTGCTGAAGGGATTTCCATTTTGAAACAGCAGCACTGATGCAGGGGCTCCTTTCAGGGGTGTCTGAAATGGTGCCACTGCCCTGAATGGGTGCAGAGGTGTTTAATCCCAGCAGCATCATTGTTCCAGCACCCTCCTCCTCTTGTCCTTAGCAGTGCCTGAACTGTACACAAATCCCTGCTTCGTTCTGCTCTGTAGAAATAGCGCAAACACAGAAAGGCACTTTCATTTTTTCCATCTTCAACTTCAGGTGTTGGGGGAAAAAAATGAGTAAATGTTTACAGCTGTTGCAGCCAGAGCAGAGTGAACACCCAGAGGTGATTTTCTCTCTTACTTTTTCTGCACCAAGAATGTGAACAGAGGGTGGTTTCAGTGCCTGAATTATTCCAAGTGTCTTGATAATTTTTTTTCAAAGCAAGAAAACCCACTATTTTCAGGCATCACTAGAGGAATGAATCTGACAAGCCCTTATCCAAATGAATGCTTAAATTTTGAAAGGGGGAAAAGAAACCCTCCCGTGTGACTGACAAGGTCCTTTTCAAACACATAATATGCTGAACCTTGCATGACATTTCTGTGGGTGTTAAGCCTAAAGAGCTATCTTTGCATGCAATGTAGCAAATGAACTGTGTAAGGTGAGGGCTGGAGCTCTGTGCATCCTTGCTGAGCTGTACTAGAGCTCTGGAAAACCTGACAAGCTGCTTCTTTCAAACCTGCATTTCCCCAGGGAGCAGGCTGGTGTATTCTTGCTCTTCAAACACCTGAAAAGTTTGTTCTAGACCAGCTATTGTCATTTATACTGTGTGTTGCAAGGAATAGATACTGTGGGGTTTTGTGGAAGAGCAGAAATGTAGAATGATGCAGGTAAAGCTGTGACTGTAACAAAACTGTTTGAAGGTCTTTGGCAGGTGTCCCTCCCTACTTTTCCACCTGTCTTTTCTTTCCTCTTCATTTTTTTTTCTGGACTTTTGGATCATCCTCACCCTTCCTTGGGGTCTCTTATCAGTTGTTCAGGTCACCCTAAAACCCCACTGCCCTCACTGTAGCTGAGACCATCCCCCTGTGGAGGAGAGCAGATGAGTCTGCCCATATTCTGTAATCCAGAAGGAAAAACCGTGCCTGCCTCTCCCAGCCCCCCAGCCCCGAGTAGCTGTTCCATTTCATTTTCCTTCCCCTGAAATTCCTGATTGTGTTTTTGTCGTTTCAGGATGGCCACCAAGCTCCTTTCAGCACTGAATTAGGGGAACAGAGGGTACAGCAGCAGACAGACTCACCTATTAATCAAATTAATGTGTCTTGGTGAGCCAATTCAGAGCACCACAGAGCTGGTTCTTGCAATTTCATAACACCTCATGACACCCCATATTTTTGTTAAAGCTCTACCTTCCAGATTCATGGGATGATGGGAGAAGCTGAGGAAGAATTAGCAATAAAGCATCTAGAGCACCTGGCTGTAGAGAGTAATTGGCAAATGGGACCCAAGTGCATCCTAAAGTCTCAGCAAACCAGAAAGAAAATGAAAATCACCTGCAAACAACTGATGTTGGCCGAGCTTGCTGGAAAGATGCATGAAATGTGCTTGACTGGCGGCTCCTGTGGACTGGAGCTGCTGAGTGGTGGTTCCAGGTTCTCCAAAATGCCAAAAGGAAAAAGATGGGAGCTGGCAGGGAAGGGTGTGTGTGTGTGTGTGTGTGTGTGTGTCTGTGTGTGTGCACAAAGTGTGGCAAGAAGTTACCACCCACAAAAGCAATGGAGTGGGAAACTTGAATTTCCAGCCCCAGGATGTGTAACATCCTCTCAACCCCCTGTCTTGGTTTGGAAGGACAGGAGTCTGCTAAGGAGGGCAGGAGCCTCCCCTGAAATGGAGAATGTAAACCCTCCCCACCCCTCTGAATTGCTATAAATTTTAAATTAAGGGGCTCTCAGGCAAAAATATGGGAGCAGGAAATAACAGTTCTTTAATAGGGAAAGGAAAAAAATAAAAGGATAAAATAAACAATGCAGTACCCTAGAACAACACTGACAGAGTCAGAACCCAACCTGACACCCTGTGGGTCAGGGTGTTGGTGGCAGTCCCATTGGAATTGTGGCTGCAGCCCTCCTGCAGTGCCAGGGGTGGTTCTGTTGAGCAAGGGGATCTGTAGAGAAGGATGGATTCTTCCTCTGAAGATCCAGTGGAAGAGGCAGCTGCTGTTCCTCTGGGGAATCCCGTGGGGAAAGCTGTGCAGGTGTCTCCAAACCTCTGGATTATATCTGGGTAGGAATGCTTGGCTCCTCCCTCTGGGCTCACATCTCCCAATGGGATGCTGTAGTTCTTATCAGCCATGCAGGGACATTCAATAACTGTTATCAGCAGATGTCCCCTCCTGAGGGAGGTGTGAATGTGGTCACTCAAAGAGAGAGATAAGGCAAACTGCCCACTTGACAAAGGTAATCTGCCATACAGATGGTAATTGAAAACATCTTGCATTGCAATCTTCAACACCCCATGAGAAATCACAGTGTCAAAACACACTGAAAGTCAAAGTAAGGCCAAACCAGTTTTACAAACCTCTCAACATGAAAACTCTAAAAATATGTGGGACTAAGAGAGACTCCTGATAAGCAGCTGGGCATAAAGGCAGCTGCAAACTACCCCCAGAAAAAAGGAGGTGCTGAGGCTGCCTGGGAGGTTGGTGGAAGATCTCTCCTGCCATTCCTGTTCTGCTGGGGAAACAGCTGAAGTTGTTACCAGGAACAGTTTGCAAAGGCTCAAACAAAGCCACTGACAGAAATAACTCGAACACAGAGAGGAAAAAATTGCTCGAGAGTTCTTTTGGGAAGGATTAGGTTTTAAATAATTGCCATTTATAAGTTAATTTCACATCCTTTTGGAGTTTGGCCTACTAGGATTTGAAGGCTTGACTGAAGCTGGCAGACAGGGTGGGCACTGATTCCAGAGTTTGACTGCCAAGAAAAAGGAAAATATTAAGAGTAAAAATTGGCAATTCTGGAGGAAAAAAAAAAAAAAAAAAAAAAGAGGCCAGGGAAATACAGGGAAATGAGATTTAGTTTAGGAAAATTATTGTTCTCTGAGCCATGGACTGATTTTATGGCTGGTTTATTAGTCACCATTTTACATGAGCCTGGCCTTGGTAATCAATGTCTCCAAAGAAACTGGTGGAGAACACAGCTCCCAATGCTTTAATAATTTGTAAGTCCACAATTTCGTTATTTTTAATCATGAGTGGTTTTTTTCATTTAAATTCATATCAAAGTCTATTAAAAGCAGTGGGGAGACTCCTCTCAGCTTTAACAACTTTGAATCCAGCCCTGTAAAAATAGATGCTACGTGTCTCAAGGCTTCTGCTGCAGCCTTGCAAAATGAGTCCAAGCAGCAAAGCAAAACTCTTGTGTCTCTGAGCCGCAGCTCTTTGGGGCTGTGAGCTACCAGGGCCCGTGGGACACCTCTCTGTCCTTCTGCCCAATGCTGGGCTGTTCCTGAGGGATCTGGGCTTGCTCCGGGCATTCTCTGCTGAGCACACACATCCTCTCACTGTGTTTCCTCTGTGTTTCCAGCACAGTGTGGGATAATCTCTGCAGGAAAAGCGGCCCAGAGCTAACACCCAGCTCTCAGGTAAGCCCACTCCCCAAGAGACTGGAGAGGCAGACAGATTGAAGAAAAACTGATGGGAGCAGGTTGTTAGACAGCCTTGTGCATCTCAGTGAAGGACATGTTTTTCTTTCTGGAAGAGAGCCATGATGTAGAAATAGACTGAAAGCAGGAAAGAGGGCTGCAGTGGCTGAGGCTGTATATTTAAACCTCTTTGCTGTCTGACCATCTGGGCCTGCAGCTAAACTTACCTACAGATGATTTCCAGTGTTTTCAATCTTGAGAGGTAAAAGGTGCACTTGGATACTTTATGCCAGGAAGAAAGGCAAAATAATTGTCCTGAGTCAGACTTCCCCCATGTCCGACCTTTGTGTGGGGTTTTGGATGCCCAACCTCTTCCATCAGCCTTCACCCTGGAACCCCAGGCTGGATGCTCTGTGTGCACAGAGCCCCTCACAGCCAACACAAAATCTGGATTTTCATTCCTTCTCTCTACAACACAAGACAGAACAACCATTGGCAATGCAAATGCACTCACATCTTTTTCTGCCTTCACATTTTTAACAATTTTTTTGAACCATAGCTAGAAGAAGACTCTTTCCATGATGAAAGTTCTTGTGGATGATTTAGAAAGCCTCGTTTCTCACTTAGCACAGTCAAATTTGCTCAGTGACTCCTGTGTGCCTGGATCCCAGGAGAAAGCTCCAAACCCAGGTGAGGTCTGTCTGACCCCTACCCATCAGGAAAGGTTTGGTGTGGGCTTCTGACACCTAACAGGGAGCTCACATGAGGGGGACTGACAGATTCTGGGTGAGAAAAGTTGTGTTTTGCCACTTTTGCAACCATCTTGTGCATAATGAGGCACCTGGATCTAGCCCTGGTTTGACAATTGCTGTGGAATGTTTCCAGAATTACCCCAAATTTTAAGTGCCTGACTCATTCCTTTGGGGACTGGCTTACCAATTCCCCCTCTGGAAGGCAAATGGATGAGGATTGCTGTAGCTCTTGCTGGTCAGAACTTAGATGTCTCCAGCTCTTGGGGGTGCCCCAGCACCTACACTGGAGAATTGAGTGTTTAGTAAGTCTTGTCAGGCTCGGGGTAAATTAATGTCTCATCCTCTGCCTGTGTTCCTTCTCCTCTTAAGGTAATCTTCCCATTTGATTGGCTTCGTGCAAATGGTTCTTCCACTTTAGAGAGAATAATGTGAAAATATCTGCTGAACAATCCCATCCCAGAGCTGGAGTTTTTTCCTCACCTTAAACCAAAGTCCTGTATTAGTCTCTGATTACTGTCCATTGACTTGGGAAAGACTAGAAGCAATTATATTTGGGGATTGGAGAAACTGAGTCTCAAGTGACATGGAACCTTTCAGCTTTTTAATACTTTTGATTGTGTCTTTCTGTTCTGTGTGCCACCAAAGTAATAAAATTAAAATTTTTTATAAAAGTGAGCTGTGATGGGTGATGGTACAGAACTGATCTGGTTGTTCCATTTATCTGTGATTCTTAGCACATTAAAAATAGCCACAGGGAAAGTCATAAATCCATCCATCCATCCATCCATCCATCCATCCATCCATCCATCCATCCATCCATCCATCCATCCATCCATCCATCCATCCATCCACCCATCCATCCATCCATCCATCCATCCATCCATCCATCCATCCATCCATCCATCCATCCATCCATCCATCCATCCATCCATCCCATATTATTTATATATCATCTCCATCAGAAGGAGTCTCTTGGCAATAAGATCCTCTGTCTAGCTGCTTGTGAGCATCCTGCCTTTCATTTTTAAAAAAAAAGCATCCTGCTTTTCAACAAATGGCATGGGAAACTCTTCCAAGGCCAAAACACGTGAATGAGATTTATTAATCCTGTGGCCCCTTGTCAGTCATGACAATGTTAATAATCCATAAACCACATCTAAACCATACACCTTGTCTATATCCCATGTAACAAATGCAGCTCTGGCAGATGAATAACAAATCCCATGTGCACTCTGCTCCCTCTTACACTGAGAACACCCCAGATTTGGGGCAGCTCTTTCCAGCCACTCTGGAAAATTTCCTTTTGGGAAGGGAAATGAAATCTTGTGATTTCGATGGAGATCAATTGGGCAAGCTTTGGTGCATGTCCCTGCACTTGATGGCATGCCATGCCTTTTGATGGCTTTCATATCACCTACGATTTTTTTTTTTTTTTTTTAGTATCCATGCCATGTCCCTCGTATCTTCCCCTCCAAGTTGTGTCTTCCTCCCTGATTTTTCCCCCTGCTTTTTGTGTAGTTAATTTTGGCCTCTTTTGGTTCTTTGCACTGCACCTGATGTAATCCCTGCCCATTGTCTTGTAGTCACTAAATTTCCCAAATTTTTTTTTTTTCTTCTCCTTCCCGCCCTGGGAGGGGGCTGACGCTGCCCCAGCCCCTGCCGGGCCCAGCTCCTGTGTCAATATTTGTCACTGTATCTGCAGTCGGGGTAGCGGTAGGCGAAGCGGGAGTCGCAGGAGCGCAGAGGTTTCAGGATCCCCGCCAGCTCCGCCATGGCCTCGCTGGCACCGCCGCCGTCGTCGAGGCCGCGGGCGCAGCGCCCCAGGAAGGCATCGATGCTGTCCTGCACGGCGGGCAGGAACCTCCCCGACAGCAGCTTCGGAAGGAGGTCCTGGCACACCATGACGAGGCTGTGCTGGTCCCTGATGGAGTCACAGGACACCAACTCAGACTGGCAGTCCGCAGTCAGGCAGCTGAAGATGTCTTTGTACTCCTGCTGGCCATCGATCAGCTGGCTCCCTGTTGGGGACAATTAAACCGCTTGTTAGAAGCATAATGGTGAGCTGCTGGGCAGTCAGAGATATCCGTGCCTCTGTGTTAACATGGGGTTTGTTACTGTCTAAAGGATGTGGCCACCTTTCACTGCAAATTACTCGGTGCTGAAGCTGCGTGTGTGCCAATTTTCTTGCTTTTGAAATATGTATATTTTTCTGAATGACAGTGCTCTTCAGAGCTGCCTGTCAGAGGAACTGGAGATGAGTCTGTCGAGTCAAGCTGATGCAGAAAAAAAAGAGAATTGGAGTACAAATCTAAAATGTGGAGCTTCTACAAAAAAACTACCACAAATAGCCAGACCTGTAATTTTTTCCATGTTAACCAAAATCATTATATTGCAACAACAGCTCATCTAGCCAAAATCAAGTTAACAGTCATAGCTGTTGGGATAAGAAAAGGAAATCCAGTGGAAAATTTTTGACAGCTGCTTCTGAATATTCTGAATACTCAGCTGAATGTGTGAGCTGAGGAAAAACCTTTTGAGAGTCTGAATATTCAAAATGAAACTGTTAAATTATTGGATGAATAGTCTTTGACTAGCTCTACTTGCAGGAGTAGACCAATGTAACCTGTGAAAATGGAATACTAACCCTTGATTTTATGTAAAAGTGACAAAAAGAGAGATTTTGTTATTAAAATATATATATTTTATAAATATATATAACAATAATACATTTTGTTATAAATAATAATAACCATTATTAGTCAATGTGATAAATGCACATAAAAATGGTCTCATTTGACCCACTACTGAGAACAAATGAAACTACAAAATTTCTGCTGGCAAATATTGACATTTGCGTGGCAAAAGTTTGAAAAGGAAGGCTTCAAATGGGAGCATTCTGCACACCATGCACTCTGAAAGCTGCTGCCAGCTACAGGGGCCACCAAAGCACTGACTGCACAAACACAACACCCGTCACCTTCTCGACTCAGAGCCAGGACGGCAGGAGCTGCTGATGGTGGGTGAACATCTCATCATTTAATTTAGCAAGGGGTGTTTGGTTAATTAAATAAAAAACAAACAAAACCAACCCAAAAAATCCCACAAAACCCCAAAAATAAACAAAAAAAGGCATCAGTAGAGCCAAGGGCAGAAGGGGAAGGATTGGTCTGCCCTGCCTCCCGAGCCCTCCCGTGACAGATGCATGGCCACGGAGCCCGCTGAGTACCTTCCTCCTTGTCGATGACGCCCAGCGTGCTGGCATCACGGATGAACAGATGCCCGTTGCTGAACACGCCGAAGGTGCCAGCGTCCACGTGGGTGAAGTAGAAGAAGTAGTTGAGGTCGTTGGTGGCCATGGAGCGCAGCACGGCCAGGAGCTGCAGGGCCAGGTCCGCGGCCACCTCGGGCGCGGCGCCGAAGAAGTCGCGCAGGGGCCGGGTGCTGGCGCTGACCAGCAGGCGCCCGCAGGAGCCCAGGTAGCGCGGGAAGGGCCAGCCCTCCACGTCGGGGAAGATCTGTGGGAGGCACAGCAATGGGGGCATCACCCCTGCCCTCTGTTTATGGAGCCACCTCCCTCTCAGAGTGCCCTTTCTGGCTCCAAGCAGCACGGGTGTTGTCGGAACCCAGGACATTCCTCTGGCTGCCCTGGAGGACTCGAGCTCCTGCCCAGGGGGCTCAGAGACCTTGGCACAGAGCCCAAGACCCCTGTGCCTTTGATTTAGCCCTTAGAAAAAAACAATTACCAACCTTCATATGAAGAATTACAAGTCATGAAAGTTTAAGCAAATTAATTATCATTCAATAGTGAATATATCACAGGGTGAAAAATAGATTTTTGAGGGCTTTAGAATGGGGGCTCGGGGTCCCAGGATGGAGGAATCTGGATGTGCCTTGTCTTTTTTCCTTCTTTTCCTGGCCTCCATCTTCTGGGTGATGTTGGCACTTTTAGATTGGTTTAGAGTAGAAGCTCACTGTCTCACATAGGTGATAGGTATTGTATTGTTATGGTAAATAACGTATACATAGTTTTTAGTATAAAAAGATAACACCGCCTCTGAGGTGGTCAGTGTGCCTCAGCCCGACCTGCCAGACAGACCTCAGCAGGTTGGAGAAAGAATGTTATAGATAAAAAATAATAAACAACCTTGAGAATGAGAACAGAAAAATCCTGACTCCTTCTTTGAGTATTGGGCTGGGAAAAAGAATCTTGTATGTATCTCAGGGTCACTCTGAGAAGCAGAGATTCTGAGAGGTTGTGGTTTGGTTCTTAAATCACCCTGCAATCCTTCCTTGCCCATCCATCTGGGAAAGGTACTTCCTACCCCATCCTGGAGGAGCTAGGATGCTTATTTCTTTTTCTTATGGTTCTTTTTTCTAACAGAGGAAGAATCTGGTATTTCAAGACTTATTCTGTAAGACAGACTAACTGGAAAGTCCAAGATAATAATAGTTTTCAGATTCATGAAAATTTTAGCCACAGAACAGCTAAATTTAGGTGTCTTTGATGGGTCCCTCATGAGCACTGAACAGATGAAGTCACAGCTTGGAGTTGAGGTAAGGCTAAAGCAGTTTTTGCTAATTGGTGAGAACTGCCAGGCTCATTTGTAAGAGACTTTGCAGTCTCGGGGGCAGAAGTGGTGGGTGTTTGCTCCAGTGGAGACACCTGGGCTGGGCTCCCTGCATCCCTGCAGCCCGTGCCAAACTGTGTGACTGCTGAGCTATGCCAACACAAAGCTTTCTGTCATTTGCATTAAAGCTCATCTGTGTCCTCAGCACCTCAGACCCCAGCACCTCAGACCCTGCCAAGCCATTATGAACTCATCCAGTTTCATGTTTAAGGTTACTTCTCCCTTCTGCTGCGAAGGCATTCTGGGCAACTGTGTAAAAATCTAGCTTTTTCTCTTTGGCATATTTTTCTCATCTCTTCAAGTTGTGTTCCCGTGTCTTCAGGCTGCTAAGGGCCACAGCGTCATGTCCCAGTGACCCTTAACTGGGGTGGCTGAATGACCCCCAGGAGCCTCCCAGCACCATTTGCCCTCCCTGGGACCACACAGAGCCCTGCGAGCTGCTGAGTGCAGAGAGGCCTTGGGCCAGAGATGGATGATGCTGCCACTGCCATCTTTCCTTCATGGAATCATGAAGGGTTGCAGGAACCAGCAGTGAGAACTAAAGGTGGGATGGGGAAAGGTGAGGATTCTCCCTTGGAAACATAAGGAAAGAGAGGAGCTGCATGCCAGGCAGGTCAGAAAAGGTCCAGGGGAAGCATGTGAGGCCTCCTAGATCACCACCTTCAAACCTAGAGTTTTGAAACCCAGAGCCACTTACCAGCAGCAGGCAAATGGAAAACACAAATGGAAAACTCTTTCTCTTCCCGAAACAGGCTGTGACTTTATGTAATGCATCAGCAATGCAAACCTAACACTTTGAAGTGTTGGGAATGTGTAAAACTCTGGATTTCACAGCGCTCCAGTGCAATAACACACCTGGGGTTCCCTATCTCTCCCCAGCCTCACAGACTGACACAGTGAGCACCTCATGAGCCTGCCTGGCTTCAGCCCCCCAACCCCACAGAAGAAAAAAACACTTTTTGAAGACCAGGGAGCTGACAAGGGGCTGGGACTTCTCTGCCACTGAGGCTGGCACACTTCTCATGCTTGTGAGGGGCTGTGGGGTGGTGTTTCAGGCTGGGGCAGGCTGGCACGTACCTGTAAGAGGATGGGGTGCGAGTTCACTGCCAGGGTGTAGAGCAGGCGCAGCTTGTCCCTGTCTGTGAGGTGATCCATGTAGATGCTGCCGGCGTCCGGCACCTCGGCGTAGCGCCGCACGATCCTGTCCAGGAGCCGCTGGGAAGGGCAGCGCAGCAAGGGGCTGGACAGGCCCTGGGAGAGGGGAAAACCCAGCAGGGATGTCTGATTCCAGCCCGAGACATTGCCATGTGTCGGAACCCAGGACATCCCTCTGGCTGCCCTGGAGGACTCCAGACCCTGGCAGGGGCCTTGGAGGCCTTGGCACAGAGTCAAAAACACCTGTGCCTTTGATTTTAACCCTTGGACAAAACAATTACCAACTTTGTGCCAGGAGTTACAGGCCAATGTTAGTGAATTTGTCACAGGGTGAAAATGTAGAATTTTGGGGTTTTTAGAATGGGGGTTCAGAGGCCAAGATGGAGGAACTTGGGTGTGCCTTGTCCTTCTTTCTCCTTCTTCCTACCCTCCATCTTCTGGGTGATGGTGGCACTTTTGGATTGGTTTAGAGTAGAGACAGACTGTTTAACATAGGTGATAGGTATTGGGAAGTTATTGTGAATAAAGTACACGTAGATTTTAGTACAAAAAGACAACACCACCCCGAAGGCGGGCAGTGTGTCACTGACTGAGCTGCTGAACAGACCTCAGCAGGCCAGGGAAAGAATGATATAGATAACAGAAAATAAACAACCTTGAAAACCAGAACAGAAGAATCCTGACTCCTTCTTTGGTTGCCAGGCTGGCAAAAGAGACTCTCTAACCCACCTCAGGGTCATCCTGACCACAGAGACCCCCAAGAGCAATGTGCTTGGGTCATGCTGGGGGTGTACACACACCTCTGTGCTCTGCCCACTGTGCCCCTGCTTGCTGTGGCACGGCTCCCAAAGGGTGTGGGCACACAGGGCATCCACCCTTCCCAGGAGGGGCCTGTGCCGCCCAAAAATGCCATTTCCCATCTCAGGTTTCAAGAATGGCCCTCATTCCTGGCCACTGCAAATCACACAGTGATTCCCCTCATAGTCCCCCAGCTGCACAGCACCACATCACTCCACACCATGGGACTCTTCCCTCTGCCTGGGTTTCCAGCCCTGGCATTCCTGGCGGAGGCCCTCCAGTTGTTACAACAGTGAGTCACTTCCCTCATTAAATAATCTTCAGATCACTTCGTTATTTGCTTAACCTGAGAGCAGCTTTCTTGGAAATACTATTTGCTAAGGTCAGTAAACATGCTTTAAAAATGTAAATAAACATTATGTGTGAGTATAAGCACAGGATATGTTCTCTCTCTGATAAACTCATGCATTAACTATCAAAACCAAATAGCCTGTGTTTATTTTTTGTAAATAGCAGCAACAAATAGAGAACTGTTGGGCTAATGGAGTCAATTATCACTGTATTTCACCCTTCAGATTTCGAGGTTTGGCTTGTAAAATTGCATGAGCAATCTATGGCTGGGATAAACAGCACAGAAAATTATACCTTCATAGTCAAAAATGGCCTTTTTTTAATTTTCGGTTAGTCTTCCTGAACAGCCAAGGAGAGTTTATATATGGAGGGTTGCCCACAATGGCACAGAATCACTGCCCTGACATGCCTCTGCTGGGGAAGGGAATCAGGTGTTTTAAGCCTCTTTATTAAAAATGATCCCAGTAGCCAAATTTGCTCTTTTGAGTTTTGTTTATAGTCTGATGGCTGGGAGATGTGCTTCAGAGGAGAGGGAGGTGGAGCTCAGGTTGCTCCCTGCCATCCTTCATGCTGGGAGCCAAGATGTGATGCAGCATCTCCCCAGCTCACGTGGCAGCTCTGGGGTTGGTCCTTCCAGCCCCTCCTGTGCGAGCTGTTCATTTGGCACAAAACACAGAACCACCCCGCCATGACAAAGAAATGAAGGAACATGGAAAGGATGAGTGGGACACTTTCCCGGCTGGAGGAGGAGAGGGGGGAATTAGATGTCCCATATCTGTTCCTCTGCATCCCTGTTGGCCTCAATGAGATTCCAACCAGTCCTTCCTTGGCCATCAGTTGCAAAAACAAGTCCAGAATGCCAATAGCTGGTCAAAACTACCTGAGAAACTCAACCACAACTGAAATGTTGTTTCATGAAAACCAAAAAAACCTTTCTTCCCAAAAAAAAAAAAAACATTTGCCAAAAATAATTCTACTCAGTTCTTGTTGCAAGTCTTCATACACCCCTCTGGTGTAGCCTTATGAGGAAAATTTTTTTCTCAATTAATTGTGTAAAACCACAGAAGAGGTGCAGGGGGAGGGATGGTTATGGATTTCTGTCTTGCAGCATTTGCAGGAACGTTGTGGCGGACTCTGTCACTTTCCCTTTGGAGGAGCAGTGATAAAAAATGAGCAGAACAGAGCCATGTAAAGTAAGAGATAAATGGTGGAGAAAGTCTCTTGCAGCTCCGTGTGTATGCAAATATTTGCAGCCAAAGTTAGAAAGCCTTGCTGCTTCCAGGAGCCTGCAATGCAAAAGCTGAGGCCCTGAAGAGAACACAGTGGGAACACAAATCACAGCAGCAGAGAAGGCATGGACGGTGTGATTAGGGTTTTTCTGAGGTCAGAACTCATCCTCTTAACGTAAATGTGGGCACGTGCTGCCTGTGGGGCTCATGGTTTCCTGAGGAACTGTTCCAGACACATCCAGGGAGGAGTGGGAGCAGAGGAGCAGGGCTGGGTGCTGACACCTTCCTGCAGTTTAATGAAGCTCTGACCCACAAAAACTGGGCAATGGGGCCTTTTGATTTCAGCAGAGACAGTCAACAGCACAAAGCTTAGCACCTGCTTGATTGTTTCAGTGGAGAGGGGTCTCACCTTCCTGCAGGCTGATGGAAACATCTCTACAGCAGAAAAGGAGCTGGAGTTGTAAAGCTGTCAGACAAAAACTGTCAACGGAAGAAAAATGTGAGGAACACACACTCAGAACACCGGAGATACAGATTTATCTGAGAGTATCTTAAGTCCTTTGCAGTGACTTATCACCCCAGAGAATAAGACCTGACAGACAGCCTGATGTATTGTTTGTGATTGATGTGGAAAGCTTCTTATTTACTTTGATTAAATACCCACATTTCTATATGAGATAGTGAGTAGTTCCTGCAAAGCCTACCTCCATTCAGCTGTGAGTTCTTAAACCCTATTACACAGTACAGGATGCATTTTAAACTCCATGGGTTTATGCATAGGTAGCACAGACACGCCCAGAATTCACTTGGATGTAAAGACAACTTGTGGAAGACAACTTCTTGCTCAGTTTTCTTTTCAGTCAGCCCTAGGAGGGTTAGCCCAGACCAGGAGCACGGCTGCCTCCTGCCCATGAGCCACTACCTGGGTCCAGCTTCACCAAACTACCAGGTTTAGGATGGGTTCCAGGAGGAAACACTTGGATGCAGGTGTCAAAGCACCTACAGCTCCTGGTGATGTGAATCCAAGGGTTTCCTTAACTCCCAAAAGAAAGAAGGTGAGAATGCCCTGAGAAACTCATCCCCACTGCCAGCAGATTTATGGAAGTCTCTGATGATGAGGTGTTGGGCCAAAGAGGTGGCAAGTCTAGGAGGTGGCTCTGGGAGCCCCAGAGTGCCCATCCTTCCCTAGGATGGACAACTGGACATGTGAATGAGCTGCTGCCCCTGTGCAGCAAGAAGAGATGTGGACCGGACTCATAACCGGGGTGTTGGTGCATCTGCTGTGGGCAGGATGAGGTGCAGGTCAGCAGCTGTTGGTCAGTAGTTGCTGGTCAGTAGTTGCTGGTCAATAGTTGCTGGTCAGTAGTTGCTGGTCAGTAGCTGTTGG
Organism: Emberiza elegans; assembly: GCA_024865655.1. NCBI lineage: Eukaryota > Metazoa > Chordata > Aves > Passeriformes > Fringillidae > Emberiza > Emberiza elegans. The sequence continues at coordinate 3,480,858 of JALJVW010000163.1, forward strand.
TAGATAGTTGTTGGTCAACAGTCTCAAACAGTTCATCCTAGAGAATCCATCTGCAAATGCTGGATTTTCACCTTGGTACTGCTTTCCTCTATCTGCCTTCAGCATTTTCCAGGCTGTGCTTTGTAAGCAGGGCTGTAAATTTTCCCTATGGGTGATCTGTGCTGAAACCAACCTGCTTTGTAGCTCCTCCAGCAGGAAAGCACCCAGAGTGGTTTGAGGTGACGAGCTCCTGGTGAAGCCCCTGGCGCCTGGGGCTGCTGAGCAGGCTGAGCCCCAGCCAAACCCTGCTCATCTCTGAGGCAGGCTGGATTTTAAGACTGAAGACTTTGCTGCATGCAGTAGAGCTTTTCCTTGCGGCTGGTGCAATAATCGCTGTGGCAGGCGGCTCAGCTGCTGGCTGGGTCAGGCAGGGCAGGCAGTGTAAAGTGGAAAAACATCACTTCATGGTCTGTCATCCTGATTCGAGCACGTTGTGGTTTGTCACGGTGCTCTGTCTATCAGACAGAATTACCTGGGCCCTTAGCTTCCCCCAGTGCTGCTGCACAGGATAAACTGCAGGGGAGGGAGAGCAGGCACTGCTGTGTGACTGCAGCTCTGAGAAACAGCCTGGGCATCCTGTCAGGCCTTGGGAGAGCTGTTCTGTTAACACCTCTGAAAAGAGGGAGAGTGGGAGAACAGAGCCACAAGAGCAGTTCTTTAGGTATTTGCAGAGACATATGGGAGCCCCAAAAGCCCCTCTCCAGTGGCTCCTGCTGGGTTACCAAAAACCACCCTGGGATGGCCAGGGAGGAGGGGGATCCCCATCCCCAAAAACCCCTCTCCAGTGGATCCTGCTGGGTCACCAATAACCACCCTGGCCATCCCAGGGGATCCCCATCCCTGTGGGGCTGGATGGGCTGGGGAGGTCAGACTGTAACCTGGGGTGCCCCACACGGCAGGGCTGGGATGGGGTCTCACACACAGACTCACACACACTGAAATGTTGTTGCCACTGGCTGCTGTTTTAATTAAGATCAGTGTGAGACCAGAAGCCATTTTGCAGAGCACATGCCTGATCTTAAGAAGTGATTGCTGCAGAAATTTGGTGATGAGGAAGTCCCAGGGTCTCTGGATAATTTCATTATGTTTCTCTGTGTATTCAAAACTATATGCTGTTAGAAGGGATTTAAATTCCAGTTTTTGTTTCTGTGATTGATTCACTGAACCAAAGGACCATGAAAACATGACCAGAGCAATCCTGAGGCTGATGTGCAAAGGTCTGGGCCTCCCTGCAGCCTCCCAAGCCCTTTCCAACTACAAAGCTGCTAAAAGGGGTTGATGAAATGTCCCAGGGAGTTTGTCACTGGGCACGTCCCCCCAGGCTGGCCCTGAGCTCCCTTCAGAGGTGCCCTGGAGCTGGCATCAGCTCAGCTCCCCGCTGCTGCTGAGAATTCCCCTGCACAGGGAAATTCCTGGGAGAAACTGGATAGGTGCAAGGGCAGGGTGCCCCAGCCAGGCTCTCTGGTGGTGCTGTGTGTGCACATGTGCATCCATAAATGTGTGTGCCCCTGTGTGCAGCCCTGCCAGCTCAGCTGGCATTTCTGACTCCGAGACGACAGGGCAGGCAAAACTGTACCACATGAAGAGCCTTTTAAGGAGAAGGATTTGGGCTCAGCTGATGATTTAGCTTTGCAGCAGGTCTGAGATACCACAGAGCCACATTACTCCAGTTACTTTTTCACCCAGCTCAGCAAATTGAAGTTTTGAGCTCTGGATTCCTTCCCTTTCCCTCAGCACTGGTGGGGAGCGGGGGGACAGCACAGTTTGGCGCACACACACCTGGGACACTCCAGCAAGGCTGGAGGACCTGGCAGCCCAACCTGCCCTCCTGCAATCCTGCCTGGGGCAACGGGGGTGGCCAGCAGCGCCTGGGCTGCCTGCCAGCCTGAGGACCTGTCCCTGCCCACAAGCTCAGGTGAGGGATGCTCTGAGTGGAAGTGACACCCATCCCCTCTCTCCGGTGCCTCTCCCGAGGTTACTAAACAAAGTACAGTGCAGCTTCACTCCAAAAATCTTTTCCCTGTCAGGTGTGGAGGGTACTGACTTCAGGGTTGTGCTGGACTGGCAGGGATTTGGGTGAGTTCTTTTTGGGCAGTCCAGGCATAACCCCAGTGCATCCCTCCCTCCCTCTCTCTCCTAAGGTGTGCTGCTCCACAGGGTAACAGAGGAGGAAGAACTAAAGCAGCACAGCCTTAGCACTCACCAAAGCTGAGTGGATGCAGGAAGCAGCTGCCTGTACAAAAATATAAATGAAGTCACTTTTTCACAGTCACTTCTCTCTTGGAATGGGAAGAAGTACTGGAATAGCCCTTCTTCACCTCCCAGGTCTTGTTCAGTGCATATCCAGCCCCCATTCTGGCCCCTGCCCTTTCCAGGGGTTATTGTGATGTTTTGCTGTTGTTTGGGTGGGCTGAGGGGGTTGTCCTGTGCCATAGCTCTCATTTACCTGGTGGTGTGACCCACACTCACCGTGCTCCTGTCCTGGCTTCACCTGTGACACCCCAGGACTGTGGGAGAAAGGGCAGTGTGCTTCCTTGTGCCTGAGGTCATTTGCTGTGGATGGCAGGAGGATGAGTAACCGAGGCTTTGGCTCTCACTGCCCATGCCCCTCGTCCTGCCAGCCACCAGCAAGAGAGACCCACACTGGCTTGGCCCCTGGCCCAAAGCAAAATCGCTTTCAAGGCACGGGCTGCCCTTGTGGGTACAAATTTATGATCAAAAAAACCCCAAAACCCCAAAATGCTGGGACATGATGGAAAACTAGGGGGAAAAAAATGGCAGCAATCTCCCCACTGGAGCTGTTACCACATTTGTGTGCACAGCCTGTTGTTACCCCCGTGCCTGAAGCCACCTGGTGTTGGGAAGGGTGAAAGTTTGACAAGAAAGTCTCACAGATATGTGTGCTTGGCAGAAAGATTCTTGAATGTAGAATCTGAAGAAGAATAGAGGTGGAAGCAAGTTTTGATATAGAGGAAAAGAATTGCTGAGCCAGTCTTACTGGATAACCAAGGAGGCAAAGGCTGTGTTAGTTAGAAGGGGTTTTTATGGCTTAGGGCAAAGGATAAACCCACCTCAAACAAGAAGATGTTTTTACCAAGCAGAAAGAGAGCACAGGCAAACAAGCCTGCCAATTTGCAAATAGAAAAAACATCTTTGAATTTTTCACTGCAAGAAACTGAAAAACAACTTTAGCTTAAACTGCAATGTACTAACTTTTAGTGATTGGAGAACAGTAACATGAATATGGTAATTACAGTAGTTATGATAGGCTGTAGATAAAAGTTAAGGTAGAGATTGGTTCTACTGTATGAAGATGCTCAGCAAAGAAAAGTATAGAATGCACTGGAACCAAAACCAAAGGGTCTCCAGGCCTGCCTGCCTGGAGCTGACAGCTGTGGGCACAGCTCTGTCACCCACAGCCCTGGGCTGCTGTAACCTCTTGGATGGAATAAACTGCATTTTGGAGAGCTGCCTGGGGTCCCACATCTCTCATTTTGGCTCTTACAACCTGGTGCTATGGCTTTCCACAGCACTTCAGCTTCAACGTGCACAAGGAGCCAGGAACTGGTGCTGGGGCCAAGCCCATCCCAGCCCTGCACAGGCCATGCCATGGCACTACCTGTGGCTGGCAGGGCTTGGCCTCCAACTGTGACACTTTTCCTCCCATCAGGGCATCATTTTGCCTCTCCCCTTTGTCACATGGACTTGGCTGGGGGCACACAAGGCTGCCCCATCGCCACTGACCAGGCTGAGTGCCCGCCACCACCCAGTCTCACCCTCCAACCAGCGAGCTACAACCACATCCCACGAGACCCTAAACCCCACGGTTCCTGCTCTCCCCCGTGCTCCCCCAGCTGTGATGGGGCCCCAGAACCCCCTGACAGACCTGCACCAGGTCGGGCGTGAGGCGCTTGGCCCGCAGCCACTTCTGGAAGCGCTGGGTGCGGCGCAGGGCGCGCTCCAGGCTGCAGCTCCTGGTCCTGAGCAGGGAGGTGCAGATGCGCTTGTCCGCCCGGTCGTGCTGGTACTTGGAGGTCAGGCGGGTGATGTCCACCAGCCGCCAGCTCTTGGCATCGTCCGTGTAGTTGCCCGAGTAGCTGAGCAGGGAGCTGGGGGGCAGCTTTAAATGAGAAGAAAGCCAGGTGTCAAACCTGCCAAACCAAAAGGAGAGCCCCACGGAGAGCGGGTTAAAAACCGCACGGACGGACACAGCGCCCGCCCTGCTGAGCTGCTCCTCCAGGCCGGCCCCTGGGGATTCCTGCCACTGCCTGGAAAAGGCTGAGCCAGCCTGGCTGGGTGGCCCCAGGGTGGGCAGGCTGAAACCAGCAGCTAAGGAAATGTGCTTTGGTAAAATAGTCTTTCTTTGCTTCCCACTAATACCATCCCTTGTCATGAATGCTGCCATGGGGTGGAAGGGTAAAACACCCAAACGGGGTCTTTTGGGTAGAGGGAGGGAGGAAAGGGAGAGGGCTGCAAGGTTTTGGTTCATGAAGAATTCCTGGTGTTTTTAAATTTTCCTATTTCTAGAGAAATGTCCTGAAAAAGGAGTACTTGACAATTTAAAGGACCCTCCTGATATTAAAACCTTCTGACAACAAATGTAATTGGGAATATCAAAATGACCTCTTGCTTTGACATGGTGGCTTTTGTCAGTGCAGGGGTCTACCTGTCTCCCCCAACATCCCTGCCTGTATTTTCTCCCCCAACATCCCTGACTATTTTTCAGCTGGGATGAGTGACCTCCCTGACAGCAGCAGATTTTGGGGTGTGATGGGGATAGAGGGTGTGACGGGGGGACAGGGTGTGCGTGCCCTGGGCGTGCAGCACCTCTGTAGCCATGGAGATCTTGCACTAATTTGCTCCCCCTCCACAGGCACAGGAGGGGAGCATATGGGCTGGGTAATTGGGTAAATTTTTTTGTTTCAGCAGCCCCCTCAGCCCTGCCCACACGCGCGCTGCACACGCCGGAGCCGAGGAGCGCAGTGCCTGCTCTGGGAGGGTGTCTGTAACCTGCTCTTGGAAAATGGCCCAGCTCTGACCTTTGGTTTGGCCAACATCCTGCCCTCGCTGCCTCTGAACCCTCCTGCCCTGAGCTCCTTGTCCAAGTGCCTAGGAAAGAACGTCCTGATTTAATCTCACCCTAAATTAAAGCCGGTAGCTCAGAAGTGAAACAGGAGAGGCAAGAGGTTCCCTGCAGGATTAGCCTAGCTGGAGTTTCAGACAGCTTACAAGACATTAATAAATCTGAAAGCTGAAGCTGGTCATTCTTTTCAAGTTCCATTTGGGAAATTGGCACAGAGAAATTTGGGGAGGATTGATTTTCTATGATTTCAGGCAAATAACTGACTCAGCGACACGAGCCACCATCTGCAATCAGAAACTGATCAGATGATCCCTCCTGAAGGCAGCCCCCCACTCCCTTTCCCATCACAGACCCTGTGCAGCTGAGCTCTGGGGCAGGCACAGGTACCCAGGATGGGTAAAACCCTGGTGCTTCCCCTGCTTTGGCTTTCAACTCCTGCCACGTGTCTCCTTCCAAAAATTTACCATGGAAGATGACTAGAAGTGGGGCAACCTTGTGAGAACAGGTTGGTGGATTCCAGCATTTCAGTTGTTTGGGCATTTTGCCTGATACGAAACTGAAGATTCCCTACAATTAAAGCACCTGACATGACAATAAACACTTTGTTTGGGTTTGGGTTTTTTGTTTTGGCGGGTTTGTTGGTGTTTTGTTTAGGTTTTTTGGTTTTGGTCTAGGATTTTGAGCTAGGATTAAAGAAAAGAGAATAATTGCTGTGCCTCACTGTGATTGTTGTGCACCAGGACCCCTCCCAGGGCCTAATCTGCAAAGTGGGCACAGCGTGCCAGGCACGTACTGGAAAGAGATGGCTCTGGCTGACTCTTTCTTTCTTTTCTTTTCTTTCTTTCCTTTCTTTCTTTTCTTTCTTTTCTTTCTTTTCTTTCTTTTCTTTCTTTTCTTTCTTTTCTTTTCTTTCTTTTCTTTCCTTTCTTTCTTTTCTTTCTTTTCTTTCCTTTCTTTCCTTTCTTTCTTTTCTTTCTTCTTATTTTTTTTTAAGTTAAGCACAAATATGCCTTGTGACTTGACTCAAGCTTGAGTGTTCAAGGGAACTCATATCAGTCAGAGAGCAGGAAAGTGCCACCTCCCAGTACAAGCAGCACATGGATGTGTGAAATCCAGGGCTGAGCATTAATTTGAGGGTGGATGGAGTGATTCCCTCTGCAGATCTCTGGGGGAGAACCACCCTGGCCTGGGAACCTGCCATGGGCTGCAGTAAGTCTGTATTTGGCATCAATTTCTGGGCAGCACAGCGCTGGCCTGGCACGTTTGCTGGATACTTTCAGGATTCATCATCAAGTTGTGCTGTAACCGCTCCCTCTCGTACAGAGCTTTTTAGCTAAGGGCCAGCAAATCCTCTAAGACCTTCAGTAAAATCTATGCAAATAAGTGAGTCATAGATTACAGATTATAGATGAACCCAGAACTAAATGCTGAAGAAATCCAAACTAGTTTTCCTTTTTTTTCCTGAATGAAATGAAGTATTTTGTTTCAGCCAAAATAATTTTGCTTGCATTTGGAATTTCTGATTTTATTTAAAAAATAAGTAAGCTAAGTCTTAAAACAGAAAAAGAATAAAGAAGTAACCTATAATCCCCCTTCTAATTGGAGCATTCCAGCTTTTTCAGTCTTCTTTCCCATTATTTTTGGACAAAACTCAGGACCAGCACTGGCACAAGTGTTTGAATAGTTTTGGTCGGCTCAGTTCTGCGGTATTTTGAAAATCTAATATTTTACAAAAACTTCCACTGCACTCTGCTCTCAGTACAGTTGGTAGACAGGCTTGGTGTCCTCATTTACAGATGGATAAAGTTGGGCAAAGATAAGGGAAGTATAGAACATTAGAGCACAAGATGAGTCACCAGCTGTTCTGGGAACAAAACTCACATCTTCTCACTGTGAACACATGTCAGAGCTCCCAGAAATGATGGAGAATTAATGAAGCATGTTCCAATGTGAATTAGCACAGAGCAGCCCAAGTGCCATCCACCTTTGCGAACACGTGAAAAGGTACGAGGGTGGATCAAAGAGTGCAAGCACCACTGAAATTTCCCTAGTTTCAGCTCCCACTTGCCAAAGAATAAACCCAGTTTTTCAAGAAATCAAGTGGGAGAAAAAGTTTTACCCATGCAAAGGAGAGCCTGAAGCTGAGTGAGTGCTCAGGAGAACATTTTTAAGTTCCTCTTCCCGAAGCGCTCACAGCAGAACTTCACGTTATCACTTTGGTGTGGGAAGCCAGCTGCAGGCTGGTGGGAGAGAAGAAGTGTCTGGCTTGGAGCCCCTCTGTGTGCCCTGAGGCAGGAGAATTGTGCTCCCACGTGTTTGTGGCTCTGCACTCCTGGAGCCCAGTGGGACCCTGTGCACGCCTGCACCCCGTTCCTGCTGTCCCCTGGAGGAAAGCCAGCACGGGGCCCTCCTGCCTTGGCTCACGGAGCACCTCTGCCACAGCCCACTGTGCAGCTGGAACCCCACAGCCACAGGCACTTCTGCTATTTTGGGCAGGGCTGAGGGAACCTGCACGGCCCCAGCCTCCCCAGTGGCCAAGTGGGAGTAACCAAAAGGGAGCTGCTTTGTACCTGGCAGCAGTTCCCTAAAAACTGCGCAGGTGAGCAGTAAAGGGGCTGCTGCAGGCTGGGGCAGGAGCCTGCTGTGATGCCATCCTGCTGCAGGGAATAAAATGCAGAGCAGACCCTACCCTGGATGCACCCCTGGCCCCTGCAGACCCACACCAGCCCGTCAGCCAGCTGAGCATGGTGGGCTGATTGCAAATCCACGCTGCATTTTGGGACGGGATTTTGGGAGAAACCCAGCACGCAGCCCTGGACTCATTTCATTTTGGGAATCCAGGCTGGGCTGGGAGAAACCCAGCACCAGGCTGGGCTGGGGAAAGAAGCCCAGCATGCAGCCCTGGGCTCCTCACTCATTTCATTTTTCATTTTGGGAATCCAGGCTGGAGGCTGGGCTGGGAGAAACCCAGCATTTCATTTTGGGAACCCAGGCAGCCCTGTGCTCCTCACTCATTTCATTTTGGGAATCCAGGCTGGGCTGGGAGAAACCCAGCACGCAGCCCTGTGCTCCTCACTCATTTCATTTTGGGAATCCAGGCTGGAGTGAGAGAAACCCAGCACTCAGCCCTGTGCTCCTCACTCGCTGCTCACTCTGGCTCTGTGGATGTGGAAAGCAAAAGGACAAAGTGACAAGGACTGGGACCCCCAAAGTGCAACAGCAAGGAGTGCTCTGGCTCAGCAAAGCCACAAGCTGCCTTTTTCCAGCAGCAGTGCAAGGATGGATGTCTGGTATTACAAGTCCATCCCAGACAAACCATTATGGTTTTACTATGCTGAGTTTTATAGGATAGTTTAAGATAAAAATGGTGATTTGTCTAATACTATACTACTTACATTATAGCATTAAAAATACAATTTTACTATAATAATTTCTTCTCCCCAGGCTTTTATATCTATAAAAGAAAGTGCATAGGCTGGCCATCCTGCTGCAGGGAATAAAATGCAGAGCAGACCCTACCCTGGATGCACCCCTGGCCCCTGCAGACCCACATCAGCCCGTCAGCCAGCTGAGCATGGTGGGCTGATTGCAAATCCACGCTGCATTTTGGGACAGGACCCCAGGCTGGGCTGGGAGAAGCCCAGCACGCAGCCCTGTGCTCCTCACTCATTTCATTTTGGGAATCCAGGCTGGAGTGGGAGAAACCCAGCATGCAGCCCTGTGCTCCTCACTCATTTCATTTTGGGAATCCAGGCTGGGCTGGGAGAAACCCAGCACGCAGCCCTGTGCTCCTCACTCATTTCATTTTGGGAATCCAGGCTGGAGTGGGAGAAGCCCAGCACTCAGCCCTGTGCTCCTCACTCGCTGCTCACTCTGGCTCTGTGGATGTGGAAAGCAAAAGGACAAAGTGACAAGGACTGGGACCCCCAAAGTGCAACAGCAAGGAGTGCTCTGGCTCAGCAAAGCCACAAGCTGCCTTTTTCCAGCAGCAGTGCAAGGATGGATGTCTGGTATTACAAGTCCATCCCAGACAAACCATTATGGTTTTACTATGCTGAGTTTTATAGGATAGTTTAAGATAAAAATGGTGATTTGTCTAATACTATACTACTTACATTATAGCATTAAAAATACAATTTTACTATAATAATTTCTTCTCCCCCAGGCTTTTATATCTATAAAAGAAAGTGCATATGGCTCTATAAATCATATCAGACCCAATAAACCCTTCCTCCGCCATGCACTGCCTTTGACTTTTTCCTCAAATTCAAGTGGCAACATTTTCCCTGCTGTCATCAGATATGCTCTGCTTTTGAGCCTTAAAATGATTGGATTGGTCCAATGACCACTTGGACAGTGTATGCCCCATCAACAGCGAGGCAGATGCAATTTCTGCCTTCAAGTTCTCACACAAATCTCCCCAAAATGTACCAGTAATTTAGCTGTGAGCTATTTTCAAGCATGTGGGTAACCTCATGTGCAGAAGTCCTCATCCCTCAGGCAGGTTTAGATCCCTTTTGATCTTAGTTAAAACGTGAAATTCTGCACATTCACGTTGTTGCACCTGGTACCAAATCATACAGCAAGTTTGTATGTTTGTAGTTAACATACTCTGTTGGGAGCTTACAAAGCTAATCCCCCTGTTGCCCTTAGTCAGTTGCTCATAATAAAAGACTTCCAGTAAATCTAAACAGGCTGGTTTCTTTCTTCCCTCTTCCCTCCCCCCATCACTGCCTTGAGTTTATTTCAGAGCCCCTCTCTAGACAGAAATTTGTGCCTTTTACTCCTGCTTTCAAGTTATAGTTTAGGGCTGAAGTCTGATCATGTTTGCATTGCTTTAAAAGAGAAGAGACAAAGCATGAGCTTACAGGCATTAATTAAAACACTAAGTGCTGTAATGGCAGCTGGGTGCTAAGTTGCTCTTTGCATTGTTGCTCATGAAAATACTTGGAAATTCTAACAGGCAACTTTCAAATTACTATACAGAACGCTTTAAAAATTACTCTGCTGAGTTTCTGACCTTATCTCCTCTTTAAAGAACTTCTTGCATATGGATGTCCCAATGCAGGCGTTGCATTTATCAAGTCCCAGGAAAGTCCGGCCAAAACTGTAGCTGGGTTTGACGTGGGGCACAGACGGAGAAGCTGCTGCTGCTGCTGTGGAAGGGTTACAGCCCAGAGCCAAAACCAGGAGCAGCATCAATGGATCTGCAGCTCTGGAGCAAAGGCAGCATATCCAGCGCCCCATCTACAGTAGTGGAGAGCTCTCTGCTTTTCGCAGGTTGTCCCTCTCTAGGATTTCAGTCTCTTTTTGGTGACTTCAGCCTGCAGTGGTGAGCCCCGAAACACCGCCAGACACTCTGGGTGCAGGAGACACTGCTGCAGTCCCCATCCTGCCAGCTGGTCACTGGCTCTATTGGCTTGAGGTTTGGGTGGGAAAGATATGCAGTAGGGTGGGGAGAAGGAAATACATGGAGGATGCAGATAACTTGGGTTGCCATGGTTATCTTTCCTCTCCTTGTTGCAGCTGCTTTGGCCCTGCTGACCCTCCCATCAGCCGACTTGGGAAACAACACCAAGAAGTGCTCATCTGCTCGTGGTGCAGACAAATGAAGGATATCCTGTCGCTGGAGAAAAGGGCATGTGTGGGACACTTAGTGAAAAAACTCATTTGGGAGGAGTAGTAGCATGGCAGAAATGCACATTTTACCAGAAGCCAGACCTTTGGTGTTGCTTTATTCCTGGAGATTTGTGATGGTGCATGACATGACTTCTTGGATGCTTCCTTGGCCCTTCTCTTGAAAGGCTGTCAGGTGGAATCATCACTGTTCTGTTTCATGAAGACAGCATTGTTCAGCAGGGACTGCTAAAAAAAAAGAAAGCAGGATAGCCTGCAGCTTTCCCAAAACTCCCAGCTGATAGAGCAGCCTGACCTCTACGCCCCTCTTGGAAAATGAGGTTTTCAGCAAGACTTGTGTGCTTTGGAATGCCTTTTCTTGATGGTCCTGGCACTGCAAAGAAGCTAGAGAAAGGGATGGGGTCAAACTCAGGAGAATGTCAGAGGTTTCAAATAGACTTAGAGATTACTGCGATCACAGCAAAAGCTGTTCTTGTTAGGACAAAGACTTGGAAGTTATGGAAACTGGTGGCTACCCATCCTGGCCTGGGCGCTGGGGACTGTGCCAGGAGATCTGGCAGGCTGCTGCTCAGGGCCAGGGAAGCACACCTTGAAGGAGCAAGTGGCACTCTGGCTGCCGGCAGCACATGCTGCTGTGGTGGCACTGGGCCTGGGCCCTCTCCATCCCCAGCTGTTGTGTTTTCAGTGACACAGGAGACTCTCCTGGGCCATATCTCACCATGGGAGCAGGGAGGAGCAGACTGAGGCTTTGGAGACTTCTTATCCCCCCAGCGGGACTGCTCAGACCAAGTGGCCAAGTCATTTCCCGGCACATTTTTAATGAAGAAAAGGTCCACTGTAGTCATCCTTTATTATCCCCTCTGGCATTTACCTGATAGGACTAAGGGACATGAGAGCCACAGGGGATGTTCCTTGGGCTCTGTGATTACCCCTCACTCTCTGAAGGGGTTGCTGGGCGATCCTAGCAGTGCAAGGCAGCTATTTAAAGCATGGAAACTCCTTAGTTGTGGCACTTGGGAGATCCAGGGTCTCTCCTTGGCTCCACTCCCTCGTGGGAGGTTGCTTCACCTCCTGGTGCATCCCTATGCACAAAATGGAGATGGTGAGGTTTGGGGTTTGTCTAGAGGGTACAGCACTGACAGAGGAGGATAAAGAGCCCTGCTGAGAAGAAAAGGCTCATGAACCCTGCAGAAGCTGCAAAGCAGAGGGGCTGGGCAGTGCTAATACACCAGCAAGTGCCTTCAGCACGACTCTGCATTGAGCCATCACTGCATTTGGCCTAACACTCCAAGGGAAAGCTCTTTGAAACATGGTGGTGGAAAGAGACAGAACCACAGCTAAACAAATATTAGCTGTGTCCCACTTCCAGAAGTTTATCCCTGGTCTTTTCTATTGCTGGTACATTGTTCCTCTCCCCTCTGCAGGAATCTGCCCTGCCCACAGTTTCCTGCCAGTAGCTCTGCAAATTTGGCCATGCCCACATTGCTCCCTGCCCAGCTCTTCCCTGGCTGGTACCAAAATTACACACCAGCAATCTGTCTTTATCTTCATTACGTAATGTATGAACCACGTATCCTTCAGTTTCTTTACTAATTCAGTTGCCTCCCTTCTGTCTCGTGTCCTCTGCTGTGATTTTAAGAGCAGGCACACCAAGGCTTCCATCTGCCCCAGCCTCTGCTGCCCCAGGGAAAGGGGAGGGCTTCAGCCCCTGGGGGTGGTAATTGAGCCTTTCTCATGGCAAACCCCAGGGTCTGGCACAAAACCCAATGCACGGGCAGTGGGCTTTCTGTGCTATTAATGATGCCTCAGTGTCTGTGTTGTTCTTGCACTTCTGTGTAGTTCAGGCACATGTAAAGCAATGTTTATGTCTCCCTGGGAACAGCACATGTAAGAGTGCTTTTGTACAGTGTATCCCACCTGCATTACCTTCAAGTGTTATAAAAGAAACTTTTTATTCAAAGAGTGGGAGCAGGTCCATCATGACCATGTCAAGCTTGCTGCTGGCATTTGCATTTACCCCGAGTCTGAGCTCCCTCCTTCACTCAAACATTTCTGCTCAGGCTGGGCAGTCCCTGAGCACAGATGATGTGAGTAGGAAACACTCATTCATGCTCACAGAACTGAAAAACCAAAGCTTTAAAAATGAATAGATGTATATCTGAACTAGCCAGAGAGGCAGGTGAGGAACCGCAGCTGGGTGAGTGCTGTGAGAGGGGCTGCACTCCTGAAAGTTGTGATGGTGTTCACAGGGGTCTGAGGATGAGGGAAGAAACGAGGATCTGACTCCCTGTTTCAGAAAGCTTGATTTATTATTTTATGATATATATGATATTAAAACTACACTAAAAGAATAGAAGAAAGGATTTTGTCAGAAGGCTGGCTAAGAATAGAAAAAGAAGAAATGTTAACAAAGGCTCTGTCTCAGGCAGAAAGTCTGAGCCAGCTGACTGTGATTGACCATTAATTAGAAACAACCACATGGGCCAATCACAGATGCACCTGTTGCATTCCACAGCAGCAGATAACCATTGTTTGCATTTTGTTCCTGAGGCCTCTCGGCTTCTCAGGAGGAAAAATCCTAAGGAAAGGATTTTTCAGAAAAGATGTCTGTGACATGAAAGTGCCCTCTCTTTTACTGAGGTCATTCAGCAGGTAATGTCAAACCTGTATTTGCTTTTCTTTGTATTTGTTTTCCTCTCCTTCTGGTGACACAGTATGGAGCTGTTGTGGTCAGGTGGAGAGCAGCCAGGTCTGCAGGAGCCTTGCAGATCTTCTCCTTGTGCCAGGATGTGGGATTTTCAGGGCATGGATCACTGTTGTGTCTGCTGGAACCAAGGGCTGGCCCTAACAACCCCATGGGACCTTCACAAAACTTATGACAAGAGAGACTCCTATGCAACACCATTGAGAACATGGCCCTAACAGAAAAGCCTTGATAATGTTCTAAAAGTTGTAATTTCTAAAAATTTCTAAAAAGGATCAATATGAATGTACTGCCCTATCGAGGTCAGAGCAGTTGCAGAAAAGCTTTTGGAGTGGTTTCTACCAACAGAGGGAGAAGTTTTTTATTTAGTCTCTGATCCCTCCTTTCCCCACATGCCATGAGGGGTGTGGAAACACACCTAGAAGTACAGTTCCACTTCTGATCACAACCATGTGGGCACTGGAGCTCCTGGGTCCCAAAAGCACCCAGTCCCTGCAGGTTTGGGTGGGTATGGCTGTGATCTCCAGCTGCTCACCAGGGTGGGAGAGGGCCTGCAGTCCCTTGCTTGCTGGCTCTGGAGTAGATCAGGAGAACACAAGCTGGTTTTTCCTAAGTAGTTATGGGATGAAATACACCTTTTACTTAACCCACCTCCTCCTTGTTTCCACCCAATCCATTAATGCAATCCAGCTGCTCCTCACTGCCTCTTTCCACCCCAATATATTGCCCACATTCCCTGGTCAATGCCAGCTGCCTCCAGGGATGGGTTTAATGTCAGCAGAGCCTTGCAGCTGCCCTGTCCCCATCTCATTGGTGCACTGCCATTTCCACTGGGACACTGGAAATGACTTTGCAGATCAGGACACCTTTTAAAATAGTTAAAATTAATTAAATAGTTTGGGATAATCACCAATGAGTATTCCAAAACATCCCAGATGAAGCTGCAGAGGAGCAGAAGGTGCAGTGCTGCTGCTCCTCAGCTGACATTGCCACCAGGGTCATTGCTGCTATTGACCTGCACTTCCTCATGGGGATTTTTCTGCTTGACCAACCTAAACCAGCAGGTTTTGGGTGTCACATCATCTCATCTTCCTCTTCAGCCCAGGTTTGCAAAAGAGCCTGCTCAGCAAGGATGGATTGCTGGGTGGGTTGCAGGAGGGCTGCATCTCACTGCCACGCACAGAAAGGAAACAACAGACGGGAAAAATCAAAGTTTTGCTGGAACAGGAGAGGCTCCTGCTCTTCCTGAGGCCCTCAGTAATCCCTGCCTGGGTCATGCTGCCTGCAGGGCCCGGATGAGACCTTGGCTGTCACACAGAGCAGCTTCACAGGACAGGGTGGAAAGCAGCTCAGGGTGTGGTGCAACCACGATTATTATTAATAGCATTTTTCATTAATCACATCCAAGATAATCATTAAACTATTGCCAAATAGTCAGTACAGACTTGGTATCAAACTGCTTATCACTTCAATCCCAGTTCAGGCTGGATGTGTGGATTAATAGCCGGAGCAGCTTGACACATTTTCAATTCTTTCAAAACGAAAAATGTGACTCTGGATGCTACAAAACTCCCAGCACTTGGGAGGATGCGTTCACTTCCTTCTTCTCTCTTTTCCTCCCAATTGCATGATTATGAAAGAAACATCTGTTTTGAAGCGATCTGCAACAGAAAATTTTTGTTCCAGTTGGATTTTTAATGGACAGCTTCTGTTACAGTCTTGTTCTCCCCAGCCCCATTTCTTTCCCTTTTTCTTTTCCTGAAAGATGAAAGAGAAAGGAAGAGGAGGAGAAAAAACTCAAGCAAACAAACCCCACTGCCCAGATTACAAATACAGACAGAAAAAAGGGGCCACTGAGGTGTGGATGGTGTGAAACTCCACAGCTGAGCTGGCAGAGAATGTTTGCACTTCTGTTCTCTTTGAGAACATTTGATGTTGTGTGTGTATGGATTTTTCTACATTTTGAACATATGAATGAATGTATTTTTCTACATTTTGAATGTGTGAATTTTTCTACATTTTGGATACTAAAAGAGTGATACAAATTTGACCTTTTTTTTTTCCTCACCAGGGAATAATTCCTATTATGTGATAATCTTGGATGCAATTAATCTGAAGCAACAATAATAATATATATATATATTTAATATCTAATTAATTATATATTAAATATATATAAAAATAGGTATTGTTCTGTATCTGTGGTATTTTTGTATTCTCCCTCACTCCATTCTTCTACTGCAGAAGAGGAAACCTGTTGTTCTTTGGGAAGTCTTTACGTCCTGGTAGGCAGCTGGAAGGAAAAGCCAGCAAGAAGAAAAGCCTCAGGCACTGCAGCCAACACATAAGACCAGTTCTAGTTTGTGAGAGGCTGAAATGTCAGTGCAAAAGGCCACTGAATGCTATCAGCTGCTCTGGTGTTTGCAGCATTTATGGGAGACCATGCCAAGCAGCAAAAAGCTGTGGAAGAGGATCCTGGATTTTGGTGCATCAGTATCCATGGACTGAAAATGAGATGCAGGAATCTCGAGCCTAAGGGAAAATGACAGTGAAAAGAAAATTGGCTGCACTGCAGGACAGGGTGTGCTGGTCACTCCCTGCACAAAGCAGGAGGGAAAGAGGCCAGGATGAGCTGCTTGGGAAGGCAGCAAAGCTCCTCCTCAAGGAGCAGCTGGCCTTGGTGGTGGCTTTGCATGGGCACCTTGACCACTGGTACCACCAGGCAGCTCCTTAGGTCCAGTCCAAGTCCATGTGACTGCGGCTGCAGCACCAGCACCTGCCTCCTGATTTACTTTTTGGTGATACTGCAACAAAGAAACAAAGCATCACTTTGAGAGGAACAGCAGATTTGTCTTTACAAACGAGCTGTGGGTCTGCTGGTAGATAAAATTAGCACTGGGAGATAAAAGAAACAATGGGAAGGATTCCACTGTTTGATGAATGGAAAAAGATATTTGCATTTACAAATAAACTGTAGGTTTGCTGATAAATGAAATTAGACATTGAAAGATGAAAGATACAATGGGGAAGAAAAACCCCTAAATTCCATAAGAATTAAAAATGAAAAGGGAAAGTTATACATTAGAGGGGAATCTCTGGTATCAGGCATTCTGGGCAGTCTGAACCTCTCAAGTACCTCAGCCAATGGGGAAAGAGAGAAGGGAAATGCAGCCAGGAAATTGGGATAAAAAGGAGTCTGCATCCTCCAAAAATTTGAGAGATCCCAGGGAAATGCCCCATGGCCTTTCCCTTTATTCCAATAAAGTTAAAGGACTCTTCCATTTCCTTTTCAGACATAATCCTCTGATGTTTATGGATTAATTTTCCTAACAAGTTGCTAGGCTAAATAAATAAATAAATTTTTTAAAATCTCTTCCTATAGAAAACCAGAAATATTTTCATGTCATACAGTTTTTCAGAGGGGAAGGACCTACCCACAATATTTTTCTTGGATATGTGCTATTTGTTCAGCATCCCAGCAGTTAAAAGGGTTAAAAATAATTCAGACTTTCTGGTGTCACTCAGATTTTTGGTCATCTTCCTCTGTGAGGCAGATGCAGGACAAAACATGATATTCCAAAATAAACATGGCATGGCAGAGAGACCCTTTTGGAGTAGGTTGGCCAATGAACCAGAGCTGTTTAAAAAAGCAGACAGCTTTCCAAGACTAAAGTGAAGCACTTTTAAAATATGGGTATGAAGAGATCTCCTTCTGAATTAGTTACTTGGTAAATGAAAAAAATCTTTAAAAAAATATGCCCTGAAGGAATAAAACATGACAGATATTTGATCCAGTGGCAGATTGCTGAGCCATAAATTTGTCAAACCACGACTTTCTTTCTGGATACCCATTGTTTGTTTGGCCCAATTTGTTTTCTGTCCATCAGACTGGAATCTCTTTTTTAATCAGCTGTGTCATTCCAGCTGTCTGGGTGGAAGGAGAAGTATTTTGGGGGAAGTGGAGCATGCTCTGAGTAACCTTGGGAGTGGTTTTGACCAATACCCATTGCTAGGACTGGGGAATTTCAGTATGAAGTTTAAGAGTACAAGTGCACTTTAGGCAGTGACCTTTGCTTTTCCCACATACCAAAGGGAATATATGCCCTATAGTCTTGAATGCTTTTGTAGGAATGCAGCTGACATTTTCAGGTGACAATTTTCCATATTCATAAACAATTTTTGATATCCAGGCATCGATTCCTGTTCAGGGATCAGAGCAGGTACAGACCAGGTTCTGCTGCATCCAGTGCAAATATAAAGAGCTTCTTTAAAACTGGCAAGTGTATTTTTAATTGGAAGAAAAAATGAATCAAGACATGAAAAGTGTTGATTTTCTTTGTGTTTTTTTTTCATGTCTCTTAAAACCTTGGCTTCTATTCTCTTCTGTCTATAAATATGGTGTTTTAATATTTTGGTAACTAGATGTGTGACCTAGGCCACCTCCACTCTCTTTAGCTATTTTCTCCTGCCAGCCTCCTCCTTGCATTTTAGAAGAAATAACAATCAATTGCAGGAAACTCCTCAAAAACCCCCCAGGTCTAAGAAGATTTACTATCTGCAAAACTTTTCTACATGCAAGCATTGGTCCAGCAGTGTGAAACAGCAGAGCGTGGCCATTAATTATATATTTTTTTGGCCTTTGGAGGACTTCAGGTAGATGATTCAATGCTTTATTACATTGGGCTTTGCATGTCTGGATCCAGATTTTTTAGGATAGGCACCAAAATCCCTGTAAAGTGAACAAATTCCTTAAACATTACTCTCAGATGAGCTTCAGCCAGGAACTCAAAGAAAACTTGCATATCTCATGCTCCATGGTCAACCCCAGCCTGCCCAAACTCTGTAACACAGCCCAAAATGCTCTGGCTCCACATTCAATTTCGTGTGTTACCCAGCACCTCTGAAAGCTTGTGGCATGTGCTTTAGGCGCTCTAGCACACTGCCAGACCAGAAGGGGGAAAAAAAGAAAGAAGAAAGAAAAAGGTATGCCAAAATCTGAGTTCCAATGGGTTTTTAGCCAAAAAGAAGACCATACATGTCTTCAGAGGAGAAATAGTCTGGAAAACTCTAGAAAAAAAAAAAAAAAAAAGAAAGCTGTAGGCAAGAAGTGCCTTTTCATCAAACTGCTTCCCTCCATTGCCACTTTATTTCTTCTGCCCTTAGCCTCCCTGAGGGACAATCATGCATGTCACCCTCCCTTACATCACACGCTTCTTTTTCCTTAGCATCCTCAAAGCAAATTGGAGATTACTTTGCAGATTTGAGTTAGGAAATGAAGTGCTCACACATGCTGCCACGCAAACACCTGCACAGGCTCCTGAAGGCATCTGTGCTGCTCCTCCTTGCATTTCCAGTGACTTTGTGTCTGCGTTTCTGGCAACAAATTAATCTAGAAGTGGAAAATCAAGAAAGGGTTAATTAAAAAAAAACAAACCAACAAACTTTGCCTTGTTTGCAGTGATTTTGCATCAGTTTCCATGGAAATGGAAGTAGAACAAGCCAAGAGCAGTGGTGTAGCCAACTTCAGCTGCTGGCTTCTACTTCTTGCTCCCGTTTCCATGGAAATAGATGCCAAATCAGCAAAAAATAAGGTAACTTGTTTTAAGATAGTAGAGTTTTAAAGGCTTGTCCTTATTTAACCTCAGTCAGGAAGATGGCTGGTGAGGGGAGGCAGCCAGCAGCTCAATGAAAACTTTCAGAGGCTCTTTCAGCAGCTGACTCCTTGCTGAACTCTGCACAGAGTGGATTCACAGGGCAGCCACCAATCTTCAGAAACATTCTGCAACTTTCCTGCACTTTGTAAGTAGAATGCATTTTCCTCTTGGCATGGAGGGTCACAGCAGCCTGTGGGAGCCCAAGCTGACACCTCCTTGCAAGGCGCCCTGCAAGTGCCTCCCAGAGCTCAGAAATGGATGTGCTTTTCCCAGCTGCAATATGCAAACTATTCCCATTCCAAAAGCAAAACATTTCTACCTATGGGGAGAGAAGCAAAGGTTCGTTAGCTGGGGGAATTCCTGGCAGTGTTTTACAACAAACACCCCACTTTCTTTTTTTTCCTGATCCACGAGGGCAAAATTTCACTGAGATAAAAGAAGTTGGCCATAACCTTGCTATTAGCAAAACGTGGATGGGAAAGCAGAACTGAATCCAACAAGAAAAAAAAAAAACAAAACCTGCTGTAATTTCAAGAACTGAAATTTCATCCAAAGCTCATTTCATTAAAACAAACTTGAATAGAAAGCTATTTCAAGGCTGGCTTTTGATCCTTAGCTCTTGCCGCGATGGGAAGAGAATTTCTTCGTGGGAAGTTGTGTGAAGATAGAGGTGAGAATCCCATCCTAGGTCCCTTTGTTCTTTGAATTGCTCTTGAATTGTGATTGTTGCCAGCCATCTTCCATCTCTCTCTTTCCCCACAGCCCCTTTGCTTATGTGCTCCTTGGGCATCTCTTTATGAGCTGCAAAGACACCCTCATAGAAGGGATCACATCACAGGCCACTTGTGGCCCCTTTTTTGGTAGCAGAATATGTCTGGAAGCCATAAATGTGGGTATATGTTTAAAAAAATTCTTGGCTGGCATTTGTGGTGAAGTAAATGCAATTCTAATGAGGCATTCCTTCATTTGCAGCATTACATTTTTGCTTTTAGGGACATAAAATCTGCTCTTGCAAGGGCACGTGCTTTGCTTCACACACGAAGAATATTCCCTTGGGCTGCTGGGTGAGTAAATAAATGAAAAATGCAGGCCAAACTAATTTTAAAGAAGTGAATCAGGTCTAGACTGAGGCCTCACTGTTGTTAATTTTAGGTATTACAAGGAATGTGCTCATTTTCTGACTGGTTTCTGTGGATCTTCTTTGAAGAAAACCCAAGAAACATCCAGCCCTTCAAGAAATTGCCAAAAAAGATAGACTTCTTTTGCATAACGAACACTTAAACACATGGGAAGTTTTTTTTCTTTTCCTTTTTGACAGCACACATTGTCTTAAAATTCATGGAACTTTCTCCAGTTGCTCCATCAGACATGTATTGCTGCTGTTGCTGCTATGATGTGATTTCTTTGTAGCTGTTTTTGAGCTGTTGAGATCCTGTTTGAGGAGGGCAACCCAGGGCTGTGTTATTTATGATCCTCCAGGACACTTCACTAACATTTACCCTGGAAAAGCTTTGTCTTTTTCTGTAATGGCAAAAAAAAAAAAAAAAAAAAAAATCAGGGAAGCAATGGAAAGTAAACTCACACATTTCAAAGGTGGATGTGGGAGGTGGAGCTGAGTGCACCACTGCTCCCCAGGTGTTTGTAATTCAGCTTTCAGTGTACTTTTTGGACTCTCCATTACACACCAGTTCATCATCCTCTTCCAGGAGGCTTCCAGGCCTCCAGGGCAGTAACCTGCACAAACGTCACCCCCTCCAGCTCTCCGTGGTTAAATCATCACTCCAGGAGGAAAAACAGGAGCTGTCTGCCAACTCTTCGGCAAGCAGCTCAAAGCACCATGGCACAGCTCAAAGGATCATGAGAACAAGCTAGAGAACAGGCTGTGGAGCCAAATCTGAGATCAAGCAAAAAAAAAAAAAAAAAAAAAAAAAAGAGAGAAACAAGGTCTGACATGAGGTGTGTGCAGCAAAAAAATGACACATGTGCACTTTTCTGTGAGTTTCATAGTGCTGGCAGATCCCTGGAGTGTGCTGACAGCTCTGTCCTGGAAATCCAGCTCTTCCAGCCCTCCCAGCCCTGCTGCTGGCCCTGCCCTGGTGTCCCCAGGAGGCTGTGGCAGGTGGGCACAGAACAAGGTGTGGCAGGAGGGGTGGAGGGTTCCAAGCAAGCACAGGCTGTCCTCTGCTCTTTCTGTGAAGTGACTGCTCCCAGAGCACAGGCTGCTGCCATCAGGAGGGAAAATCTCAGGGAGGAGTGGAACAGCAGCCACCAGGGGCAGGGAGATGTCGCACTGTGGAACGTCTCTTCTGGGCTCTGGTCAAAAGTCACTGTACACGGTTCCTTGGTTTGGAAAGACAGGAGTCTGCTAAGGAAGGCAGGAGCCTCCCCTGAAATGGAGAATGTAAACCCTCCCCACCCCTCTGAATTGCTATACATTTTAAATTAAGGGGCTCTCAGGCAAAAATATGGGAGCAGGAAATAACAGTTCTTTAATAAGGAAGGAAATAAAAGGATAAAATAAACAATGCAGTACCCTAGAACAACACTGACAGAGTCAGAACCCAACCTGACTCCCTGTGGGTCAGGATGTTGGTGGCAGTCCCATTGGAAATGTGGCTGCAGCCCTCCTGCAGTGTCAGGGGTGGTTCTGTTGAGCAAGGGGGGATCTGTAGAGAAGGATGCATTCTTCTTCTGAAGATCCAGTGGAAGAAGAGGCAGCTTCTGTTCCTCTGGGGAATCCCGTGGAGAAAGCCGTGCAGGTGTCTCCAAACCTCTGGATTATATCTGGGTAGGAATGCTTGGCTCCTCCCTCTGGGCTCACATCTCCCAATGGGATGTTATCGTTCTTATCAGTCATGCAGTGACATTCCGTGGCTGTTATCAGCACCGAAGGAGGTGTGAATGTGGTCACTCAGAGAGAGAGATAAGGCAAACTGCCCACCTGACAAAGGTAATCTGCCATACAGATGGTAATGGAAAACATCTTGCATTGCAATCTGGAACACATGGAAACCTCCTCCCAGAGACACCTGGCAAAGCTGGGTGGTGGTTGAATGACTTGTAAAACCACAATCACTCCATCCCTGCTGGTTCCCTGTGCTGGGCAGGGGGAGATGGACAGACAGATTGCTGCTACCTGCTGGGACTGACACCCCAGGGTGCTCCTGTCCTGATCCCTAAGCTTGGCAGGACATCCTTTCTTCCTGGCTGTGGTCTCAGGTTAGCATCCATCTCAATTCCCGCTCCATCTCCAGGGTCCTCCTTGCTCTCCCAGCTTTTTGGGGAGACCAGGGTGGGCAGGCATGACACCTTGAGCTGTGAGAGCCCCTTCTGCAGCTGAGACACGGGGCTAGCAAAGAGCAAATGTGAGCAGTGAAGCAGCACAACTGCTCTGCTCCAGAGCTGAGTGTTGGCTGGGATGTGACCTTTGCCAGCCATCTCAGGGACTCTTAGTGCTTGGGAGTTTTCTCAGTGTCTGCAAAATTTCTTAGGTTAGTTTAAAGTCTAATTTGTCTTTCAATCACAGAGTCATGTAATTTTTTTTTCTCCTCCTTCATCCACGACTAGATAAGGCTGCCTTGTGTATGGCTTGTGTTATGTACCTGTACAGATTTCTTTATTTTATTTTATTGTTTGTACTAATGATTTTAATCATGGAGGTTTTTGCTTTGGAAATGGAAGGCCTGTAGCTTTCACAGCACAGATGGGAGATAAAAGCACTATAATCACAGAGTGCGATCAATGAGACTTTTTCCAGGAAGATGCTAAAGGCATTATTTGGCATTAACAAAGAAAGGGATAATTAGAAAATAGGCAGAGAAGCCTTTATTCCTGTAATTAATTTCAAAGTTGGAAGTTCCCTAGTGCTTTTCTGTTCAAAAGTGACAGCATATGAGCCATTGCAAAGGAGATGTGTATTAATCATAAATCAGAAACAGGGAGGAAATTGAAACCTGTGTTTCCACTGACTTTAAAAAGAAAAAGCTGCTGCCTGGAGTTAATGTGTATTCTGACTGTATGCGAAGGAAAAAAACAATTATAAATAGTTATTGACACATTACATGAAAGGCAAGAGGAGGATGTAACCAAACTTGGTTTCCTGGGAGACTGGGCAGTCCTCTCCAGAGTAAAAATAATGCTCAGGAGTCACTTTGATAGCTTGAGGCTGTGCCTGTATTTGCAGCTGCTTTTTTTTCTGCACTAATTTTCTACAATTGCTCTCAGCCCCACTGAGGGATACAGTGATGGAAGAAGTGCTCAGCAAACTTCCTCTGCCTCCCTTCGTTTTGCCACTGTCACAACTGTTTCTGACTGAGAAATAAGAAATAAGTGGCTCTGCTTTAGGAATGCCAGCAGCCACAGCCGTCTTGCTTTCAGCCTTCTCCCATCTGGATCTTCAGCTTTTTAACAGGCAAACTGAACATCTTCCCCCGGGGTAAGATCAAAAATTAGCAAAGGAAAAAGGCATGCACAGCTTTCTGTGTGGTTTTTTTCCCCTTCTGTGCCCTAGTCCGTGGCTGTTGTCCCCATGGTCACATCCAGAGGTGAGACAAGAATTGGTGCAAAGTGTCCAGCTGGTGAAGGCACCAGCCTTGCTACAAGGGTGAGGCTGGAGACCTCCAGCACTGGTGGTTTTTACTCAGAAACACTGGATCCCCTCAAGACAGCTGATGTTACATAAACAGCCATATATTTATTTTTTATCTTATTTTTTAAAATATGGACAGCTTTACAATTAGTTTTTTTTATTTCAGTCTGGGTTGAACTGATGTTGTTGGCTTTGTATCATGACTGATGTAGGGGAGCATAACACTGATGGTGCCTCCTCACACCATGAGTTTAGCAGCATTCAGAGCCTACACACACTTGCAAATTCCTATTTGTGTAATTTTGGGGTTGACTCCAGAACAATTGTTCAGTCAGTTGCACTGTAGCATATATGTATTTATATATACAATCATTCACATTGTAAAATTTTGCATGTGCACAAACACACACACACACACTCTCTCTCTCTCTTTAATGATTTTCTCACTTGTTTGCTCACAAGTTTGGTTAGGTCTCTTCACTTATATTCCTCTCCAGCTTTCTCTACCTCTAGACCTTCAGGCAGGTGAACTTGGCATTTTACTTTACAACAAACTGGATCAAAAAAAATGCATAAAGGTAAGAGGATAACATACAGCTTCTATATGGTTTTATTTTTTCAGAGTTCATTCAAGGACAATCCTCCTTTTATGTCCCATTCCTAAAGTTTCTTTGCTTAAAGCAGAGAAATATGTACATAAGCTTATCACAGAGCTGTACCCAGCATTTCACAATGTGCAGTTGGCATTTGCTGATGGCAGCACTGGTGGAGCTCTCTGTGTTCCCCAATGCATGGAGAGAGCGTTTGAAACAACAGTTTTCCTTTCTATTCCTTGTTAATTTCCATATTCTCTTCTCATTGCATGAGCTCCAAACTCTCAAGCAAGTGATGCTATTTAAGTTCTCCTGGAAATACTTCTTACACATGCAGGAATAGAAAAAAATGATCTGCATGTCCCTGGCAGAAATATCTCCTGAAACCGCTAATGGTTCTCTTACCTCACAGCTATATCCAGGGAATGTTCCTGCATTTACCACTCCAAATCACTGCAGTGATGGCTTAACTCAAGGCAGACAAGCTGTTCTTCTCCTTCCAATGAAATTATTTTCTCCTGATGTGTCCTTCAGTCTCATTTTTGAACATAACCTGGGAAAATCACCCCAATCGCTGTCAGTAGTTAGTCTTTGGCCAGTGGTTGTAAAACAAATCTGCTTTTTATTTTATCAATTTATCTCTTCAGAGAAAAAAGTTTATAAACTTTGAGAGAAAAAAACTTTAAAGTTTTAATTGTATGAATCATTTTAGAAGGTAGCACTAATTACTTTTGATTTATAATTGAAAATCAAGTTTGCAGAAAGGCATACATATGAATGTCAAATATCTAAAAGATCTTAAGAAGGTTGGAATAAGATAAGGAAAAAGGCTCCAAAATTACAATTTTCCAGAACATTTAAATTCATACTAACACAGGCAAAAATACTTGCTTAGAATATAATTTAAAGATGTGACAGGACACAATGTCATCTTTTTACAGCCCACGTAAGATATGTTATGATGCACTGCAAAACAAAAAAACTTTGAGGACAACTTAGTAATACCTTGATTAATGCAAATTTTATGAAACATTCAAAAGGATATTAACATGTACTCAAATTTCATCCCTCGTTGGCAAATGTAAATGTAACATTTGGCTAAATAATTGTCAAAATTTCCACATTCAAAACCTTTCAGTAGCTGATTAGACTGCGGAATTAACTTTTGTGTAAATCTTCCTGAACCTTTTGATTAGCTTCCCAATTGTCACTGGGAATTTATAATAAAAATTACAGCAGCAGGCTTAAAATTATTTGAACATGCCTAGAGCTAAGAGCCAACTAAATTGAAATCTTTTTAGTTATTGGAGTATTCCTGCTCTTCGCTCCTCTAGAAGACAGACATTTTAGCTTGTCCTAGAAAGGAGTCCAGCTTGACTGCAGGCAATTCCAGCCTGTGAAGAGACCCAAAATAGACACCTGGCTCATTCCCAAGCCATAGTTTCCAAGTGAACCAGCTCCCAGCTCAGTCTCTCGGAGATCTCTCACTCACACAGAGACAGGCTCTGCCACACCATTCATGCTCAGCAGTGTGTTAGTCCTCAATTAATATCACAGGCTACACCCAGAATCAGGCATTTATTCTCTGTGAATAGGTTTAACACAACCTAGAGCTCCAAAATGGCCTCTCTTTGTGGAGACAGGCCTCATTTGCTGTAAGCCATCGACTGTGGCTGTCCTACTTGGGCTCTGTTGGACCACTAAAAAATCCTCTCTTTCAGCCCAAGTCATCCCAGCGCTGCCCTGGCCAGCAGCACAAGGAGATCTGTGTGGGATTCACAGCCCATGGGCTGTCCCAAGGTGCTCCCACCCCATCCAGACTATCTGACACATCTTCACCGACTGTGGGCAAGGTGTTTTGGACTTCTGAGAAAAAAAAAAAAAAATTAATTTAAATTCGTGGTTTTCTTTGCTGTGAAAGGGAAATTAGTTCCTTACCCACTCCTCCTTCCAGGCCGGGATATGACTCAGATCCTGATAGTTTAAGGATGATCAGAGCCAATGCTGGATTTCTTTTGTGAGATGCGTCGTAGCTGTACTAAATGCTGAGGATAAAATTACCCTCTGCTGCAGTCTGCTGCTGCTGCTGGAAAACAAGCAGGACTTCTTCCTGTAGCTGGAGGTAGATTGCTTTTCATCTGGACTTCAGTCAAATTCACAGTTTTATGACTTCCCGTTGAATGCAATCTAAAATTCATGTAAAAATACCAAAAGGAGAACACTTGGGCAACTTTGACAGTGCTGATGACTGGGGGATTGTCACCATGATATTTTATGAAAAATCCCTTCGCCGGGATTTTTGTCCTGAGAAGCTGAGAAGCCTCAGAAAAGAAATGTAAACAATAATTATCCGATGGCTTGGAATGTGGTTTGGCAGTTGCTTACCAACAGATGCATCTTTGATTGGTTCCATGTGAATTGTTTTTCATTAATGACCAATCCCAGTTCAGCTGTGTTGGGACTCTGGTCAGTTACAAGTTTTTATTATTAATTCTTGTCTAGCTTTCTGATGTCTCCTTTCTCTTTCTTTAGTATAGTTTTGGTATATCAATGTAATGTAATGTAATGTAATGTAATATAATATAATATAATATAATATAATATAATATAATATAATATAATATAATATAATATAATATAATATAATATAATATAATATAATATAATATAATATAATATAATATAATATAATATAATATAATATAATATAATATAATATAATATAATATAATATAAATATCAGCCTTCTGAGAACTTGGAGTCTCTCACCTCATCCTGGGGACGCTCAACACCTCAACAACTGGTGACCACAGGGGATATACATCATGGGCAATCTTTTCAGAAAGGTTTACATTTCTGCTCGGCTTCCAAATGAAAAATATCACAAGGAAACACGGGGTTATTTATGGTGCTAGCAATGCATATTTTGAGGGTCTCTGGTTTCCTGTGGTGCCTCATCCTTAGGGCACTTCATTGTGAACGTGCTGGCACACATCCTTTTCCCAAGCCCAAAGCCACCTGGCAGCTACAGCAGGAAGAATGAAAAGCAACATCCCACTTTCAACGGTAAATTCTCAACCTATGCACGATTTGTTGTAGCAATCTACCCATTTGCTCTCCTGCAGGGATAAATTACTGGTGTCTGGGCTATGCTGTGGAAGGAGAAAGATTTCATAATAGCCCCATAGTTTATACTCCAAAGCATGAAGGTTTCTGCTTTATTTTAAAACATGGGAATATCTAAAGCAATATTCTCCCCATGTAGACTTAAAATAGTTTTGAAAGCCATAGTCTTATTTTCCCTCTGAATTTGCCCTTAACTTAAATTAAACATAGAAACGTGCATCTTATAGAAAAAAAAAATTCTTCCTTTTCAGTACCTGGTTTAAAACACTTTGCAAGTTCATTGATTTTTCAGAAGGCTGGAACTAAGCACAGTCTGAACAACAGGTATCTCCTGAGACATTTCAAATAGAATATCCCAAAGCAGAGCATTCACTAGGGTTGTTTGCTTTTGAAAATCTTGACTGTGGGTGGCATTTCTGTTGGCTGGATCCCTTAACTCCAGGTAATACATGGCAGAAATTAACTGCCCCTCTGTACACATGCTCATGCTTTTTTAAAATTATATTTTAAATGTAAATAACTCCCTGAATGCTCGAGGTTCAATCAGCACAAATTCCTTATACATAGGAAGCCTCAAGATGGCACTCTTGAACTGCAGAGTTTTTCAGGGAGGCTGATTATGAGTTTCTTGCAAGGGGAAAAAAAAAGAGAGAAAGAAATGCAATGGTGAATGCAACCTGTGCAGGAATAACCAGAGGAAATATCAAGCAGAGCAGCAATATCAGAGTAAGGCATGAAAACCTATCAGAGTTCACACGGCAAAATATATACGTGAAAGCACGGCTTATTATACAAAGTAGGGTTGGTAAACCCTCCAAATTTTGTGAATAAATCCACAGTTTTTTGAAGCTTCATCCAGCTTTTTATCTTGCTCACCCTCCCCTGTTCACTACTTCCTTTTCTCTCCCTGAAGGTGTTTTGGTGTTTCCTCGTGAGGGTCCTGGGGCTGGCTGAGGTGTTGCTCTTGTTTGGTAGATGTGAGGCAGAGCACACTTGTGCAGGATATTTATGCCAGAGGCATGTGAATAAGGGATGATGATCAGGAAAAAAACCTGCTGAAACTTTGGTCTGCAGACCACAGGCAGAATTCTATGATCTGTAGAGGTTGTGCCTCTCAGTTCCTCCTTCCATCGCTGCCCTCCATGGAGCAGAGGAGGTGCTCAGTTCCAGCCTTCTGAAAAATCAATGAACCTGCAAAGTATTTTAAGCCTCCCCTGATGGCTCCTTCCTGGATGTTCCTGCTTCCTCCTGCAGCACAGGGACAGAGGGAGGAGGCCCTGATATCCCCAGCTTCGGAGGGGAGGGAAGGACAGGTACCTGCCCTTCATTTGGAACTCACAGAACTCACCTACTCCAATATCATAGCATCATTCCTTGCAAGTGGGCTCCTGGGTGGGATTCCTCCATGGGGCTGTGTCAGCACTGTCTGGGGGATGGACAGGTTTGCTGTGCCATGGTTCCCAGGCAGTTCTGGAGCAGGTGGCTCCAACCAGGCACTATGGTGGGTGGGAAAGTGCTGGCAGCAGCAGGGCATCAGCCCTGTCCCACTGGGGAAGGGGGACCCAGACATGTGTGAGAGAGGAGCTGGGAAGGACAGCATCAGCTCCCAGGCCTCCTAGAGCCTTTCTCCCCCTCTTCCTCTTCATCCTCTTCTTCCTCCATGAGAAGAATTTTTGGGAATCAGGGAAGCAGCCATGGGAGAGAGGATGAAGACCATGGTGGACCCACCCTGGTTTACAAAGACTTTTTGGTGGTTTTCTCCCATGGCATTTGCCTTCCCTCCCCCAGCAGTTTTCCTCAGGTGTTGTTTCTCTCCCTGTTGGCCTTGGTGACTGTCCTGGCAGGTCAGGGTCACAGCTGGCACCATCCCAGCCTGGCAGCCAGCCTGCCTTGCTGGAGCCACCATGCTGGAGCCAGCTGTGAATCTCTCTTATGAAATCCTCTGCTGACTCACCCTTCCCTTGCTTGCCTAAGTGAAATCATGCCTGCCTTTAAACATCTCATTGCAGCATTACATGACACATTTATCCACCTCTTTCACTGTCATGAACTGCTTCAGATAAGCAGCTGTGAGGTTTTGGGGAAAGATAATGTGAGGTTTTTAGTTTGCTCCAGGGCCTCTGAAATAGGCATTACTTCTTCTCTGCTTGCTGATATAAATACAAATCTGTTGATTCACTGAGGTTGTTCCTGGAGATGCTGGGAACTTGCTTTCTCCATCACAACGTGGACTCAGACATATTTCTCTGGGCCAGGTTTGGTTTAGGGAGCAGCACTGTGAGGATTTTCAGTTGCTGTGCCAAGATTGGAGTCATTATTTACATGCACCCTATTTTGCAGAGCCAGTCATGCACTGAATCCATGTCTGTGTCCATGTCCATTAGCTACCCAAGGCAAGAGGCTGATGAGTGATGGATTTTAGAGATGGACAGACAGGTAAAAAATGAGTGGAATTTTGCTTAGGTTGAGCCAAACCACAAAAGTTTTTCTTGGTTTGTTTGTGGTTTTGTTCCTCCTTTTACTACATTTTGATCCGTACGAGTTTTGAGTTTGCTTCTGATTTCATTACTTTTTGATTCAATGTTGGTTTAGATTCTGATTCACCTGGCATTTTTAAAAAAAATCTGCTTTATAAAATAGTATGTTCATTTGTAACTGAGAAAAACCTGTTGAAGTTTTTTATGGCCATACCAGCGGCACCTGTTGAAAATAAGTTGAAGGTTCTGATTTTTCCCAAGTTTAACAAAAAGAAAGTTGCTTTTTCTGAAGTAAAATATTTCAATCCATCTTTAAAGAAAATACTACCTATTTTTTTTCTTTAGGAAGTCCTACTTGCCAATCATGTTAAATCTTATTTATTTAATCTTGTGATGATAATTAAAACAGTATTGAAACCATGCTTTGGTAAGTGATATAATGCTGTACCTTGGTTTTTCAAACACAGCCATGCCATGGGGCAAGAAGATAGTTTAGAACTTGGTGTTGCATCTCTCCTTGTGAGGTGCTGCATCTCTCATTTTTCTGTTGCTTTCTTCTATCATTTGAATTGCTTTGTGTGCTTGGTCCTGTGACATCTCTATAGTGTTTTCTACAGCTTAAGCAGATCCTCAAAAGCACTAAAAGCTGTGTAGGGCTCATACAAATGTGCAATTCATCAGTTCAGAAAGGTACAAATAAAGACATTTAACAGGCTAGCATGTGAAAAGCATCATTTTTCTATCAGCCCCTGTAACACTGGTCATTTTCAGACCTCAAGTATTTAAATACCTCCCATTTCTTTCTGATGTAAATAAATTCAGAAATTTTTTTTTCCACATATAACACCCCCCAAGAATGAGAATGATCTTTGAGCTTTGTACTAGAATTTTTTACTTTCTTAGGTGCAAGATGAAAACTAATGCTCCCCTCTGTCTCAGGTTGGAATACTGATTTGCAGAACTTCTCACTGGAGGACATGGTAGATATTTTTAAATCACACTTGCTCTTTAATGTGGAGAGCCATCTCTGGGAAAAGTTTGCAAGATCAGGCCCACAGTCATCATTTAGTCAAAGTGCATAATTCTTAGGTCTTTTAATCTTTTCTCATAAATCAATCCTCCAATCCCCTTAGTCGTATTTGTTGCTCGTCTCTGAATTCCTTCCAATTTTGCAATTTACATTATAATTAGAGCTTAGTGAAACTGATGAGAAAGTGATTTTTGGGGCCAATTTTTATGCTGCTTGTAAATATTCAAAATCTGGCTTTCCACAGGCTCGTGAGAGCCCCCCAAACTGCGTGACAATGGCAGGGACCTGAGGAACTCCCACTCCTGGGGCAAGGACAGATGTTTTGCCATTTTCTCCCACTATGGCTTGCCACTAATTAGTATTCATTATCCCATTGATTTCTGTGGGACTGTAACTGCCTACAGCGCAGCTGACAGCGAATTAGGATCTGCCCCAGCCTGCAGCCAGGATCACCAAACCTCTCCCTGGTTTGACTCAAGGTGAGCACTGGGCAGGAGCAGAGCAGGGGTTGGGACTGGGCTCTTTGGGGACAGAGATGTTTCCTGAAGGAATTCCTGTGCTGGTGGGTGACAGTGCTGGGCAAAGCACATCCCTGGGTGGTTTTGGCTGCCATGCCATGCTCTGCAGGCAGCTGGGACAAATGGTGAAGTTAGAACTTGCACCTTGTGGCTGCTGTCCCTCCTGGCCCTTGGATCTGCCACGGCTCCGCTCACCTCTGCCCCATGCAGCCACACTCTGGAAGAGTGCATGGGCAAATCCAGAGGCACTGAAGGTGGTTTGCTGATCAGAGACCTGACTGAAGAAGATGTACAGCTGGCAGAAGAGCAGCCACTGCCACCACAGCCACCTCCCCTGCTGCTGCTGCCTGGCTGAGGGACATCTGCCCATGGCCGGAGCTTGCCCCAGCACTGAGCAGATCCTTCCTGCTGGGGACAGAACGTGGTCACTACAAAGACCTGATGGATTTAACCTTTTCTTATGCAGCCCACTGGGGTGTGTGCTTGTCCATGGCTCAGGGTAGGGCCATCTGTGAGCCTTTGTAGAAGGAGCCTGTGCTGAGAGTTCTTGCTGTCCCTCTCAGATCAGTTGCCATTTATGCCTCTCAAGGGCACAGAATTGCTTTCTCATAGTCTTTTTCAACCTATAGTTCTTGTTTTCTTATGTGATAGTTGCAGTGGATTGGAAATCTGCTGCACTGGCAACAGGCTGAAGACTCCTGTGAGAGTCTTAGCTCAAATGAAAGCTAGAAAAAAATATTAGAAAATGAATAGCTGAACCCCCGCCTGGCTGTTTTCTGCCCTTGGCCATACCATCCATACTGTACTCTTGGTTCTACCTCCTCTAAGTGCACAGATGAGAAGCCACCAGTGCACATTTTGAGTCTCAGTCACACAGGTCAAACAGAAGCTTTAAATGGAGGATATTCAGACCAGACCCTCAGAACAAATTTCTCCTGTAGGCACCTTTGTAATTGCTTCCACCAAAATATTTTTTTATTCTCTACACAAGGTGCAGAAGCTTCCAGAGATCCTCCCTCAACAGGGTAGGCATATGGAAAACAGCAGCCAAAATAATGACTGCAAAGTCAAAATTTCAGGGGTTTAAGTCCTTTAACAATTTTGTTTGACTTTCAGTAGAAAGGCTTGAATTCACAAAGCTGCTTGGTGGTGCTCTGATGAATTTAAACAGGTGGTTTAGGATGAAGAAAGCGTGAGATGGCAAATCACTCACCTCTTTTGTTTTTTTTTTCCCAAGGACTAGAATTAGTACTGGTGCTTTCTGGACTAAGCCAAGGTGCCATGTAAACAGCTGCAAAATTACTGGAAGCAACTTTAGAAACAGCCCATATGTCCTAGTTTGCTGTAGCTGTGCCTTTCTCCTGAGGGACTGCCTTAATCTCTGGAAACTGTACTTTCATACAACAACACAGACAGGGCTGCAGGTGCTGTGATGGGGAAGGAGATTCTCAAAAATGAGGAATTAAGGTAATCAAGGCAGATGTGAGTCTGCAGAAAACCTGGAACCATAGCTCCATGACATGTGAAGTGTTCCTGAGGCTGATACTGAAAACTCAGAGTAAATCATTGTGGTGTTCCTGTAACAGAGGAAGAGGATGATGCCACATATCCCCATTTCAATACCAGGCACATCTTTCCTAGTGCCGTGAATTAGTAACATTTAGAAAGAGCCATGATTTTTTATTCTGTCATTTTCAGGGTCAGGAAGAGACTGAGATGCATCTTGACATTCAAGAAGAGCAGAACTGTTGGTCAGAGCTGGATCTTTCACAGGATATTATGGCTGAATTTAGCTGAGTCTCATATCCCCTCTGGTTCCACCTCTCCAGGCAGAACTGCCTCACTCAAATCAGCCAGTCCAAAGATCACCTTAACTATAATATCAAACCCAGACTGGGAGATCTGAGCAGCTCAAACTGCAGTGGTGTTCACAGGGGTCTTAGCATGAGGGAAGAGATGAGAATGTTGACTCCATGTTTCAGAAGGCTTGATTTATTATTTTATGATATATATTATATTAAAACTATACTAAAAGAATAGAAGAAAGGATTTCATCAGAAGGCTGGCTAAGAATAGAAAAAGAAAGGAATGATAACAAAGGTTTGTGGCTTGGACTCTCTGTCCGAGCCAGCTGGGCTGTGATTGGCCATTAATTAGAAACAACCACATGAGACCAATCACATGTGGAATGCACCTGTTGCATTCCACAGCAGCAGATAACCATTGTTTACATTTTGTTCCTGAGGCCTCTCAGCTTCTCAGGAGAAAAAAATCCTAAGGAAAGGATTTTTCAGAAAATATCATGGCTACATCAAACCATGACAGGACAATTTTTTATCAGATGAACAGTCTACTGCAAATGAAGTGCCACATCAGCACCCCCAGCTGGAAGCCATGTTGGTGATGTGTAATATCTGAACCCACCAAACACTGAAGCCTTTGGAATTATGAAATGCTCTTGAGAAGCTCCTGACCAGCAGCTCAAAACCACAGAATGGTTGAGGTTGGAGGATCAAGCAGGATCACTTAGAGCCAGGTGTTCAGGACCATGTCCAGGCAACTTTTGAATATCTCCAGGGATGGAGACTCCACAAAATCCCTGGGCAAGCTGTGCCAGTGCTCTGCCACCCCCACAGTGAAAAAGCGTTTCCTGCTGCTGAGGCAGAACCTCCTGTGCTTGTTTGTGCCACTGCCTCTGGTCCTGTCACTGGACATCACTGAGAAGAGCCTGGCCCTGTCCTCTTTTCACCCTCCCTTTGGGTATTTATAAACATTGATGAGATCCCCTCTGAGCCTTCTTATCTCCAGGCTGAACAGTCCCATCTCTCTCAGTCTTTCCCCACAGAAGAAATGCTCCAGTTCCTTAAACATCCTTGCCATGGCTTTTTGCTGCAGTCTCTCCAACTTGCCTGGTTCTGAGGAGAGTGGATCACCTCCCTCCACCTGCTGGCAGTGCTTTTTCCAGCCCAGGATGCCTTTAGCTGCCTTTGTTGAAGGGCATGGCGCTGCCTTATCTTCAACTCAGTGTTCACTGAGACCCCTGGGCCTTCTCTGGCCACCCTCACTTCATGTCACTGATCACCATCCTTCAGGCCAGACTGTTCAGCAGGATTTCAGTGCACCTGGCTGCTCATCCAGTCCACACTTTATCAACATGATGATAAGGAGAGTGTCAAAAGCCTTACTTTAGTCTAAGCAATGTCCACTGCTCTCCCCTCACCTACCAGGCCTGTCATTTCATCACAGAAGTTCAACCATGCCTTCCCCTTGGTGAAGCCACTCCTGCTGACTTTCTTGTCCTTATCCCTGGAAATACTGAATGGTATTATCTGCCTTACCAAGGCTGCAGGTGAGGCTGACTGGCTGGAGTTCCCTGGCTCCTCCTTTCCCTACAGAAAAATAGTTGCACAGATTTATAAATGATCGCCTTTTTTTAAGGCCTAAAAATGCCAGTTTTTCTAAGTGTGTTCACTGAGGACAGGAATTAGACTAAGCAGTGTCAACCAAACTAGTCCTGTGGGGTGTCTCCAGAATCTCCCCAGAATATAAGGCTCCTAAAAAGGAAAATTCAACATCTTCTACCTGGTGTAGCTTGCAGCCCAGACACAGAGCATGGGCAGTGGGGTACAGGCAGAGAGTGGTGAACTGAAGTGGTAATGTTAGAGGGGTGGTGGAAAAGTTGCAGTAGAAACTCAGAGCTGAAAATGCTGAAAACAACAGCATTGGCACTGAGCAAAGATGATCACTGTATCAAAGACAATCTCTGTATTTTTTTTTCTCCCTGTGTGGTACGAAGACACCAATGCTGAAAGAATTATCTCAAAACCAGCTTTTCAAATTACTCCCAGCTAGACTAGAGAGGTGGTCCCAAGAGGTTAAAAACTGCTTGAAAACTTCTGCATTCAACTATAAAAATTGGGAACTGCCCTTGCTCTCTCAACCTTTTACACTAAACTGAATTATTCCCAGGTATTTCACCACTTCTCTTTTTTTTTTTTTTTTTTCTTTCTCATGGCAGATTGGTCTCTTCTGCCCTTCAGACAGCATTTATCACAGAAGTGCTTACCATGTCTCATGGAGTCTTTCCACTGAGATGTGCTTGTCACAAACATCATCACAGGTTAGGAAAAAAATAATCTGGAAGGAATTTTTAAATGCTTTTGTAAACCACTCTTCAGAGGTAGGTTCTTTTCTCCTGGAGCTGCTTAACTCTTTCAAGGTCAGACCACCCATGTGTCCAGACGTGCTGGTTCTGGCACTGATCAGTCCCTTGCCTGTCAGAGGATGGTGGGAGCTGCTTCCCCCTGCCCCAGGTCATAGTGAACTTAGTTAATTGTGGAGTTCAGAGCAGGTCAGGGGATCAGCATCTACTGCTGCTGTTGGAGAAGCCAGTGTTGTTGAAATGGAGATGAAAAATGAGGTGGGCTTTCTCTCTCTCTCTCTCTCACGCTGTCTTGTTTTCTTTGAGTTCAAGCTCTGCTGTGTAGCTAATCAAGGGAGGGAGTTCAGAGAGATCATCTGAACAACCAGAGCCCAGTACTTGCTTTGGATGGTGACAGTGAAAATGCCTTATCTTGCTTTAGTGGCCAAGTGACCAACCCCTACTGCCCAGCCTTCTGTGCACCACGGACGAGCCACCACCGCGTGCTGCTGTGCTCAAAGCCATGGCAGAGGTCTCACCCTGCAGCTGCCTTTAGGAGAGCTCCACTGGGGAGAGGATGAGTGTCTGTGTGTGTGTGTTTGCCTGCAGGCAATGAGGGAATGAGCCTGCAAGGAGCTCCTGCAGTGAACGGGGGAGTTTCTCTTGCTGGCAAAAAGTTTGGATTCTTCGCCAAAGCTTGTCACCACCTCCCAAAGCACCGGCCTGCTCTCTCTCCCATGCTGGTATTTGGCTCCTGCCTTCTTTCCTCAGCTGCTGAGAAGTTCCCCCTGGTTTTGGCAAAGGAGAGGAAGCCCTGGCCTGGGGCTTGGCACTCTCCTCAGCTGGAAGGGAAGTTGCTCAGGTGTCCACTTTGGATCCCCCAGTCCTGCTGTCACACTCTGTGCCACACAGCTCCTCGGTTCCCATGGGAATGTGGACACCTCCTTGGGTGTTTAAATCCATTTCCTTCTGGCCAGGGTGGGTGTCTGCTCAGCTGCTCTCAGCAGCCCTTGGCCAAGAGGTGCAGGAGCGTAGCCACATTTCTCTTCACAGAGAAAAGCAAGGCACAATTCTTCCCAAGAATATTTCTGGGATCCACGTTCTCCGAACCTCAGAGAAAGGAAAAAAAATTCTTATCATTTGCTGTGCCTGTGTTTGTGCAAAAGTAGAACGCAATATGGAGATGGTTTACCCAAAGTGATGGTGTTTTGTTTCCTTGGCCTATCAGGGCCAGGTGTGTGTGTGTGAGTTGGGACCGTTGGGTGACAGCCACAAGATTCTGTGCAGTGGAGTGCTTGGCAGATTCAGTTTAGATGTAATGTAATGTAATGCAATATCATTTATATAATATCCGAATATATATTACATATTATATATATAATATATATTCTAATATAATATGTACTATATTGCATTATATATGATATATGATATATTATATATACTATATTATATATAGTATATACTATATTAGAATAATATAGTATATTAAAGTACTTAATTAGCCTTCTGATAAGATGGAGTCCTCCTCATAATTTCTCCTTGCCATGGGGGTCATCCTATGGGGATACAGGAGCTGCTCAGGGGCAGAACTTGAGGGTGATGGATGAGCTCAGTGCAGGCTGGAAATGCTGCTCAGCCCTTGGAGGCAGGGTCTGAGGGGATGAGGGAGCCAGTTCAAGCTCTGCAAACAGGAGGGAACATCTTTCAATGTTTAAAATATGCTTAACCTTAGAAGTGTGTATTCTGAATTGTCCTGAGAACTGGATGGACTTCTGGGTGAGGTTTTTTATTCTTTAAAGTAGGAGCTACCGTGAGGTAGGGTAGGTTGTAAGTGTGTACACTCTCTTTCTTTAGAAAGGACCATACATGGCCTCAGAGAATGAACATAATTTTATTAGTAAATTAAATATTCTTCCCTTTGAAGTGTGTTTTTCCTAACCTCTCTCCCCCTGTCACATTAAGGCATTGATTTTAGCTACTTCAAAACTTATGTATGCATAGATATGGACATTTTCTCTCTCCTTTTCTCCTTTTGTCATTTGGTAATACCGGAGCTACTCTGAGTGAAACTCCTCTGGGAGATATTCCAGGAGAAATGAAAGCATTTCAATCAAACCAAAAAGTGAATGCAAATCACATTTTGAACAGAGTACAGCTGTCCAGCAGAAACAATGATTTCCCTCCCTGCGTGTATCTTGGAAAAACTGATCTGTGCTTTTCACGCAGGGATGTGATATCAGAAATTTGAAGTTACATATTGTTAGGTTGGGGTTTTTTTCCCCTTTGTTTTCTGGAGAAGAGATATTCCTCGTGGAAAATTTTCAGAGGTGTGATCAATACCCAGAATGAATTGTCTGTGTTAGTTCTAAACTGCAAACCTGGAGACAGTCCATTTCTGTACTCCAGGGTGCTCTAACAAGCATCATGGCTGAATCATAATAAATATTTGATTTTCCTATCAAAAACACATGTACCCACACAAACAAACATATTTCACTCCACCTCCAGTGTCTTTGATGGCATAAAATTTAAATACCTGGGGCAATTTATAAAGCTGATATAATGCAAAATCTGTAGCCAGATCACTAGAATTCAAATATCTAAGCCTTTAAGAAACAGAAAAAAAGCCAAGCAACATGCAGTTGCTTAAATGCTCCATTCCCTGCTTTCCTTATATTCAGAAAGAACTCATAAAAAATCCTCTGCCATCTGCTATATCTCCACCTATAAGGCATGCTTGCAAATTCTTTTGATGTGCAGATCATTACTCAGGATTAAATTTTCATATGTGCATGCCAATCTCTTCTTCCCATTCTGCTTCCATGCCCCTGCCTAGGTACCAGGTGTGCCCAGTTGGTGGAGGCTGCTTTTGTGATGCTCAGTCTTGTGGGGACAGCTGTGGGAGGACTGGCAGAGCACTGTCTCCATTCACAGCCGCTCAAGGCTGGTGGAGATTATCAAAAAGGCTTGCTTCATTTACTGTTCTACCCCTTTCTCTGTAATAAATATACATATAAATAAGTGTAATAACTAGCTGTTATTGGTGTTGAATCATACTGAATCATTTACACAAGAAGTACAAGAAAAATTACTTCTATCATGATGAAAACCTCCATTATTTAGACCTGCCTCAATGAAACCATCCTGCTGTCCAGGACTTTGTATTTCTGGTGCTGCAAACACCACTCACATTTGCAGTTTTGCCATGGGAAACTCTTAATTTTGATCTTGCTACAAAAGTTTTTGCTCCCCAGATTGCAAGTACAGAAGAGGGAGGACTGCAATGCACAAGGGTAGAAACACTTACTGCTTGTTTCTAAATCTTACCTAGGAGGAAGCTTTTTGCTTAAATGCGTCTGAAATCTGACATTTCGAAGCAGAGTCTTTTGTAAACTGGAGGGAACTGAAGCTGTTAGACTGGCAATCTGGGAGCTGCTAAATCTACAGTGGATGTGCTTCTCTGGTTTGCATTCCCAGATTTACAGACAGTCCTCAGAAAGAGAACTGGATTGAACCACTGAGGGTGATGGCAGCAGCACCCAGAGATCCCCAGTACCAACACAAGGTAATTGAAAGTCCTTAGAGTTGCAGTTTAATCTGATGAAGAGAGGAGATAGGCTGACATAGAAAAATAAAGCTTTTTTCCTCAAGATGACACCAAACCTTAGTGGCAGAGCAAGGTTTTAATCTCAGGTTTTGTGGTTTCTAGCCCAGTGTCCAATGATGTGTCCTGCTGCTCCTCAACACTTGTGGAATTAATTTCTTTCTAGATCTGCATCTCTTACTCTGCCTGTACAGACACATCTGTATTTAACATACAGAGTTCTCTGTATAGATGGATAATTCTCCATTCATTTACTAATTTATCATACATACCACATTCCAAACAATGTAAATATTTAAAATGCTTCATTTGAAATGCTATCTGTTTATTTTGCTCTTTTAGAAATATCCAGAATGTCACACACTTTCCCTTCCTGTTTTGGAAAGGAGTCCTTTCTTGCCTGCAGAGAAAGAGGCAGCGATATTGAAATTTCCACAAAGAAGGTTTGTCCCCTGAGTGTTCTTGCAGGCATTTGTGCTGAAGAGATGTTAACATAAGCAGCATTTTACATGAAATATATTCCCATTGCTGCTTGATGCTTCAGCTCCCCATGTTTGCCAGCCCTCCAAGGAACCCAACAGCACAAATAAGAAAGGCAGGACTTAATATTTAGATTTTTCCTTTTTCCAAGCAAAAGAAATAAGACTTCAAGCTTTTTCTTTTATGTGCATAAAGATTTGCTTTGGGATCACTTTAAACAAGTTTTTCAGTCCTGTGTGGCCAGAGCAGTTTTTGCTTGTGATGAGGACCCAGCAGGTGGATGCTGACCCCCACCCCTGTTCTATCCAAAGTACAAATCTACTCAAATACCTCACTGTGGGGTGAGACATCATCCCAAAAGGAGGAGGAGGCTTTTTCATTGTGCCTGGCAGTCAGAAACTCCCCTTCCTGGGACAGGGGCATCTGAGGCTGGGACATAATCCTTCACTGACAGCAGAGTGCGTCCCGGGTGACCCCAGGTGTTATGTAAATGCTGATTTTTATTGCCGTGGGCACGGGAAGAGATTAACCACACCAGCTGGCAAGGGATTTGAAGTGAAGCCTCCTTCCCCACCTCTGATCTGAGATCAAAAGCTCCAGCCCTGCCTGCCCCACCCTGCTCCTGCAGGAGGGTGATGCCAGGGGCACCCAGATGGCAGGGCCACCACAGGGACCTGGCTCTGGCACTGCCAGCTCCTGCTGCCACCTGCTGTGGGTCCAGGAGCAGGAGGAGGAAGAAAAAGAGAAGGAGGAGGAGTAGGAGGAGGTGGGAAAGGCAGGGAAGAAGGACAGAAAACACCATACCGGGACATGCTTTGCACAGATGTTAAAACCCAGGAGCATCTTTACTAATTGCGGCAAACTTGGCAGAAGCGAAGCCTAATAGGCCTCCTTCATGTGATTGTGTGACTAAACACCAGATGCCCTAAAGGCACAAACTGACAAAGCTGTGGAAATCTTCAATAAAGTGTCTCTGATCCTTCAGAAAGGGAAGGGATGTCACAGGGCAGCCTCCCCAGAAGACATCCCCCTGGGGATCAGAAGCATGGGGCGGGGACGGAGGTATTGGAGCTTTGCGTTATAAAACCCAGCACCAAAATCAAATTTTATGACAAAGATGCTCTTGAGAGCGCATTTTCACAAAGTCATAATTTTTCTGGAAAAGTGGCAAAGCTCCAAATCCTTCCTTCCTATTTTGCTCTCCCAGCACAGCACTTCTGCCCGCTGTCATGAGAAGAACCGGATACTTTGCAAACGGCCTTGGTGCGTCGTGGGATTTATCCAAGAGTGTTGTAAACCACATGGCCCTTCTCTCTCCAGCCTTATCTTTGAAATGTCTCAAGAGACATCTTATTTTTATGACTGCTCAAGGACTGTAAGCCCGAGGAGCTGCTTTTGGGAGTGCATATGATCCCTGTCACATCAAATGACTGCGTCGTAATGTCAGCGCTGTCTGTGCAACATAAAGGAGCTGCTGAGTCCCAGCTTTCCATCTGCAGCTCCCCAAAATCCAGGATTTTGGATCTGAAATTTCTATTCCAGTATTTTCAATAATTTGAGACTGTTTATTAAAAGGTCTAATGTGTGATATTTTGCTTCCATGTGTTCTGTGGTCAGGAAAACATAAAGAGGTTGCTCTTGAGAAATTTTTATCTGCATTTGTGGTTAATGTGCATGATTGCCTGAGGGAACAGCGTGGTAGTGTGCCAATGATTCTTCTTGTTCCAAAGCACAGTAAAACTTTACAATTTTAAATCATTGGCACAATACCTTTTTAGGTTATTTCAGAAATACCAGCTATCAGTTTCAATAAAGTTGCAGCATTTTGTTTTGATCTTTAAATTTATTGCTAGCATGAGAATAGTAATCTGCAATATACCTGCAGGTCAAAATGAAGAAATTAACCTTGTTGGAATGAAACTTTAAAGGTTTTATGCTTTGTTTTAACATGCTACAAAATAGGGATTTGAGGTTTTTTTAAGGTACCATTTTCTGATGGACAAATTCCATGGGAAGGGTGTGACTAACATTAATCATCAGGACAAATCTGGGAATTGGAGGATATTCATAATGAGAAAATAAGGAAAAGTTGCTGCACATATGAGTGTAAGTTCGAGCGCTTATGACAGCAGTTCTGTGTTTCAGAAGATAAAATCAGAGGTGTTTCTCCAGGCTGGTTTTGTGAAGCTGACATCTGATTCAGCCTCCTTGACCCCTCAATGGACTTGGATCTGGTGGAGGACATCACTAAGCATCAGAGGAGGAAATAAATTCTATTAGTAAAGACATTTTCCTCTTTGGTGATGTTCACTCTCAGGCTTTTGAATTTGTCCTGGCTCTCCTTGACAAAGAATTAGCTGACAAAATGATACTGCAGTGTCAAGAGATAACTGGTTGATCTCATCCTCCAAACTGCCTCACCTATTTCTCACTGTGAGCTTGGTTACTCATTTCAGACATCCATTTATTTCTGTTTCACAGACCTATATTTTGCTGCCATATGTCCCTGGAAACCTTGACGTCAGAGATGACTACTCTTGTACCTGAGTCCAAATGTTAGAGGTTCATCAAATGTGTGTTTAATGGTTGCTTTTTTTCATGCTGCTACCCAGGGTTTTGGTCCCAAGCTGAAAGAAATATAATCTAGGAAAAGAGAGCAGCCTGGGAGGATGACTGGGTGATTTCACAGGAATACTTATTTTTCTGGAATAGGAAAACACATTGGTAGTGTAGGAGAAGCAGTAGGCTGGATGACTGGGGTTTTTAATATTAATGACTAAGTGTGTGTCACACCAAAGGTCATTTATTTCATGTACCCCACAACTATGCAAGCCTGGTGGTGACTGGTGGTGACACTTCTTGTTTGTCTCCATCATCTGAGCTTGTGACTGTGGTGGGAAGGCCTGGGCTCTATGATTTTATTGCTGCTGATGTAATTATTGCACAGCTAATAGTCATGGCTCCCCAGGGCCTGAGGAAATTGCAGTGGATGGGAGAAGCAGCTTCTAGAACAGTCAGCTCTGTAACCCCTCTGCCTTTCTCACCAACAGGCAGCAGGGTTTGGGTGAGCACATTCCTGGTGAAGGAGAAGGAGAATGCTGTGTCTGGGTTCATAAAGAGCCTCACAGATTTAAGGGAAGACAGCAAAAGGTGAGTTCAGTTGTCACCTGAAAAAAAAAAAAGTCCAAACTCTTGCAACAGTGCTAAAATAGTTAAATAAAAAGCAGGTCTTTATTGGAAGCTTCCAGGTACCCCCATGGTCATGGGCACACCTGACATCAGATTTCCATCATTTTTTAAAAGTTTAACAAATGAGCATATCTAACAAATATTGCTCAATTAGAAGAGCAGTTGGTTAGGTAATTTTCCCTGGGTTCTCCCCTACTGGGTTTGGTCCAGGGGCTTCTTTGCCCAATTTCTTGTAGTGTCCTCTCAGATTCTGGTTGGAAAACAAAATATCCTTTGGGAGGTTCTCTTCTTGGCAATAAGACTAAACAGTATTTCAGAAATATGTTAGAAGGTTAGCTTATTATTCCAAAATCTAAGAGAAAGAGTAGGAAAGATACCAAGAGCTATATAACAATGTATTA
This sequence comes from Emberiza elegans, assembly GCA_024865655.1. Classification (NCBI taxonomy): domain Eukaryota; kingdom Metazoa; phylum Chordata; class Aves; order Passeriformes; family Fringillidae; genus Emberiza; species Emberiza elegans. The sequence goes on from JALJVW010000163.1 coordinate 3,524,125, forward strand.
ACAGTCCACAAAGCTACAAATGTATGAAAAATGTATTAAAAGTGAAAATCTTTAGGCATCACACTCACTGAAATTGTAATTTCAAAAAGGAATCCCATAGACACTGAGTCCAGACAGACAAACCATGACCAGGAAAAGATTTACAAAACCCCAATATCTATATATCTATATATCTATATATCTATATATCTATATATCTATATATCTATATATCTATATATCTATATATCTATATATCTATATATCTATATATATATATATCTATAATGTCTATATTTAAGAAATCTGAGTGGAGAACTTATAAACAAGCAGGTTTATTAACAAGCTGGGTTCCCTTCTGTCTGGCAAACCAGCCTGTTTGAATCTATCTGCAGTGTAAAGAAATAACAGCATAAAAGTGACTATTTCATCCTGTCACGAGGAGCCCTCTGCCAGGAGGTCCCCGTGCACCCAGAGCTGATGTGAGAGCAGCTCCTCCAGCCCTGGGGGACTGCACAGAAGGCACCAGGGTCACTGCCTTGGGTCACCTGCAGGCAGGGTCAGAGCTGCAGGTCCCACCCATGACTTAAGGAACCTGGGTGGGAGAGTCCTGTTACAGAATTGTGCCTGCCACGGTCAGAAGGAAGGAAGACTTATATCACCCAAATCTAAAGAATCCCCTCCTTCCTGCCTTGGGAGCAGTTTCTTTGCTGTGAATGCTGACTCAGCTGAGCACCAAATAGCTGTGCTTTGCTTTCCAGTGAAAGAGACTGAACAGCACAAACTTCCCCAGAAAATGTAATGTCTTCCCCAGAAAATCTGTTTTTTCTTAACTCAAGTGTCACCTTCTTACACTGGTATTTCAGAACTTTTCTGACACATAAGAAATAAAATTTCTTGCAGTCATAGATGAGTTAGGCTGAGCATGGACTGAGTCAGACTCTGAGGACCTTCTCTGAACAGATATTTCCATATCTTATTGTGGAGATGTCACCATACAAGTTTAAAGATGCACCTTATTTTCTTAAGCCTGGGAACAGAAGTAAGTTATCCTGGAGTTAGGCACCTCCACTGAAATAACTGCATGGACAAATGGGACCTGAGTGAGCAATCCAGGGTTTAAAAACAAATAATATTCCATGCTAAAATACCTATATTGCATCAATAATTGAATTAAAACAGACTGTAAGAAAAGTGTAAATTCTTTTCCTCAGTTGTTCAGAAAACGTTTGCTTTCCATTTGACTCCTATGCTGTGATATATTTCATTGCTTTTTTTATTAAAAATACGTTTATTGAAAGTATTTCTTTAAGTCTCAGGAGACTTGGCAATCATTTTTATTGGATTGATCAGTTCCACTTGCATACAAATTGCTCTCTTTGAATTGACTGTTGCAATACATCTTTTTTATATAAACTGTTCTATTGATTCCGACATAAATAATGGACAGAGTACTTCAAATCATAAAAAACATCAGTTTGGGGGATTCTTACCAGAATCTACTACATACCAACAACAAGAAAGACAAAACCACAATGCAACAGAAAGGATCTATGAAACCTTTGGCTTTCAGAAACTTTTCCCTCCTGGTTTTGGCAGCTGCCATTTGTCTGTCAATTATTTCCTTAATTTGCACACGTTGCACATGTTTTTGCATTCATGAAACATGAATACGAAAAAAAAATCCCTTCAACAGATCTAATGTGTCTAATGAGAGAAAAAGAAAGAAGAAAATGGGGGGGGAAATTACATTCAGCTGTTCTATTTTTGTTTTCAACTATTATATTAGGAGGGGGTTTTCTTACCTTATAGGTGTGGCTGCCTTTCTGCTCAAGTTAAGGCACAGCTTCATGCTCCCAAGAAACATCTTTTGTACCACAAACACACCTGCTGCTCTTGGGATGGCTTGGTCAAACTTGTTTGGAAATTGTGTCTCTCAGTTGTGGGGTGGTTTGCTTCTCCGTCTACACTTCCTGCCCCTTCATTTCTGAGTCATCACCAGCCATGGATTTCAGGCTGGTCTCTATTTCTCTTTCCACTTCCATGTATGACCAGCCTCCTCACTTTTCCACTCTAATTACTGTCTGGGGTTTAGGGTTACTTTTGGTTCTCCAAACCCCCACAGTTACAAACACACTCTTATTTCCGTAGCTGCCAGTCAGGGCTCACTAACAGGAGCTCAGGAGCAAGGCTGAGCTGGGATTTGCAGAAACAAGGGAGAATTGATGCAATGGGGTCCAGTTTGTAATAGAGTTATTGAAATGGATGAAAGTGTTTCATCCATTACTGAATGGATGAAATTGAATTATGGAAAGGACAAAAGTGTTTTCCAAGAGAGGATACATCAGTCCATCTATGCTGTAGGAGATACAACTGCCATGTGTCTGGGTGTTCTTGATCTTGTCTCATTTTCTGACTAGAAATATCACTCCTTTTGGACTGCAACATGGAGAAATTCAGGCCAAATGCATTTTTCAGATTTTGTCTGGACAGGGTTTCTGGGCAGAGAGAAGAGGCGCAGCTGGTAAATCTGAATCCTAGGCAGATGTTCTGCCCAAGAACAGTAGATCCAGGACACTGAAGATGGATAAAGGCCCAGGAACATGCAGTATCCTGCAGGGACCCACTCATTTCTGCTCAGGACATCTCTGGCAGACCTGTGAAAATCCTAGGAAGAGACGTTGTTGCAATTGTGGGCACTAAAAATGGGTGAAATAAAGATGGGAGAGCATTCACTGTGCTGCTCTCCAGCTAAATTATGTCTTTGGTCATGTGTTGGCCTTGATTTCCTGCCTTGATTTTACACTGAAACCTGGGGCACACTGCTCAGGTGTCCTTGTCCTGCCCCAGTGGTGGCCTCCTGTTTGCTGTTGATCAGCAGCAGCTGTGGAGCACAATTTGGATGTGCCAACACGTGTTACATGAGCTCATGTCCTGCACAAAATGGAAGAAAGTATAATGCCCCAGAACATGATAGAGTTTTGATTATTTTTTTTAAAGTTAAATAAATCAACAGGGGGTGCCCATATTTCCTTAAGATTGCAGAGGAATGGCTTTTTTTTTTTTTTTTTTAAGAAATTAAGAAAAAGGAAAAAAAAAATAAAACGAATGTTCTCACCCATCTGTCAGTAGTCCATTAGCACACCAGTCCTTGGCAGTAGGGAGAAGAAGAGCTTTTACCAGGCTCTGAGGTGGATGGATGGTGGGGCAGAAGCAATTCTGGCTTGAGGCAATGGATGTGTGTCATGTCATGCTGGAGTTACTCCTTCAGCAACAGCCACTTTGATGCCTCTTGTTCCTCCCTGCCTCTACTGACTGAAACTTCTCTTTGCATACAGTGCAGCACTATGGAACAGGTGAGATTCCACATTTCCTGACAATATCTGGTTATTTCCCAAAGAGAAAGCTGCTTTCCAATAAAACCTCACCATGTGATCTTGAAATGCTTTTGCAGAATTTGCCTCACTGATACTTTGCTTGTCTCACCAGAAATCTGTGATTATATCCTTGTTTCCTCTCACTTTGAGCAGACTCAGGAGCAGCCAGAAATCAGTGGGGCTGCCCTCTCCAAGCAGCCCTGGCCAGCTTGCCTCCCTAACATGTTTTAATAACACTTTAGATGCCCCCTGTCCACACTGTGGAAAAATTCTGTGAAAAATGGAAAAGTATGATCAGCTTAAATTATGGTCTACAGTGACAGGATGGGGAGAGTGAAGCTGTTTTTTTTTTTTTTTTTTTTCTATTTACATTGTGCTCCGTGGAGACAGCAAAGCTTTACCCGGGCTTGCTTGAATAATGAGCCACTACACAGAGAGCTGCATATCACTTAACAAACAGCTCCTCACAGAATTCCTGTTAATTATGCCATTCCTCCTGATTAGATTCAGCTGATTTCTCACTCACAGGGCTCGGTGCAAGGCTCTGTGGTGCCTGGTGGGAACAGCAATGACACATCCATGTGGAGCAGTCATCAGATAGCCTGAGAACTCTGCCTGCCCAGCATGGTCATTTGCCTGCAAACTGACACCCCTGCCATGCAGGGAAGGGCTCTGGGTGCTCCTGGAAAAGCTGTGGCCCATCTGCAGGGGTGGGCAGATTGTCAGCATGGAATGGGCAGAGGGGCAGATCTGCTTCCCAAAGATGTGCACACCCCCCCAGAGCTGGGGTATGGTGATGAAACTTTATTCTCATTACATATTTGGTGATGGAACATTGACAATTAGAGCTTTCTCAGCCTTTTATTTGTCACTTTTTGGCTGCAGCTGGGCAGGTGGCAGATTCCATGTGGCTGAATGGCCAAAATCCTGCAGGAGGATGTAAGGAGGGAAGGAGAACACATTGTCCTGGGAACTCGGCATGGTGACAAGGGAGCCCATGCTGAGTCAGGCAACAGAATATAAAAAGAGTTTTAATCACAAGAAAATGAAATTAAATGTTCAAATGCAGAGTGTTGGATTGGTACCTCCTTCACTTTATTGCCCAGTAGTTCTGTGTGGCTTATATTTATTATTGAGGGAAGGGAAGGGAAGGGAAGGGAAGGGAAGGGAAGGGAAGGGAAGGGAAGGGAAGGGAAGGAAGGGAAGGGAAGGGAAGGGAAGGGAAGGGAAGGGAAGGGAAGGGAAGGGAAGGAAGCTCCACTGCTTGGAGCTCCCTGTGGAGGTGCTGACTCTGGCTGGAAGCAGCACAGCTGCGTCATTGCTGTCCTGTTGGTGAAAATCTGATAGCTGGAGTTTGGTGGCTTGCCCAGGTGGGTTAAGCTGTTAAAGCTCTCTGACTTGCACCACTGTGAGCTCAGGGCCCTCTGAATCACACTGAGTAGCAAAGCAAAGACAATCCCATGGTTTTTGTTTCCTCTAACAATGAAGGTTTCACTGGTTATCTCTTCTGAGCCTTTCCTGGAGGGCTCCCACCTTGTTGCAGAGGAGCAGGAGAGCAGAGCTCAGCTGTGAGCTCCAGGAGGAGGACTCTGTTCTGCCAGAGTTCCTAAACTCCCCTGCTCTGCCAGGGAGTGCTGGTGCTTCTTTTAGAGATCTTCTAGGATGTTGTATTTTCTGTATTTCTGCTTTCAAATGAATTAGTTTGACATAGCTGAGAAAAGAAAATAGTGGTAGCATTTCACTTTGGTAGCTTTTAATAGCAGTTCTTTTATGCAGGTGAGAAAATTCTGATTCCATCCTCTGCCTGTGTACCAACATTTGTCTCTGAAGCACTTCAGCTACAGTGCACCAGAAATGGTGTTTCTGCATTAACCAAGGCCCACAAGTGCAGTTGTGAGACTCTGCTTCACAACACTGCTAAAAATACAAATGTTTGTGGTGCACACATACTTTGTTTATAATCTCATCACTTGGTATATGGCTTCCATTGCAGACTGTGGGATATATCATTCTGTCCCTTACAGTGTAGAAGTAGTGTATAGAAATCAGATTGAGCCCTTTATTTATAGTTGTCAAGAACCAGATGACAGAAAACATCTTCTGCCTGGAGAATGATTGCTGCTGGGGTTTCCTGGGTACCCTCTTCATCAAACAGTGGGAATGTTTCTTGTCTTCAGCATCACATCTGCAATGCTAGAGCCAGGAAAATGTCAATAACTCCGTTATTATGAATCCCCGCTTTCAAGGATTAATAATTTCACACTTACTCACACACAGGCAAAAGCATCGGAAACTGAAGTTTGGCACAAACAGCTGTAATCCAAGAGCAAAGCTTAATTCTGCAAAATGATCTCTGCAGTTTTGAGTCTGAGAGAATTCTCAAGGTGCCTGCATTTTATTTTTTTTTCTTCAAGTCAGTTGTTTGGAAATGATACAATCTCACTTGCTATCTGGCAAGAACTCATTTGTATGCCTGAAGCTCTCAGTAGGGGAAAAATTGTGGTTTACTTTGTCATGCTTTCTTGCTTTTCTAATGGAGTTTTCTCTAGATGCCAAGGAAGGAGAGATGGTGAAGTCCAGTTGGTACAAAGGAATGCCTCCCTCCCTTCTAAATTTGTCCATTAAATATTGCAGCCACCCCTCATTGTTTAAAACACCTTTATATGTAGCTGAGTAATATGTGTAAAGAATATTATGCAGGAAAATGTAATTGCATAGAGAAACCAAAGCCCCAAGTCTCTCCCCAAGCATTGGAATAAAGGAAGTGGGTTTTTTTTGAGTTTGAGCAACTTCAGTTTTGCTAGGATATGAACTGTAACTCAAGTTTTCCCTTACAGATAGCCATTTATAGGCTCTCCATTTATAGTCTCTCTTACTCTTTCTCTTTTTGACCTTTCCTTTTTCCCCATGTAGATTTTAATTAGCTTTTTCTCTCTCCGTTTCAATGAATTTGGCTGAAATTTGTATCCCTGACAACTTTTCCCCTCTTCCTGTTAGATTTTTTTTCCTTTTAAATCAGTGAACAGGTTCAAAAAGTATTGCCAGGTCTCATAGTTGCACATAATTAAAATACATGTACACTGGAAACAGACAAACCTCATTAGCTTAGAAAAGCAGGTTTAAAAAACCCTCTGGCTCTCTCAGCTTTTGTGTGACATTATCTCAGTTGTCCAAGAATGACTAATAATCTAAGAACCTGCAGTAATAGTGGAATTTCTCATCAGTCATTGCCCAATGATCTTTGGGCACCTTTGCAAAATGTAAATAAACTGAAGTGCCAAACATAAGGCAACATGCCCAGTTTGATTTTATTATGCAACTGGCAAGTTGCTAAATTACAAAAGTGTTGGTGAAGAAAATTTGAACAGATGTTTTTTTCTGGTGATGCACAATTTCATGTCAAACCCCAGAACTTGGTAGCATTCAGAACACCCACACTGTTGTTGTTGATGACAAGGGAATACAGTCCAGTTTAGCTGCTTCCAGAGACCTGACATCCCTCCTTTGCATTTCTGGACTTCTGGCTTAAATAATTCACTCATTCTGAAACCATGCACTTGCTTTCTCCCTCAGTCACCCATCCAAAGCATGAACAAACTTCCTGAAGTTATCACTTCATATTTCAGCTTGTAAAACATGGCATTTCAGGCCTTTTGCACAAGCTGCCTTGGCTGCTGCTCCTGCTGTGGGGCCAGGGCATGACTGGTGTCCAGAATGCAAAATTCAAGTGGAGGAAGTGTCAGGCATTTGATCCTGCTGTCCTTGCACGTAGAGCTGTGATCATCATCAGCATGGTGGAATATTAAACATTGCAGGCGAGACAGCTTGAGTGGGAAGGCTGTGGTTTCATCAGGAGTGCTCTTCATTCCCTTGTTAAAGTGATGCAACTGGGTCAGAAACAACCAAAGTCAATTCGTGATCAATGTGTTAAAGGCTGCCTACTCTAACTCTGACAGAGAAGTTACCTTTCTCCACTTGAGGGAAAGGGCTGATTAGGCTCTTGAGCATTCTCTGCATAGAACTCTCCTCTCCTCTCCTCTCCTCTCCTCTCCTCTCCTCTCCCTCTCCTCCTCTCCCTCTCCTCTCCTCTCCTCTCCTCTCCTCTCCTCTCCTCTCCTCTCCTCTCCTCTCCTCTCCTCTCCTCTCTCCTCTCCTCTCCCTCCCTCTCCTCTCCTCCTCCTCTCCTCTCCTCTCCTCTCCTCTCCTCTCCTCTCCTCTCCTCTCCTCCTCTCCTCTCCTCTCCTCTCCTCCTCTCCTCTCTCCTCTCCTCTCCTCTCCTCTCCTCTCCTCTCCTCTCCTCTCCTCTCCTCTCCTCTCTCTCTCCTTTCTGGGGCCATCAATTGGATTTGGATTGACTTTTGGTCCACAAGCTGCTGCAAGAGCACCTCACAAAAGAAATCTGGGCCAGCCAAGCCCAAAGATCCCCCTTGTCCCACACCACACAACAAATCCACAAGCCTGCAATGAGAAGCTGAATATGTGGAGAAGAATATCAGCCTCCACAGTATTTGCCTGGTGCCATACCAGGTGGGTTCTGTAACAATACAGAGAAACCAAAATGTCACATCAAAGGTGATCCTCAGAAAACCTCTGGGGAAAAGCCTGAAACAAAAAACACTGATTGACCAAAGTTCCTGATCACTTTGGCTTCAGTCAGGGTATCCACATATTTTAACAAGTGGGAGTCTTCTGCCAAGTGGTGACCTTAAAAAGGAAAGACAAAATATGATATTTGAGTGCTGGGTAAGTTCAAAATCTACAGTAGACATCCTATATGTCCTTTTACCTTCTCAGAGAATGCTTTAAGGGCTATTTTGAAACCCCTCATATGCCTCATACTTTTATTCTGTTGTTAACAGGAGCTCCCCATATGCCTAATATTTTTGGTAATGACAAATCCTGTTATTATCAGGTCAGGGGAATTTGCCCTGTAAAAATAGCTTTTGCTGCAAGACTGGCAAGACACCTTTAGTGTAATCAAGACAGGTAACTCTAGGCCTGGACAACTGGGAGAAAGTGTAAAAAGTCAAGGCAGTTGTTTATAATGGCTGATAAGTAATTTCTGTGTACATCAAAGACAGATAACAGTGCTCATTTTCTACAGGACTTTTGCAGCACACTGCATCCTCTCTTCTTTCTGCAGAAATCACCCCAAAACCTGTGTGAGACATTCTGCTTGTACATTTTCTCCCTGCATGAATTATAATGCTATAAAACTAATGGAATAGAGAGGGGCATTGGGATGTCTGTCATCAATGTCCACACCAATATGACAAGCACTAAAAAGCTCCAGTTCCTCAGCAGTGCAGAGAATGAGGGCTGGGTGGATTGTATTTCTGGAACTATTATTACAGAGAGACTTGTAAGAAGGATACACGCTGTGAATGAAATGGGCATGGAATCACAGAGGCTAATGATAGAAAAAGGCCATTTATGTCAACTGCTGTATTTCCCTGCTGCTGTTCCCTATGAGATATCGTGTATTTTTAGTGCTTTGTCCAGTCTGGTTTCATATGTAAATATAAAGATTGTCATCCATAAATGATCCTGAAATAGTTTTGTTCTAGTTCTGTCTTTCCTCTTCCTTCCCTCTTCCCCTCCTTAATTTCTTATTCAGGTTAAATGAGAACAGGAAAGACAGCTGTACATTTTTCCCCCCTTTCTATTCTCCCTTCTTTCTACTGTTTGACCCTCTTAGAATCATAGGATTCTAAATCATAGGATTTATCTGACCTGATTTTTAAAAAATTGCATTTGGGCATTTGAGTTTTATGTGCTCTTCTGTCACGGGGCTCAGCTTGACAGGAAACAACCTACTTGCAAAAAAGCCCTGGAAAACAAACATTAAACAAGCAGCGATTTCTGCTCAGATAGGAACTGATCTGAAGCTTTTGCATTTGCCTTCTTGTGTTCTGTGTCTCACATCATATTATGAGCTGTCGAGGGTTTACTCACTGCCCACCTGTCCATTATGCACAGCATTCCAGCACAGTGAGCTGGGGTTTAGATTGAAATCACGTACAGACCATGCCACAAAAAGAACAAACAATGTGACCATGAAATGAAATTATCATTTTGGTATAGAAAGACAGCTATCCCTTTCATGTTTGGGGGTATTATTTCCCTTCTTTGACTTTGCAGCCCTCGGCAGTTCGAGTAGACATAAATAGAATTTGCAGGCTGCCCCCGACGAGGGGAGAGAATGATGAGGAGGACTCCATCTTATCAGAAGGCTAATAATTATTATACTATATTATTCTATACTATATTACACTATCTTATATTACATCTAAGCTGAATCTGCCGAGCACTCTACTGCACAGAGTCTCGTGACTGTCAGCCGACAGTCCCAACACACACACTTGGTCCTGATAGGCCAAGGAAACAAAACACCATCACTTTGGTTGAACAGTCTCCATATTACATTCTTTTTTTGCCAAACACAGGCACAGCAAATGTTAAGAATTGGGTTTTCTTTCTCTGAGGTGCAGAGAATGTGAAACCCAGAAATATTCTTGGGAGGAATTGTGCCTTGCTTTTCTCTGTGAAGAGAAATGTGGCGACAGACATAAACTGGTATGACACAGCTTTCAGCAAATGAAGTTTTTGGCTGCAAATGATCTGTGTTAGGAGAGAAACTTGTCCTCAGTGGTTTGTCACTGCAGGTGCCAGCAAGTCAAGTGGAGAGGCTGAGGGAGCTACAGCTGAGGTGCTGCTGCCTTGAGTGGATGGCCCTCAGCAAATCTTGTCTTTGATCCATATGTAGTCACATCTCTGCTCTGAATCTGGTGAGCATTAATACCTCTGAATCAGTGAAACAGTGGAGAAATTAATGGCCTCTTTGTTCCTCATGGGAGAAACCCATCTAAATGGTAGCCTGAATGGGAACACAGAGAACAAAAAGACGCAAGGACTGAATTAATACCAGCTGAGTGTGCATGCCCTGTCTGCAGGAAAAAGAAATAGAGAGAGATGGAAAATGAGGACACACCAGAAAATTACTTGTCATCTGCTGTTCAGATAAAGCTGTGGAGAGAGAGAGAGACCAGGGGGAAAAAGAAGTTCTGTTATGGATTGTGTTGGCTGAAAAAAGTCTTGAAATAGAAACTGCGTCCTATTGTCCGTCCATGCTGAGTTCAGGGAAATGGGGCTCCTGACATCCTTTTTCAATAATAAGCCTTGCACAAAGCACCCAGCTCCAGCACTGCCTTCTTTTCCCAATAGAAACAACCCTCAAGGTATTCAATATTGGCTAACTGCTGTGGTTGCTTTGAGGGAAAGAAAAAAAGAAAGGTGCTTTTTCTCAGAAGAAAAAGAGAGGTGAAGGTAAATGTACTTACCTAATCCATGTTATCCCTCAGTGACAGGCTGCCACGTCCCATGACTTTGGGAAGCCCTCCCAGAAGCTGCTGAGAGATAAAGAACCCTCAGCCCTTACTTACTCTAACTTATTCCTGATTTACTCCAGGGAGAGAAGAAACAATATCCAAGAGGTTCTGAATTTATAGCTGTCCTACTTTGTATGTAGTTCCTCATGTTTGTGACATTTATTTCTGTATCCACAGCAAAATAGTCACTTTACACATTAATTTCTAATAGAAAACTCACTGGTAGTCATGTTCAGGCAATCTGAAAAATCACATCTGTGTCTTAGCAACAGAAAGCATTGCTAAATTGAAAAATGGCCAGCAACACCTCACACTGCTGTCCTTCCACTGTCACAAGAGAAGTGAATAATAAAATCAGTTCAGATTTGGGAAATGGCATGAATTTTTTCATGTGATACTTACTGGCCCAAATTTTAGGATAGCTTGATTTTTATTTTTCATTATCTTCTATCTTGCCATGCTGCCTTACAACCTTCTCCCTCAACTTGCTGTTGCATGTTAGGCTTTCTGAGCATGGTTTTTGGGTTTTACCAGTGCCCTTCCCAAGAAATGTGGGTTTTGCTGCTTTCCTCCTCCCATTGCAATTACAGGATGCATCTTAGAGACTGAGTCCTTCAGTCTTTAAAAAGTTCTGTCTGTAACAAGTTGCTTTGTTTTTCTTTTAAAATTAATTTTTAACCGTTCACTTCACAGCCCTTGTGTCCCATTTTGTCTTCTATCACACAACAACCAACATTGTGATTTCTTCAGTGTGCTTGTGTTTCCATGGTGAAGAGAATATGATCATCTTTTCTTGTGGCTTTGCAGATTTGAATGGAATAAACTATGGATAGGCTTTTTAATCTTCTAAAATGTTCTGGGGTTTTTTGCCTTGAATCCTTTGTGTTCAAGTTAAATACCATTTATAATCAGGTGATTATTAGATATCAGCACTTCAAGGCCAAGAAAGCTAGTGGTCTGACTTCCAGAAAATTTCACTCAATTACCTTTACCTGGGTTCAACATCTTGCATTTGCCTAAAGCATCTCCTCCAGAAAGGCACCTGGGCTTGAGATGAAGGATTCACCTCTTCATGTGGTAGTTTGGAAAAATAATTAATCATTATCTTAGAACACCATGCCTTATCTCTCATTAGAATTTTCCCAGATTTAACCCCCAGATATTGATTCATGTTTGGCTTGTGCTTGATTAAAGTACATAAGGTGCTTATAATAAAGGAGTATTTGATCTTCCCTTTGACAGGCTAAACATATGGAGCTCTTCAAGTCTCCTGCTTGGTGCTCTTGCTGAACCAAATCAGGGAAATGAATTATGCTGCACTCAGTGTCCTACAGGGGAAACAATGGGAGCGTGTTTGGCACAGAAACATTGTGCTTCACTGGGGCTTGAGGAGGAGGAAAAAGAGGAGGGAGAGGAGGTTAGGCAGGGCAGGAGAGAGACATCCCAGGAAAGCTGCACAGAAATCATCAGGGGATGGATGACCCCAGGTGCCTGAGGGTGCCACAGCTCTGCACTTTCTCACCTGCTGCTCTGGAAAAGTGGTGAGGATCAGTGCCTGGCCTTTAGCTGTCTGCATCTGCCTGGCTTGGGCCCTAACAAATCCTGAAACTCACCTGGCAGGGACAGGATCCAGATTTCTCTGCAACATGAGCAAGTGACAGACAAGAGCATTTAGTCTTCATCATAATCTGCTTTAGATTTAGAATAAAGAGACCGTGCTAGGGAGGAAAATAAAATAGCTTTTATTTCATTCATTTGAAAGGGATATTTTGGCAGTCATGTATCGCAGAAGGGTTTGGGTTGGAGACCATAAAAATAATCCAGTTCCAACGCCCTGCCATGGGCAGGGACACCTTTCACTAGACCAGGTTGCTCAAGGCCCTGTCCAACCTGGTCTGGATCACTCCAAGGGCAGGGCACCCAAAATTTCTCTGGGATACAACCTATAACATAAAATATATTTGGAAGAGTACCAAACCTCTATCTGTGTCCTCATACTAAAACAGCTTCATTAAAAAAAAAATTATGTTGACAACACCATCTCATTTCTGTATTTTCTATATCTGCTTGGGTATTTTTAAGTAGGTGCAGTTTTTTAATACATATTTGAGTTCTATATGCTTAAACAGGTAAAATTAATATTTATTTCTAGCTTTTAAAAATTGTACAGAAAACATAAAATTAAGGACAAGATTCATGCACAGCATATATAGAGTTCTCAAAGTTCATAATAAAAAGCTGCTCCAAGGAAAGTATATTAGGGTGATTTGGCCCAAGTTACAGGTTTAAGATTACAATATTAAACTTTTAAATACCAGATTGCCAGGTCTGAAATAGCTGGTGTGGGGTTAATCCTGTGTCCTTGTAGATTTTTAATGCAAAACAAAAAATCAACTTGGTTGAGCCTAGGCAAATGCCTTGAAGCATATGAGATTTTTCCAAGCTGGGCCAACTTGTTTTTTCTGGGTTGTATTTTACGTCAGCTGCACCACATGAAATGCATAAATGCATGGAAAACTATAAAAATTGCCAAGACTGATGTGATAATCTATTCTTCTTAACTGCTGTGAACGCTTCCTATGTCTTGCATTTTGTTCAAGTGGATATATTTATTGTAAGCCCAGTGATTTGGCACTTCAGAGGTAAAAAGCTCTTTACTCCCATCCATAGGTAAAAAAGGAAAGGACAAGCACAGCACTGCTTTTTAACCAACTGTCAGCACAAAAATGCTTCAGACAGGAGAGGTCTCTGCTATCAAGGAGTGGTAACTGGGGGAACATGCAGCTCCCATTTCCACAGAGCTGCTCTCCAGGGCTTCTCCTGCTGCACAGCACAGAGGTGATCAATTTGTGCTCACCCACTGCAGGTGAACCATTATTATGGTTTGCCACCTCCAAGAACGCCACCTTGCACCTTTCCTCCTCTTCTTCTCAAGCCATACCCATTCCTGCCTGCATGGTTCCTGACCCTTCATTTCTTCTCTTCAGTTAACTCAGCTCCTTTGGTCAGGAAACAGCAACACTTTTCTTTCTTTTTAACAATTTATTTTTCTGCCTGGCCAGGGAACTGCACAATGAGTCCAACAAGCCCTGGAGCTGATGCATTGATGCCTTTTTGTGAGTCTGGGCTCCTGGCTCCCCTTTCCTAGGGAGCAGCCATCTCTCACTGCCCCTCAACACTGCAAAAATCCAAAAATCCACGGAGTAACAGGGCAATGCCTGCTGAGCCTGCAGCCTGATGTGGGATGTGGCAACAGCTGCTTGAGGAATTTAGAAAAGCACTGGAAGTTTCTCCTGAGGATGCTACCCCACCAATTTCTCTCCATACTGGGTATCAGGAAATGCATCTCAGCAGGCCTGGCCTTGGGAGCTCCCACGACAGCACAGTACCTGAGGTGTCAAAGGACCTGGCTGCCAAATGAGGGGAAAATCCCAGACAGATCCCAGACTGCAAATCTTGCAGCCAGGAGCTCCAAGGAGAGCAGTGTCCTTTGCTCCCCTTGCTGGTGAATGAAGGAAAAGCCCAAATGCAGGGACCTCACACAGGCAAAATGCGGCAGGCTGGGAGCACTGGGGACACATCAGAGCTCCCAATGGATGGCACTGGGGTACAGAAACCTCCTGGGATGGAAGAGCTTCTTCCTAAGCAGTGGTAAGCCTATGCAAGGTTCCTACACACCCTAAACCCTGGAAGAGCTGGCCTCTGGGAAGGGGGACATGAGTGGCAAAGGATCTGCTGTGCTTTGGTGTGTGGGAGATGGGAACATCACATGGATGATGTGTAGAGGTTGCATTCACCTGCTGGGCATCCACACATGGGAAGTGTGAAATTAAGTTAACTCAGACGCTTGCTAAAGGTGTTCTTTGGGAACCCAGAACATCCCTCTGGCTGTCCAGGAGGGCCAAGACCCCTGCCAGAGGGGCTCAGAGACCCTGGCACAGAGCCCAAATCACCTTTGATTGGGGTTTGATTGTGACCCGTGGAGCAAATTACCAACCTTGTATGAAGATCAGCAAGCCACAACAGTTTAAGTAGAATAATAGTGAAGTTATCACGGGGTGGAAAAGTAGATTTTGGGGTTTCTGGTATGGGGGTTCAGGAGGCAAGATTTGGGGAATTGGGTGTGTCCAGCCTTTCTCCTTCTTCTTCTTGGCCTCCATCTTCTGCTGGGATGTTGGCACTTTTGGATTGGTTTAGAGTAGAAGCTCACTGTCTAACATAGGTGATAGGTAGTGGGAAGTAATTGTAAACATTGTACATGTAGTTTTTAGTATAAAGCCATAACACTGCCCCGGGGGCAGGCAGAGTGCCTGGAACTGTCCTGCTGGATGGACCTCGGCAGGGCAGGAGAAAGAATTTTATAGATAAGAAACAATAAACAACCTTGAGACTGAGAAATGAAGAGCTCTGACTCCTTCTTCGAGCTCTGGGCTGGGAAAAGAGACCTTTAACATTCTCGGGGTCACTCTGATAAACTAGAAAGATCCTGACAGTGTTCCTGGTATTCATTGGTACAGAGTGGCTGTGCTTTCCCAAGCTGATGCTTCTTCCCCTTTTCTCCCCTCTTAAAAGCTGTTTTCCTTGCCTGTGAGAGGGAAGGAGCTGCTCACTCAGGACACAGTAGAAGGAGCAGCTGCCTGCAAGGCTCAGCTTGTGGAGATTGGATGGATTCTTCTAGAAGAACCCTCATGTTTGACAGGGTCAGGTGCTGGCTCCCACAATTTGCTGCACAATTGTGTCCTCCTACGCATGTGGGGCCTGACAGTTGCTCTTCACCTTTACGAATTTAATTTGAAATACCATGTGCCAAGTTCAACAAGAGCTTAATAGATTCTTTATTGCTGGGGATTTTTGATACCAGATCAGTCAGATGTCTCTTGGGTGTGGAGAGTCAAGCCCTCAGGAAAATAATAGACCAATGATTCCTGAGGAATCATCCAGCTTTTGTTTCTGCTTTTCTTTGTTGACTTCTGAAGAGAGTAAAATCTGGAGGAAAATTATGGTAATATATAAACTCTGCCCAATAAATGTTTGATATGCGGTTTTGCAAACCCTGCACAGCTTTTCAAGACTGCTAGATACTCTAACACTGCTATCTGGGAAAATACAGGTTTTCTTCATTATTTCAGTTCTACCTTATTACTTCATTATTACTTCATATTACTTCATGTATTACATTGGAATAAACCTGAATGCATGTACACCAAAGATCAGAAATCAGGCTGTTGGCATTGACTCAGACAGTTTTCAGTACCAATTTACTCTTAGAATGAAAGTTTATGGTTTCATGCTTTGGTCTTTTCATTGCCCCAGATGGAATTGTGATCAATCACCCTCCTAGTTCATTAAGAAACACACAAAATCCCTCCCACTGAATATTCTTTTTTCCCCCCTCTTACTAATGTGACCCTTTAAAAAGTGCTGAAATCTAGAAAGCAGAAAAGACATAATATCAAAATGTAAGCCATTCATACCAATCCTGTTAGAAATAATTTCTGTGTCCAAAGCCATGTAGAAGTTGCAGTTTTCGGACTGGTGTTTTTTAGTGGTTTCAAGGGCCCCACTTTCTTTGGCCTGGACTTAAAAAGATACAGTGTGGGCACAATAATCACATTATTGGGACTAAGCAGGACACCTTGAGTCCCCTGTAACACTTCCAGTTGAAGTCAGTGGATGGCACAGGGGCTTTGCTCCCCTTTGCAAGCAGGATGAAAGATGAGTGTCTTCCACATGAGGCAGCCCAAGAAGTCCTCCTCAAAACACCCATGATCGGGCATGAAAAGACCAGGTGTTAAATTCATCCCCACCAACACGACTCTTGAAGGGAAGTGTGCAATGCTGCTTCGGATGAGACATCCATGGATTCACTAAATTCAATAGCTCAAACACCTTCTCCCAACGCTCGCTTCCAGTTGGCTCCTTCAGCACGGCTTTGCAGCAAGCCAGATATTTCATTTACAACACAGAGGTGTATGCCTGAACATATTTGCAGGCCAGGAGGGGATTTTGGCTGGAGAGATTTTTTTTTTTTTTTTGGAACAAGGAGTTAGAAAATTCCTGCCTGCAGTTGGCAGGGGTGGCTTGGTATGGGTTAAGGTGCCAATTCAGCTGCGCTCAGCCTCTGACGGATGCAGGCAAGTGCTTTGCTGAGAGGGTTTCTGGGTCACCTCTGAGGTGTGCCCTGCTTGTAAAGAGACTGTGTATCTCCCAGGAAGGAGTGGGGATGCATACAAGCTGCTGAATGTATGAAACAAAGCATCTGATTGAAGTGGAAGTGCCACAATAAGAAAGGACTGTGTTTTTCAGAAATAAATCTTTTCTCTGTCCTGGATATTTCTGGGTTGGTTTTTGTTTTCTTTCTTTTTTTTTTTTTTTCCTCTTTCTCTTTTTTTCTCTTTTTCTCTTTTTCCCTTTACTCCTTCCCTTGAACTGTATAGGAAATGAGAGAAGAGTGTGATGTGTTTTTTTACTGATGTTAAGTTCGGCTTGTGGATGAAAAGCTGGCTCAGGTTCCAGCTTTCACAGCAGGTTTGAGAAGTCTGTATCTCATGCTATTAAAAGTGACTGAATCTTGGAGGTTTATCTCAATTTCACATAAATTTGAATAACCCAGAAATTTAAAATCAAGTTGCAACAAAAATTTAAAGCGGTTTTTGATTCATGGGAAGTTCTGTTTATAGAGTCACTTCCAAGCAGATTCCAGCTCAAGTTGTTCAACTCTCATTTTGCAAGTATTTTTTAAGAGATTCTCCCTGCTTGTTCTCTGGTAAATAATTGCCTTTTCAGTGGACAGAAGACCCAGCTGAGGATACTGTGGACCCACAAGTACCTCAATACCCACAGTATTTGAGGGCATTCAGACCTAGACTTCTGTCCCGGCTCATATGCAGAACAGAGATCTGGACTCAAATTTCAAAAAATACAGAAGTCCTGAGGTGCCCATATTTATGGTTTGGATTTATGCTGAAGTTCAGTTTTACAGGAACAGTAAATGAACTAAAGCATGGAAGGGAAGTGTTACCAAAATCAACTTTCAGGAAGCCACTATTAGCTTCTTCTGTGAACAGAGCCAAAAAAAAGAGATGTATTTTAAACTACCATCCATTTCCCCCTCCTATTATCCATCACATTCCTATATTATTTTCTTATAATCTCTTTAAACTTATAGATGACTCAAAAATAATATTTGGTGAGCACAGTCATATTCTTTTCATCAATATTTTATTTTGAAACATGTTAAAGAGTTGTGTTGCACAATAAAAAATGTCCCTCTCTAAACATAATTTTCTAATGGGCTTTTTTATGTCCCATAAAATCTGCTAATTTTTACTTGTCCTCTCTTGTCAATGAAACAAACTATTATTTCTTTCTGCAGAACCAAACTGCAAACAAGAATGTCTGGAATATCAAGAGTAATGATGTACAAAGTCCCTCCTGGCCCCAGCTTCTATTGAGAAATAATTGGATGAATTGGTGATGCTTACATTTCATCTGGCCTGCCACTGTGAGTAATTCCATGGTGCCTTCTTGGCCGAAGTTCAGCCATTTAAGCACTTGGTGAAAATCTGTTTGGATGGGCTGGGGGTAGGAACGTGACAGATAACAGCAGAGGAAGAGTGAAAGCTCTTTGGAATCGTGTTGCATGTGTTGTTACAGCATCTAACCCTGTGCAAGAGGCATTCTGCTTGTGACTTCAAGTTTCCGCCACAGTGAGAATAACAAACGATGGGGATGCTAACCATAAATGTCAAGCTGGCCTGGATACAAGCTGCAATGTGATGGGCAAGGGAATTCACATGGTGGAATAGGCCCTTGTGTGGTATAAATTATTGTGGTACCATGGGATGCCAGTGGAGTTATGATTTACCCAAAGAACTGCCTCTTTGCCTTGCCAAGAAATCATTATATGGGCTGTCACCTCTCAGAATGGATTAATGAACCAGAACTAAATAGATGCCAGCTTGCCAATGCTCTTATTGGGGTCATAAGTTGCTACAAAATTTTAATAGGAAAGAATTCATAGAAAAATGATTTTGCTTTCTTCCAAATCTCCCAGACAGTAATTCTAAATCATGTGTGTGTTTCCTCTTGTCTTTAGTTCATTTGTTTTCAGTGACTTTCTTCTGTTCTTTTTGATGCCTTAAGTTTTAGCTTTCACATTTTCCAGTATATAACTCTGAACTTCATGTGAAGTGTCAGCAAGTTCTCCTCACAGCTTAGTTAGACAAAACAATCCTTCTCCAGCCCCAGAACCAAGGACACCACTGCAGCTTCAGGCCCAAAAAGTGCAAACATCAGGGAATTGAAGAGAGCCATCTGGGAGAATGGGACTGCATAATCTGAAGCTGTAATTGACCAATTAACCCAATATGGAAATGGACCAAAACTTATAAAAGTGTGAAAAGGTGTGACCCAGGAGCCCATCTTGGGTGTAGCCTTGGCCAGGCTCTTGTACTGCCCAAGGTGTATCCTTGGAGGCCTTTTCAATGAATCCCTGTTTTATCCCTTTAATGCTGTCCAGCCTCTGTTTCAGGTAACCTCTCAAGGCATCACTTTCTCTGCCTTATTGTTGATGGGTTTTGGAAGGTTTTGTCAGATTTTCCCAGATTTGAGGACCATCAGAGAGGAAAGAGATGTGGGAGAGGACAGATGCTCCACAGAGGTGCTCACAGGGAGGTGAGAGCAGGGTTGATTGATGCTGGGAGGTGGTGACTGCTGGGATCCCTGGTGGGGACATTATTCCAAACCCCTCTGCACAGCCAGCTCTTGGGCTGATTTCTCCTGGGTCTGGGCAGTCCAGGCTGCAGCCTGGGAGGGAGAGAGAGGGAATCACAAACAGCAGCAGCTCCCCAGGCCTGCCCACTGCAGGATGAAGTGAGAGGGTGAATGATAAGGAAGAGATGACTTGTTCCTCCTGCTGTTTGGAAGATAAAGGTGAAGAACCATGTGTGAGGTGGAACCAGATCCTTGTTTGTCTAGAGTGGGAACTTATTTCCATGTGAATAATTCCATTTGAACAATAGCTTTGTGGGGTTTTTTTGGTAGCTCTGAGTTTGTTTATTTTTTAACAAACCTTCCCATAATGAAGTCTCCCATGGTGACAGCACCTCAGCCAGCAAGTGCACCCCTCAAGGGGTGTGAGGCACCAAGCTTTGCCTGTTCATGCCTAAGGTGTGCATGCAAGGCTGACAGACACAGCCTGGTATGTGCTTTCTCAGGGCAGGCTGAAAAGGTGGGGGCTTGACTTCACCCTGGCAGTGTGGTAACTACCAAAAGGGAAGTGGCAAGGCTGGAAATGATAAGTCTTGTTTGGAGTGGAGCCTTCTCAGACAGCCCCATGACTTCATGTGAAGTTGTCACACGCCGAGTCATTATTTTGGACAGAAACACAGCCCAGGCAAAGTTGTGGTCTGAGCTCTAGACACTACTGCAACACACACAAATGGGTTTTCTCTCTACCCAAATAAATTAATACATAAACCCAACACACACACACACACAAACTGTTAACCCCAATGATTCAGACTGGGTAATTCAGGGATTAACTAGAAGGATCTCTGGTCATTTTATGGTGCTCCTCATCATGCACACAAATTCACTTTGTTTTCCTGTTCTGGTAACTTCTAACATAGAGGCGAACCCACACTCCATGTGGCTTCAAATGCAATTAGAATCATAAAATAGCAGGTTGGAAAGGACCTCAAGGATCTCTGGTCTAACCTCTCTGGGTAAAAGCACAGTCTAGACAAGACAGCCCAGCAGCATCTTGAAAGTGTCCAATTCACCACTTCCCTGGGCAGATCATTCCAATGTCTGATTGCTCACATTGTAAAAATTTTTCTCTTGTTTGTAATCAAAATGTCTCCAGGAGTAACTTGTACCCATTACCCCTTGCCTCTTCCACGTAGAAAATGGATTTCTCATCCTCTTTGTAGCCACCCTTTAAATACTGGAACAAAATACTCAATGGCTGCTGCCTTTCAGTAATGCACTGTATTCTGACTAATTGAGATTCTTCTGTCCTTTCTTCCCAAAGTATCTCTTGTTTCCTTCACTTGGTTGCAAAAATATTTCCTGTTAAAAGCTCTTTCCCTGCAAGTCCTCTGTGGACACTGTCCAGACAATAATCTGTGAAGCATCTTGGGATTTCCTCACATCTCATGATTAGATGGATTTCTGCAATGGTCTGGGGGCTTGGGGATGATCTTTTCCTCAGGAAGAGACAAAACTTTTGTCAAAACTGGGTAACTGCAGGGGCTGACCAATTTGGTGCTGAGGAGCTCCCAGAGGAGGAGACAGTCCCACTGTTAAAGGACAGGGTGTAGAAGGATGTGTAAAGGTAGCAGCCAGGTGCTTTATGTTCTTGTTTATTCTATATGGGAGCTGTAAAGAAATGGAATAGTGTGTCTTGGCATGGAATGAATAAGGAAGCTGAAAATGTGAATTTGGGGTGGGGAAAGAGCTCGCAACAATGAGGTTGTAAAACCAACTCCCATAAAATATATCTTGGTCAAGTTCAGTTCTGCTTTTTGTGAAATTAGAGAGAGCTGATCTTACAAAAACAAGTGCTGGTGGAGGTTGCTGTTGTATGGAATTGGCGTGTGCTGTTTTTCTAGCAGACTCTCTTCACTGTCATCAGAGTGCAATTTCTCTAGAGTCGCTGTGGGATGCAACAGATTTCTTGGAAAAGAAGGTTGTGTTGACACCCACAGGCTAGTAATGTTTTCACAAGAAGGAACATGACTTTACATTCGACTCTCTTGAAAAGAGATTAGCAACACTGTGATTTATAAGAATTGCCAGGATTTGAGGTTGCTTTTTCTCCCCTCTCTCTGAATCTGAGCTCCAGCAGGTAGGTGTTAAGTGAGTGAAGCATTTCTGGCAAGATTTATGTGCCCATACAGTAGAATGGGAGTGAAATCTGACAGTCTAAAGGAGGGGGAGCAACTGACAAATAGAGGGGGTGGAAAAGGCAGATTGGCTTGGATTTTTTCTTTCCTTTTCCTTTGCAGTCAAAACCCTTTGAGACTCTTCACTCTTAGGTTGAAAATTTCCTTTGCACAGATATTTCCCTCCCTTGTCCTTTTGTTCTAGCAGTAAATATGGGTCCACAGCATGTACATGGAAAGCAGGCACAGCCAAGGCTAAGGCTCCCTGAAATAATGTCTTTCCTAGAAACAGATGACATTTTCCCCAGAAATGAGATATCTCCAGTGATGAAGTTCTCTTAGCAGAAAGAAGCCCTTTCTCACCATGGAGCCTTGCAGTTAAGTAAACAGTACTAAAAGACAGTGTGTCCTCATAGAGGAGGGTGTTCCAGCCTAAATGGCAACAAAAGCCTTTGCTTTTCAGAAAGATCTACCACCAGCCTGTTTGGTTGTGTGGATCAAATGGGTGCTGAACAGCCCATGATTGCTTTTGCAGGACCATGGTGGTCAGCAGCTCCAGGACTTCTTGGCTGTTAGATGGGGAGCAATCTAGAGGTGCAAGATAGTTGATATAGTTTGTAAAATCCCCAGAAGCTCAACACTTGATGAATAACAGATTACAAAAACCAAAATGAGCGGGAATGGTTCCATTAGCCCCACGATTCCTACTGAGCAGTACTATGGGAATACAAAACAGGGAAATAGTTCAGATGATAATGGCATCCTTCTGGCTGCAAAAGAGAGCATTTTCAAAGACTAAACTACTGAATATATATTTAAATATCAGAACTTAATCTCAAGTTTATTTCTGAAACTGCATCTGAAAGACATATCCTGAGCCATGGGTGAAAATAGAGGAAGAAAAAAGCCACACTTGCTAATTGAGTTTTGCTTTTATGGCCCATGGAAAAATATAGACACATGGATAATGGACAGTGTACTATCTGAACAAAATCCAAATGTGCAGTTATGCCTAGGTTCCAACAAATTTAGAGTGTCCATTGGCCACAGAAACCCATCACCTCACTCATCAGAATAATATAAAGGACTTCAGAGGAAACCCTTTGACTCATGTGGTGTCTTCTATGATGAAGGTACATCACAAAAAAATTTGCCACCAGTCCTAAAAAAACCCACTGCTACATCCTGTGTGTTTGTGAGGTGATTGGAGTCACCTTCTGCTTGGGACTCCTTCTGAGAAAAACAGTGAGTACAATTCACATGGAATCTTCTGTATTTCTCCTCTTCTGTGACAGCCTTTAAGGATCTGAAAATATCCTCGGTGAGAACAACTTGAGATTTTTTGAAGCTTCACTGAAAAATGAGAAAGACTAAAAAAAAAAATTGTGGTTTTCGTGAATGGCCAGTCACCTAAGGATTAAGCACTGATGTAAAATGGAGAAGATATCAGGACCAAGTTCTGATAACACTCACTGGTGACGCAATAAAACATCATCAGTGGGAGACCATGAACTTGCTCCATCCTAAGAGATGATTGCTGTTATGGCACTGTGGAGGATAGTGTGGCCAGGTTCAGATCCCTGTGTAGCCAAAAAGCTCAGTTTTGCCATGTCAGTGACCTAACCACTGGTGTCTTGGCTAAGCTGAGCTGTTCTCCTTCTTTGGATGCAAACACTTTTTCTGATGAAAGCCTAAGCAAAACTGGTTTGTTTCTAAAAAAGATTTATGTTCTGACAAATCAACATCTTCCAATTAAAAAAAAAATAAATATGTGTATCACTGGAAAATTCCCATTTAGCTCTACTGATGAGTAAAAAGTTTTGCTTTACAGATGGAGTTAATAATAGTTTATAAGCTAAAGTGAAAAGGATTTTGGGTGAGCTTCCTAAAGAGGAAGTGAGTCACTGTCTCGGCAGGAAAAGTGTTCCAGATAGGCAGGGCTGGACAAGTTACAAAACACCCCCCAACTGTGTGGAGTCACAGGGAGTGGACGAGGGATTATTGCATCCCAGATTGCAGAAAACCAGGAATTTGGGGGCTTGCATTCCCCCCGGCCCATGTGTCTCTAGGTATGGTCTTCTCCCATCTCCCAGGCTCAGAGCAGCTCAGCTGAGTCATGCCAGGGAGGGGGTGATGGCTGAGGAAGAAGCAGGTGCTGCACACGGGTGGGTGATTCAGGGGATGGTGTTATTGCCACTGAGTAATGCTAGAGCAGTTTGTAAGCAGGAAGTTGGGGACACTGTGTGGCTACAGGATCTGCTTTCCAAATCCAGTGACATTCAAGGAGTCTGCGGTTCCCTCAGTGTGCTTTCCACAGGGTGAGTTGCTTTTAGTTGTTCTTGGGCACAGCATTTTCAAAAAGCAAAAACTAGAGAGGCATTTTTGAGGTGTCTGTCAGTGGAATTTACAATCTTGAGAGTCCAGGTCAGTTTTGATGATGCTATTTCTACATTAGGAAGGCATTTTTGGAAAACAGAGTCCTAGATTCTTGTGACTGGCTTTGCAACCCTCCCACTGGTTCTTGGAGTGTCTGGGTTGAACCTTTACATGGAATTCATTTTAATGAGGGCTCTGTATATTTTGAATTCAGCAGAGCACCAGGAATGGTGCTGGCACTCCTCAGGTGTGCTTAATGACCATGAAAAGCAAGTTCTCCATGGCCACCATGTCCTTTGAAGTGCCAATGCTGTCTTACAGAAGAAAGGTGGAGCTGCTGCATCTCCTCTGACTTGCTTAACTCATTGAAAATGTTAGAGAACATGTCCTGTACTGTTCCAGAGTTCTCGAGTGATTTAACTTTTCAGAGAAGAGATGATATTTCACTTTCTCCATGTGTGTACACAAGTCAAAACTGCACACATGGTACAGCACAGAGGAGAAGATTTAGATCTTCAAAGTCCCTGCTGTTTCCTCTGTCCTTTTGGCATTTGGGTGTCTCTCTTCTCTTGCTGGAAGCATTAAGGTTTGGAAGGTGGGTTATTTTTCCTTCCACTCTTCGGTAATTCAGCCCTTAGTCCTTCAGTTTTCTTTTATTCCATGGAATTTCCACTTGGTTTTTAAAATTTGATAGCATGTTTCCCTCCAGTAAAGAAGAGGGAAAATGAAAACATAATTACTGAATCTCATAAGAACATCCCCAGACCCTGGTCCATGTGGAGCCCGTGAGGATGGCAGACACTTCTGTGCATCTCTGCAATGGGATTAAATGGTCCAAAGGCTGGGCTGGCAGAGGTGGCCTTCCAACTTCTTGTGCAGAGAGCAATTTCTGGGGAAACCACACTTTCTGGGGACACAAACTCACTTCGGCAACCATTCCCTCTGAGGCTGAGGAAAACGAAATGGGCAGCTTTCCTTAACTCATGTTTGACATTTGTACTTACTGTTTTCCTCCTATTTTATCCAGCACTTCTCTTACCTTTTATTGGCTGAACTTTTTATCCATTTCTCCTCTGCCATCTCTTCTTCCTTCACAGAGGTCTGGGTGCCCACAGGAGCTCAGTGGAGTAAGATTTAGAGAGCAGATTTCAGATGGGCTTCATTTCTGGAGCGCAGTAATGACATACACTTTTTGTTGCTTGCTTATTATTGTTTTTTCTAAATAGCTATTTTTGCTCTTAAAGGATTTAATTCTGTTTTTACTAAGAACGAAATCATCCAAATTGTTATGTAGGGAAAACTCACTTCGCAAGATAACAGGGTAAATCTTGATGTTATGTTTCTTTTAAAAATTAAATAGTTTTTAAAAACCATACTGTTTCTGAAGCTGAAATGCTATAAACTCCAGTGTTTAAGCACTGGCCTGAATGCATTTGCCTCACTACCTTTATGCTTTTTCTTTGCATAGGTAATTTGCTCAACATTATGGAGACAGTCTGTGTCAAAGCCTGAAAAAAACCCAATTCCTCCAGAATGATTTGGTCACAGCATCATCCATCTGCTGCACAAACAGCAGCCACATCCCAGCCCAGCCCAGTGCCCATAAAAATGAGAGTGATGAGAGCAGCTAAAGCAGAGGGACTGCCAGGATCCAGAACCTTCCCACTACCTTTGGCTTCATCATTTTCATCACAACCTTTCTTTCCTAAATAAGGATATACTACATTTTTATTTCTAGGGAAGAATTTAGGCAAAATCCACAATGTTAAATAGGAATTAAGTTCAGTTGCATCTTCCTCATCTCTTTATGAGATGCAAGTCAAAGCTTAGATGGGATGTAATCTCCTTTACTTCTTGCCCTCTTTCTAAACAAATCTAGAGTTGAATGACTTGGCTTGAATTTTTATCAGTTATTATTCAGAGCACAAAATGAAGAGTAACAGCATGTATCAATTAAATTTTCCTCATCCAATCCCAGCACTGTTTTCCAAGTGAAAGCAATGAATACAATCTCTGCTTTCATAAAGCTTCTCTGTGGTAAAAGTGTCCCACAATTGCTTCCTATTGAGTTTAGCCCCAGTTTCTTTACTGATCACCTTTACTAGCCAGGTAAAACAAGCAGAGCTATCACTGAGAATTAGGCAGTAAAGTCAACTCTAATTAAGTGAAAATCATTGATTTTAATGCCTGTAGGAATCTCATGATGCTCCCTGTTTCCCTTAAAATGTCAATAATTTTATAAAATTTTTGTTACAGGTCAGGAATTAAAAAAAAAAAAAAAGAGAAGACTACTACTATTTTTGTACTACATATTATTCTGCTGGACTTGACAATGTGTTTTCTGATGTCCTGGCTTTCAAGCCCTTTGAACCACTGTAAACACTGCTGGAGAGTTGGAAGAATGAAAATAAGGCACTGATTGAAAAAATACTGAAGAATCAGGGTGATCATTACTACATTTTTTACTTTAAAACATAGTGAGACAAACAGGAAACAAAAGCCCTGTGAGCACTCTGAATCTGCAGAGAAAAAAAAAAAAAAGAAAAAAAGAAAAATATCTATATTGTTGTTCCCAGAGCAGGGAGCAGCTTTAGGTCTTGGATCAGAAATGCCCAGCACAGTGGGGCTCTGACCCTGACTCTGCATTTGTTTAATGCTGTGACAATGTTGATATAAAAACGTGTCTCCTAAACAGGTAACTGCATCAGGGCTGGTGAGAAACAAATGTCCTCAAAAGCGGGCTCTCTCCCTTGTTCCCATCCCCAGAGAGAATCAGTGACCCACAGCTTTTACCTGGATTCCTCTTGGAGGTGCAATGAAGTGGTTCCCATTTCCCAGGCCCTAAAAAGCTGCTCCTTGCGGGCAGCACAGGGAAGTCATGCTACAGATTTCCAGAGACGAGGTGTGGCCCGTGGGAGAGCCCCAGGAGCAGACACCCTTATTTTGGATATCTGGACTAAGCCACACTCCAAGACCTCTTCTGCAGTGCTGTGTCTGCTTTGGCATCCTCTTTCCCAATGAATGTGACCAACCAGAGGGAGTTCAAAGAGCCTTGGATATGTGGAAAAATTTGCTTCACAGAGGCAGAGCTGAAGCTCTGTGTGTTGAACCTACTGATGAAGTCAGCAGATGGCTTGCTCATAGTTTATTAGCTCTTATGTTAAGAGAAGGTATTTGATAGTGAAAGGTGATGTAAGCAAGGCTGGAGTTTTTTTCTTTTTTTTTTTTTTTTTTCTTGAGGAACAGATTTTACTTTAAACAGAAGTTACTTGGCTCAGGAGAGTTCATTCACTTAAGAGGGAACAGCAATTCCCTTAGGGGTATTAAGGGATTGAGCGGGTGAAAAACTGCAGATGATGGTGATGGGAACTCCTGGCCTTGAAGCTTGACTGTTCCATAAAACTTCTGGGTGGAGGGATCATAACAGGAATGCACCATGGGCTTTCAGAGATGTGTATAAAATCCTACCTCAGCATTCTCCCCGTGTGCCTGGAACAAGCACTGTGCTGTCCCACGCGTTCAGATCTGGCTCAGGAACGTTGAACTGGTCATAAAGCTAAATGACAAAGCAACAGAGCACAGGAGGGGTGGCTGGTGATGTGTAAAGGGTACTTGAGATCCTTACAAGTGATTGTGAGCAGGAGATAAACAACTCACTTCTCAATCACAGTGGGCCACGCTCAGAGCAAAGGCAAATGTCACTGCAGAATAACAAGTCCTCTGAAGGCACAAAATAAGCTGCTTGTAGGGCTTTCAAAGGTTACTTCAAAGCTTGCAGTCATAATGTTATCAGGATCTCACGTTTCAATATTTGTGTTAAGCCATGATGTTAAAAAAAAACTCAAAACATTTTTAAGGCGGAGCTGGAGCAGGTTTCTGAAGATAATTCTGGGATGGAGTCACCTGTGGAGTCACCTGAGGAGGAGGAATAGTGGTTCAAGAGGCCTTTTCCCATTCCATACATCTAAAATGTAATAATTAAGTAAAGAGGATTGTTATGCAAGGGGGCAGCAAGCTGATAGAAAGACATGCCAAAACCCAAGCTTTTACAAGAATTGGAGCTAATCTGTGTTACTATTTCTTCTCCATGTCTGTGCAAACTGGAGTTGCAACTTGTACACCAAGCAGCACTGATTTCCCAGCGCTCCTCCCCTGGATTTCACAGCTGGAAGGAGCTCAGAAGGTTGGAGCCACGAATGGGACAGTGCCACCACCCTGCTGTGCCTGCTGGCTGCCCCAAAGCACGGGGACCTCGAGTCCTGTGTCCAGCTCTGGGTCCCCCACTTCAAGAAGGACATTCTGGTGCTGGAGCGAGTCCAGAGAGGGGCAGTGAAGCTGGAAAGGGTCTGGAGCACAAGTCCTGGGGGAGCTGGGGGTGTTCAGCCTGGAGAAAAGGAGGCTCAGGAGAGACCTTGTCACTGTCTACAGCTCCCTGAAAGGAGCCAGGTAGGGGTTGGTCTCTTATCCCAAGTAACAAATGTCAGGACAAGAGGACATGGTCTTAAACTGTGCCAGGGGAGGTTTAGGTTGGACATTCGAGGAATTTTTTCACAGAAGAGGTGATCAGACATCAGAATGGGCTGCCCAGGGAGGAGGTGGAGTCACTGTCACTGGAGGTGTTCAAGGAAATACTGGATGTGGCACTCAGGGCCACATTAGACATTGGAACACCACCAAGGAGGTGGTGGAGTCACCATCCCCGGAGCTGTTTAAGGAAAACTGGATGTGGCACTCGGGGCCGTGGGCTGGGTGACACGGTGGTGACTGATCACAGGTTGGACTTGGTGATCTCAGAGGTCTTTTCCAACTTAATTGGTTCTGTGATCACTTTGATCCTTATCACTGCCCAGAGATCACTGTAACCTATTGCCCTGAAATATCACAGAACAGTTTGGGCTGTAAGGGACAGTGCTTCCAAAGAATTATAATATTAAAAATATTAAAAAAAATAAAGAATTTTGGTGGCCCATGGTCATGCCCAGCACTCCTGCTGCCAGGCCTTTAACCAATCCACAGATGAAAGACCATGCATTAAGATAGAACATCTTAAGTGAAGTCTCAGAATACTGCACTAAGTATTTTCCACAGCTGCCAGATTATTATTAAATTTCTGCCTTGTAGGAATTCTGAAAGTCTTTTTGTTTTAAATGTGAACAGTTTCAAGTGGCAAAATTCCCTTTGGTTTTCAGCCAGTTCAATAAGGCAACAGCTCACAGAAAAGGGAAGACAGGTCACCTTGAGAAATGAGACTGACTTTATGCAATTTCTCTCACTTACTGGTACTTTCTTCTTTAGACCTGAGGATTTTTGCAGATGGAGGGACAAGTCTTCCTGCAATGTCCCAGTTCCACAATTCTGTATCCATAAGTCCATGAACTACCCAGCAGCTTTTCCCTCATCCCAGTAAAAGAGACAACATGTAGGATCATGCCAGTTTGTTTCCAGGAGGATGCTGTTTTGACACTGATACTTAGAGACAAATATTTATTTGGGGCAACCCTGTTTATTTATCCTGCTTTGTTTTTCTTCCTGGACCAGTGGGAACAATCAACAAGTCCATTTCCTTGTTGGGAAATGATGGCTGGATTTGTCAGTAAGCTCTCTAACCAAAAGAAGTTTTGGGTTCTGGTTTCTACCCAGGACCACACTTTTTTTTTTTTTTTCTGTATGATTGCTTTCTCCTTATTTTCACTCTCTGTCTGATTTTTAATAGACCTGCAGTCAAGCAGCACTCCAATGTCTTAATCTGCAATTTATCTCCAAGGAAACCCCCCCCAAGGATAGGAAACATCTCATGACATGTGGTCAATGGCTTGGGGATGGTCACCCATCATCAAAGAAAGAAAATTGTTTCATTATTGAATGCAGGATGCTTCACCCAGCATCAGCCTTTACAAAGTCTGTGATTTATAGCAGTTGTACAGTGTAACAGCCTTTCTTGGCAGGCAATGTTTACATATTGCCCAACCTTGCCTAATTTCTATGTACATTTCAAAGATTATTGGTGAGAATGGTCAAAGGCACCATTACCATAAAACATCACATGCTTTATGCTAGAAAGTTGTGATTTTTTTTTTGGTTTAGACAGAGGTTCACATGTCTGCACAGGCAGAGGAAAAGGATAAGTTTTATTTTAATATAAAGCCTGTGTAGTTCAAGAACTGAAGAGAAAGAAGTCCAGCAAAATAAATGTTATTGTGTAAATAGAGCTGAGAGGGGAAAAAAAAACATGTTGAAAGAAATGTGATGTTTACATGAGACATTTAGGAAAAGTTCTTTCTCATTTCCAGGTCACTTTCATTGTAAGAGGGCACCTGTTTGTTAAACTGCATGGCTTGAAGATTCTTGGGAGGTACAAAGATCACAGATTATGGCTTTGGCTACTGTTCAGCATATGAAATCAAGGAGAGGAGGAATTTAACAAGTGTGAGTGTTGCAAAAGCTGTCACCAAGCAGTGGCTGTGCTGGGAGAGCCAGTAGGCCTGGTGCAGCTTTGGCACTGGGTTTGCTGGGTGTGCCCCTTGGTAAAATCAGGAGCGACTGTGCTTGGTGTCCTCGAGCCCATCGGCACAGGGACAGCGGGAACAGCATCTGGAACAAGGGGTGGGAGTGCCTGTGGGAGAGCAGAGTGTTAAAAACACCCAAAGGGTCTTTGATTTAAGGGCTGCAGTGCCTCTGTGCTTTAGGGAGTGGAGCTGGCTGTAGACAGAGGGGAAAAGTAGCAAAAGAAGAGACGAGAAAGTGCAAACCAGAATTTTTTGGAAAACACTTCTTTTACCCCGCCTTTGTTAAAAATTAAAACAAATAACCCACCAGCTGAAAAATTATATTGAATAATTGCACTTCAGATACTATGCCAACAAAACACACATGGGCCGTGGTGATAAAACCTTTTCTCCCAGTGGAACAAATCACTTATCAGGCTATGATACAAAGTAAGGAAACATTTCAGTACAAGTGAACTTTAGCTTCACAATAGCTGCAATAAGGGAATGCTGACTTTCAGCCGCCTTATTTGGAGGAGAATTATCCAGACCTACCCACAGCCTTTACTTATCTGCTATTGTGTAATTTTTAATGTCATATTTGCTTATACGTGCCCCATAATTATTTTCCACTAGAGACATGTACAGCTACTATTTTGCTGCCTCACGTTTCCTTTAAATTTTCATCTCCCTCTTTTCTCAGCCACTTTGTCTCTCACTTTCTTTCCATACCATGACCATTTCCTCTCTTTCATTCATTTTTGTATTATTTCTTTCTTTTCTTTTGTCTGTTTTTCCTTTCCCATCTTTCATGTTCTGTGTGACATAAAGACCATAGACTGTCATTTTTGCTTTTCCCTATTTTTCATCCTCCATGATGTTTTCATCAAACTTGAGAAGAGAGAGAAAAATTTTGAGAAGCTTTTCCATTTATCCTGATCTCTCTAGTCTTCTCTATGCCCCTTCTCCATGTGAGGAAACCAGCAGCTCATCCAGGAGAGGTTATTAGAGCCATGTCTGTACTGTGCTTTGGGCTGCCAGGAACTGGAACAAAACACTGGGCTGTGATGTGGAGGAGCGGTCAGAAACAGCACCTAAATTTGTCATTACCCTGATACAAAGAGGAAGCTGAGATTCCCCTAAGAATCACAATTAGGCTGATGTGAAAAGCCTTGTGAAAAAGGAGATTGCAAAGGTGGTGTGACAGAAAGGTTTCTCTGTGAGGTTGAGGCGTTTGTTTGCAGTGCGTTACAACAAGGGCTGCTTCTGCCTGTTGCTGATGAGACTTCATTTTTTCTTTATCACAGATAGTCTTAAAATATGGATATTTAAGTCTCATGAAAGTGAAAAAAAGAAAGAAAAGGAAAGCAAAACAGCCCTCCAAGTTCAGCAGGTGATACCACACTGGTATTATTTAGAGTTTTTCCTCACTTTTAATCTGGGAGTTTTTGTTTGTTTGTTTTTATAAATACTAGAGAAGTGAAGGGAATATGCAAATTCCACCTGAGGACAGATACTTTTTCTGTTCAATAGAAAATTTCCATATTATTCTTCATATTTGGAAGACACCCACGACTTCACAGGAGGTAAAGCAATTCCAAAACCACCAGTCTGCACTTGTATTAAGGAGACTGGGGGACACTATATGTGTTTTAGCAGCTGGATGTGTACAAAACAACAAATTTTGCAGGAAAATGGTGTATCAGCTCTGCTTAAATATAGTGTCTATTTTCTGTGAGCTTTTTGTGACTAGAGAGAATTTGTAGATGCAGAAAGTCTGTTGCCACTACTTAGCCCAAGCCAAGACTGTTGCATTTTCCTTCTCTCCTCAGCAGAGCAAAGGGGTTGTAACGTTCCAAGGCTGCTCCTTGTTGGAAGCAGCAAGCAGTGCCACGTATGACCTTTTGTTGCTTTGACATGCTACCTTATAAGCTGGTAGCTTTAAGAAATGCAAGGCAGAAAAATTTAATCTCCTGGAACATGACGCAAAGCCATTTAATTATTTTCAAGACATTCTTTGGGAATGACTGGGTTTGCCGCGCGAGGTGGGGCGTGTGCGTGTGACTGAAGGTTTGAATTCACCAAAAAAGGCTCCCGGGTGTCCCAGGGCTGTTCAGCCAGGCTGTTTCCTGGGCTGGCCTGGGCACTTGGAGATCATGGATGCTTTCCAACCAGGCTGCCAGCTTTCAGGCCAGCCTGGGGAATTCTCAGGCTCACCCACGCCTGCCCACGAGCTGCAGTTTCAATGCCCCTGACAGCAAAGTGCTTTTCTTTGGCTGTGCTCCCACCAAGCACCCACAGCATGACTCCAGCCCTGCCATTGCAAAAGATGCAGGCTCCTGAGTATTAAGGATGGGTGAAAGATGGATTAGTTTTTGGTCCACAGGGAATGCATTCTTCTTTTTCAGAATGGAATAAAAACACTGATTTTTTTTTTTCCTCAAATTTCCTATGAGGCCAAACCAAATTTCCCCCCCCAAACACCCTTAAAACCCCCTTTTTGAACTGCTCTCTAAGTTTCATTTTGATAAAAAACTCATCTCATTCTTACTCCACCTTGAAAAATATTTTTTTTCATGTACTATAAAATGAAAGTCAAACCCTGGTAACCCATCTTTTCAAGCTGAATATCTAAAACATTTGCTTTTAAGAAGTTCAGGCTAGACCTTTGAAGACTTTCTCTAGGATGTTTTGTTTTCCACATGAGGATTTTTTTTTCCATTTTTCTTTTAATTTTAGAGAAAACCCTTTATTTTTTAACAAATTATCATCGTTGGCTTCTTGTTTGTTGGTTGGTTTGGTGCTGTTTTTTGGTTTTTTTTCTGGTGGGAAAGCTGGTGCCATGGAAGATTTCCATGCAGCTCTGTAGTGAGCTGGCCCATGGAGATACTGTGAATGATTTTACCAATCAGTGCTAGAAAAGAGAAACATTTGGAACAAAACTTGACCTAAGGTCTTCTCATCTCCTCTCCAGTGATGTACCTGCTTCTCTTCCCTGTATTCTTGCACAAACCAACCACTCTAGCCTACAATATAGGCACAACTGAAGATTAGAGAAAAAGGGCTTCAGACACTGAAAGAAGCTGGAAAGATACTTTAATAAGTATATAGTTTCACAGAAATGTGGAAAGATCTAATTCTGCTCTACAGTGGCTGAGATTCAGTGCTCTTCTCCTTTGATATTCCATTTTTGCTGAGGAGTGTTGTCTCCAAAGACTGCATCCAAAGATCGTTGAAGCCAGCTGAGAAAATCCCTTATAATGAATTTTTCCATAATTTTGAAAATCCTGACATTTATGTTTTCTTTTTTCTTTTTTTTTTAAATTTTGAAGGAGGAAGAACTGCTAGCTTATTTATGCTCTCTTCTTTGCCAGCTGTGGTAGTATTAGGTCTTGAACTGAGCTCTGAACCTTAATTACCGTAGCAGCAGTGCAAAAAAGCCATTCTAATTCTGGGACTACAAACATTCCGTTGTCTCTCAAAAGTCTCAGCTAGAATAAAATGTCTTTTAAAAGGTACTTATCTTGTAAAGACAACTATTCTGCTCTTCTTATCACCACCCTCAGCCTCTAGGTCTAGAAGTAAGTTTCATCACTTTCCTTACACAAAACCTGACCTAAAAGAAGCAAAGCAGGGTTGTGGGTACAGAGATGATTCTCCTCCCGAGGTGGGTGGAAGAATACATAGCACTACTTTGTTAGAGAAAGGTTTTCCATCCATTCTCAGCCAAGGGAGACACATTTCAAGTTCACATTTCAGCTGACCAGACAGGGCTATATGGCTCTCAAGGAGTTTCTGTGGCAATGGATGAAAATATTTGTATCTGGATTTGTCTTCTGCTGTTTTTGTCAATACCAGAAAAGGTCAATGTTTTTCCTTGGTCAGGGAAACATGATGTCTAGATTTACAGCAGCATGAAAGCTAAAAGAAGAAAAGCGAGAAGTAGTTTTGGCAAGTGGTGGATCCTTCAGTGTCCAGGAACCATTAACCTATTAAAATGAGACTGTTTCTTTTTCTGTCCCCTGGACACTTCAGTCACTCCCACAAGCTCAGATCCTTCCAAGCAGCTCAGAGGAAGCAAAGCTCCCCAGAAGGTCCCTGCTCATCTCTTCAAGCAGACACTGCAGAGAGAAAGCAACAGCTCATCAAGCCATAATGTCAAGAAAATAAATGAACTAAACTAATTCTCTTTTCCTCTTGCTAGCCCCAGCATTTAATTTTTGACTTTTGGAGTCTAAACATAGCAACATGGCACCGAACAGAAGGCTTCCTAAATCTTAGGGAATCTCTATCCTTGTATTTAAAGCCTAAAGGAAATGTAATGCCTATTCTCAATATCCTCAAAGTCAATCAACAACTAAGCACGATTCCTGTCCTAGTGTTGTTGGAATGAGAAGCTAGATTCACAAATGTTACACTATGGAAATCTAGAGTAAGAGTGTATTAAATCTGAGTCTAGCCCAGTACACCACACTTTTCTGTCAGATTCCCATCCCAACCTCTTTTTTTTGCACTGTTAATTTCAAATGTAGCTTCCCCACATCTTTTGACTAGGAAATGAATACATGCAAGACCCCAGACCTCATGATTCCAGCAGCATGAGGGAGCAGACATTTAAAAACACATTTATCATTTCAAGGAAGCCATTCCAAGCTGTTTTTTCTGAGTGATTGAAAGCAGTTCAGGAAATGTAGGACACTAAAATAAGAGCAAGAGGGAGACACAACTACTGGTATGCTCTCAAATTTGTTCAAGTAGATCAGGATAATCAAGTATATAAGAGTAATTTCCACAAACTGCAGTCTCAAATCAAAATTCTTGGTTTTCCTCAAGTAATGAAGCAAAAAGTTGTCAAGTGGCACATTTCAGGGTTAACACTGTTGCTCATGCCCACTGTTGGATATAAGTGAATACAAAAATAACTCATCAATGGTTTGAATTGGCATTGGATTTTTAAATCTGGTGGTTCTGATTTTAATTTAACATATCCTGTGGTGCAGTGTGTGAAATATGTACTTAACCCAGATTGTTGTGAGATGAAAGCACACTCGTGTTTATTTTACATTATTTGCTGTAGTTTGTTGAAAGCCAACATTCCTGGGCAGTGAATGCAGCAGGGATGAATCATTTGAACTAGGTGAGGGGTTAGCAGCTGGAAGAAAATGAAAGTTAAATAACTACATTAACTTTCAGCAAAATGGGTTAAAAAATGTAATGCTAGAGAAACTTGTATCTCTCCATTCTGAGACAAGGAATTATGGTACTTATTACAATGGGTTTTCTACCAGGACTTCTAATGTCAGCTGTGATTAGAGGTAATTAATATCACACATTTCCTACCTTCAGAACTGAGGTGCTGAAGCAAAGTTAAGTACAAATTGCTACCAAGAGCTGTAGCAAATGCACTAAATGACAGTATAGCATCAGGGAATCAATCCTAATGATTCATATCACCATAGGAATCTTAATCAAGGACCAGGACATCACCAGATTGAGTATTGAATGGTTAGGGAAAAAAGATGGGCCCTGTGCTGGAGAGGTTAGCACTGAAGCAGAGGCCGAAGGGAATGACAAAGGAGGCAAAGAGAGGAGAAAGAGGAACAAAATGATGGAGCAGCAGCACCAGAAATGAGCCCAGCACAGGGGCAGTCCACAGTAAAGATTTTCTGAGAGCTTGGAACAGAGATTTTGACAGAAGACAAGAGAGTGGCTGCATGGGTGTTTGTGTGGGCCCGTCTCACACCTGAGTGCTGGGAGTGATGGGCAAAGGTGCCTGCCTGACAATCTATCAAGTGGGCAAATAAAGCTTGTGTTAAGGGCTAGATGAGAGCAGAAATTTTATCTGGTTAGTGAATGATGCACTTGAGCCTTGAAAGCAGAAGGAAGGGGCTTCTCCTGAGCATAGCAGGGCAGAGGAAGGGGACCAGAGGCAGCAGCAGCAGAGCAAAAGCCACCCCTGAGGAAAAGATGCTCACAGCAGTGTTTGAGCTGGGTACAAGTTGGATGAGACAGTGCTTTTCAAGGCCAGAAAGAAAAAGAGGTGGGAGTAGCTGAGATTCAAAATGCCAGAAGCCTGCACAGGAATTTTAGCTGAAAGGAGACGAAAGGCCACAGAATAAAGCTGGTATTGAGAAAAAAAATAATTAAAAATCAACAAGGATGTGAGAAGTCTGAGCCAAAGATGTCTCCTAGGATGCCTGTGGGACAGGCAGCACGCTCCTGAGGCCATGGGGCACCTCCCAGAGCTGTCAGCTGAGCAGCTCTGCTCCCACCACGCTGGGATGGGAGTTTTCTTTTGGGTGCTGTTAGAGGGAGAGGCCTCAGTTGGGAGAGATGGAGCAGGGAAGCAGATCTGTAAATCACAAGGGACTGGGAAAGGGAATTCGAGTTTGGGGCTGTAGGTGAGGTTGCACAGAGACAACATGAACACACAGAGAGGAGCAGAAGAGAGAAGCAGGTGCAGAAGTCCCTGGAGAGTGGGGCAGTGAAGAGGAGCATCTGCAGAAGGAGACCTGAGCAAGGAGGAGAAGCCTGTGGGTCACCAAGAGAGGATGGTGGGTGGCTCCATGGGGGCCTGGCCAGTGAAAAGACTCAGGTGGGGTCCTCAGGGCTGTGCACTGCTCCTTGTGGTTTCACGGGCTGCTCTGCAGAGGTCTCTTGCTGGTCTCTGACTTTCTTCCTCTGTCTTCAGCTGCTCTGCCCTCCTTGCTCGGGTGTGAACAAACACCAGGGAGGCAGAGGACAGGCTGGGACATCCTGCATTCTCCTGCAGCACTTGAAAGATCAGCATTATTGAAACCCAAAGAAGAAGAAGAGGTGTTGAAGGCTGTCAGAGTCAGGCAATCAGTCAGGCAGGTGCACTGAGGAGCACAGAGAGCTGGGAAGGAAGGGGCAGAACAGCAAGAGGCTTTCCTTGGGCTAGCAAACACTTGGGTTGCACAGCTACAGGCTTCATCATCACCCTACTCCCCCGGTTTCAGTTTTCAGAGACAGCATGGTTTTAGTCCTTCATCATCCTGTCAGTCTGGTCCAGATGGCAGAGACTCAGAGCAAAGCAGTTATTCACCAAGAGAGGCATTGGAAAAGGACAGTCTCTCTCTCTCTAAAAGCAGTAAAGTTGCATTCAGTGAACACTGCACTGTGTCTAAGAGCAGTAAGGGCTGGACTGATGTAAAATGAAGGTGGTCCTGTCATTTTGGTCATTCTTATGTCTGCATTTTATGTATAGTTTCTATAACTCTGAATAGTACAAATTTTTGTTTATCATAGGCTCCTGTCCTTCAAAAATTGTGGGAATACTTTCTCTGGCCAAATAAGTGTCCCTGGTTGCTCTTTCCATTAATTCTCTCAGTCTTTACTGAGGGGCAGAAAGATAGGGATGCTTAAATTTCTAGATCATTAAGATTGGAAAAGACCAAGTCCAAAATGTGCTTTTTTTCCAGTCATTCAGATTGGAAAAGACCTGTGAGCCCATGGAGTCCAACCCAGCACCTCCATGTCCAACACTAAACCATTCTATGGCTCCCACCTGCCGTATCTTGATGACTTATAACATTTCCAGGGATGGTGATTTCACCACTTCCCTGGGCAGCCTGCTCCAATGCCTGATCACCCTTTCAGTGAAGAAATGTTCTCTGATACCCAATCTAACCATCCCCTGGTACAATTCCTAAGACTTCCTTTGGTGATGCTCGCTCCAATTCAGAGCACAGGCACCTGCTCGAGTTTTGGGCTGATCTCTTTGAGGTGCAGAGGTCGTCAGTGCACTGAAACCCTCGCTGCCTCATTTCTTTGCCAGAACGCCATAACTCATTCCCGGAGCTGCTCCAGGATGTGCTGGCGGATGGATGCGGCTGTGACAGACAGAGCCGCTCCAGGCGGGCGCGCTGCGGGCGGGCGCGGGGCTCATCCCGGAGGGCGGGCAGGGATCGCAGCGGCTGCGGGGAGCGCTCCGGGAGGGGCGGCGGCGGCGGCGGCGGCTGCAGCGCGGGGCCGCGGCCGCCCGGGGGAGCGCAGGCACCGCCGCCCGCGCCGCGCTCCGCCCGCGGGGCTCCGCGGGCCCTTCCAGGATAAAGCACTGCCCCCCTTCCGTGCCTTACACCAATTTTAACTTTCCCCCCTACTTCTCTCTCTCTCTCAATCTCTCTCTCTTTCTTTTTTTTTTTCCCCCCCCATTATCGAAGATCTCAAATATTCCGAGAGAGGTTACAAAATGTGTTTACTTACAAATTTGGAAGTAGCGACAAGACGCAATGCAGTGAATTTGTCATCTGCTCATGACTAGCAGATGGTCCTCCTTCTTTTGCAAGCGAACTGCGTGAGTCACATCTCGCCTGGTTTGTAGGATCGAGCCGAGGCGCTCCCTGGCACCGGGGCGGGCAGAGCGGCCCATCCCGGTCCTGCCGCCTGCCCACACAGGCAGTGGGCTCCCTGGCACTGGCTGGATCCCACCGTGCCCTTTGGAAAGGTTCCTCATCCCTCCTGCTTCCACGGCAGATCGATGCGGGTGCACTGCTGTCTATGGAGACTGCTCCACGTGGCTCTCGCAGTGCAAGGGGATCTTTAAATGGGAGCACGTTGCATTAACATTTTACAGACGAGCTGATAGAGAAAACTGTGAGTTATGCTTGGACAGACTCATTTTTTAGCTGTGGATGAAGCCAAAGAGGGAAATGCAAGAAAGCCGGATGAGACCCTTTTGGCTGGAATCAGTGCTGCTGCAGACCGGTGTTGCTGTGAAAACCCGAGTTCCCTGCATCAAGGCATGATGCCTTGAAGGTGGTTCTGAGCTGTGCTCTTAGTCAATAATAAAACAAAACAAAATTAAATTAGAATAGTGCAACTCTCCATTGGTTTAGAGCCGAGGCGCTCCCTGGCACCGGGGCGGGCAGAGCGGCCCATCCTGCCCACACAGGCAGTGGGCTCCCTGGCACTGGCTGGATCCCACCGTGCCCTTTGGAAAGGTTCCTCATCCCTCCTGCTTCCACGGCAGATCGATGCGGGTGCACTGCTGTCTATGGAGACTGCTCCACGTGGCTCTCGCAGTGCAAGGGGATCTTTAAATGGGAGCACGTT
Organism: Emberiza elegans; assembly: GCA_024865655.1. Lineage (NCBI taxonomy): Eukaryota > Metazoa > Chordata > Aves > Passeriformes > Fringillidae > Emberiza > Emberiza elegans. Next base: position 3,563,694 of record JALJVW010000163.1, read on the forward strand.
GCATTAACATTTTACAGACGAGTTGATAGAGAAAACTGTGAGTTATGCTTGGACAGACTCATTTTTTAGCTGTGGATGAAGCCAAAGAGGGAAATGCTAAAAAGCTGGATGAGACCCTTTTGGCTGGAATCAGTGCTGCTGCAGACCAGTGTTGCTGTGAAAACCCTGCATCAAGGCATGACATGTTGAAGGTGGTTCTGAGCTGTGCTCTTAGTCAGTAATAAAACAAAACAAAATTAAATTAAAATAGTGAAACTCTGCATTGCTTTAGAGGTCTGTGCAGAGCTTACAGAACTGGAGTTGGTAGTCCTGTTAAACAGATAAGGCTCAATTTTATTACAGGTATGTTAGAAAGTTGTTTTACAAGATCTAACATTCTTTCCTGCCTTCCCTCTCTGGTTTGAGCTGATTTCTCTTGATAGCTTTTCCTCAGTTATGACACATTCCTGCTTTTGTCTTATCGTGTAAATCTGCATGATTGGTTTTCCTCAAGATTTGTGTCTCTGCGTCTGTGTGTTCTTCACAGCAGAGCAAGTTTAAATGATACAGAAATGACATACCAAGAGTGATGGGGAAAATTCAGGGAAGATATCAACCTGAAAATGTTTTGAAATGTTTTTTTTGCAAAGTGGACAGGTTTCAGGTTGACAGGCTCTTTTAAAATGAATTCATTTCCAAAGCTGACACTTATTTATATGCCATAATACTTGTGGCTCTTTGCTGAATGCAAGAGTTCCACTCTCTCACACCAGCCATGGGTAAATTGTGCACTCCTGCCAGATGCTCACGTTTGCACAATGTGAGACACAAAAATTGTGCTTGACATTCTGTAGGTAGCAAAGTCCATGTGAATAATATAAAGAAAGTGTTGGGTTTCCTTGGTTTTCAGTTTCTTCTGGAATGTTTCCTTGCCTGGTTTTCATAGAAAAGCACTCCAGATTAAGGCACTCTTCATAGGTAAGAACAGAGAGACGGTCCTCTTGTTTCTGAAAGAACTGCTAAAATCTGCAGAGGACAGTGAGGAAACTCATGTCAGCCTGGTAATAAATCCAAACCTGGCACCAGGAGCTCTGATCTGGAGATCCTGGAGCTGTGACCAACCTGTGAGCACCATGGCACAGCCACAGTCCCTCACTGACATTTCCTCCAGAGTCCTCTGTTTCAGAGGTCAGATGCTGCCCTGGGAATTGCCTCCCTGCAAGGAGACAGAGCTTGAGCTGTCTCCTCTCTCTGAGCTCCCCATCAGTAGCCGTGAAGGTGCTGGTGCTGAATTGTCATCCAGAATGTGGGAATGAGAGAGGAAGGAGAATTGAGGGCTGGTTGTAATGGAAACAAGAGTGGGTTGCTTGCAGAGGTGGATTGTCTTCAGGTTTGGGAAGGGTGACATTCATGGGGGGCCCCTGGGGACTTCAGTGCATCTAACCAGCATCAGGAAAGCCCTCCAAGGTGCCAAGAATAGGTTTGTCCTCTTGGTCCCTGAAATGAGCCTCCTCTCTCCTCTCATTGCTGCCAATAAATCCAGGATTAGGAAGCTGACAGCCGCCCACATGCTCTGGAAGAACACAGTGACCACATACAAAATTTATAGCCTACAATATTGCTGTAGGTGGGGATAGAAAATACTTTTGTGGGGTTTTTAGGCTTGGGATTCCCCGTGGGTGCTGGCAGTGACATATCCTGATACATTATCCCCCTCCCTGCAGTGAGGCGTGCAGGAGGAGAGGGAAGGTGTGCTCCGTGTCAGTGCAGAGTCCCAGGGGTTGATGTTGTCCCAGGTGCTCTGGCCAGGTGCAGGTTACCTGTGTTTGATGCAACTCGAGCTTGGCTTTTGCTCCACAGTCAGATCCATCTGCTTTGGGTCAGTGCTGTTCTCTTTTTACTGTCCAAACCCCACAGCCCTGGCTGGTTGCCCTCTTGGGCGGCCTCTTTCACCACGTAAAACCCTCCCTTGGAGCCTCAGCAGATAAATACATAGATACTATAAATGCTATACAGATAACTACATGGATGGGGAGCAGGCCATGGGCTTTCTAAAACATGGGCACCACAGCTGGTCAGCTTTAGCCTGGTGGCCTTTCATTGCTAACAACATGCACTGCTTGCCCCTCATCACTGTTGTTTCGCCAGCTTTGGTGACCCCCATGCTCACAGAAGGGAAGGAGGCAAAAAGGAATGCTTGAAAAGGTCCATGGAGGCCCAAGTGTGAAGCCTGCAGGAGGAAAATTAATTCAACAGAGGTTGTGAATAGAAAGGAGTGGCATAGTGAGCTCCCACAGGCTCGACATTCCTTGGTTTCTGCAATGTCTGGGATCTGGACCTGAAAATCCTGGGTAAAATCATAGCTAAGGGAGATGAAGTGGGAAAAGCTCTCACCTCTGTCTTCTTTGTTGCTGTTGGAAATGGAGAATCACAGCTGTGAAATTTAGATGCTAGCCAGCCAGCTTCTGTGAGATTTCACCTCTGAGCTGAAGCTGGCTTGTATTGGGCAAGTCTCTCATTACTTTTGGGTAATTCACTGGGATGAATGCAAAATACAATTCATTCCAGCAAAAGAAGAGCTGCATCTCCATTGGAGGTGCTTTGGGTAAATGGGAAGCTCCAAGATACGTGTTCTGCAACTAACAGTGAGAACTTAAATAAGATACCTGGGAAACTGAAAAATGAGCAGCCACTGGAAAACCCATCATCTCAATGTTGGATTTTCATGAGGCAGGGGCTTGGAAATAGATGATATTTAAGGTCCCTTCCAACCCAGGCCATTCTGTGATTCTGTGAGATTTGGGAAAGGGCAGAAACCCAGATGCAAACCCAACAGAGCTATCTTGCTTCTAAGTTATTTAGTTTAAAGCTAACTCAAGGAGAGCCATGCAAACTCCTCATGGAAACTAGATAAGCCTATGGATAAAATAGTAAAGAAAAACTTCAAAACTTGCTGCTAAATAACTATAATGAAACAGAGAGATGTCCTGATTGTACTAACACATGACAATATCCAGTCCCTACACCTAATCCATGCCCCAGATTCCAGCATAAAATCATGAGTGTATTCAGCTATTTCAAACAGACCTTGCCAAGACCAACTGCTTCATGTTTAATGCATGCTTTGTGTATCTCAGGTAGAGAAAACACAATAGAGTGGCAGATCATACCCAGAAACAGCATTGCATTTCTGGATTTCCAGACCTGTCTTAGCCTCAAGCAAGGGAGAAGTTTGTACAGCAGTTAACATGATTAGGCATGACTGACGCCACATGTGTCCTAGGCTGGAAGAACTGCTAAATCTCTACATTTTGCCCAGTCATGTCACTGAAAGTGATTCCATACACCTGAAGAAGATTGCTACACCCAAATGTTTATTTTTCTGGTGATACTGGTTGACCCACTTTTGCCTACCAGGGGAAGTACAAGCTGTTCCTACCCAAATGTCCTGAGACCATCCCAGATGAGCTTTCAGACCTGTTTGAAGTCATACTCTGGGTCCAGCCTGACAGAGAACTGAGCTCAACACCTTGCACTCCCTTTTCCAGCAGGACATAGAACTTTGTGTGCCTGGCTGCAGCTCCGAATTGAAACCAAATCTCCCAAAAAGTAACCCAAGGATTTGACTTTGTCAGGAAAGAAGATGTGATAAGAATGTGGCTGCCTTCGAGGGCAGATAAGGGAGAGCTTCTGGTCCTGCTGCATGGCAGATCTCCTGCTGGGAAGTCCTGTGGGAGGAAGGAGTGTAATTCTGTGGGACCAGCATTATGGATGAACTCAGCATCCACTACTGGATGTGAAATAGCCCCTTGAAACTGAATCCAGCTCTTCTCAATCTCCAAGAGAGAACTGTAGTTTTGCTAGGAAAAGGAAAACTAAGCCTGTGGTCTCAAGGGATATGAGATACACATTTATTGTTAATTTGTATATTTGCCTTGCTGCAAATGTCATCTAAAGCCGTGTAGGAGGAACGTATCTGGAAGGTTTTTTTTCCAAATTTGTTTTATTTGGTGTAGACACTCTCTGAAATAAACCTGAAGGCTAGGAGGGGTAGGAGGGGTGGAGGCTGGGCTTGAACCTTAATCCCATGAGTGTTCTCAGCCCCATGGGCTCTGGCTGCACAGCCCACACAGGGCTCCCCAAATTATCTCAAAAGACAAAGTGATGGGGATCGATGTGGCTTGTAACTTCTTCCTTAACTCCCTTGGTATTGATGTTTTCTAACAAGAGATCCAAACTGTGACAAGGGAAATGAGTGAAGAAAGACCTTTTGAAAGAGGAGCAAAATTGGAGCTGGTCCAAGCATCTGTAATTAGCTAATGGCTGTGAATATTTATGAAATCTCCCAGCAGTGGCAGTGAAGGGCTGATCCCAGAGAAGTGGACGCCCTCTTCCTTGATGTCTTTAATCCTTGCAGTCCCAGCTGCCATGGCTCGAGTTTTGGAAAACCCCACCCTCCTTCTGGCCTCTGATCAAAATCAATATTTCAGAGGGAATGCAGAAGAGCAAAGGAGTTAAACAAAAGTTCAGATAAGCATAACAAATACTGGAAAGATGAGCTCCTCCAAGCAGAGTGCTCTAGAAAGCACTCCTGTTAATCTGGGCAAGGCTCTCATCAATTGCTCTGTGCAGGAAGAGCTATTATTGGACTCATAAGGAGGTAAGAGATTTATTTCCTCAGCTGCATGGAGTCATGCTATGAGATATCATTAAGTAAGAATAATTAGAATTTGAACTTTTAACATACAAGATTTGTAGGTTCTCCTGTGTTTCCAGTCCTTTCCTAAGTGGTAGTCAGGATTTCTGTACCATTGAACTACATAATCCTTACAAGTAACTTTTTTACATCTAAGTGGCTGTGTTGATCTCCATTTGAGCATCTGTAGATGAACTTGGTAATCAATACTTTGGTGTGATAACAAAATAAAATATTGAAGTGTATTTTAATTTGAGCAGTTCGGTGGCGATCCAGTAATGTGGATTTCATTTTCCTGGCAATACCTTACTGCAGTTAAGACATATCCCAGAGAAAAAGTGATGGTAAAATCCAGAATGGTCACATCAGGTTAATTGGTTTCACAGTTGCAATGGCAATATGAGGAGCTTGCACTAATGCGCAGAGCTGAATTTTCAGGGTGTGGGAAGCAAGTGTGCAAAGGGTCTGATGATTAACTTTCTGGCACCAGTTGCTTTTCTGTCACACTGCAATCATTACTTCAGGCAAAAACAAATCATTCTGTTGCTTCATCGGCAGAAAAAAGCCCAGTCCAGCTCCATCTTCTGCCAAGCCTGAGCCTTCTCTTTCCTTCTGGGCACAAGGAGGGTCTGTGGCAGCACTGTGGAAGAGACCAGAATGAGGTGCCAGGAGAGCAGAGGTCCCAGTGCCCAGTGAGGTTTTTGTGATGGGGTGGAGCCCAGGGGACATCCATTCCGCTGTAACATTTGACATCTACTGATCTCAAGTGTTTCGTTTTGCAGAGCAACAAATAGATTTTTTTTCCATTTTCAGAGCCCCAGTCTTGATTTCTTGTAAATCTGAGTGTTATTCATGTCTGGACCACAGCTGATCATTGCTAATTTTGATGCAGAGTTTGACTTCCCCTCCAGAGCAAAGGGTTTAATGCTTTTCTTCAAAGGCAGTGCAGATGGTTTATTGAGTGTCAGAGATCCAAAGAAGCTTAAATGGATAAATTTTTAAATGAAGTCCAGGACTTAAAGAGACTGGCTGATTTTTAGTAGGTAAAGCCAATTTAGAACATGGCCACTGCCACAGTGACCATGGGATCAAACTGGATTGGGATCCTACAATCCTTCTGCCTATTCCCACCCACCTTCCTACTGAATAGTGGCTGGGCTGACACTTTTTTTGGCTTCCATTGATGCTGCTATACAACAGAAAAATAGTCATATGCTTCATTTTAAGGTTCCTGAATCAGGAAGATACAATCATTAATGGGAATGATTTATACAAAGCTGTTAATTGATGAGCCAGGAGAGAACAGAATTTCTTTCCTGAAGAGCAACATTGAACAGGTCATGTCAGGAAGGAGACAGAACATCACTGCTGTGAGATAACTGTTTTTAAATGTGGTTGGTTTACCAATAATAGAGTCACAGGAAGGTTTGTGTTGGAAGGGACCCTAAAGATCACCCTGTTCCAACTCCCTGCCATGGGCATGGACACTTCCCACTAGAGCAGGTAAAAGAGAGGGTAGAGAAGAGAACCCCTGTGGGAAGGCAGGTGTGGTACAGTGTGAGAGGCAAGGTGGTGCTGGGCAATCCTGAAAGCACAGGAAGTCTCAGAAATGGGAAGATCCAAGGGGAAAAGAGTGGCACAAATACTCACTTAAAGCAGGTGAAGGTGTTGCAGCAGATTTCCTTTAACCTGAGTAATTCCATGCCAAGGTACCTCCCCAGCCACGCGTCCTTGAGTGTCCTGCATAAACATAACTACACATTCTTCCCCAAAATTTTCCCAATAATTGCAATGGTCCAGAATAATAAATTGCAGCTATTGTAAAACTAATATTAATCTGTATCACATCTGCATCTCTTAAACACATGCCATTCCAAATTCTTGGTGGTTTTGTCAGTCATGTGCCCTGAAACACTTTCAATGCACTAAGAAGAATCATAAAAACTCCAAATCAGGTGTTTAGATCTCCACAACCATGCTAGCTTGAAAGAAATTCAACCTCCCAGGCAGAGAGCCAGGTTCTGCTATTGCGAAAAATGGTTCTCCTGCATGTGCTAGGGGATTAAATGTTCCTCATGTTCTAGGCAAGGACACTGTAGGCTTTCCAATGGTGATAAAATGCAAATTTCACCCATAAGTCTTTCTGTTGACAGGGAGGATAACAATCTACCTCTATGTGTGTGTGTGTGTGTGTATGTATGTGCATGCTTAAAAATTTTAAAAATTAAAATCTGTCGGGGAAAGGGAGTGTAAAAGGGAATGATTTCTCCAGTTTTTTTTTTGAGACAAATATACTGAATTGCAATAAAAATTTACCTAATCTTTAAGTCACTTAAACTGTAGTGTTTAGTATGAATATGGATATGGAGCTTGTGGCTCATCAAAGTATAGGGGCTGTATTGACACGTGAAGTATTGGATCGAGAAATTAATTTTGCAGGATCAGAGACAGAGTCACAACACAAACAAAATAAAGAAAGTCCAATAACAGGAAAGGCAGAGCATCTCTATTAGCTATGACTGATTTTCCATTGCCCTACATCCTTGGTAGCAATTAGGTGTGGCTATAAAATGCTGCTAAAAGACTAAATGCAATAGCTGGTCTGCACTGACTTGGCTGAACGTTTGAGCTGCTCTGGGTGGATTAAACTCTGCAGTCACAGAGGGAGAAATTTTCAATTTGCAACTGAGAGCATTCAGATTTTAGTGAATCAACACGAGCAAATTGACTTTTATTACCAATATTCCCAATGCATCATAGCCCCAGGACACATGGTGTCCAGGAGTGCCCTTGCTCACAGTCTGCCCCTGAACTGCCTTTCACAGGACAGGAGTTGATTTGGCAGCAGGGCTTGCACCACTGCTGACAAGGGCTTTTTGAAAAGCTGGGCACAACAGTCTGAAAGGCGATGCACAAGCCAAGTTAATCCCCTTCAGCAGAATTGGTTCTCAGCCCTCACCTGTGGTTTTACCAAAAAATAACCAGGGCGTTTAAAACGTATTTTGAACCTTTGTCAGAGAGATGAGTTCAAGAGCTCTTGCAGCACTCTGCCCATCTGCTTGCAACGGGAGTGAAGCCCCACATGGCAAACCCCACCTGCACATGGATGCTGAGCCTCTGTTTCCCTCTGTAGGGTGGTGTCCACTTGCCTCAGACGGAGATTTAGACAACTTTCAGCGAGAGGGACCCTGCCATGGTGCTGGCTGCAGGGAAATCCAAAGCAGAAGCGTTTCTCATGGATAGATTCTGCACTTTACACAAAATGTGTTGTGACACATTATCTCCTCACCATGTAGCAAAGTGTACTTTGCAGCAATTGAGGAGATTCAGTTAAATCCAGCCTGTACTTGTGCTCGGGCTCGTTATTTATAGCAAGTGTGGGAGTGTGTTGGCCCCTTCTGACAGCATATCATGGCCATCTTAAATCCTGAGAGCACTTTTTTGTTGTTGTTGTTGCCACAGTAAATGTTTAAGAAGTTTGATCTCGAATTTGTGAGTGATTTGGAGACCAGTCTGTTCATGACACATTAACAAAATTAGAGCAGGGAATGTTTTGCTGAAGGAGCTCTCGTGCTTTCCTAAGGAGTGAGGTTGTTGGGAGTGTGCTCCCTGCGGTGTGTGCTGCCAAGGCATGGCCTCCACAGCCCACAGTGATGCCTGTGGATGTGTTTGCCCATGGTATTTCAAAAAAAATATTTACTGAACCAGCCTAAGAGATTTAGAAAATCAAATCTCAAGGTGTTAGAGAGGGCACTTGGTATGCTCACCAGTGAGCATAGCCAGAAGAAAAAGGGTTAATTTTGCTTCAAGAAGAAGACATGGAAGTAATTTTTTTTCTTGCTAATTAAATATGAAACTGACTAACGGTATGCAAGTGTAATTTTCTTATCTTATTAGCCATGTTCATTTCTGAAGTGAATAACTACCAGCACTGGTACAGTATATGGGCAGAATAATAGTCAAACTGATTTTTACTTTAATCTCTGAATACAATTAGCATAATTTAAACTGTTATAAGCTACAGCAGATAGAAATCACATTATAGAGACTGTAGGTGGAGAGGTGGGTGGTCACATGCAGAGGGAAAACTGGAAGAGCACTTAAAATACAGCCAAATAATAAGCATTCAGGAGAATGTAGAGCTACATCGAGTTGAAAGGCACATTATTTCAAGAGATGGGGGAAGAAAAGTGGAAAATCATGAACAAGGTTCAAGGACTTCTACTACTGCAGGGCCTGATCCCAAGCAATGCAGTTGTAAGAGATGTAGTTCATACAACTGTTTTATGGGGCATGAATCCCAAATTCCATTTTGGGAATTTTCTCTCCTCCCGTCAGAGGAGGGAACAGCCCAGTGGAGACAGACAGATCACATCTTGCCTGAGCAGATGAAAAGAGAAGAAGTCAGGATATGATGGGGGAAGGAAAGAGGCAGGTCAGATGGGGAACCAGAGAGATGGACCACGGCTGTAAAGCGTGTGTTTGAGTGAATTGTGCATGAGAGCAGGGATAGAAGAAGGAAAAGAAGAGAGAAAGGATGGGCTGAATGAGGAGACTGGGTCCGGAAATCCTGAATTGTAGGCTAGGACTGACTGAACAGTCAGCACCAATGAGTGTGGGAGGAGAGTGACAAGAGCAAGGAGAGGAGACAGGGACAAGTTGGTGAGGATAAACCCAGGCTTGAGGAGAGTGGAAAGAAGGTGCTGCCTGACAGAGCTGGGACGCTCACATCATCCTACTCCTCTGCTGTCAGCAATATCAGCATACCCAGACAGACTCTGAGAAGCCATTCTAGATCATCTGCCACTGCAGCCATGGAGAAGAAAGGATTACAGCTGAAAACTCTGGAAACATTCTGAACTCTTTTTCCTTTCAAATGCCTCCTTGCCCTCCCCATTTACACCCTGTACTAGTTTCTGCAGTGTTTTTGAGCAAGTAACAAAATTAAGCCCAGGAATCTAGCCTGTTTAACCAGTAATAATCTGATGTTGGCCATAATTAAATTATGGCCCCTTTTTAATTGTTGCAAGGAAATTGAAAGGATTTATTATTTAGTACGGAGTGGTCTGAAATGTTGCCAAGCTGTACAGCATGTATTAATCTTTGGGTAAATTTTATCTGTATCCTGACAATTTACCCAGATCATGTTGTTTGAAAAGAACTAGAAATGTTCTTCATCATAGCATGACTGAGGGTATTCTGCAGCCAGGCCTTACTGCTGGAGTACAGAACATGACTCTGACGTCTTCTTCACATCACATTGATAGATTTCCTATCATAAAGAAATTTCTGAAGTATAGAACATGGACCTCACTCCTGGGTGGCTGTTCCTTTGTTGCAGTGCTCTCTGCTCTTTGAAACTTCTTCCTACCAAAAAAAAAAAAAAAAAAAAAAAAAAGAAAAGAAAAAAAAGCAATCTCCAGACTTTATTCACTGCTACATAATAGAAGGTGGTGTCAGCAAATGGCACTTACAAAAGCAGCCTTCCAGATGGGGAAACATCAAACTGGAAGTCCAGTGACTTGGGTGATGATCTCTGGTTGCCCAGAAGGTTTTCAGATAGAGGTGAAAATATTCTGCTTTTTTGAATCAGCCCCACTTGCATTTTTACAATGAATTTGGCACAGCTACACTGAGGTATGGACTGTACTCTGTGTGTGTGTGTGTGTGTGTGGACAGAGATTGGCCAGAAAATCTCAGAATCATTAATTAAATCAATGTATATCACCTCCAGAAATAAGTGCACTGAGCAGTGTTTGTAGATGAGCAGCACATGTAAAGATCCATACATGCTGTGCAGCTGTGCTTTTGGCAAAGATAATAGATACTTCCTGAGCAGACTTTCAAGGCCTGATTTTTGTTTACTCAATTAATATTTGCTGTATTTAATGCACCAAGAAAAAGCATTGCAATTGCTCTGAAGCACTCTGTTGCAAAAAAATCATCAAAGTCAGCACAGTAATTGTTTGGTGGATTTTTTTTCCCATTTTTCTTGTAATTTTTGTATTTCATAGACTTTTAAATGAGATTAACCTTTAATGGACATGCCTAGAACACAGCTAGTGACATCTGTCTGAGAAAGAGATTTACAAATACACAAGTGTATGTATTTCTAAATATGACAATGAAGGCAGCAAGTAAATCGTGTCAGTGTATATTTAACACTCTCTAGTTCTGCTATTCCATTTAGAAAAAAAAGTTATGAAAGACTACGAAGTGCTAACGAGGACAGCCCTCACCAAGCCCAAACTCTTAGGAAATAGCAGCAGTCCTGCAGCACTGCATTTGTCTCTCAGTGCCAGGGCTCTATATTTAACAAGCTTTCCCCAGCTCCCACACCCAGATGAATTCATTGGAATGCAGTAGGAAAGCAAAAGCTCATCTGACTCATTAGGAGGCTCATATGCAATTACCATCAATTAAAAATTCCTTCTAGAGCCACCGTGTGAATTTGGGTGTGCTGAAAGAAATGAAATCATCAGGATCTCTGTGAGCAGGACTTAGCTTTGCATGGAGCTCAGGACAAAGTGAGATTTGATTAATCTGCAAAAACAATTAGCTGATGTGCTGAGAACGTGTGGGATCCCCAGAGAACTGTGTCTGATGGAGTTTTACACCTTTCACTTCACCTTCTGTGTCTTGCAAGCAACAGAGCCAAAGAAAAGCTTCTCTATATTGGGAATGTATTGAAAAAAACCTGAAACTGTTGTAACAACATGTTTTGTTGATATGAAATTATTTTCTTTCTCTTTTCACCAGCCGCTAGTGAGGAAAAAAAAAGTTTAGAGGTGGAAGTGTAATGACAAATGATTTACAGATGGATTCCATTTTCACTGTATTCCCATTAAGATGGGTTGTAAACACTTCACTTTCTTAGCCCAAGATGTTTCTCAGAATCTGTTCTGTTTAGGTTTAACTTGTTAGATTTGGAATAAGCTCTTCAAAAGACTGAGCAGCTCTTGAGCCAACCCAACAGAATTGAGGTGCCTCTGTCATAAACTTTCATTGAAAAATTTTATCTTAGCACAAATTTTACCTGTGCATCCGATATTTTAACACTATTGAATGTTTATGTCCTGTTGATTAAGCCTTTTATTAAAACTTTGGAAACAATAAAACAGAGCAATTAAAAGTATAGGTATATATAATTTCACCAGCATTTTAGAAGTTGATACAATAAAACAAGCATGTGCTTATGCTATACTTATCTGTATTCACTATTCATAAGAAGCAGTAAATTCCACTTTTATCTGTTAAACAGGATAATACCTAGATATCTAAGATTGTTGTATTGCTTCTTTTTGAAAAATAAAAATGGTAAAACCCTCCAAACTTTAACTGTGAGTACTTTAGAGCGGGAGCTGCCATTTCTGTCACTATTTATGTTCTGGTGGTGCCAAGAGGATTCTTATGTTTAGGTCTTTAAAAGCTTATAATGACACAGAATTTCCACAGGTGGAAAGCACCCAGAGATCCACCAAAACCTATAGAAGCTGCACAAATAATAAATAATAAACAGCCCTGGAGTGCAGAACTGATCTCAGAATAAAGATGGACAGATCCTTTTACTTCCTGCTCATTGTGTCTTAGGATAAATAAGAGAGCCCAAACAAATCCTTTTAGTTTTGTGTGCGAGTTTGTTTTTTTTTAATAAATGCAAGGTTGTTCAAAAAGTTTGGTCTGAGTTTGAATGTTGGGTCTAATTCTTCTTGGAACATTGTGTAGAAATTTTGATGGAGAGAAAAAATAATCCAAATCTCTATGCATTTTTACAGAGATCATAATGTAATTTATTTCATGCCTGCAGCAGTAGTTAGTCTGTGGGGACAAGCAGGACTGGGATGCTCAAAAATCCCTAGAGCTGATATTTAGATATACCTATGCACTGAGACCTAACAATTGACTAAACATGGTAGAAGTCTCAAGGAAAACATTTGAAGTTAGTTTGAATATAGAAACATGTATATTCTTATACAAGGGAAGAGCAAGAAAGAGAAACTTTCAGTTAGAGAACAAATCTGGTCTCATAGAACTCAATTTTACCTGTACATTTTAACATTTTTCAATGTATAGGTTTTTGTCCAATGGGTTATCTACAAATAAACATATACTGATTTTGCTTTTACATTAAAAGTCCCTCCAGGTAAGAGGAGCAACCCAACTGAAAACCAGAAGTCAAGAATCTTGTTTCACTTACATAAACTGAACATAGACTGATATTTTTCCTACCATTTCCATTTTTTATTGTTTCTCAATTAAAAGGGTGCCAAGCTAGGAAATGTGACAGCAAAGCAGAGAGGTGGTTTTATCAACAGTATGCATGCTGCTTTTTTGGAAACATATCTACAAGATTTATTTCCTGGTAAATCTTCTGCTCTGAACTTGTGTGATTTGCAGAATAAAGTGGAGCTGAGGGGTGGGAGAGAATTTATTTATCAGGAACATTTGAGAACGGTTACCACGGTGAAAGAAACAGAAGACAAAAGATCCATTAATTTAATCATCTTTGATCATTTGCAGGCTTTGTTTGGATGTGTTTGTATCTTGGAAAAATTAAGAGTGTGCAGATGATGCCAATCAGAAAGGCACTCTCCTCCAAGATCAATTTGATTGAATTCACATGAGGGGAAAAATAAACGTTTGAAGCCAAAATCAGTGTGACACCGCTGATGTTCCAGGGGGAGCTGAAGTCCCTCTATATCCATAAACACTGAACATGTCTTGGGTCACAAGGCAAACAAATCAGATTTTTGCAGCCAGTTTACAAAAGACCTTTGGAGCACTTTAAGAAAGGGTGATTTCCACCACGGCATCCAGTACCACATGGAAGAACCAAAGAGGGAAAAGTATCATTGCCATCAGTGCCTGCAACAGGGGGCTTCAGAAGGGAGAAACTTCTAGAAACCTGGTTATTTCCTAGCAAGCTCTGCAGGCTCCTGACTAGCTTTTGGACAAAGCTCTTGGTTTAAATTATGTTAATCTTCTTCACAGGCTAGGGATAAGCAACTTTCTGATTACATGAACAAAATAAGAAAATAGTGGCACAAAGTCTCTGTGGACATAAATCATTGTGATACCCTTGAAAGCCAACACACAACAGACAATTTCATTTGCTATCCAGCTTGTTCTAAAACAGGCAAAGAATGTTAAAATTCTTCTTTTTGTGTTCAGATTAAATCCTGCAAATTTGCCATGGAAACCATTTTTTTTTTCCTTCCCTTCCTTTTCACAGTTCAGTAATAGCAATTCTTCCAGAGAAGGGAGGTTTGAGCATTGTGGTTTGGGGTGGGGTTTTTTGGGGGTGGGATGAAGGGAAAACATGGGGAGGGGAAGAGGCCAGAATTTGTTAGCTCTCAGAAATGAGTTCACATCCCCAAGGTCTGGGTGTTGAGTGCCAGCAAAGGACAGATGCTCCTAACAGTTGGAGCCGTGCAGCACGGAGGAGGGAGCCATCCTCCAGAAGCCAAGAAGCCACCCTGGGAAGCAGGCAGGCCTGGGATGACCCACTTCAGGCAGAGATGGAGCTCCCCTGGCTCTGAGGGCTGACTCACTGGCCCTGTTTGATCCCACAGCAGCAGGAAGGGAACGCCAGGACAGCAGCCCTGAGTGGGGATAAGGCCAGGGCGGCGTGGCAGGGAGGCAGGGTCACCCCAGATCTGCCACCCACCCCTGTCAGCCACCAGCCAGGGTGCTCAGCCAGGCTTCTGAGCTCCTCACAGGCTCTACCTGGGCTTTTTAAATTTTTTTTTGGAGGAAAAAGCTGATTTTCACAGCATGCCTACACTGCTGTTTCCAAAGCATGGGTTGCTTTTATCCCCACGTTCAAATTGACCTGTTACACAATATCTCAATGAGTAATCCAAAGGTTTTAATACAAAAAGGCAAAGAGAAGGACATGGGGAGGAGGTAAGAGAAAAGGCAGCTGGGGTGGACTTGGTCCCCCATTTTAATTATCCCATATGGAATTTTTCTCATAGAATCATCGAGAACCTTGAAGATCAGTGAGTCCAACCATTAACCCATCACTGCCAAGTTCACCACCAAACCAGGACCCCAGGCACCGCATCTGCACATCTTTTAAATGCCTTCAGGGATGGCAATTTCCCCACTTCCCTGGGCAGCCTGTTGTAATGCTTGACAAACCTTCCAGTGACTAATTTTTTCCAAATATCCAATCTGAACACCCCTGGTACAACTTGAGACAGTTTCCTCTTGTACCATCACTTGTTGGGCAGGAGAAGAGGCTCGTACCCACTTCACTATAAGCTCCTTTCAGAAGTAAATTGGAGGTCCATTTTTTAATGGGATGCAAAACTGGAATCAATTCTATCCAGTTTTTACTCTGTGAGGACTTTATCTGGGTGACAGATTAAATAGCCAGAGTAAATTGCTAGAGTCAGGCTGCCCCTTACCAGCCCTCTAACAGAACATTCAGGTCCATCTGTCTCTGTTCCCCATTTCTTGGCGCTTCCATTTCTTTCACAGGTGGACTTTCCATGTCCTTTTCTCCTGATGGAGCATTTCCTTATCCTTCTGTTGGCATCATGTCACGTCTGTTTGTTTATACCAGACATGAGGGGTTTTTATGGTGCCTCATCAACCACATTGAAATTTTCGGAATGATTTGTTCCTTCCTACTTCTTTTACTCACTCATACAGTAGACTTGTTCCTGATAGAAATGAGACATTTCAAGGATGATTACATGCTGTAGCAGCCTAGCACAAAATTACATCTTTCTGACCTGCTGTGTCTTAATGTGGTACCTTACAGACTTCCACAGTTCTCAGCTGTTCACCCTTTTTCCCTGAGGATGTTCACAAAATAGAAAGTTAGAGTGAATTCATTCCCAGACAACCTCAGCAAAACTTCAGAGACAGGATGTTCTAATCAAGGTCTACAAGGTTTACAAAATTTAGGCTTTGAATGTTATTAGGTCTGCATTTACTTTTCACCTTATTGGTTTGTAAACCCTCGGTGTCCTGGAGCTCAAATCTCAGGTCTGGATCTTGCTGAGGGCAGCTTCTATACACAGACTGATTTACACTCAGAGATCACCTCATTTCAAGCATAAAATTTCTGTGTGGGAATGGGCTTCTCCCATCAATGAGGAATATAGGTACTTCTAGAACACATGCTGGGCACTGCACAGTGCTTTCACTCAAAATATGAGATGTTTAGACTTTGCTAGTTTTCTTCCCATATTTATTGTCTCGAGGCTCTTACACTCAAAGCACTTACACTCTTCTGGAGAGCTGCATTTACTGCTTTTTCTTTCTGCTTTATATTCCTTGTTCTTGCACAAGTCACTCTAAAATACATAAACCAACACGATATTTTTCTGCAGCAAAGTCCAAAACAAACAAAAGCCTCCACACAAACCCCCCTTCCTCCAAAAAAATCTCTGAAGTTTCAAGCAGTTTTCTCACTTTTAAATGGACTATCAGTGTTCTTCCAAACAAACTTTCAGGTTCATCAAACTGTTTGTTCCATTGCTCTGATTGCTCCTCGTCTGCTTTGCACTGGTGTTAAATTTTGTATGTCTACTTCTGTGAGTTCTGCACAGCATTGCAATGTCTGCTGATTCAGAAGGTAACAGGGATTTTTTTTTTCCAGGTCAGTAAGTAGAAGCTTAGGATTCAGCATACGGGCTGGTGATGTTGAAAGACCAGCTTTACAGTTTCTGACCTAAACAGGAAAGTCAGTCTATTATCTGAAAGGAGTAGAAAACAGAGGATTGGGAGATAAAGCAGTGGTCAGGCATTCCTTCAGTAAACTTTTGGAAGACTCACTTGCATTTGGAGTTTGGGAGATACAAGATTTCAGCTTTGTCAAGCTTTTTGCTATGTTGAATCAAAATTCTATTTATTTCCCACAAGCAGAGAT
This sequence comes from Emberiza elegans, assembly GCA_024865655.1. Lineage (NCBI taxonomy): Eukaryota > Metazoa > Chordata > Aves > Passeriformes > Fringillidae > Emberiza > Emberiza elegans. The sequence continues at coordinate 3,580,253 of JALJVW010000163.1, forward strand.
GTGTTTGAATTGCTTCCTCCTTCCGAAGCTTTAAAAAAATGTTCTTGCACCCAGGCAGCTGCTGACAGTCAAGTCTTATAGGATGATGATTAAAATATATTTTCATTACTCAGTTCATAAAGGTGAACATATACAGGTATATTTGTATAAATGAAATTATGTATGACAGGAATGCAGCTTTTCAATTCATGTCTACAAATTATTTGGACTCTGGCTTTGTGGCCACAGATGGGAGTTTGGAATATTTATTATATTCATGCAGTCTTTGAGTTGGAGACCAAGGATTGTGGGATCCCTGCTGTCCTCCACAGGAAAGGGATAGTGTGGGGATGTAAAGCATGGTACCCACGCTACAGAACTATTCAAAGGGCGCATTTTTGTCAAAAATCATCCAAAAACTCATCCAGCCATAATGCTCATGTACAGCACTAGGAAACCACTGTTACCTGAGCGCAGCAAGAAATTGGGAAGTTTCCCAAGAATCCCCGTCACAAGCTGGCAGTTCTGTCTCTCCCAGCACTCAGGGTGACAGCAGAGCATCTCCCAGGTATTTTGTACCCCCAGAACCAGGGTGAAATATGAACATGCTCTGTACACCTAGGGATAGGGCAGGGTGATACCACAATACCCAGCCACATGAGGAGCCCAGAGCACATCTCTGAACGCCTGGACTGCAGCCCTAGCTACAGGAGCATCCTTCTTCTGCATAAATAAGGGATCTTGTTGAAATAAAACTTCATGAGAAATGTAAATTTGGGAGAAACTGCCTGATTTTTGTGCTGCTGAGATTTTCTGTGCAGTAGCACCATATAAAAAAAAAAAGCAAGAGGAAAGTGCAAACCCAAACCTGCTTCTCCACAGCAAGGAAAGAGAACAAGGCCATTCCTGTCACCAACCCCATGCTCAGGGGCAGCTTTGATCCCAGGGACAGCAGCAAAGGAAAGGCAGCACCACAGTGTGTGAGACACACAGAACTCATGCCACACACTAAATCTTCAGAGAAACTGAGAGACACCACCCAAAATTAATTTAAAAACCCCAAACCAACCAAAACCAACCAACCAACCAAAAAATACCCCAGCCAAACTCAACAACAACAATGACAACAACCAACTAAAAACTCCCCACAGAAACAAAAGAAACCCCCACAAACAAACAAAGTGTCCCTAAGAACTTTGGTTAATCTGGAAAGTAAAAGTGGCCATGACTCCTTCCTCATTTCCCTTTTGTGGCAAAGAGCACCAGGAAAAAGACAGACTGAAGTAAGGAAGCTGGAGATCTCCAGGCTGATATAGTTTTTGGGCAGCTCTGGCTGCTGCTCTTGTGAGCATGGCCATTTCTGAGCATTCAGCTCCCTAATTTGGCCCTTCTTTTTGGTGGCTGCCAGCACAACATGGTGCAATCCATAAGGAGAAATACTTGGAGCCAGAAATAGGTGGATGGATGAGACCCAGCAGAGTCTGAACAGAGGAGCCACACGAAGAGCCCAGGCCCAGGTGAGGAGCGCCCTGTGAGACTGAGTGAATTCTCTGCAAAACACCTGGCGGGTGGCTCAGGGGAGGAAGAGCTGAAGGTTTCACAGACTTTGGCAGCCTTGCCTCCCCAGTTTGCAAGGATCAGCAGAGGGAATTGCACAAGTGCCGGGATCAGGCTCAGGAGTGGAGGGGAGGTGACCCTGCTGCTGGGCTCCTCTCTGGGTGACACAGCCAGGGCCTTGCTGAAGGAACTGCAGGGAGCTGGGTGTGGAGGGACAAGGTGAGCCAAGAACACGGAGGGGTGAAGGAAATCAATATAATTATCTCACCAGCTGCCCTCTGAACCAGAGGAAGCGTGGCTTGCAAGCACTGATGCTGGAGAGGAGTAGTGCAGATGTGAGCGGACCAGAAAAATCTATAATATTCTGGCAGGTCTACTGGAGAATGGCATTTGCTTCTTGGAAAATGTTATATAATTATAAACAATATTTTATTTCTGTATAGAGACAAAAGGACTTTTTTTGTACCTTTCTCCATCCTTATTGTGGTTGATAATTGGCTGAAATTTAAAATTAAGAAGTCAAAGAAGACAGAAAGGCTTATGTTAAAATAATTTGCTTAAAATCTTTTAAGAGCATGTGGAAATCAGGGGGCTTCTTTTCCTGTATTTTAACTGGACATTCTAACAAAGTCTATGTGATAAGTGTTGGTCCATTATATAGTATTTCCCAACCAGGATTAATGGGATTTTAAGCCAATACCTTCAGGGCTAAGGGATGAGCACCGTTCAGTTGAAATAAAGGAATAGCTGCTGATATTTTATCTGTTGTAGTAAATTGTTCCTGTTGGCCACTTCCCTGAGCTTGATGAAGATTGATACACTGACAAGTAGGCAACGCTAGGGGAAGCAGATATTTCCCACTGCCTGGCACAAGGCTGTCATCCATGCAAAATAAAACACTTAATATAATCATTAATGAATGATTAGTCATTTTTTATTATAGTCATTCCATAATAATCATTAGTATGAACTAATACCGCCTCGGGGAGCACATGAGCTATGAGGAACTTCTCTGTGCTCCTCAGCTGATAGGAACAGACTTTTCCTGCAGCACATGGAGGTGTTTGGTTACCTGAGCTGCAGCATTTGCCCTTCGTTACGGCACAGACGTGGCACCCAAAATTAATGTGAGGACTGATACGAAGGTGTGGAACCTGATACGAAGGTATGGAACCTGTTAATTCCCTATGCCCTCTGTTGTTTTTTTTCTTTTATTCTACTCCAAAATCAGATCACCTGCTGAAGACTTTTTTTTTGTGTGTGTGCCCGATATGTGCGCAGGAAATCCTTCCCGTTAATCTCTCCTTGCTGTGTGAGAGCACCAAGCCAGGAGCGCAGCCTGTCCCCGGCTCTCACAGCCCAGCTCCCTGCACGTAGGCAGGTGAGGCTCTGCTCAGCCTGGGGTACTGGTGGGATGCGATTCCCTGCAGCTTCTACAGCAGCCCCAGGTCCCCACCGAGCTGTGCCTCATGCAGTATTTGTTCAGCTCGGGGAATGCAGAATTGCCCCGACTTGCAGGAGAGGCTGGGAGCTGCTCCCACATAGCTGAGACGGGGGGAGGACCTTGTCAAGGTGCAAGCAGCTTTGCACAGGTGACCTGTTTGGATTCCGACCAATTTCAGATCACATTTGGACTTTTTTTTTTCCTTCTTTTTTTTTTTTTTGTACTATATAAAGTACAAAGGAAGGAGCAGATCAAAGAACATGAGGCACAGGTCTGAAAATGGACATCCATTCACTCCAGGGAAAAAAAAGCCTTACATTTTTACATTTCCCTTAGATCCCTTTAGGACGTACATGGAACACTTCCCAAACCAATCATTTATGGGTTTTAAGAGTGTTCACAATTCAGGATTTTTAACAGTGAAAACCACCTAAGATTGTTGGCAACTTGCCTGTCTTTATGTTAGCTTTTTTTTCATTTGATGATCCGTGATTCTATGAATTAAAAAGGGGGTGTTATTGAGCATGGAGAGGAGGAACAAAAAACCAAAAAAAACCCCCAACAACAACAAACAAAAAAACAAAACAAAAAAACCAAATACACAAACAAACAAAAACCCAAAAAACAAAACAAACAAAAAACCCAAACCACCAAACAAATATAGGGTTAATTTTGAAAGGAAAAAGTATGAAAAAAATCCACGTTTATTGTTATAGAATTTGGTTGAGTTTTTTCCCCCATTAATTGTTACAGAATTTGATTGTGTTTTTTCCCCCAAAAGCCAGAATTTTAAATTTCACTTTGTTCAGTTATTTTGAATTTGAATATAAAATATCTTTTGAGAAAATTATTCCATTATGAAATGTTGTGCTGTATAATGTATATGGTGAAGTACATTATTATAAATTAAAAAGCATTTACTGAGCATCTGACATTTTACTTCTTTTTGAAATGATTATGTTTATACTTTTTCAATTGTGCAAGATTAAAACATACTCATTAAACACTTATTTTTCAAAGAATTATACAAATATTTTCTACAAATCTCACTCAATAGTCTCCATGATAGAATTGTGGTGATTTAAATCAAAAGGAAAACTTTTATGACCATTAATGATATCTTGGCATCTCATGTAATCTGTTATCAAAAATTGTTTAGACTGGAATAAAACCTCTTAAATTATCATATATATCTTGGAAGAGATAATTATTTAACTAAATCATAGAACTACATAAATTATCTTTCCATCTTATCACTTTCTTAGGTTAAGAGCAAAGTTTTCCAATGTAGGAAACACTTTTTTCATCCTATCAGTCACACTCTACTGCCTTGATGGAGATAGAAATAAAGCTGTAATTCTGAAGTTATTAATCCATTTGCAGTGCTTTAAAAATGGAAAAATAATTATAGATTTTTATTGGGAGGTTAAAGTGTATTTTATGTTTTGCAGTTTTCTCGGTCACTATTTCAGTTTGCATGGGTTCAATTTGAGTTTTACAAGCTAGTAAGGAATCAAGTAATATAGCTGAAGTTACAATTTCTTGAAGTTTCACTCTAAAATATTTAAAATTATGAACTTCTCTTTTATCAAGATCCTGACAAAATATCAAAGTGTCAAGGTTTTGAGGTAAAATTCTAAAAAAATACTTTCAAGCTTTCAGGATTTTCTTTTGTTGGCCAGAAGTGTTACACACTTGAAAATTATTCTGCAGCTGTAGTTCAAACACCTTTTCCTAACAGATTAACAATTAATCCTTTTTCAGAAGTATATTATGATCCATTTCTGCAAGCACTTAAACCAATACCATAGAACTTAGGACTTGAAATACTTCTGGAAAAGATTTAATAGTTGTGTCTGACCTACAAGCATAAATTGAAGTTGCCAAATCCAGGATCAAATATTTCTCTGATTGCAAATTGAATTCAGGTTCCATAGAGTTCATTAAAATGCATGTTACTTGTTCATAAAGCAGTGTTATTAGGCTCAGTTAATGCTATTTAACAAAAAAAAAAAAAAAAAAAAAAAAAGATAGTTTTAGGAAAAAGGTGGAGGGTATGTCAGTTCTATATTTTCATTTTTTAGGAAGCCTATACATAAGAAAAAAATACTGCAAAGGAGTAACAAAATCACTTCTTACAAAAAAATCCTCTTACAGAAATTCTTCCTGAAATTCTATTTAGGCATGTGTTCTCCATGGGGTTTGTTGTATGGTCTTTCTCTGTGGTTTTAAATACATTTTGTTATGCATCTTTTGAGCAAGGACATCCCTTCATTTTGCAGAACTCCTTCAGATTTTTGGGTTGGGAACTTTGGGATGCAATTGTTGACTTTTACTAAAAAAATCCTGCCAGTTCTGAGGCTTTGAGTCTTGTGAACATTTCTCACAGACAGAGAAGGCGTAGGAGCAGATCTGGAGCATCTCCCAACTTGTTCTTGAGCCCTCAGCAGGGCTCTGCCGCTTTCAACAGCAGCACCACCACAATTCCCCTGCTCTTTCAGGGCTCCCAGCCCTCCTGCTCCCAGCTCAGGACATGTGGATTCACTGTCTGCACTAAGTTCACTCTAAGTCTGACTTCTGCTTCACCTCAGAGCATGTCTACAGTGACTTTCCTTTCCTTTTTTTTTTCCTTTTTAATTGGAAAATGGCTAAAAGTTCTCCCTGACCTTTTTATCTTGCTGGCAGTGCCCCTGCCTTTCTATTAATACCAGGCTTTGGGGAGTGTTTCATCTGCACTGGCAGCAGAACTGCTATTTCTTACTCAGTTTGGTATCTGCAATTACAGTGCTTTTCTGAAGTGCAAAAGACATCTATAAAAATCAAACCCATCTCCCTGCTTAGCATCAGGCCCAGTGCAGCAGCTCACTGCTGCTTCCAGCTTACATTAGGTTTTCCATCTTTCCTTCAGAATCCTGCAGTGATGCTCAGCAAAGGCCAGCTGCCAGGTGAGGGACCCTCAGTGAAGGGGCAGGAACAATGCACATCATCAGAGAGAGCACTGAGCTGGGCTTGGATGCTTGCTGGTGCCTCGGGTAAGACATTCAGCTCCTTACAGTGTCCTGCATTTCCAAAACATCTGCATAGAGAGATGCTGTCATTATAGTGCAAGAGTTCTATTGCCATTATATTGCAAGGGTTCCATATTGCTAAAGTTTCACATCTCCTTGATGTTTCCTGTAGACAGCTCCTCTAGGCACTGACTCTCCCTTGTCCTCACAGCAGCCAACTGATTCCAGTTCTCCTCAACAAACCAATCCACTCCTTTATAACACCCTTCTTATTGGCTACAGGTGTGGCCTGTTAACATCAGGCCTGCTCCTAATCCTTAATGATTAACCCAGCTGCCACTCTTTAGGGGGTAACATTACCTTCTATACTTCCTTTATTTACTTATCCCCCTACAGAGAGAGCTCATCCTTGAAGACAGTGCTAGTGGGAAGCTGGAGAAGGAATGCCCTTCATTTCCTAGGCCCTGGTTTCTTCCTTTTGGATGGACAGCTCTGGTGAGGCTGATTTCCTGCGCCTGCTCTCCATGTGGTCTGCAAGGCTTTCAGGAGGTCACTTGATATCCTGGAGTGTCCCAAAGGCAAAATAAGTGTTAATGGGGTGGCTTAAAATGCAAGAATCTGTTGTTGGTGCATCAGGGAGCATCTGCAGTTTCAGGGTACTCCCTGGGAGGGTCAGTGATGTTCTCACTGTGCTCTCTTGATTCAGGTTTACAAAAGCTGCTGCTGGTCTCAACTGGCTGTAGTGGCCAGGCCCAGCAGTGAGTGACCTTGCATGCAAAGTTTCAGGCTGTCAATAAATTACAAGCCCATTTCACTTTTTCCTCCAGTCTCTCTCTCCTCCCAGAGGGTCTTTCTTTCTAATTCACCCATGGGGGAACTTATCCATTCATGAGCAAAATTTACCCGTGTCATGTCATTATAGGATTATTCTCATCATGTAGGTCCACAGTGTTTTTTGTAGGAACAGAGAGTTTCTGAACAGCCCTCTTAGGGGAGCCCAGTGTTCTTCGCTCTCATCCCACACCCAGCCAGTCCCCTGGTGGGGAGCAAAGGTGCATTAACAGGTCCCCGAGATCCCTGGTCCTTCCAAGCCCTTTACTCCAGGGTCTCTGTCCATCCTTGGGTTCCCCACCAGCCAGAGCAAACCACGCAGCCAGTGGACCTTTACTCCCACCCCAGAGCTGGTCTCATCTCCAGCAGCACTGCAGCATCCCTATCCCTTAATCCCACGTGGGAGAGGCTGGTGCCCACTGCCTGCCCACCTGCCAGCTGCTGGCAAACAAGGCAAATCCCAGGAGGGCAGAGTTAAGGATGCAGTGGCTGCAATAAGCAGTGAATTGACTGTGAACCTGCTTTGACTGAGCCTCTGCCTGCTGATAATCTGCGCAGAGAGTTTGTTTTTCTTTGGGTTTGTGTTTTCCACCAGCCTCTTGTTTTCTTCCATGAATTCCACATCGCCTCTCGTGTTTTACCTTTCCTGGCAAAACTGTTTCTCCTCATGACACACAGCTCTCCCCTAGGGCTGGTTATGTAAGGTATTGCTGCTTGGTGTTTGTACAACCCTACATCTTGATCCCCTGTAGAGAGCACATTGTGTATCCTACTGGCAGCAAACAAAAGCAGTTTCCTATACAAAATACACAAGTCTTGCCTCTGTGCTTGCATGTTTAGGCAAACACCCTCCTGCTTTTCGGGACACAAAGGAAGAACACGATCAGTACCTGTCATCCTGGTGATGTGTGGATCCAAATGGCAAAAAAAAAAAAAAAATTAAAAAAGGGAAAAAGATTCTCCTTATAAGGAGGAAAGGCTGCTCTTCTCTAGTCTGTGTTGTATATATAACTTTCACACTTCACACTCTCATACCGTTTTAAATGCAAACAGCTCTTCCAGCCAGCAGCGTCACAGTTGTTTCAAGGACAAACACATTTGTTTTGTCTTTAAATGAATGTATTCATCCTGAGTGACAGTGGAGGGGCTACCTCTTTCTCGGGAGGCTCCTTGAGGTTCAGCTAGTGAGATGGAGTAACACTTCTGTTAAAAGGGAAAGAGCCAGGCAAAAATTCCACCTCTCAACCCCCCAGTTCTATCTGATCTGAGTGTTTGACACACTCCCATTGTGGGTAAGGTGTAGGTGTCCTTGCAGGGGAAAATAATTATAAATACCTGCTTTCCTCATTATCTCTTCCTCTCTGTGCCTGCGTGATTTGTGCCTTCCCTTCTCCTGCCTGCAGCCTTTCCCTAGACACAAGCTTTATTTTATGTAGCTGCATTGCATTTTGGTCACAGAGGTGATGGGCTGAGCCCCATCGCCTAAGGCAGAACTGCAGCTATTCAGACTCTGCCTGCTGGGGTGGGCAGGGTTGGGTTTCTGGGGGCAAGGGGGCGTTTATCCTGCACCATGCAGCGTGGTCAATGCATGGCAGCCAGGGTGGCCACAGTACCTTGAAGCAGCTTGGCTGCATCCCCTTGGGATGAACATCCCTGTGAGCCCTTGGGATGCCCAAGCACAGAGTGCACCAGCTTCTGCCTAGACCACAGTGATCTGATAAAGACCAATTCTGGATTTCCTGGTGCTTTCTTCAGTTTTCCAGGTCCAGAACAAGAATAAAGGGGTTTCTGAGCCCCTTTATGGAACAGATGGCAGGGATGAGAGGCTGTCTGGGTGATGATCAGCACCAACGTCAAAGGAAGGCCTGGCTTTGAGGCAGGAGTCATGGTTTGTCCTGGGGTAGGAAAAGAAGGAATGGTCCTGGCCAACTGGATAGATTTTTTGTCTCACAAAGAGGGGATTTCTAAGGGAACAGAAGCTGGGCGGTGCAGAGGTGAAGGAGCTTGGTAAAGCTCTGAACACGTGGGCAAGGCCAAGGCTGGCAAGGATGAGTGCAAAGGAAATAATTAATCCTTAATGAACGTGTGAGTGGGAGGCTTAAGGGGATGGCTGAGGAGGGATGGAGCAATACTGGAGAGGGAGAGGTTGGGAATTCAGTGAAATAGCAAAAGAGTTACACAGAGTAAAACACAAAACAAACAAAACAAAACTTTGCCTTGCCGTTACTGCAGATTGCTCCATTATTTTGCTACCCTGTCAAACACTCCCTGTAACAGCCTCCAGCTCCTGGCCTATCTTCCAGTTTCTATCCTACAGCAATGTTTCCCAAACTGCAAGGTGCACTCCCTCCAGGGGAGGAAGGGGGCCCAGAGCCCAGAGAGAGAATGAGAGATGCAAGGAGCCTGTGAGTTCTTGATTCATTAATTTTGTAGCCTCATTCAGGCTCCCTGTCTCTGAAACCAACGCACTCACAGGAAAAATTCCAAACCATTCATTTTCATCCTCTATCTAAAACCAAACACAGAGCAACAACAACAACTATATTTTTATATATATATATATAAATTTTTATTTTGATACAGGCAGTTAGAGGTCCTTCTGACCAGCCCAGTTCCTACACCTGCTGAAAGGTGTCACAGCACCTGTGCTGTGCTAGGGATCACCTGAGCCACACAGCCATGCTGATGGTGTGGCTCCTTGAGCAGACTCCTGGCAGCAAAGCACTGTCCTCTCCCATCTGCACTTCCTCTCCTGACTGTGATTGTGGCTCTCCTGCCACCCCTAAAGTTGGGGTTTTTCCTCATTTTTAAATAACAATCTCCTCTCCATCCTATGTGACATCTCATGTGACAAGATTAATCATTAGATCAGTGACTTTTACACCTTCATTTTTCCACCTTCATGTTATAAATCTGTTAGAAATGTCTTACATGTTTCATTGTGTTGGGAGTATGGGATTGTTAAATTTCTACTATCCTCTTCTGCTCGAGAAACTGGAAGCTTGAATACACCAAAGGTATCACACCCAGTTAGCGTCAGGAGCAAGATCTGTGTCCTTTTCCACCAGCACTCATTGCTTACAGACATGGAGTGAAGTGTGGCTTACATTTCTCCCACTTGTCTCCCATATTTTTGGAGTGTCAGATCTGATAGACCCTTCAGGCATTCTGCTTTTCCACTTATTTTCCTCTCCTTTAAATTCAGCGCAATCCTGGCATCGAGACACCCAGTGGGTTTGGTGGGAGAACAGCACATCAGAAACGTTCAGTGCCCGCTTCCATCTGCCTCTGCCCGAAAGAAAATGTTCCTCCACATGTTGTCCGCCTCCAGCAGCACGAGAAGGGGTGGCACATCTCTCTGGGCGCTGCTCGCCCCTGCCCTGGCTGTGGCAATGCTCGGGGCAGCAGGACCTGCCGAGGAGCAGCTCCTGGCAGGCGGCTGCTGCTGCGCTCCGGGGCGAGCTGTGCTGCTCCACACAACCAAAATCTGCCTGAAGGAGGAAAAAAACCCCACAACTTTGCATAAGTGCTACTGGGAACAAACCCAGAATGGGAAACCGACCGGCTCCGTTCCATTGCTGGGTTTTATTTTTTTTTTAAATACATAAATTTTCTGCAGAACTGTGTGTGATCTCCCACCTGCTAATCACAGATTTCATACATGGGTGGAAGGCAGATTTCAGTTCTATCAGCATTAATCTGGAGCAACTGTATTGATGATCTTACAGGGAAGATTGATTTGGGTTTGTTTTCTTTCTTTGCTGTGAATCTCAAATGTCATCTTAAATGGAAATTTCTTTCTATATTTAGGATATTTTTTCAATACTTCCAAGAGAATTCTGGTTTTTTTTTAATCTCTTATTCCACTCAGATTCTATTGGCTTCACTAGTAATCATCTGTCTGTAAATTAATTCTCTAAAAGGTGATTTTGTCTTTTTTTCTTCTCCTTTTTTTTTTTTCCAAGATGTGAGATAAAGTTTTGGTCTAGAACAGCAGCACTTGTATCTGATCCAGTGTCTATCCACATTCAAACACAAGGATTGAATGGGAGATGAGACTCCTCCATGGTCACAGAAAGCTCGGATGTGGATCAGGCTTCTAGATCCACCTGCAATGAGGTTTTTTTTGTTACATGGGCCCAAAATACTGCCCCTGCGAAGTGACACAGAAGTGGAACCTCTCAGCACAGGCTCCCTCACCTGCTGTTAGCACCAGTCACTGCCAGCTGGGCACCTCCCAGCTCCACTCAGGTGTCTGAGACATCCTGCCCCCACCCACCCTGCTGTTGTCCCACTTCTCTGTGTCTCTGAGGATGGGCAAAAGCAGCTCCAGAGACCTGGACTGACCATGGTGATTCTGTGGAAGTTGGATGTCCGTTTTCCTTCCCCAGCCATTGGCAACTTGGCCACAGATCACAGTGCATTAAAAGCAAAGAACTTTTTTCTCCTGTCCCCATCCTTAACAGGAGCAAGGGACACGCATGGTGCTTTCTGACCTCTGGTATTGCACAGCTCCTTAGAGTTTCCAGTAATTCCTGATTTCCTCTGCCAGCAGTGGCAGATGGGAGGCTGTGGACCCAGTGATGGACTGTGGGAGTGTTTAATTGATATAGTGGGAGAATAATTGCTTTCCCTAAGTTATGGAGATATGGTTGTTTTTGTAATTTTTTTCTATTTTTTTTCTTTCAGATATGCACTAAAGAACAGCCAATGGGAGGAAAAGACAGAACTGAAGGCATATGGTATTTTCCTGCTGCTTGAAGTGGATCTTAGACAATTTGTGTGGCTGTAGGAAGCCCCATGGGCCACAGGTTGCCTTTTTTTTTTAATGGGCATCATAATACTTAACAAGGCCAAAACACCCTGAGCAGCTTGGGTGGAAAGCACTTGAAGGCTGTGCAATGGGCAGCTGCAACATTTGCCTCAGAAAGAGGCCATATGCTGTCCTCTCTGCTCTGCACTCTGCAGCTCTGGCCATGGAAAATAAGTACAAGTGAAGATCTTTTTTTTTCTGATTTTGATTGCCTCAAGATCAGTCCTTGTATCTTGAATGGCCTCATGAGGTGTCCCAGCCTGTGTGACTCTACAAGCAAGGGATGCTCTGAAGGACCAGCATCAGCAACACAACAATAAACAAAAATAAATGTAGAATAAAGTGCCAGGGGGAATCCCTCTCTTCTCACCTGCCTGCAGAGGTGCTGTTGCTGCCCCTGGAGCAGAAGGGAGGGCGGAGGGCTCAGCACTGGGCTCTGCTGTGGCTGGGATGCAGGACCCCAAGTGCTGGGGCTGCCTGGGCAAGGGGAGCGAGCAGACACTGCTCTGGGGGACTTGCCCAGCCAGAAGGGCTGAACTCCCACCCCACAAACCTGGATATTTGTGCTGGCTAAACAATATGGCTCCCTCATAGCCACCCCAGTAAAACATACAAAAAATCCATTTCTCTTATCGGCTGCATAAATACAAATTCGAATTTCTAATTTGGGGCAGCACTGCTAACCTCAGGCATTCCACTGTCCAGTGATAAACTTAGAATCACAAACCCCCCTAAATTAATTCCCTTCATTTCCAATTTTTAACTATGTCCTATTTCCTTGGTTTTCTTTGTGTGAAAGCTAAACACTCCAAGGTTCCAGCAGGGAGGTGTGCAGGAAGATATTCTTCAGTCTCTGGGGCTGGGGCTGTGAGACGTCCCCAGAAGTTTTAAGGCTTGTGTTAAACCTGAGAGGTGACAGGATCTCTCTGATGTGACATCCACACATGGGGAAAGTGGTTGCCAGGGTGACACTGAAAATGGAGCCGGGCCTGATCCCTTCCCCCATGGACAGTGATGGACTGTGGGAGTGTTTAATTGATATAGTGGGAGAATAATTGCTTTCCCTAAGTTATGGAGATATGGTTGTTTTTGTAATTTTTTTCTATTTTTTTTCTTTCAGATATGCACTAAAGAACAGCCAATGGGAGGAAAAGACAGAACTGAAGGCATATGGTATTTTCCTGCTGCTTGAAGTGGATCTTAGACAATTTGTGTGGCTGTAGGAAGCCCCATGGGCCACAGGTTGCCTTTTTTTTTTAATGGGCATCATAATACTTAACAAGGCCAAAACACCCTGAGCAGCTTGGGTGGAAAGCACTTGAAGGCTGTGCAATGGGCAGCTGCAACATTTGCCTCAGAAAGAGGCCATATGCTGTCCTCTCTGCTCTGCACTCTGCAGCTCTGGCCATGGAAAATAAGTACAAGTGAAGATCTTTTTTTTTCTGATTTTGATTGCCTCAAGATCAGTCCTTGTATCTTGAATGGCCTCATGAGGTGTCCCAGCCTGTGTGACTCTACAAGCAAGGGATGCTCTGAAGGACCAGCATCAGCAACACAACAATAAACAAAAATAAATGTAGAATAAAATGCTAGGGGGAATCCCTCTCTTCTCACCTGCCTGCAGAGGTGCTGTTGCTGCCCCTGGAGCAGAAGGGAAGGCGGAGGGCTCAGCACTGGGCTCTGCTGTGGCTGGGATGCAGGACCCCAAGTGCTGGGGCTGCCTGGGCAAGGGGAGCGAGCAGACACTGCTCTGGGGGACTTGCCCAGCCAGAAGGGCTGAACTCCCACCCCACAAACCTGGATATTTGTGCTGGCTAAACAATATGGCTCCCTCATAGCCACCCCAGTAAAACATACAAAAAATCCATTTCTCTTATCGGCTGCATAAATACAAATTCGAATTTCTAATTTGGGGCAGCACTGCTAACCTCAGGCATTCCACTGTCCAGTGATAAACTTAGAATCACAAACCCCCCTAAATTAATTCCCTTCATTTCCAATTTTTAACTATGTCCTATTTCCTTGGTTTTCTTTGTGTGAAAGCTAAACACTCCAAGGTTCCAGCAGGGAGGTGTGCAGGAAGATATTCTTCAGTCTCTGGGGCTGGGGCTGTGAGACGTCCCCAGAAGTTTTAAGGCTTGTGTTAAACCTGAGAGGTGACAGGATCTCTCTGATGTGACATCCACATGGAGGGGAAAGTGGTTGCCAGGGTGACACTGAAAATGGAGCCGGGCCTGATCCCTTCCCTCTGCAGGAGCAGCTCCCCGGGATGGGCCCAGAGGGAGAGGAACTGTGCACGGGTGGGGATTCCTGTGCTGCTGGTGCCTCTTGTGCACTGGAGGCATCACCTGGGAGAGCCCAAACATGCAGGAGAATGGTTTGCGGGGTTTCAATCCTAAATGCAGAAGCCTGAATTTTGGATTTGGAAAGTAAATGAAAGAAAAGCATTTCTCCTTCCCTCATCCAGCTCCTACTTGGATCCCATGCACCTACGTGGTCTCAGAGCAACTGAAATATTTGGGTTCAAATGTAGAAATGTGTTCCAGACCCCAAATCTCCAAAAATACTTGGTTAAGGTAACTAAATTTAAGGTAACTAAATTTCATATGATTTTTAAGGTAACTAAATTTCATATGATTTTTAAATTTCATATTTTTTCTAAAGTAACTAAATTTCATATGATTTTTACATTTCATATGATTTTTAAGGTAACTAAATTTCAGCTAAATTTCACTTTCATGTGCTATCATATGAAATTTAGTTACCTTAAAAAAAATCCCATAAATGTTTTCTTTGGAATCATTCTCTTTGGAATAATTTCCAAGCCTTTTTACATTTTGAATTCATTTTAAATGAAGGCTTTTGTCTTGGGTTGTTTGTGGTTGTTTGTTTGTCTGGGTTTTTTTAGTGAAAAACCTTCAGGTATATTTTCCTTTTTAAAGTTATTTCTCTGCTCCTTCGCTAGTAACTCAGCATTTGTTGAAATTCCTTAGGAAAGGGGCTGCCCTGCCTCCGAGGTGATTTACACTGACAAGAATGTTAAAGGATTACAGATGACTGTAACATACCTGCCTAACATTAAAATCAGGTTAATTGCTTACATTTCACTGCAAGTTATGGATGGCTGCAGAGCTGGGTGCTTCAGCAGATCCTGGGACAGCAGGGGGTGGTTATTGATAGTTAAATTGCAGTAGAAGTTGTCTGTGTTCAGATGGGACCTCTTTGAGGGAGGACAGAATATTTCTCAAAGCTTCATATTTTCCCAGAGGGACTTTTCCAGCAGCACATGCCTGCTGTTCAAAGGAAATATTCCCCGTACGAGCAAATGAATGAAGAAGTTAGCTTTACAATAGACACCCTATTAGGGGGGCTGAAGTGAAGGAGCCCAGCTACATGTGTTTTTGGAAAGCTAATAAAAACCAGACAATTATCTGTGGTGCTCTGTAAGGCAGCCTGTGCACAGGAGGCTGCTGCAAAACCTGCACAAGGCAAGAGGACAGAGGCATTGAAAAGGGGTAACTGGGGAGTGATGCAGCAAAAATCCAAGGGAGTGAATCTCTGCAGATTTAATTGACAAATTTGGATGCCAGTTTGTTTTACTCTCTCTCTCCCCCACTCATCCCTTCAAGTTTCAAGTGAGATTTCAAGTGGCCAGTAGGGATTCTGCCCCCTCCCTCCCATGAGCAAACCAGGGGATGTGAGTACAATGGAAGGGGCATTGCTGCCATGGACAGCTCTTTGTGCCGGTGCTGCAGCACAGGGAGAGCTCAGTCACCCCCTGCCCTGTTCAGTCTCTGTCCTGGGGGAGGCAGGCAGAGGGTTGAGAAGATAATTTGGTTTTTTTGGGTCCCCTTTCCATTTGTCCCACAAAATCAGCCATCTCCAGGCTCGTGGTGGGTGCCGAGTGAAAGAAAAGCAGCATGATTTCAGGAGGTGCTCGTGTGGAGCATCCTCCCAGCCCTCCTGTCTGCCCATGTGTGCGTGGAGAAGGGTGGTTTTCCTGGCCTGATCTGTCAGCAAGGGTGATATTCCCGTAATAAACACTCATGCTAGTTACACAAGACATGTTGACTGGTTTATTGTACAGTAATTGCTGCTCTTGCAGGACATCCACCCACTCGGACTGTGAGCAGAGGCTCCAGGCTTTTCTCAAAAATGTCTCATTTTATAGAAAGTTCCAGAATCTGATTTTTACAGTATTTGCTAGTGCAGTCTAAAAGAAAGCAATGCAAACTTCCCTTTCCTGCCCCACATTCAGGCAGACTTTTTAGGAAATGCAGAAGACAGCAAAGTAACCCATGAATACAAAATTGAGCGTTGCAATCAGAGGAGCCAGCTCTCCTAATGAGGTTTTATTTAACCAATGACAATGTGCTGAGAAAACCAGAGGAAATGGGTCAGCTAAAAAATCTGATACTACAAATGCCTGGTGTAATTTCCCCTCACTAAAATGGATGTCCTTCTGAAAGGACTGGATAAGGAATCATCCCCTGAAGTCCTGCAGCTAATTTGCAAGACATGGATGAAGAGACTGGAGCGGTTTGGGACTGGAGAATGATAATGTGACACGTCTAGAGTAAGGTGGAGTCACACAACACAGCTTAATGAGGAAACGCTTGGCCTGGCTCAGCAATTAGTGGGGTCGTTTCAGCACTCAAAAACCAGTTAACCCGTCCTTAATGGCACAATTTCCCAACTCCCTTAAACCAGGAATTAGCCAGGGCTCCTGTCAGGAGAAGTGATGCTCTCCAGTCCCAGCTGTGAGTTTTTCCCTAATGTCATCTCCTTTCCCAAGCCCATGTTGTGCCCTGAACTGGAGCAGGGCACTGGACAGGTTTAACAGGAAGCATCTGTATGAATCAGTTTTGACTTTTTCCACTTCTCCAAACCACTTTGGTGCAAAGGTTTGCGCCAGCTCAATTAGAAGGAGAGTGTGGGTGAAGGAAGAGGTGCTGAGGCCTGATGGCACTGCTTCATTAGTGGTGGTGCTTGTCTGTGTAGTCTGAAAGAATCTGTGAATTTGTGACCTCTTGGTTGGATGGGGCTCTGAGCAACCTGATCTTGCTGAAGCTGTCCCTGCTCATTTCAGGGCTTGGACTAGATGACCTTTAAATGTTCTTTCCAATCCAAACCATTCTGTGAGTTCAGACACTGCTGTTCACCTTCCAAGACCTGATCCTGGCATCCTCATGCAGAGGTGTATTAAATCTCCCTCAGAGAAAAACCCGAGTTTACTTCAGGCCCTATTAATGCCTCAAAGTTCATAGTGGCTCTTGTACCTGGTCTCAGGCACAGCTGAGTTAAAAGCTGACACCCCTGATTCTCTTGCTCCCAATGCATAAAATCGTGTTGTCAATGCACAAGTTCTTATGTGCAATGTGAGGATTGCATTAGGGGAAGATTTTGCTCTGAGTTCAGATGCTGCCTTCCAAGTATGGGGAGCATCTGCATCATCAAAAAGTAAAGCCAAGGATGAGATAGCACAGGAATTATTTAATATTTGAGCCAATAAAAACTGCATCAGACCATCCCAAAGAAATATTTGTGCTGTTAAAAGGGAGAGAACAACCAATGGTCTGGTAAAAGGAAGATGTAAACTTTCCTGATTAAAGATAAAGGAAATCTCTTGGAGAAAAGAAAAAGCTGAATAAACCTTCAAAGAGGCATCCCGCCAAAGAGGGATCTGAGCTGCACAGGGAAAGCCAAATTCCCAACACTTAACACTTCCTGTAGTGCAGAGAGGATGGAAGCCTGACACAAGAGATCTTCAGCTAGAAAGACCAGGGAAGAAAACCTCTGAAAGTTATCCCAGACACAAAATTCTCACATCAAATTCTCACATCAGCTACAGTTCTGGGCCCCTCAAGACAAGAAGGATGTTGAGGTGCTGGAGCATGTACAGAGAAGACAGCAGAGCTGGGGAAGGGTCTGGAGCACAGATCTGGTGAGGAGCAGCTGAGGGAGCTGGGGGTGTTTAGCCTGGAGGAAAGGAGGCTCAGGGGTGACCTTTGGCTCTCTACAGCTCCTTGACAGGAGGCTGTGGCCAGGTGGGGTTGGTCTCTTCTCCCAGGTAACAAGAAATAAGACAAGAGGAAATCTCCTCAAGTTACACCAGGGGAGGTGTAGATTTGATATTAGGAAAAATTCCTTCACTGGAAGGGTTGTCAAGCACTAGAAGAGACTGCCCAGGTTAGTGGTAGTCACCATTCCTGGGGGTATCTAAAAGATTTGGAGATGTGTCTCTTAGGGACGTGGATTAGTGGTAGATTTGGCAGTGCTGGGTTAGTGGTTGGACTGGGTGATTCTAAAGGCATTTTCCAAGTTCACTGATAGATATGGTTTTATGATTTCAAGTTGTATGATTTTACTTGGGATCCACAGGTGCTAAAGGAGGCAGTGAGACCGCAGGGAGCAGCCTGTCTGACATGGTGCAGAGCTGAGGACCTGCGTGGCCCTGTCCTGACCAGCCGTGTCCTGGGGCTGTGGGAGAGGCCCAGCTGAGACACTGAGACCTTTCCTGTAAGGGGCTACCAGAACAAGGAGCTGAGCAACGGGACAGCTGTGAAAAGACAGATTAACAAAAACTGTGCCATTCACATGCTCTGAAAAAATCCCTTCGCCCAGGATTTTTCTCCTGGGAAGCTGAGAAGCCTCAGAGAAAAGGAAAACAATTCTTATCTCATTTGCTTCTCCTGTGCTGTGCTCATGAGGAATGTGTTTGGAGATTGTTTACCCACAGGTGATTGTTTCATTGGATTCTGCTGTGAGTTGTTTTGACTCATTGCCCAATCAGGGCCAGGCTGTGTTGGGACTCTGGAAAGAGTCATGAGTTTTCATTATTATCTTTTCAGCATTCAATAAGTATCATTTCTGTATTTCATATATATATATATATATATATGGTATTCTCTAATATAATATAATACTATAAAGTAATAAATTAGCCTTCTGAGAATGTGGAGTCAGATGCATCATTCCTGCCTTTGCCAAGGCATTTCCCAGCAAATACACTAAACAATTTGTTTTACAGGTGAACCTGGCCCAAGTCACTCCACACTCTGGGTGTCCAGGCTCAAGGACCTTCTCTTCATTTATTTAATTTAATTCTCTCGGTGTTCCATGGACTCAAGCATGCAGCAGCAGCAACACATGCTTAGATACCGTGGTGATGGGTGCTGTACAAAACCTTGCATAGCTATGGAAACCACAGTTGCATTTATCCATCAGAAATGAGTATCTGGCAGCCTATGTCTATCCTTCATCTTCTGGAAGATCATGAAAAAAATACTTGTACATGGCATTATATTTCACAGCTTTCTTTTCTACTTGGCAACGCACACTTATCTCTATTTGATAATAATAATGGTACATGTATTTTTAGACTAACATTATGTGATATTAATTCCAAACGTTATCCAATGTAATGCAAGCTGAGAAAAAAAGCCTTTAGAGAGAAGAATTGAGGAAATGGAATAAGATTTAACCTGGTAACAAATAGACAATTTATTTCAGAGTTTAAATAAACATTTTTAAATTCAAAAAATAAAGAAAACAGCAGATAGTACATTTCTGGATCATTCAGTCTTCAGTTTTCATGTTCAAGGAGTCTTCCTAATTGTCTGATTTTGCAAAGCAGAGTGTAAGAACAGAACATGCACTGTATCTGTCACATCTTTATAACCCAGAGGAATGAGAACAAGACTAAGAGGAGGCAATTCAGAGCCTCCCTCATGGGTCTGACAATGCCTGTATCATCAGGGACAAGTGTCATTCCTTCTCTTTTCTCCTTTCTCATTTCCAAAATTAAGGCAATAATACAAAGCTGTAGATATCTGCATTAGAAGGAAAAAAAAAATTCAAATGGAGGTGATAGAGCTGCTTTTCACCAGCAGTAATGGGCTGCATTCAAAGCCATGGGTAAAAGTGAAATAACTGTGACAGCACCGTGGTACCCTGTGCTTTTACCTGCCCTATTTTTCCCCAGCAGGGAGCTGGTCCTGCATTCCCAGGCAGCTGCCATGGCTGAGCTGGCAGCTGCATGTCGCTGACTTGGTCATTCATGCTCGGTAAATGTGCTCCAAAAACACTCAAATCCACAGGCCAGGCAAGAGCTTGGCAGACCCTGAGTAAAATCCTGGCCCCGAGTGAAATCTGTGGCAAACTTTCTGAAGGTGAAGGGATGTTCCTCACTGGCCTGGTTAGCATGGGGTCACCTGGAAACACTTCTTCTATTCATGTCCCTGCACTATCAGCTCTCAAGCTGTCCTGGGAAGCAAAGCCATGGAAAATGGAAACCTTGGACACTGCAGAGAGGTGTTGGCTCTTTGTATGGCTGCTCCCGACACACAGGGAGAAGGAATTCTGTGTGTAATGCCTTTGTTAGCTAATTATCTGGAAATGATCTGGAAATGAACTGTGATTCTAAGTTCATTAAAATACTTATGTGGGAAAAAAAATCTGGAACAGATAACAGGAATTTCAGAGGTTCATAAAGACATGAGTGATAAAGAAATTAAAGTAAATTACACCCCATTGTCTTCCAAGGAGCTCAAAGACACAGGGCTTTCTTGCTAAATCATGCTAACCTGCATTTACATCATGTTCCTTTGGTGCCTCCTACAGCTGTTTTTTTCCAAATCCAAATCTTCTCACCCCCTCCCCAAAGGTTGCTGATCTCTAACTTTATTTAAGAGGCAGTTTCAACACTCCTGTCCACAAATTATTGACAGCCCTCTTTCTCCCCTCAAATGGCAATGCCTCTTCAGTTAACCAGGTACCCCCTGATGGACTGGGCTGGGCAATTAAAAAGCCACTGATGTGGCAAGGAATAAAACTTCTCTTTTCCTCACCTCACCTACTTCTGATGAATCAGTGAATATCAGCATGAAGCTGTTCAGTATTTAAACTTCATCCCCTATCAGTGTGAAAATGGACAGCAGCTCCTGTTACAGGCATACAAGAGAGATTTATGGATACAGCTTGTTACTGGCCCCTGACTGAGACCAAATACAGCAGTAAGGGGTCTGAGGCCACTGGATCTCAACCCCTGGTTTCATGGGGTGCTGTGAACAATGTGAATGGCAGAAAAGGTGAAAAAATTTGAATTAATTGTATTTTCCTCTAAAAGTGATCATAGGGCAGATCAATTCCTGAGGGTAAGGAGTCGTATATTTCTTTTGATAAACCCCATCTGAGGTTACTGTTTCCAAATGCAGGCCCTAACAATGATTTAACTCAGATGTAGGAAAAAATGAGAAAAATTGTACAGCTACCTATCCATCTCTGTTGGGGAAAATCCTCAGTTAAAGTCTCAAGCAGCGGAGATCATGTGTCTTTCACAGCTTGAAATCCTGGCAAAAAGGAACTTGAGGAATTTCAGCTATTCCACATGACACTGGGCTTGCCTTGCTACTTCCTTCTGAGCAATCTGCCCCTCCAAAGGAAAATCTGAAGCAGTGTAGCAATGGTGATTTTGGTGGTGCAGAGGTGAATTTGCACTGGAGAGCTGCTCCTTATTCAGGGAGCAATGCCAGCTGTCCTGGCCATTGTTCCCACGGAGCAGGACAATGTGCAGCCTGCAGCAGGCAGAGTGTTGCCTCACATCATTGTTTTCCTTGAGAGAACACCACAACCAGGATGTGTGCTACTCTTTCCTGCTCTCCACAGATATATGTGGCTCCAAAAAAAAAAAAAAAAAAAAAAAAAAAAAAAAAGAAAAGAAAAGAAAAAAAAGTGGCCATTCTGGTTCAAATCCAAGAGGTTTGGCCTGCAACATAAACAGAAAATGTCTCACAGCTTGAAGCACTTCACTTGGCTGCTCCCCCCAACCCCCTCCCACCCTCACCAGAGACCTGACAGGCTCTGAGTGCAGCCAGAGGTGAGGCAGGTCCCTGGTGCGGTGCCAGTGGCCATTTTCTGAAAAATTCAGAAATTCACCTGCCTTGATTTGCTGGTACAGAATAGCAGGAGAGGAAGGAATTGGCAGGGGACCAGACCTGGGATTGATGACCAGGTAACAGGGAGGAGCCAGGGCAGGGAGGGAGGGAAGAATCTGCCCAAAACTATGGAGGAAGCATACACAGCATCATCCTCTAAGTGACAGGGCTGCAGACAAGCCTCACTGGATTTATTTTCTTTTCTGGTGGTGCTCTGAGGGAGAATGATTTGGGACATTCTGCACCTGCTGGCTGGCACCTGGCAAACAGGGCCATTTCTGCTGCCATGGGACGAATGTGCCACAAACAATGGAGAAACCATACACAGCATCATCCTCTGCCTAAGTGACAGGCACCTCCCCCAGCAGGGCTGCAGACAACCCCCACTGGTGTTATTTTCCCCAGGAAATACTACTTTAGGCAATTTAAACCAGAGCTGTTTCCATCCACATTCTCCTTATGCCAGAAACATCCCTTCAGGAAGATGCCCACTGCCTGGACCCTCTGCCTGGGAGAGCTCAGAGCTTTCTGAGTTGGCCAGAGCCAACTTTTTGTGAAGGCTGGTGTCAGTGTGGGCACTGTGCTGCCAGGTGCTGTCTCAAAGCCACTGAACCCAGACAAATCTGCACTTGCTCCTCCTTGACATTTCCTCTGCAGGGCTGGTGGAGCAGCGGCCAAAGGGATCGGCTGTGGCAGCCCCGTGTGGAGCCTGTTCCAGGGCTGGGCCACCCAACCACTGCTGCTCCTCTTGCTCCTGCCACTGGCAAACTGGTCCCAGAGACAAAGAAATAGCTCAAGTGTTTGGCAAACTTGGGTTGAATTAAAAAAAAAAAAAAAAACAAAAACAAAAAAACCCCAAAAACCAAAATAAACCCAAAAAACCAAACCCCAAACCTTTCTAGGCACATGAGGGTGATGTGCCGACCTCAGGCGTAGCTGACCCTTTAGAACTGTCCTCTTTGGAGGCCAGCTTTGGAGGCCAGCTTTTCTTTTTTAGTGGGCCTCTGAGGGAGAATGCCTTGGGACATTCTGCACCTGCTGGCTGGCACCTGGCAAACAGGGCCATTTCTGCTGCCATGGGATGCGTTGAGATCTGAAGAGCCTCACCTTCCCCATCAGCCACTGAGCACCCATGCCTGTCCACCCTTTTATCAGTTTACCAAATTGAGAAGTGGAGTACTTTAGTTGAAAAACAGCTTTCCCCCCTTTTCCTGAAGGCTTTTTTCCTCTTTATGGAAAGATTTTCGATTGTCAGTCCCACCTTCAGGGTGAACAGATACATATATTTTGCCAAGGTGCAAACTAGAGCACCCAGAGCTGTTGGGGTTTTGTGGAGCTCTTTACCCAGTACTGAACAATTTGTCTTACATGTGTGTGTTGCCAAGCCTGAGCAGCTCCCTGTGTGTAGGAAGGGGCCTGGGTAAATATAAAGCAGCATAAAAATGAGGTCTTGAGAAAGAATGAGACACTTGACCCTGCTGGAAAACTGCTTCAAGGATCCTGATGCTGGAAAAGCTGCATGCTCTGTCCCTTCCCTCCCCTTCTCCCCTCCCAAGACTCAGAAACATTTTTCAGCCTTCTGTTTTTCAATGGAAGACAGATGTCCAAAAACATGTGTTCAGGTGTAACGTGACTGAAGCTCCATATGGAGAAGCTTTCGCTGGACATTTAAGGACTTTTGGTGTCCCCCTGCAGCCAGTGGAGGCTCCTCTGGAAGATGAAGGGAAACATGACCCATCCTGGGTGCTCTGGGGCTCAGAGCTCACCCAGCATTAAGGATGCTTTTCCCAGATCACCAAGGACATGATGTGGAGCTATTCAGTGATTCTCATCAGCACAGGGCAGAAAGAGGAATTTATGTCTTTTTCCCTACTAGTTCCTCTGTTACAGCTAAGCCAAATGAATTCCTGTGTGATTGAATATTCTCAACTGATTTTGAAACCACCATTCTTACTGCTTTTAATGATGCTCCTCCAGTCACAGGAGGTTCTTTGTGTTTCAAGAAATGTCATCTGCCTTCATCCTGCTACATTCACCTGTTGTTATGTAGAATACTGAATTAAGGAATTTTCTTCCTTTTATTTGGTAATAGGAACAAAAATCTCCTTATTAGGACTAGATTTGAGCAGTAACTAGGCCTAACTTTGCTCTGTGTTTCAGAGCCTCTGTGTTGCCCTTTTCCAAGAATGTTATCAACCTGTAGGAGCAATCTCAAGGAAAATTGCTTAATTTATCAAGACACGCGGTTACGTACTGATCTCTTCTGCAGATTCAGCTCAAGTTGAGCTATTTCTTTGTCTCTGGGACCAGTTTGCCAGTGACAGGATCAAGAGGTGCATGCAGTCCTGCTGAGATCAGCAGTGTTCCTCACGTCCATGAAATGAAGAGCTGACTTCAGTCCTTCACTGAACACCACCCGGGCAGAGCTGCCACGACTGTCCTATCCATCAGAGGGAACATTCCCTGATCCTCTCAAGCAATGATCATCCAAAACAGGCTTTCAGTCCGCTGCAAGAAAGAGGAAAATTTAGCAGCAAAAATATTCCCTCTTTTAGAAAGGTCAAATGCACAAAAAAGACATTTTTGAAGGAATGTCGGATGACCCCCAGAGCCTCTGACAGGCAATTTTCCTGTCCCTGCACTGCTTGGAGTTTTAATTGCCTCTTTGGGGAGGTGCTAGAAGCCGCCTGAGAGTGCAGTCACAATCCAGCAACTTGGCACACGTGACTTCTTCAAATATGGGAGCAATTAGCAAGAAGTGATATGGTGAATGGTAGCGTAAGCACTGGATTCTGGACAGCATTCAGACAAGAAATCTAAACCAGAGCAGAGTGGGGCAGACAGAAATCCAAACAAGCTTTCACAGAAATAAAAAGCATCGGCTGCACTTAGATAATGAGAGCCCAACATCAGGAGATTGAATTCAAAGTCACCATTGCACTCCTCAAAGTCGCTGACTGAACGGGTTGCAGCAGAAAGTGCAAGTTCACTAAAGCAGTTTGTGAGAAAAAAACCATCCAAAATGTTTAGTAGAAATAGCTTTAAAGACTTCTGGGAGAATAAAGTGAACCCAGATTGGACAATGAGCACACCAATTCATAGAGGAGAGGGGAAACAAATCTGTATTCTAGGCATCAGCTAAGATTTTTGTGTTCCCACAGGAGCTAATTTCCTAGATAATTTTTTCTTATATTGTTCATACAGCATTCTTTTTAGTAACCTGCAGGATGCCATGAAGCTTTAACAGTAGGTCTAAGACATCAGCTAGTGAGCAGTTCCTGTCTTAGGAACAGAAAATCCCCAAGTCACCAAAACCCTTCCCATTTCAAACAACTGCAAGCAGCATTTGTCCTAAATAATGCCCCCCCAGTCCAACTATGTTTGCTTTAACAACAGGAATTGAATCATTTGCAGCCAGGATGATGTTGTGACCTGGGATCATCACGCTTCAAACAGGTTTTGCTCTGTCAGTGAGGTCCCCACCCTGTCCAACACCCGAATGTGGTGCCCAGCTGGGTCCCCTCTGTGTGGGGGCAGAGGCTGTGCCCCAGTGGGGACTGGGCTGCTCCACTGCTGAGACACGAAGTGAACAACAGCTGAGAAAGGATAGAAAGAGGAATGGAGATGGGGAAGGAACAAAAAAAGGAGGAGGGCTGATATAATAAAGAAGGAAAACATGGTAGCTGGAAAAGCAAGAAATGTATGAGTAGCTGATCAATAAAATAGCAAGAAATAATTAATTAGTGAGCAAAACCAGAGGGTAATGAAATTAAATGGTTAATTATGCAATGGAGCAAACAGCAAATTAATTAAATGTGTGTGGATCTACCAGGTGCTCTGATTATTTAAGGCAAAACATGGTTAGTGAAACTATTCATTCTCTGGTATTTCAGTTATTCCTGGTATCTCTGGCCATGGGGATTAGAGACTGTTTAAATGCAAGGTCCAGCCATGTATATCTAACAATCATTTATCTTGATAGTGCAAGTGAGATGAACAGGACAGTGATGGAAAGTAGTAGGGACACAGCTGTTCTGAATAAAGTGTCTTTAAAGAAGATGCTATAACAAGAAAATATATAATGTGTTGCTTTATTTTTATTTTCTTCTAAAATTTTTTAGGATTAATCAGTTTGAATTGTTACAGCTGAGAACAGAAGCTGGAAATGTTTGGCTCTTGCTGCCCTGACAATGGAAACTCTACTATGTCTGAAGCAAGGTAATTCAAATAGATATAATTGCTTATTCTTTGGTTAACTTTAAACTGCTGGAGGAAGCCAGGATTTTTGAAAATGAATGATTAACAAACTATTACAATAATGTCTAATGATTGAAAAAAATCATCTCCTGCTTACCTGTTGATTAAAGTCTTGATAAACCTACTGTACTGTCTAAAATAATTCTGGGTTACTTTGTAACTCCACGTCTCAGGTATGGCAATGTTCTCCTACAGTCTGATCTGCTAGTATTGCCTATATATTTTTTTTTAATTTTTCCCCCCAGTGGGAGTTTCCTATTTATTTTTAGAATTTTTGTTCTGTAAATATTTTCTAATTTCCTCTCTGTTAAGTAGATTTTGATCTCAGGCGCGATTGCGTTAAATTGAAGTCAATCCTTTTCTCTTATTGAGTGTTCCTGATGAACACAATCGGCCCATGTGATCGTTCTTGGGAATATTTATAAGTGGTATGAAAAATTTTCTTGCATGAATAGCCAGAACACACACTGAATACTTTGAGGACTCTGCCAGGAGCTCCTCACAGCATTTAAAAGTGGTTTTCTGACCGAGGAGGTCATGGGTAGCAGTTGTCTGTATTTGGAAAGTAATAGAAAACGTAGCAATGCCTGTATCATTCATTTATTCCCATCACCTGCACATAAATGTTTCCCTCACCTAATACTTCACAGCTCTGCAGGACACATTTATTGTCTCAAATGTGTAGAGCTATAGCAGAATAAGGACTTAAATAAACCACAGGTGTGAAAAATTCCAACTGGCAACTTCAAACTAAACAGCACGAAGCACAAAAAGGCGCTTGTCAGAGGTGGAAGGAGCAGTTTGATTAAATCATTGCTTCAGCCCAGACATGTTGGGCCTAATTCTCCCCTCCCACAGCTGACTCACATGGAGCGTGGGCAGTGGCACTGCTGTAAGACTGGAGTGGTGGCACTTGGACTCTGGAGCTCTCATTATGCCTGTCTGACACCACGGAGCTGAAATGTGCAGCTGAACAGATTTATGCTGCTGCTCTCATCGGAGGTGAAGGACTGCTCCTACTCATGGTGTGGGATCGCTAAACTGAGGTGGGGAGAATTTTAGTAGCCAACTTTGCCCCAGTGTTGAAAGCAACAAAACCTGGCTGAGCTGCTGGTGAGGCAGGCAAGAGATGGATCTTCCTTTTATTGTGTTTTTCTTGCTGCCAGTTGCCAGGGAGGAGCCAGCGTGGCATCATTGTGAAGTACTGCAGTTGAAAGGTCCACTGCCATCAGATTTCAGGGCCCCATCCTCTGCTTCCTGTCACTTTGGTGTGTGTCCTCATCTGGAATCCCCTCCTGGCAAGAGTCTCTCATCCTTTGGAGCAGGGCAGGACCAGGCAATTGCAGAGCAAGCACCTCCTGCCTGCATCTCTGTCTCCTGATTTAACTTTTAGGGAAGAGAAGGTATGGCAGCTGCATTAGGCATGCCAAGCACAGTGCCTCCAGTTAAGCTGGAGAGCTGAATCCTCCTTAGAAGTGCTTTTAAAAATCATGGCAAATGGGGGTGACCAGAGCCCTTTCCAGCCTCAGCACAGCAGTGGCCAGCTGGAGAATACGGGTGCTGCATTGCTGCCCACATGAGCAGGGAAAAGAGGGATTTGTTTTTTAAAGTGTGAAATGCACCAGTGCATAAGTGTTAGCTTATTTGAAAACCATCAGCATGAATAGTTAGGATTACATTGCTTTGAGTACTAATGAGGAAAGTGTTTGCCATTTTTCTGTGTTAGTGAAAGCCACACGATCCACTTTATTCTTATGTTCGTATTATTGCAGTTACACGAGACAATTTGCAAATGCCTGGCTGCTTCATAAAAGCTGAAGTACTTGGATTCACAGCAGGTACTAATTTTGTGTGCATCTGCTGAGCTGTGCATGGCATCAACCTGTTTTTAATTACACCTGCATGTCAGGCTCAGAATGCATCTGTGAACAGGAAAGATGAAAGGTAGACAGAACAGGATGTCATGTATTTCCCATCACCTTTCACTGGCTGGATGCCCACAGAAGTAAGAGGAAATTCCCTTCTTTCATAGTGAAAATATAAAGATTTACTAAGCTTTGCACTGCCAACAGCAAGGTGTAATCACTCCTTTAAGGAAGCATGCATGTGTTAACAGGGGTGAGCAGGGGGAGCTCCAAATAGCTTTCCACACCTTCCCTACCACTGATCTGGAAAGGGCAACAAGTAGCTCTTGCTTTGTTATATTTTATTTGCATTGAAATGTGTAAGTTGGTTTACTTAATGTCCCAACTTCATTGTGAAATAAAATACATGAAAGCAGAGTGGAGTGACCAGGGCTGGAGTAACAAAGACAAAAGTTAACATTTTTCTCTTCTGTTACTTCACCCAAGTATAGGAAAAAATTGTTTTTATGCGTTTTTACAAATAAAATAATTCAGACTACAGTTAGGAATGGCCATGAGTCTTTAAACACTGGACAAGGTGATTCAAAAACTGTTAGAAGAAATGTTTTTCATGAAGAAATTCCCTCTGAATAAAAAGTACTAAGCCATTTGTGATTGCACCTTCAAGCCATTCCTTTAATTTATTCCTGTCATTTGGAATTGTTTCTTTCTCTAATTGCATTAAAAATTGTGCACTTTAAAGGCTGTGGTGTGTGCCAAGAATGTGTATGTGTAGCCAGTGCATAAAACAGGGGAACAGGGAAAGAACAATTGCATTTTTTATTCTGGAATCCAGTCAGACTTTGAAAGCTACCGTAACTACTTTGCTTCAAAAAACAGCAATGAAAATCAATAATAGTAACACAAGTTTAAAAGATAAAGAAGTTATTCACAGAGCCCTTCTATTTTAACATAAGTGCAAGTTGTTGAAAGTTTTTGTTCCTCTTGCTTATTCCTACAGTATTTCTTGGCAATTTGGGGTGTCTCAGTAGCACCTACATATATCTACCAGTGATGAAAAGATCAGTCCATCTGGCAGGCTGAGCCTTGATTTTGTGTGCAGGTAGCCTTGAGCCCCTGGCTTTGTTAACCAGGTCTGGGCTCTGCAAAGCCCAGGTTGCTACAGGAGGGCATCCCTGCCTTGTGCCCAAGGTGGTCACCCCTCTGGCAGCCCCAGGGGCTGGAGGAAACTCCCTGGTGTCTGCCAGAGTTAGGGGAGGAGAAGGGAACAGGGCCAATGCATCTCACTGCTTAATTTTTGTGTCCAAGTTTTAATGAGTTTAGTCAGAGGCCTTGGAGACCGTAGACCTGAATTCCTGCTTTCTCAGTCAGATGCTGATCCAGTAGAAGCTGTGGTTCTAACTGCCCTGGCACCATCTTTGCTCTCCTGGAGTGTGATATGAAAAAAAAAACAAAACAACTCTTTTTCAGTAGAGGGAAGGGACTTTCAGTATATTTCAAACTTGAGGTGAGAGAAAGCAAAATAAACCTGAAATGAGGTTGACATCCAAAGACACTGGAAGGTCTCTGCCCCCAAGGTTTCCCTCCTTTGTAGCCCCATAATCCAAATATTCCCTGGATTTTTTGCATGCCTTTTCCATTTATGCCACCAACTGTAATTTCAGTTTCATGGTAACCAGGAAAAATCTCACCATTTTCAGCAGGGCCCTGCCAGGTTCTCTTCTTTATGAGCCCTAAAGTTCACAGAGGTGGTGCCTTTACCTCCTTCCATTGCTGCTGAGCAGATGCATTTGTTTCTGAAGGGTAAAAGCTCATTGCTGGTTTTAAAGTTGTATCCTATTAACTTATTTCATCTGTCAGTGGCTGTAAGCATTACATAACACAACACCTTTTTTCTTCCTTTAGTGAAACCACAGTTTTAACACAACACTTTCTTTGTTACCTGAATACACTTTTCTTTTTGTGCACTTTTGTGCAGGCTGCAGGAATCCAGACAAACAAGTGTTAATTCCCCATGATGTTTTCCAGCTGACAGGCCTAATTGATTTGATTTCCACTGTTTTCACAAGTGACCCCCCTCAACCCGTCATCACCACTTCTTTTGATACCTGAGCTTTACTTTCTACTCTCACATTCCACTTCAACAACTAATAAAGAGCTTATTAGGAAGGAAGAAACTCATTACTTGTTTTCCAAACTCTGCTCCATGCAGCACATTCAGTGGGTTATAGCCCTGTATTATTAATCAATACAGAACATTTGCTTCCATTAGGTTACCAGCATCTTTTATCATCAGGCTGAGGGTAGGAACCTGTTTCTTTGTATTCTGCTAACCCACGCTCCAGCTAGACTAGACAGAGATAAAAGACAGCTGAGTAATATTTTCCTGAGATCCCTGATGATGCACACAGATGGCCTGTAACAAATGAAATATGCAAGGTGACGGCTGGAGTTCTCCTCACTCCAAGTTCAACTTTTACGGCTTAGAGAGTATTTCACTCCTTACACCACAGCTTCATGGTAGAGAGAGATTTATTTTCTTATCTGTAACAGGGTTTGTGAGTCTTTGCCTACCATGGCCATTAATGGTTGCAGTAGGAAGTAGCCAAGTGCTCTTACTGTACTTCTTGCCTTATTAAAAAACAGCTGGGGAAAAAATGTATTGAAAAAAGCAGTGCAGCCATGTGGAGCTTCAGAAATCTAAAGGGAAGCATTGGAGAATTTTGTTATCTACATGGAATGAAATACAAGGCTGAAGAATCCCATTAAGGGATGTAGCATATGTAAAAGCAAACAAACAAAAAATATCAAACACATATTAAGTCAAGTGAAAGATTACATGTTGGTAGCACAGGAAAAAAAAAGCCCTTTGCAATAAAGTAAACACTGATCTGTTTACAGTGTCTGAAAGAAACAATTTTTTTTCTGGCCTGTTACTGTGTCTTCTCTGTGACTGCCTTATCAGATCACAGTCCAGCTGGTGGCTGTGTCCATCAAATTCACTTTTGCTAATGTATTAAATAATCTGACCATAATGCCTGACTGTGGATCATAGTCTGGTGAGCAGGAATTCATCCAATTTGAACTGAACATAGTTTTAAACATGTAGCTCCTAACCTTCCTGACTCCTGGAGTCTCAGCTTAGTGGAAGATCATCTTAGAACAATCCAAAGATGTTCTATAAGATTTTAGAGTCAAAAAGTGACTTAGCTCTGTTGAACTGCAGAACAACACTGATAAAGCAGGGATTCCTTGACTTCTTAAGCAGCCTGGACTCCAGAAACCTGGGAACAGCTCATCACCTTCCCAGTGTTCATGTCCTCAGGGGCAGAAGCACAAAGCTGTGGAAAGAAACCCCAAAATCCAAACTGAGCAGGAAAGGCTTTTTTGTGTTGTTCCCCTGGGGAAGGGGTGGCTACAGACAATACGTGGCTGTGCAGAAAAGTGCTCTGCTATGGACACACCCCACTCCTAGGGAATGCAGAGCACCTTCTTCCAATCCAGAGACAGAAGAGGACAGTGGACAGCTCCAGCCTAAAGAGGCGGCAGGCAGCCAGAGAATATGGGACTGGAGAACTTCACAGTCCTTAGGCAGAATGGGAGCCAGCCACACTGGCTGTGGTGCCATAAGAACAAAAACTGCTGTCCCATTAGGAGCTGTGGGATGAAAGGGTGGTGAGAAGATACAACTGTGAGAAGATAATGTAGGAATCAAGTAGGACTGTAAGTTGGGACGCACAGGTTCTGAACAGAGCAGATTTGGTGGCTCTGAGAGACTGCTGAACGGCACATGACCCTCACACCATGTCTGTCATGCCCTCAGAGTCTGATGGAAAGGAATCCCACTTAAAGTTTCCAGAGTTCTATTTTCTGGGCTGCACTGAAGTATTTACATAGGTGTGTATCAATTTTGCAGCTTCAACCAATTACAGTGACAGTTTTTAAATAAATCAATACATTATGTATGCATATAAAATAGACTGTATTTCTCTTATCAGATCACAGTCCAGCTGGTGGCTGTGTCCATCAAATTCACTTTTGCTAATGTATTAAATAATCTGACCATAATGCCTGACTGTGGATCATAGTCTGGTGAGCAGGAATTCATCCAATTTGAACTGAACACAGTTTTAAACATGTAGCTCCTAACCTTCCTGACTCCTGGAGTCTCAGCTTAGTGGAAGATCATCTTAGAACAATCCAAAGATGTTCTATAAGATTTTAGAGTCAAAAAGTGACTTAGCTCTGTTGAACTGCAGAACAACACTGATAAAGCAGGGATTCCTTGACTTCTTAAGCAGCCTGGACTCCAGAAACCTGGGAACAGCTCATCACCTTCCCAGTGTTCATGTCCTCAGGGGCAGAAGCACAAAGCTGTGGAAAGAAACCCCAAAATCCAAACTGAGCAGGAAAGGCTTTTTTGTGTGTTGTTCCCCTGGGGAAGGGGTGGCTACAGACAATACGTGGCTGTGCAGAAAAGTCCTCTGCTATGGACACACCCCACTCCTAGGGAATGCAGAGCACCTTCTTCCAATCCAGAGACAGAAGAGGACAGTGGACAGCTCCAGCCTAAAGAGGCAGCAGGCAGCCAGGGAATATGGGACTGGAGAACTTCACAGCCCTTAGGCAGAATGGGAGCCAGTCCCACTGGCTGTGGTGCCATAAGAACAAAAACTGCTGCCCCATTAGGAGCTGTGGGATGAAAGGGTGGTGAGAAGATACAACTGTGAGAAGATAATGTAGGAATCAAGTAGGACTGTAAGCTGGGACGCACAGGTTCTGAACAGAGCAGATTTGGTGGCTCTGAGAGACTGCTGAATGGCACATGACCCTCTCACCATGTCTGTCATGCCCTCAGAGTCTGATGGAAAGGAATCCCACTTAAAGTTTCCAGATTTGTCTTTTCTGGGCTGCACTGAAGTATTTACATAGGTGTGTATCAATTTTGCAGCTTCAACCAATTACAGTGACAGTTTTTAAATAAATCAATACATTATGTATGCATATAAAATAGACTGTATTTCTATATATAAACTTAAGCCATTTCCTGTCTATATGGAAAGTATGGGTATTGTCTGCTGTGTGAAAAAAGAAAAAAAAAAGGATATGCTCCACTTTTTCCATTTATTGTCCAGAACATACCCTCATATCAAATGGTTTCTGATTGAAAACAGCCTCTTAATTCATTACAAGTAAAAATAACCCATTATTGTGTAATATATGATATACCCTTTCCTCTTTTAGGCAAAGCAGTCCCTGCAAATATGTCTAGACAGAGTGATGGAAAAGCACAAATTGGCCTCTAACTGTTGCCACCCACTTATCAGACAAACCTGCAAAAAAAATTTAAGACATTACAGTCTCACTCGTTGCACGACACCCATAAGGCAGAAAGTCTCTCTGAGGCTTCATGGCTTACCGCAAAGCAGAAGTGTCAGAAACTTTGTGAACAGGAGCAGGACTAACTTGCCTTCATGGCCTGATGAGAATTGCCAAGTGACTGAAGTAGGCCAGGGTGTCCTGTGAGCAGTGGAATATCCCTTGTCTGGACAGTGTTAAAAGTCTTCTTCCCATGCTGCAGATGAATCAGTCACCTGCTGACACTGCAGACACGATCAGAATTCAGAATCTATTTGCCACATTTTGGAAGAAAGCTTTTAAGTCCTGACCCAATCCTTCTACCCTGCACCTGATAATTTTTTAAAAGCAGCTTTTTAACTCTCTTGAGTCCATGTCTGGTAATAAAGTTATCTTGGACAAGGTTCTCTTTGTAAAAAAGATAATTTTCCTCCTCTGACACGCCTCCCTGCTACCTTGTTGTGGCAGGAAATCAACATCATTTGTACCTTGTGGTGAGGACTCTCAGGATGCAGTGTACATCATGGATAACTGCCTTTGGGTTTAGCTGTTCTTCTGTTCTCCTCCCCACCTTTAAAAAGAATGGCAGGGTAACAATTCTAATGGAAAGAAAGAATTGCAGAAGGACAAGAGAAATCAATTGTTCAAGAGTTTCCATCCGGTGCCACTTGTTTCCCACTTGCAAAATGCTTTGTGTCTTGTTATTCAGAAAGTGTTAGTCTTCCCTGTGGTGAAAAGAGAAATGGTGAATCAACAAAGTGGGTGATTTTTGTATAAAGGGTGTGCTGGATGGTGTTTATACTGTTTGCAAGCTCCTGCATGTTTTCATCTGTGTATATATAAAGAGTTGGTGTGTAGGAAAAGGGATTGACTCTGGTCCCAGAGAAGTTACAGAAGCCTTGTCACATTTTCATGTTTGAAAACACCATGATGGTGAAAGCCAGGCATGGGTTGGGCTGTACAAGTCCTGTGTAGGAGTGGGGTACTGGAATAACACACTGCCACCTGCTTTAGGCCTTTTTCTTTAGTGGTTTGGCTTCTTCACCTCCACAGTTGTGGAATTCCAGAAGGTAAGGGCTAATGTGGATGTCTCAAACACCGAGGGAGTATCCAAGCTTGGCAGGTGGTTTGTTTGGGTGGAAGAAACACCAAATAACTTTGCAGTCACCTGTAATCTCTGAGTCAGCTCTGAAGGAATGGCTCTCCCATACACACATGTGCACACTCCCCCCTATACCATATACATGCAGACATATACACAGCTGAGATGTAGCCTAAACAGCTCCTTTTTCCCTTTTATTTTGGGAAGCCAATATAAGGTTTCTCCTAATGGCATAAACAAGGAAAACAGCACACACAGAACTACCATCTTCACCCAGACAAGCAAAATGCTGATGGGCTTTGCAAACATCACAACAGTTTTGACACAGATGCCCCCATGAATTGAGCCAAGCTGTTCACTGTGCACCAGAAATGGTCTTGTGTTTGAGCTTCAAATTCACCTCTTTGTGTAAGTGAGGTTGCAGCTGCAGAGACAGGCAGAAACTCAACCCAGGCAGTAATCTGCAAGACAAACATCAGGAGGAAGCACTTTCCAGTTGAGCTTTGAAGTTACAGTCTTTCTACCAATGTGCTTTGGATTTGCTTCACTATTTTTATACCAGAAGAGATGTCCAAGCCTCTGGGCAGCCCTCCCTTTATGTTTGGTGCACTTATCGAGGTTGGCATCCTGTCTGAGGCAGCAGATCAGTCAGGAAGTTAACCAGGAGTCCAGATGCTGGTCTTGGAAAGGCTCCTGCCAGAGCCAGGCTTCCACGGGTTTCAGCTGCCAAATTCCCTCCACACAAATGTCCACAGTTCCTGGCTCTCACACTGGGGTAGTTAGAGGAAAAGCCTGAAGAAGAATGTTTTCTACTCTACAATTAATGGGGAGGAGCAGTGCCAGGGGAGCAATACTGCTGACATAGGTTGGCATGCCTTGCATTGCAAGTTACTGTTTTCCAGCCAGAGAAAGTTCTTGTTTGTCCATGAAGATTTGCACACGTGATGGGACAGGCAGCACACTCCAGGCTCTGCCCTGAGGAAGGGAATTAGGCTGGCCTGCTTTCCCCTTACAGGTTGCACTGAGATATAAATGCCTACATGCATTTATATGTTAGATGAATATTGCAGTCCCTATCTCCCCACACCATTCTAGGAAAGACACCAATTTTTAAATAGCTGCTTACACTGTAGACCATGACTTCTACAAAGCTATGACTTCATTTTCCTTCAGGCTTCTGAAATCACAATCCCATGGAAAGCTAGGACTGTACCTCAGGCTGCACCTGTATAACAGAACTGCACCTGTACAACAGAACTTGTACAACCTGTACAATGTAGCTGTATTACAGAAAATTTCACATGCTAGTAATGCTTTTTTTTTTCCTAAATGGGGCTTTGGTTAAGCAGATCTGTCTGTGATGCTCTCGCTGACATCTCAGTGGTGGGGAGCACACCTGCCTTTTGCTGAAGGTTTGGCTCTGCAGGTACTGAAAGGGTTTTTCTTCAGGCACCCTGCTTGAAGGCTGGAGCTGCTTTTGGTGAGCACACACTACACTACCTGCTCATAAAAAACAAGAGTGGAAAGCCAAACCTGCAAAGAGGTGTATATGGTGATTTCAAGTCATGATTAATCATCATGCTTCAACTAATTTGTCCCCTAATTTTATACCACTGACAGGAAGGTTTCTGAGGCTGCAGGATCTATGAGCAACATCAGAGTGGGGCATAATTTCCTTGGACCAAACCTAAGGGTCAGTAGAGAGCACATGTATGTGTCCCTCCTGGGACAAGAGAGTGTGAGATTTCAAATTCACAGTCACATTAGCACTTTCCAGGATGTTAATGCTTTTAACATGCTGAACCTGGGAGTTCTTTCCTTCCAATTTTAGATTACTCATTGAA
This sequence comes from Emberiza elegans, assembly GCA_024865655.1. Taxonomy (NCBI): domain Eukaryota; kingdom Metazoa; phylum Chordata; class Aves; order Passeriformes; family Fringillidae; genus Emberiza; species Emberiza elegans. The sequence goes on from JALJVW010000163.1 coordinate 3,616,246, forward strand.
ATCTCTATTGCAACTGTGGACCATGAGTCCATAAAAGGTGATGTGGATAGTGAACCCTTATAGATTCAGTTGGGCTTGATTTTGTTTCATAGGTCTCTCTCACATACCTCTGGGGTGTGTAGTTTGTTAGTTTTGAGCTAGGCTAGGGCTGAGTTTCAAATTACAGCTTAGGGATAGCCAAACAAGTAGGAAAAACAAACAAAAAAAAAGAGATTATTCAATCTAACATGGATTCTTTTACCAGGAAGTGATAAAAGCAAACGTGACAATTGTAATCACAAAAGGAGTTGCTTCCAAAAGTTTTGAGCAGCTGAAAATATAGCAGAGAGGAGAAGGAGGAAGGATTTAGGACAAAAGCTGGAATTCAACCTTAAGTATAACAATGAGTATCTACATTTATTGTCATAAAGATCTCATCAAAAGCATGTTCTAGAAGTCCCTGTGCACACAGCAGACTGCACTATTTTAACTGGCCTATTTTGGGTCCACTTCATAAGGAGCCATTGGTCACAGTGGCAGGACTCACTTTTTGCTCATATCTCTATATGAAGAGACAGCACTTCTCACAAATGACAGCAAAGGCCAGGGTATTTTATCCAACATTTTATCCTTTGTTTAGTGGCATTTTGGCTTCAGTTTCACTATGCTGTTGACAGAGACATTTGAACATTTTTATTGATTCAGAAATCTGGGCGTTAAGACTCATCTTTATAGTACACTTAAAAGTAAATGTTTCAAAATGTAAAACTCCTCATGCAGCTTTTAAACTTTATTGGCTGAAGACTGAGTGCTGTAAAATGATTTTTTCTTCAGTAATGGAAGTTCTATTTTACAGAAACCGGTAACCATTAACTCTGCTTGCTGAGAGCAAATGAACAAAATCAGACCTGCTCTTTGAAAAAGGAGGATCTGGTCACCATAATAAAAGGTATAAATTTTTCATATCCTCTGTTTTTTCAAGACCTGCTCATTCCTAACTCCTGGGTTTTACTACAGTCATTTGTTAACAGAGGAATCATTTTGCTCATTTTAAATGCAGCTGGAATGAAAAGTGATACAGGCAGAAACAGGAATGAATGAAGAACAACTTGGAAAATAGCTCCTTCCTCTTCTTCAGCTTGTGTACTATGTGGAAAGAACTCAGGAGGTTATCCATGGTAGCATCAGCTACATCCTTGCTCTTCCTGGCTGCTGTTTTTCTACTCTCAAAAGCATCCAGTCTGGAGACCCAGAATTGCTCCAGTCAATCCATTACAGGACTTCATAATCTTACTATTACAAAGACTGGTTTTTTTTTTCCCATGGTGTCTTATAAGAATCTTCCCTATTCCAGCTAAAGCCTCTCCTTACCTCTCTATTTCACCACAGGATCTGTTCTGCTATTTGTAGTAACCCTTCAGATATTTAAAAACATTCTCAGCATTCACTCCTATCTCTTTATCTCTTTTTTTTTTACAGTAAGTAGATGCAGTTTGCCCAGTCCTTCCCCCACAGGTAATTTTTGTTGTACATGTGGGGATTGCAACAATGCTCTGGATCCTCATCAGATTATCAGCATCTTTCTTATATACTGTGACCAAACTGAACTAAATGGGGCTGGATTCATAGATGGACAAAACACCTACAGCATGCAGGGTCCTGTGGCTCCTGAGTGTCTTTTCTAGCACTGGTACTGGGCACACCACAGTGCCCAGACTCTCTGACCTGCATATGGCATCTGCATGATCCCAGACATGCTCCCACAGCTCCTAGCACATACCTGGCATCCCTTCAAAGAGAACTAAAGGCCTCTTGCCTCCAATTTTTATAATGATGTGTTTTCAGTGAGAAGCAAGCCCTGAATTAATCTTTGCTCCCCTTTTCAGTCTCAGACCTCACAGGGATGCACCTTGTCACTTTTTGAGCTCTCCTTGTCTGCAGAACACAAAATTCTTCACACGAGGGAACAGCATGTGGGAAGGTTTGAGAATTCAGCAAGCTCTCCTCACATAAATCATCTAATCTCTCACAGTGTCCTTCAGCTGCTCAAGAAGTTATTATCCCCATTCTGCTTTACGTCATGCTATTCCTGCAGCCTTCTTGAGAAATTTCCTATACTGATCACCTGTGAAGTAGCTACTTGGTCATTTGTGGCACCTTTGCCTCTGTCTCTAGACTTGATGAAATTGTTGAGAAAATGGTTTTTGGCAGTGGCTTCTTTTAACAGACTTGAGCCTCATCACAAAACAGAACAGCATGGGCACTATCAGACACATGCAATCACTGGAAGCAGGGCAAACAGTTGTGCACTGTCCCCCAACGACTGCTCTTCACATGTGTCTGTTCTTTCTCCCTGGTTGTAAAGTTTGGCTGCAGGAATTGATTTGAAGGGCTAGGAGAGAGCTGGTTGTGGCTGATGGAAGCGTTTGTGGGGATAACAAAGTTGTGCTGTTCTGGGTGGATGCAGCTACAGAAAGCTCAGGGTTCAGCACTTCAGGTTAGGGTGAGCTAGACACACAACTTCTCAGAGGGCAAGGTATAGGAAAAGGTAAATAAATGCCTTTGGACTATTTAGTAATAGTTGAACTTGTGTGAACATGGAACAAAGGCAGGGCAGACAGGGCCTTAGTCTGCTCAGACATGCGATGCTCCAGAATGCCTCTAAATCCACACGGGGTTGGCATTTTTGTGGCTGTACCCACCACTGAATGTCAAATGGCCTGAGCTCAGCCCCTCTCTGACATTCAGGCTGTTCCTCAGCATGGACATGGCCTAAAAGCATCTCTCATTGCTTCAGACTTCCCTTAATTTTTGTGTCAGTCCTGGAGGTTAAATAACCAGGATGGTCAGAGCTCAGTTCATGGTGTGCTGAACACACAAGCAGATGTGTGCAAGTAGACCAGAGAGGCACAGAGCACAGAGCTGGGACAGGATGGGTCAAAATACTTATCCAACATGCTGGCAGGAATTTTCAGCTGTTACTGGTGCTCACACAGATGAATTTAATGCTAGCTTAGAAATTCCTTCCAGAGCAGTACTCACACCCATGAAGTAGAGACATATTTTGGGAGGGAATAAGACACTGGAATGGTACCTCCCTCTTTCTCCTCTGGGATATGCTGCTTCCAGCTCACCCTGGCTCTCCCTCAGATGGCAGTCCTTGTTCCTGCTGTGCAATCCTACCCGGCATGTCCCTTCAAAGCCCCAACACTGCCACAGGAAGAGATGTCAAAGCCAATATTCTCCTCCCAGGATAACAGGAAAAACAACAGCCCTTCACCTTGCATTTAAACTCCCTGAAATAAGTGCTAAATAAGCTTGAAGCTGCCTGGTGCAGCATGGAGCCCATCTGGGAGCAGGGAGCTGGCGAGGGAGGTCTGGCTGACACAGGGGAGCACCTCCCTTCCTGGGCTGACCTGGCCAGTCCTCCCAGGGATGCCCCAGCACCCCCTTCCCTGGTGGGATGGCATTCCCTCATGAAGGAGTGATCGCATTACCCAGGCCCCTTGTGTAATTCTGGTTCCCAGCAATTGTTTTCTGGTGACCTTTTATTGTTAACAATTAGCGCTGGAGCTGGAGCACAACTGGTGTAAGCATATTTTACATCCTCCTCAAGCAAACAAAAAAGCTGGGTGGGCACGGTCTTGTTTCCTGGTTCACACCCATGACTCCTTTGTGTCTCAGATCTCCTCCCACCATGTGTCATAGTCAGCAAACCCACTCCCTTACCTTTTGGCTCCCAGATAGAGTGACGTCTTCCAGGGATGCGTAGGCATGCTCAGTGTATCCCATTATTTCCTTTCACATCCTATAAGAACACTGCCTCTCCCTAATACTCAGTCTTTCCTTATCCACGAGGCCAGAAATGTAAATCCCTATGCAACAGAGTGCAAAGAGTGAATTTGAAGGATGGTTTCTATTTATTTAAATGTACAAGCTATAAACACCGCCCTCCTACACTATGTTTTGGGTTCTTGCATGTATTTCCATACAGTAAATATCTTGACAGTTCCCTCTGCTCGACCTCAGTGATACACACACACATCCCTGGAGGCACAAACACATCAAGAGTCTGCTAATCTTCACAAGTAATAACATAGATTTTTCTTCTCTCTCTTCACTTTATTAAACTACATTTGGGGAGAAAAGGCATAGTTGGCCACCTGCTCCAAGCCAGTTGTGGTAGCCCAGCTCCTGAGCTGAGGACCCTTCCCAGATGTTTACTTTGCCAGTAAGTCTTTGGGGAAAAAGGGAAGATGGGGAGGCAGAAGATCAAGGAAAGACACTCCAAACTAATCTTGTTTCCTGCATTATGGTGTGTGCGTGTGAGGGGGTGTGTGGTGGGCGGACGAGGGATACTACATTAATCAAATCATGATTCTTTTAGGGTACAATAGGCAATTAAAAACAACAACTAGAATTTCTCCTGCAGCCTGCTGGCAGCTAACACACAACTCATTCTTTCTGCGGATAGCTTCACTTAGCAGGTCTGTGCCATGACTAATGAAGCCATCTCTCCGCTAGCGCGATAATTCCAGACCTTTTGGGAAGGAGCCCGGCTGCAGCTCGCTGCATGGCCCTCCCCTCCTCTCAGACTCCTTATGGCCACCCTGCAGGTCCCTCCCACTGCCTGTGCTGTGCTCGGGAAAAGTGTGAGAAAATATTTCTCCCTCAAATCTGCTTTCAGGAGAGCGCTGCCTCGTGATGACATTTAAGGACAGATTTTTCTGGGGCGCTTCTCATTTTATCCGAAACATTTGAAAGCTGCCTCCTTGGCAATCTTCTTGCTTGCTCCTCGGTGGCATGTTATCTGATCTCTCCTTACCCACTGGCTGTGGGGAGAGGCACGCGTTTCACCGGTAAAGTCATAGTTAAACTAAACATTAAACTGTCCAAGAACTGACTTCCTCGACAGCTCTGATTCAGGCTCCCAAAAATGCTCTGCACAGTGAATCACGCTTCCTTCTGGAAATGACAGAACTTCCTCATCATGGTGTTCTAACTTGCCCTCTCCTTGTCTCCGGGGCTATCAGGAAAGGATTGAATTGCATGCCACATTTTTTCCGTGGTCGGCAGGGAGATGCATCCTTTTTGAAGGGGAAGAATTCCTATGAGTCAAAGGATGACAAACTGAAAATTAGTACCAGCCGTAGAAATAAATGACAAACAACAACAAAAAGCCCCGTAGAGGTGGCCAGTGGGTGTTTATTGGCTATTTGCCTTTCCAGCAACTTGAGTAACCTAACTATTGAGAGGCAAACTTGCTTTTCACCACTGAAAGTAGGAGCAAAGTTGAAACCACCAGGATCAGCTCTCTGAGTGTCTTTCCTGTGCTTGGTTTGACAGGTCCCGTCTGCTTAAAAGTCAGGTGAGGTGGGGCAGTGCATGAAAGGTCCCCGAGTCCATCCCAGCTCTGAAGGACACACAGCAAGAATGTGGGGAGGATAAAGGACAGTGTTTTTGGGGGCTTGTTCCAGTCAGACTCACACAGCAGACTGGTTCACAGGCACTGTGGCGACAGCAGTTTAGAGACAGTTTGATCCACAGGACTTTGAAATCAAAACAACAAAATCCCTGCTTCAGCCCCACCCCACTCAAACCTCTATGATTGCTGAGCAACACGGAGCTGGGGTAAATACCTGACCATATGGTAAATGATGACTTGCACTGGAAATCAAAATTTTAACAGCTTTTTTTGCTTTGTATACAAAATTTTAACTCCCCCAGAACCAGTGCAGGTGAAAGCCTAAGATGCACAGTCATTATTAGTTGCCAGGCTCTGGGCATTCCTGGGATGAAATCCTGTTCCAAACCAAATCACATGCAAATTCCCAAAGGAGTAGATTTTCAGTCTCATTTAGACATAATATAATAGGAGGGTCTAGACACTAAAAACTGGAGAGTGGTTGAATGGAAATATAGGGGCAATTACTGTGCTTCCCTTAGAACAAACTTATTTTCATTCCCTAGACATATCCCACAATCAGAAAAGCACTATGTACTTAATAGGGAAGAAGAGTAAATAATACCAAAATATGTGAATTTTCATGCATTTTAGGCAGATGAAATGCATTTTTTCAAGACTAATTTAGGAGCATTTATTGCCTTTGAGATTTAAGTTTATATTCCTGCCCTTTACATTGTCCCTGAGAAATGGTATTGTTTATGTATTGACATTTCATTATTTCAATGTGATTCACACTTGCTGTTCATAGCAGATGAAATACATCAAAAAGAGGCATGAACAAAAGAAATAAAATTAATGCTTAATGCATCTGAGCCTCTTTGGGGCTGCCTGTTGCACTAAGTAGGCTTAAAGCACACCTAAGGTGGAAGTCAGGGAATGCAGAAGTGGAAGAAAACTCCTGAACCACCATGTTCAGTCACAGGCAGCTCAAACATGGAGTTCTTTTCATAAATGGGTCAAGTTCTACCCTGAAAAGAGGACAACTTGTTGCTTTTTGAAAGGCTACCCCACGTCCTACTCCTCCGAGTTATCTTTTTCTAATTTCCTCCACATGCTTCTTTGTGGCCAGAACAATCTTGGTGGCATCTGTTGTAACTCAAAATCCACTAGTAACAACAATCCATTACTTAAATATAATGCTTCCAGGCAGCAGCTGATTCAATCACAGGAGTAAAAAATATTCTTAATAACAACTAACAGTCAGGTCCTTCAAATGCATGTGTTAGAGACTAGGATAGCACACAGAATAAAAGTACCAGCTCATTCTTGACCCTGAAACCATGATCCCTTAGCAGACTGATCTGGAGCTGCAAGGCAGGGGATAGGTATTGAATCCCAAGGACTGATCATGCTCAGCAGTTTTGCAATCAGGTAGGACCTTGCCAATTTGCTGACTCATTTCCTTTGGTCCCTCAGATGTAAAAATGAGAGGTCTCATCCCACTGCCACTGTATGCCTCATTGATGGAGTCCAAACCAAAGCAATCTGAATCTAATGGGAAAATTCACACATCAAAAGTATGTAGACTCATGGAAATGTAATTGAAACAACACTCAGAAAGAACATTTCGGGGTTTTTTAAATTTTGTTAGTTTAAAAACTGTAGTCTTAATGCAGAAAGGCTTATTTTAAACCACAAAGAGAGCTGTGGGAATTAGAAATTATCTATTTTCAGCAGCAATGTCTGTTGCATTTTTTATTCATCTGTCTTTCAGATGAGAGTTTGAGCCCAATTTTTGTGCAGCTGTTGGCAAACCTCCACTTGACTGCAGTGGAAGAGGCCGATTGTTCATGTTTGGAAGATGCTTCAGATGTCTTCAGTCACACAACATACACATGCAAGAAGAACTTCTTCAAGTTGGATAAGCTGCAACACGAGACCAAGTCCCCAGGAAAAGGGAAGACTTGGTTCACAGGAGGGTGCAAGGTCTCAATGCACAGGAGAAGAACACCAGGGTTAAAGGGGCATTTTGAACAGGGGAAAAAACAATAGATCAGTACCAGGTCTTGTCTCTATGGCTGCAAACCAGACACCCTGAAGGCAATTGTCGTGGCCAGAAGTTTTGGAGTTGGAAAAGTCAGGCTGGAGAGGAGTGGAGGACATACTCCTGGCATCAAAATGTCTCCTTATAGCTCTGATGGGTCATATGAAAAAGTTTGGTTAACACTTGGTTGTTGCACAACACATTGTACTTATCAATAGTGACATTCATGAATGCAATTGCTTAGAGTGATCATGGATTTAGGGGGCCTGTTTGCTCTGCTCTCACCTCCCTTCATATCTGTGAATACCACAGTGAGTAGAAAAATACCATAAAAATTACAGAAAGGCTTTTCTCAAAGCACTAGCCTGGAAAAGGAATAATGCAGCTCCTCTGTGAACGGCACAAGCAGCCATGAGCTATCTTCAGAAAAACTGTCAAAATCAAAACTGCAAAACTTCCCCATCACTTCCAGTCCACAAGCTGGTCTCTTTTTTCTCCCCATGTGTACAAACACATAACCATGGTTATGAGCCCTCTTTCCAAACAACTCCTTCCCTGTACTCACCCCCTTTTCTTCTGCCTTGTCCACATGCCCATATTCTGGCTCTTTGCTCTTCTGCTCACAGACAGACAGACTGACCTCCCTTGCACACTCACAGGTGGAAAACTAAGTGAAAACCCAGGGCCAGCAGGGCTTCTCCATGCCCAGCCTGCTGCTGCCACCCAAGGAGATTCAGGGAAGAAGATCCTGCCAACCCACAGCTCCTCATGGCTACCAGGGTGCTGCTGAGTCCTTGGCTGTGGACTCATCCTCTGCAGTCCTGTCATTCGCCACTGTCTCTGCAGGGCTGGAGCAGGCCACCACGTGCCTTCAGAGGGCTGTGACTGTGTGCTCCTGGTGACTCACTAGGAGGTCACCAACTGAACCAGATCATGAGCACTGAGAAACTCTGCCAGCCCTGTGCGAATGGGAGGAAAAGGAGGAAGGAAGTTCTGTTGTTGCATTTTTTTGTGGTGATCAGTGCTGAGTCAAAAAAAGGGCTCCAGGATTTGAGGGAGGAAAAGCTAAAATCATTAGAGAAATAGAATTTAAAAAATATAAGCCAGCTGGATAGGAGTGGGAGCCCAAAAGACACCATATTCTTCTCACTGTAGATGATGGTTGTGAGAAAAATCAAAGAAGGGAGTGACAAGTGGGTGGTGATAGTCTTCACTGCTAAAGTATGACCTGCTTTTTTTCTCATCCTGGCCTCTCACTAATCCAACCAATTATTCCCTGTGGGAAGACAGAGGGAGAAGGCAACATTGGGCAGGTCCAATTGAGTCTGCTCCCCCTAAGGAATGCCTCCTGAGCAAGGAGGTTGATTTCTGCTCAGCTTTCCACGAGCTGCTCTCGGTCACTTGTGCTGACATGGAGCTGCCGGGCACCACAAAGGCCCAAGGTGCTGACCAGGGTGTTCCCCACATTGAGCAGAGCTAAAGCTCAGACAGACTGTGAGCTTGGGTGAACTCTTATTTGCCAAGGTAAAGTTGCCAGGTTTTACACACTAGAACTAAGGAAAAATAACTCTAGTACAGCATGATTGCACTTCTAATAGTGCGGGCTAACTACTTTTCTGGAGAAGTGAGCAGCTGTTCCAAAAGTACCAGAAAATTACTGGTTACATGGTTTTTCACATAGGATGTAGGACATGCTCATATTATATAGGATGTTCACCAATTCCAGTAATACACCAAATATATGCCCAGAAGTTAGTTTCTGAGATATTTACATTTTAGGCAAGAATCCTTTCAAAATATTTCCTCAGCCAACCAGTAGTGTGGAGCTGAAAAGTTTATCTTGGTTAATTCTAACTGATTTAAAAGAAAAAAGCTTGTGGGGATCAGCTCATTAGCAGATGTAAACTGGCACTAGTCCAGCAACCTAAGTAAACTCCTGAGTTCATAAACTGGCTGGAGAGAGCCTGGCCCTATTCTGCAACTATTTAATCCCTTAGTATGGCAAGGGTTTTACCCCACTGTACTGGCAAGAACCAGCTTGGTTTGAATGAAGAAATACTTCATGTTTTTCAGCTCTCTCTTATTGTCAAGCTGTTGAAGCCCAAACACTGCTTGTGATCCTCTGTATGGTCAGAGCTTGACATCTACTAGAATGGATTTCTCAAGCTGATAGATGAGACTGATGTAGAAATGTTAATTTTTGTGTCTACACCTATTAAATAAATGTCCTGCTTCTGGGCAACAGCTTGGCCCTATGTACATTTTCAATGGATATTATTTTCTGCACATTTTCCAAAATCTATTAATATGCTGGAAACTATGTAAGATCTTTAATGCCAAATGTTTCGCTTAGGCTGTGTTTCCTCCAGTTGACCGGGGAAGAAAAAATGGGATAAAGAGCTGCTAGTAAAACAATTTCCAGGATTGCCTGCTTTCCTTGCTTGTAAAAAGGTTCATTTCAATTTAATGTTAGTTACTAATGAATGCTCAGCATAGAAGACTAGTGCCTTGATTTATGCTCCCTTGAGATATACTTTTGGCAATTGTCCAAAATGCTTTTTTTCCTTAGGGAAAAATTGATTAGCAAGGAAGCAAATTGATAAATTGATAAATTGATATTGAGAAGTCAGAAATGCTGCATTTGGTGTCTTCAGTTTGTACATGCAAATTTGTATTCCTGAAATGCATCATCATTTTGAAAGCCAGCCTTGCTAAGTCTGTATTTATTAATGTTAATTATAGAGGCAAAGCTCATGACTTCAAAGCCTGATGTGATTTTGGTGCTTTAAAAAGGAATTAAACCATTTAATTATTTTTGAAGAATGTAAAACAACCCTCCATAATCTGCAGCACTTGTTATATACAGAATAAATCTTCTGAAAATTGGTACAGCAAAGTTTGAATTAGTGTGATTAAAATAAAATTAATGAAGACACACTTTAGGAACTTTTTTCCATCTCTATCAACCTGTAAGAACCCGACTCATATAATTCACTCAGAACTACCATATGGCTGTAGCTCTTTCAAAAGTTATTCATTCTTTTATTGGAAGGTGTCTCTTCCAAAAGAGTTAAATAATACTATATGCCAGACATTGTCACAAATACCCTTCCTCTTTGCAAATAGCTGTTGCTACTATTATTGCCAATGCCAGCACAGCAGAGGAAAATACCCTCTGTCACAATGATCTCTATTCAGAGTCCAGTGGAAACCTAAACTGTCCCAGGAGGACGCTGCCATTAGGGACCACATTCTCAAGAAGACAAAAATGGTGTGTTCTTTGTGAGCTATGCAAAATGAAAAAGTTGTGGATATTTTATATACAGCCCCATATGTGCAGCAAAGGGGCTGGCTAGCTGGGAAACTGCCTGAGTAGACTGGAAAGGAATTCTGAAATTAACATTAAAAGAAAAGACAGCACAACCTGGACAATATTAAAGTTACAGGGCACTGCTGCATGATGAGGCAACAAGGACGGCCACAGAGGAGTCTGGGTTTGTGGATGCAGAAGGAGGGTAAGGACTCCTATAATGCCTGGACTCTTCATGGCTTTGTTTTTATTTTCAGTTTTCATGCTAGCTGTGGCACATATAGAATTATTTTAACATACAACATAAGAATTTTTATTTGTCTGAATTATAAAGCACCATATGTGAATGCATCTGTTCTTCACTGTGTTACATTTATTATTTGTACTATGGTGGGGCCTCAAGTTTCCACCTCAGATCAGAGTTCCAACTTGCTAGGCAATGCACAAACACATAATGGGAAACACTCCCTGCCTTGAGAAAAACATATTCTAAATTGACAAAAACAGCTCAGGGTGGGAAAGGAAAACAGCCAGAGCACCGTTCCAGTGACAGCTTAACCTCATCTAAACTGAAGCTGCCACGACCCTGCACCTCCAACCCAGAACTCAAATTGCCCATTCAGTGGCTTAAACTGGCTCACAATTTGAGTGACTCCACTCCAGTAAGGAGAAGAGCAACACTGATCTGAAACTAGTCCCCTGTTTCCTTTGGTGAGGTTGGTGTAGCAGAGTTTGCTCCCTGAAGTTTTCCCCAGTGCTGCACTACAGGCATCAGTGGGAACTTCCCTGGCATGAGGGAAGGGCCGTGGCAGGACAGTGGAAAAGCAAAGGCTGTGCCCTAGGCTGGCATAAGCTGCTGTGGAAGATCACAAAATGAAGTGGGACACCCAGTATTGGAGAGGTCAGGCACAGACTAAAAGCTCTGGCAGTTGCTAGCAAGTGGAGCTGACACAACTTTTCCCACTTGGTCCAATTTTTCCCACTTCTTCTCCCACTTCTTCTGTCCTGTGTGGGCATTTTTGCACACACATAGGCCCACACAATGGTCCAGAGGGTGAGGAGCAGTATAGGATGGTCAGCACTTCTGGATCTTCAGAGCAGAAGGCTTCTGGGGCTCTGCTGAGTTCACCAGGCCATGGTCAGGAGATCCTGTGTATGAACCCTTTGATGTTAAGTGATATGTCACTAACAAGGGGTGTACATTACATATGCTCATGCCACAAAAAACCAATAGGAATGATTTTCATCCTCAGATCCGTGTGTGCTTTCTGCTCCTTTCATTTTCAATTTGCACTCTTGTTTTTAAAAGTCCACTGGGGCTTGCTCTATCTCAGCATTTGGTTTCTTTCTTTGTCCTCCTACTGCAATCTGTTACCTCTTGTTATCTACCATTATGCCTTTCTTTACTCCTTTATGTGGTTTTGCATGGTTGCTGCTGCCTCTAGGAACAAGCTGCCTGCCTCTGAGGGCATATCTTATTTATTTATTTTTTTAAAAACTCCCCATTTGAAAACACATGTTTTTCCTGTATTTATGATGCAAAATTGTTCTGTCCTTCTCTGCTATGGGCCATGAAGAATGCCTGCTTTAATTTACCCTACATGCTGTGCTGCTCATTCTTCTTGTCTGTAATTTATGCCACATACTGTGCACTCCCTTGTATTATACAACATAAAGTTGCCAGATGGGTGAGTGCAACGCATGCTTTACAATGAAGGCTTTTAGGCAACTGCTTAATCCAAAGCTGCAGAAGAAGCCAACTTGAAAAAAGAAAGAGCATTTGAAAATATACCCAAACAGGTCAGTAGTGATTATGTGGGGCTAACACTCTCAGAACACTTGCTAATTAGCATATCATGTTTTTAACTTCTCCTTGACATTTATATTTTCCTGCTTGGTTTTCATGGTGTGTGATGGCAGAAGATGGAGCCAACAGCAGAGCATTAATGGGAAAGAAGGGTATTTGGTCCTAAAACAGGAGCAGCCCCTTTTCAGAATGAATTGGTGCCCAGCACCTGGAGACTGGTCTGGCTGTGGCCAGTGGGTCAGCGTGGCAGCACTCTTTGCCGGGCCTTGGGGATTCTGTAGAAGATGCTCAGCATATGGAGGGGCTGTTGTTCTTGATGTCTTGCATTCCTTTCCTGGAAAAGGCCATGTTATAGCTCCTTAGGCTTTATTTTATGCAGTTTGGGCTGAATAAAAGAAGCTCCACCTGCCAGGCACCACTGCTGTACACCCTGCATGGTTCCTGGGGTATGGGCTGCAATGGCCACTGCTTAACTCACATCTTCCTTCCCCCTGTCCCATCACCAGGAGGGCTATGTCCAGCTGCTGATCTGCAGAATTTGCTCTGCTGTTGCTGCCCTGGACCACTGTACTGGGTTTGTGTAGCCAGGTTTTGGTAGCAGGGGGGCTACAGGGGTGGTTTCTGTGAGAAGATGCTGCAAACTTCTCCCAAGCCCAGCAGAGCCAATCCCTGACAGCTCCAGGATGGACCCACTGCTGGCCAGGGCTGGGCCAGTTAGCAAAGGTGGTAACACCTCTGGGACAACAAATTTAGGAAGGAAAAAAGTTAGAGTGCAGATGTAATTGCAGCCAGAGACGAGCAGGGTGAGGATGTGTGAGAGGAAGAGCCCTGCACACACCAAGGGCAGGGCACAGGGAGGGGCAGGAGCTGCTCCAGGGGCTGGAGCTGGGATTCCCTGCAGCCCTGGCGAGACCCTGGTGGGGCAGCTGTGCCCCTGCAGCCCAGGAGGGCTCAGGGATGCAGAGATCACCTCAGCCCAGGAGGGCTCAGGGATGCAGAGATCACCTCAGCCCAGGAGGGCTCAGGGATGCAGAGATCACCTCAGCCCAGGAGGGCTCAGGGATGCAGAGATCACCTCAGCCCAGGGAGGAGACCCAGAAAGGAGCACGGGGATGCTCAGAGGAGGCTGTGAACCCATGGGAGGCCCATGAAGAGAGGAGCCCACCCTGGAGCAGGTTTCCTGGCAGGACTTGTGACCCTGTGGGGGACCCATATTGGAGCAGGCTGTGCCTGAGGGACTGACCCTGTGGAATAGTGACCTACACTGCAGCAATTTGTGGAGAACTGTTTCCCATGGGATTAACACACCCATTAACATACAGAAGTTCATGGAGAACAGTCTCCCCTGGGAAGGATCCCATGCTGGAGCAGTGGCAGAAATAATGTGTGATAAACTGACTGTAAACCCCATTCCACATCTCCCTGTCCTACTGGAGGGGAGAAAGTAGAGCTGGGAAGGAGGGAGGGGTAGGGGCAAAGTATTTTCAAGGTCTTATTTTACTTCTCATTATCCTGCTCTGATTTTGTCAGCAATAAATTCAGCTAATATCTCTGATTTGAGTCTGTTTTGCCCATGATGGTGAGTGATCTCTCCCTGTCCTTATCGCAACTCATCAACCTCCATTATATTTTCTCTCCCCTGTCCAGCTGCAGAGGGTGGTGACAGCGTGGCTTTGGTGGGTGCCTGGCACCCAGCCAAGGTCAACTTTCCACAGGCAGGCTTGGGTGCATCCCTGCAGTGCCTGAGGACTGGTTTGTGCCTGGAGAAAGCTGCTGTGGCCGTGGGGGGCCAGTCCTACCACCCACCAAGGGATTACATGAGCACTTATGCAACCCTTGGTGGGGGAAGCAGGGATATCCTGGGTGACGTCTGGGCTCTGTGGCAGCTGACAGAGACTCTGCAAGCGCTGGCTGTGAAACAAGACTTTCTCCCCACACCCTGATGTGCTCAGAGAGGCTGTGGTTGCTGACACCAGCAAGAAGCAAGGTGGATTGCTCAGCCAGCACTCCAGCAAAAGGAAAGGCTGGAAGTAACCATGCATTTCAGGTGGGCTATTGGAAACCAGGCAGGGATTGCTAAACAGATGGTGTAACACTGAGCTTCAGCACCACCACTCCCTGCAATGAGTGTTTCCAAAGAAAAACGTGAGGATGGGGAGAAAAATATGTTAGGGTGTGACAGAATCCTACTGTGCTATGGAAGGGCCAGTGGGAGGAAGGGAGATGTGGAATGAATCTATCTACATTTAAAGTGAAGGCACAGCATGTCTGTGCCAGCCAGCACTGAAGGCAGCAATGAAGATGTACCAGCATGGGCTTTTAACACACTGTTCACCATCAGAATGCAAGTTCTCATCGTTCTGCTCTGGTGGCAGCTTGTGCTGTAGCCTGTGTGCCTCATCCTGGTGTCCTTGCAGCTCTGGGTAGGGAGCTTGAGCTACGTGGCCAAGCTAATGCACACCCCAGAAACACCTCAGCAGGAAAGGTGCTGCATGGAGCAAGGGCAAAAAGCTGCCAAGAGGAGCTGGGCTCTCTCAGTCTAGGCAAAAAATTGTTCTGTGACCTCACAGCTAAGAAGTGAAAGTGCCAGGACCTTCAGGATTTGGGTTCTGCTTTATTTGTCCACTTACCAGGGCTGAAGCTGATAAATGCACCTATTGCATATCCAGAGCTAGACTCTATTTTTAAATAGTTCCTCTAGTCCCACGTGGTGCAGCCTTAATTGCTTTAACTATGAAATTGGTACCAGAAAGATCACATTGTTCACGCTAAGAGAGCAAATGCAGCATTACAGGGCAAGGTTGGTGCTGTGAACAACTTCTGTGCTCTCCTACACAGAGTGACGCATCATCAGGCACACATCTTCTAAGGACACATATCCCTTGAGGACACTGAGTTGCTTAGAGGTATTCCAAGACCATTTAATTATCATTTACATTCAAATGTTTTAATTGTAAGTCACAGAGCAAAGCTCACTAACAGGTATTTGGCATTTCAAGCTTTCTTCTCAATTTTAAAAAAAAATTCTTCACCTCTCTGGAAGATGATGGATCATGGTTTTACTCCAGATTACTAAGAAAACCAAAAACATGAAGAGTTTGTCTCTGAAACAATGAATTTCCTATTGACACTAAACTGGCAGTGCAATGTAACTGATAAGTGCATTTCACACTTAGTTTAACATGCCTTAAAACAATCAGGTTAAAGGACCAAGACTAAGCATGGATGTCTAAAATAGCTGCTGATATTTCCCTTTACTTTCTGTAAGGCTTGACTTTCTAATAATCAACCCATTTCTCCCATGCATTTTCATGTGCTTCAGTGAGTTGGACACAATCCAGGCATTGACTGACTGCTTCGCAACACTTGCTAAGTTTCTATTTCTTCTAGAGGAAAAAGAAACTCAAGAAAGAGAAACTTTGTGCGATAGTGCCTGAAAAAGGTATTACATCACGGGGCCTGAAAATAATGAATATCAGCCTGTTTGTCATGGGTTTGTTTCCGCTTTCTATTTGACTGTCATTAATGGGCCATGTCAGTACAGCCAGAACAGGAGCTTCCTCTCTGAGGTAATGTATCCATGTGTCTGCACATATATTTAGCTTCTATTCAGGGCTTAGTCTTTATCTGTCCATAACTTTCTGTTGCAACTCTGTTGTGTTATTTGGGAATCGGATGCCACTGGATTTGTTGTTATGGAACCTCTGATTCTCATCTCACAGCACAAGGCTTCTAGAACAAGAAATCAGATCAGTGTTTGCCAAATCCCCAAATAATTTTCTGGGCTTCTCTAAACACTTTACTGCCTCTCACAGTCAAAAATTCTGCACTGTGTCAGATGCTCCTGAATTGGCATTTCCCAGGGTGAAACATGCTGGAAGACCTCAGACACTCCAGAGCAGAGAGAACAAAACCTTCTCTTTGGAGCTCCTGGCTGCCTTCACCAGGCCTGCTCTGACATCTCCTGCAATGTTTTGCTTCTCTGTTGTAGTGGTCTGAGGACAGTGTTTGTTTCCTCCAAACTTTTCATTCTTTTGGTTTGGGTGTTTACACTGTCATCAAGAAGGTTTGAGGTTGATATGTTCATTTTCATATCACCAGGATATAGTTTTCAAGAGACAAATCTGTCATATGGTGGGAGAGGGAAGGACACACACTGCCTTATTGAAGATGAAAAACTTGTGTTAATGTGACTAAGAATTAGTCACATACCTGGGACAGGGTTCTGTATTAGACTTAAAAATCATGTGAGAGGAACATCCACAGTTTTGGCAGGGGTGGGTATTCAGTGCATTTTTCAGGGATGAAACTCAGAAGAACAAAGAAGGTCAGTTTAACCTTGTGGTTGTGGTTATGAATGAGCAAGGAAGTTTAAATTACACTGAAGGACAGCTCCTTTAGTCACAGGAGCCCATAGTGCACTCTAGATCCTTCACAAGTAAATATGAGCACTTTGTGTTTCTACAGCAATAAGCAAAATGCTAAGACACAATGATTAGATTGTTCTTATTTAGCTTTGCTGATGGTGAAGTTCCTTACTGGCTGCTGAAGATTACAGCTATGGAGCAGGCTATAAACAGAACAGCCAGGCATTTTTCACAAGTGTAACACAGTGGGCTTTTAGCAGAGCTCTCTCCTGCTTCCTCATCATTTTAAATGACAAGCTTCAAGCACAAGAGAAAAAGCTAATTACATTTGTGTTTAATCCATCCAACCGCTCATTTGAAATAGGATGGATTGTTTCACACGTCTGGCTGAATTCAGCAAAAGTGGGTTCCTTCGTAAGTAACTGATACATCATGCACAGGATTGCTTGGACATTGATCTCTACAATTTTTCCTGTGAACTTTTGTATTTCAGACGTGTGAACACTGATGGCTGAGATTCCTTGCAGCACTGCTCCCAGTTCACCCAGGGATCAGCTACACTTCTGATGATTCCTGCTGCTTCCAAAGCCCATCTCTTGGCCCACAGCTGACACTGCAGTTCTGTCTCATGAAATGCCTGTTCAGACAAATCCCCAGATGTGGTTTAGAGCTGCTCCTGACCCTCATGTGCCCTGGTGCATTGCTGGCTGAGGTTGATTGACTGTACGTGCTTGCTCAGCCAGAGTGGGACCATCCAAACCTCCTGGGGTTCCTCTGTCAACTTTTTCTAAATTGTTCCAGGAGCCTTTGACTGACTCACTGAAGGCCTGTTTAGTGAATAATAGGACATTTCCCACTGCTTTACCTGGCATCTGCTTTCATTAAGTAATATTAAATTTTTCCTTAGTAATTGAATCAGAATTTTAAAAAGCCTGAAGTCAGTAATGCTCCTACTGATTTATGCCACCAGTTGTAACAAAGATCTGAATCAGACCTTTAATCTTTATTAGCCAGGTGATTAAGTACAAAGTTACCTTCTGGGACTAAGAGCAGATGTCCAAGATATATTTACCAAAACTTAGGAAGAAAACACACTTGTGTTTCAAATGGCACCTCATATTATAGGTGCAAATTTACCAAAACATGTAACTGTACAACATTGAAATGATGGGGGCGGCACCCTTTAATAAATTATGTGCAAAAAATGGCCTTTTGTGAAGAGAAACTGCACTTTGGGCATATTCTTATTATTACTTAAGTCTAAAGTCAACCAAAAGAGAAAACTCTCACTGCCAACTGTGACAGACTGCAGCACTGCACTAACAGGAAGGCTATTTTAGGTCTGAATTGGGAACTGGATTACTTATTCAAACAGTAGTTTTCAAAACTGCAAGACTGTGTTCTTATTCCCCTTGCAGCACGTTTCCAACTGTATCCTATTCACTTCACAGTTTCAAAGGACTGTACCTTTGCTGTATATATATATATACACACACAGAACCTTGGCTTCTGAAATTGGTTTCCCCCGGTTTCTGGCTGGTTTGAACAACCATGACTTGTTTCCCATGCATCTATTTCAATAACATCCCAGCAGATGACAGCAGGCAGCTTGGACCAGGCTTCAGATCAGCCTTCGGAACAGCTGCCAGGAAAAGGACAATATTTCTGAGCTACAGATGGATACACTTAGCGTGGATGTCACAGTTAGGTTCATGCTACAGCACCACAGATACCTTTGGAGATTTCCATGAGCTCTGGGTTTCCTTCCTGGGTGTGCTGAAGTCACTGGGAGTTGTGCTACCAACTTCCTAATGATTGGTGAATCGTGGATTACCAGTACAGACATTCCTTCTTTTGTGGAGAAGGAACGTATTCTGCTGCTGAAGAAAATATTTTCAATAAAGGATCTTTGTTTATTAATTTAAAAGAATTGCAATAGGGCATAAAATAATCAATAGAGAGGTAATTTAGATGCTGCTTTACAAGGCAAATATTAAAGGTGCTTTTGCCATCTGAGCTGCAGCTGGGAGCAGGATGGGGTGTGAGGGTAGTGAGACAGAGTCTTGTTTGAACCTCTTGGATGGCAAGGACAGCCAGGCAGTTCCTCCCAGCTGCTGGAGAGGTATAGGTGCTTCCTCTCCACAGGGAGGATGTATTCTCCCACATCAGGAGAAATATGGTCATGCCCTTGAAGAGCAACAGAAGAAATTCCACTCACATAAGACAACCTACATTTTTTTGTGTGCACATACAGTTGTGTTACACAATATACAGGGAAGGCTGCTGCCATTTGTATTTCAGTGTCTCTAGAATAGTGGGCACTGAAGTTGGGCAGCCTTGGCATGATGGAAATTCTCTCTTTGAGAGGCTGTCTGTTCATGGCTGTCTGTCCATGGCTGCCGATCCAAAGCCCTCCTCAGTCTTCCACTGCCCTGCCTTGCAAGGATAATCCTCGGGGGAAAGTTCTGCTGCACTTAAATGAAACTTGACTTGCACATTACTTGTTCAGACAAACTACAAGTACAAATGACTCATCATTTCCCTACTTTGTTTTGCCTGTTAGGCAGCCATCAGCATTTACATCACAATTGATCATAAAAGAGTAGAAGCGAAGTAGCAGTTCCAACTTCGCCCCTTGTGAGTTACTACAGGAAATTTGCAGTCCTCCCCCAAATTCTCCACCTTAATGTCCTCACTTTGAATATTCAAGGAGAAAATATTTTGAGAGCTCTACATTTTACATTTCTTGCCTATGACTTTTTCTCTGTTTAGTGGTATTCTTTGGCTTACCAGTCCTTATTCTCACAGATTTGGGGGAATAAAAAACATGATGATGTGCTGTGATGGGCAGATTAGCACTCAAAAAAAAAGTTTATAAAACTTAAACCAATGTAGACAGAAACCTCAATGCACAGACACAAATATTCTTTCATGCTGCTTCAACCTGACCCAAGAGCTCCAAGTACAGCATCATTCTGCAGCCAAGTGGCACCATGATACAAAGATGGCACAGAGGAGTGAGACAACAAATTAGCTTTAATTGCAGCAGTTCACCAAGGTCAGCTGTGCAACCCTGGCAGCATTTCACCTTGGTTTTTGTCCTGTCTGCTAGAACCATCCTGTTCAGTGAACTGCAGCCAAAGCACAGCCACAGTAAGGCTGAGACATGAGAGCCCATTCTGGGTTTGGCAGTGCCAGAGCTGGCGCTGCAGAACACTCTGAGCACAGACTGCTGTAGCTCTCCCTCTTCTTTTGGGAAAAGAAAATTCACTGGTGAACACAGCCTAAACAATCTGGATGCTAACTCAGACTGGAGTGGCAGGAGGCAGGGGATGAGGGACTGATTTGCAACCTGCAGACACAAGGAGCCTTGTATGCATTTCACACTGTGCAGTACAAATGGTCTGACTGCAGCCCTCCTTGTAGAAATCTTGCCTCATTTCTTTGCCTCCCTATGTTTCTCAATACATGTTAAGGTAACTTGTTATAATTTGAAGGTTTTTTTTTGGTTTCATGTCTCAGAAGGACAAAAAAAAGGGCTTGTTCCTGCTTTACAATCCCAAAGGCTCAAAGCATGATTTTCTTCAAAAGTTTCACTTGAAAGATTTTGTGTTAAGAGGACTACAGGTCCCAGGATTTTTAATGCACGTACTGTACAGCAATGAAGTGCTGGTTATCCTGTGCAGATGCTCCTCAGCTTCCCCCTGTCACACAGCACACGTGCATTACTGATACCTGGATGGATAAATATGTGCACACCCACACCACTGGAGCACTGCACTTCATTTGCACCCAATTTGTCAAGAAACCCAGAAAAAGCTGACAGAAAGTGCCAGCATCTTGCCACAAACAGCAGCTGAGGAGGGAAAGAGAAGCTCTGGTCACAAATGAGAAATCCCAGCAGTGTCCTTCTGTTGACAATGAGTTGGTGCCTTAAGAGTACCTCTGTGCAGGGGAAGCACAGGAGAGATATTAAAAGGGACAGAGAGCATCAGACCTGAAAGCAGAAAAGTAGATGTCACAGAAACTGGAGATGTCTGCAAATCATATGATTTATCAATGTTAAATAAAGCCAGGTCTGGAGCAGCGTTGAGTGGACTGTGAGTCCCTGTTACGGACTGTCAGGGTCCATGTCCTTGTTAAACTGTGGCTTAGGACACCTTGCTTGGAAGCAGCTGTCTCAGCAGGCTCCTGCAGCCTCAGGAATGTCCATCCCCAGCTGCTTCCTCCTTCCATCTCACCTCAAGCCAGCATCCCTCTGTCCCAGTGGCAGGTTGGGAGGGTATCCCCTGGGCTGACTCACTGCCATCTCTCTGCACTGCTCTAGCAAAACGTTTGGGAGCTACTGAACAAAACAGAGCTGCAAGTGAAACACCAGGAGCCTGTTCTTGACTTCAGTGACTGTGAGTGGTAAAATACGAAATGCTATCAGTGACAATGCATTTCTGTGCATTTGCTACTGTAATTTTTCCTAATTAAACAAGTTAATTAAATGTGTGAAAAAAAGGCATTTTATTCATTTTCCATCACAAATGATCGTTGCCTGTACTGAATGGCCTTGGATAAAAGCCACTAAAGAAAAGAAAAAAATGTGTGTGGGCAATGCTGTAATATTCCATCCCTGGGTTTGCTTCCTCTTCTTTTTTTGTTTTTTTTCCTCTGAACAGCAAAAATTTAGCATTTTCTTTTCTTTAAATAATCCTTCTTGCTGTTGGGACAACTCCCTTTTAAGGCCAGCTTTTTGCTCAGAGGGAATGTTGACTGCACTTATAAACACCCACTTCCTAGGGTTTAGAATAGTAACAGCAACATAACCTGAACTGTAGTTTCAGCAGCGTGCAGCAAACACATTCAGGCTAAGGCTGGCCTACCAGCTTCTCCAGAAATGCTTTCAGAAGTGTTGGCAATGCCACTGGGTTTTTATTTGCTATCCTCACAAATTCACATCTTTGAAAACCTCCTATCTTTCTCCTTTCTTCTTTGAATGTGTAACCTTGTGGTTCTTCCAGCTCCTAAATACACAGTGAGAGTTTTTGGATGGGGCAGTAAACACTGAAGCAGGAAAATGCTGCCCTCTTTATAACTCAGGAATTTTAGGTGGGTGCAAACTGTGATCATGAGGAAGATTTCCAAGAACTACACTGAGGACCAGATTTCACCATATGTGTATTCTTCCCAAAATAACCACTTTATCTCCAGGGAAGGTTGCAAAAAAGCCTAATGACTTTTCAGCTGCTAGACTGTCATCCCCAGTGCAATTCACTGAAACCTGGCTAATTAGCCTTGTACTTTGGAGAAAGATCTGGTGCAACATCATAAAAATAATTTCCACTTCAACACTGTGCACTGCAGTTAAAAAAAAAAAAGTCCAAGAAGATCAGACATCAGAAGTAAAACCTCCAGAAGTACCAGGGACTTCCAAATATACCCTGGGCTTATATGGCATTAACACTGAGCCAGGGAACAAAACTGGTGTCTGATCTTTACTGGCCCCACAGGTTATTGCAGATACCTCAGCCTTTCCAGTCATGCAGGTTTGGAATTGCTACCTGGTATTTAAGCTGTTGCCTGTGGATTTGTGCCACCTCTCAATATTTCACACCATGATTCCCCTTTGCCTGGAGCAGGATGTGTAATTCCAGTGCTGCACCAGCTGAGCAGATCCCAAGGGACTGATGCTGAACTTGTTCACGTGGTGATAAATTAGGAGCAACTCCACTGCTGGTGGTGACACTGAAACACACAAGCCTGGACTCGGGTTCTTCCTACCTATTGCAGGGTTTGGTTTCTCAGTGGATGGCTGGAAGGCTAAATGTAAAATGATCCACCCCCACCCTCCTGGAAAAAAAAAAAACCAAACCCACAAAAAATATTTTAAAAACCAAAACAAAACCCCAACACATGGAAACACATCAAAAATGTGTAGGGATAGGGGGGAGGGGGAATCCTTGCTGAACACAAAACAATCTTGTGCCAAATGAGTTGTCATGGCTTTACTATAACATTCCCACAAAGAGGAACAGAATTTTCTTTATTGTGAAATCTTGGTTCTGAGTCTTGCTGCTCCTGGGAAAAGTCATATGTCAGAATAGAACAGTGTTTCCAAATATGACTAGTCTGAACAGATAAACAATGAATGTCAACACAGCACTCAAGGAAGTATCTAACTGTGGTTAAATCCCTTTCTGAGAGTTTATATTCCTGTTCTGAGAATATTACACGTAATGAACACCCATAGAGGTGCTTGTCTTTGTACACCAGACCCTAATAAACTCCAATTAGAGTTCCTGGAGTCCCAGTTATGGACAGCCAAAGCACCAGCTGTGTCTGAGAGCACCCTGCAGCATTATCTGCTGAGGTCTGAACTTTATATTCCATTTTCTTGAGACTGTGTGGTGTGTAAGAGTTGGACAAAATTAATACTGTTGTTCACTTTGGCTTTTTAACTGACTAAAAATCTGATGAATTTTCAGGTTTAGTCTCTTGTACCTCCCACGTTTGGAGGGAAGGGGGGAACAGTCCTACTCCCACTCTGGTTGTTCTGGGGCAGGGAGTAAGTAGCAAAGTTCAGAGAACCAGGAGAAAGCAAAAGCAAAGACTCCAGTCCTGTGGCCTCTCTCATTACAAACACTGGGACCAAGTTCATCTGGTCCTGTAACAGGGGTGAAAACAAAATGCACTGTTAGGAGGAGGCCCTTGAGAAGCAAAACACCACTGTAACAGACCTGCTCTAGGGCTGCTGCAGCCAGGAGCTCTTTAATCAACATTTAAGGAGCAGGTTTCCTACCTCAAGCCACCCTTTATTTCAGTCCTGTCTGCTTTGACCACTAAATCACAACTGTGTTTCTACTCTTTGGGTGTATGAACTTCTGCTTCTTTGAAGCAATGTTACTTTATTACAGGAATGCACCCCCCTGCTGCCCATCAGTCTAAAACTCAGGGCTCAGGACAATCCACAGGTCATAAATTTGGGTCTCCCACTTCCTTGGGTTATATTCATATTGGCTGTGCCAGTAAAGACAAGAAGTCTCTCTTCTGATCAGCATTCAAAGCCTTCCAAAACTCAGATCCTCTCCTCTGCCTTCCAACTTCTCTTAAATAAAGACAGCAATGACTTTCAGTTCTCTGCAGGTTTTTCCCTCAGGGCTGAGAAGCTACTCAGGAGTTGCAGCATTTCAGGCTTTCCCTCAAATCTGATTTTCACATGGAGAAGTGGGGAGAAAGACTGGCTTTTAATTTCACTATGTCCAAACTCTGCATCTGAGAAACAGGGATGTTACAGGGCAGATGAAGATCTGACACACTTAAAACATGCATTCTTGGACAGCAACTTTCTTTTGTGGTCCCACAACACAGCAGAAGTTTGAATCCAAGAGAACACATTAAATCACACTGTCCTTGTTGTTAGGGGAGAACTGAAGGGAGTTTGGCCACTGGAATGGTTTTGTTTTTCGTAACACTGCTAAACACAAAGAAACCCAGGATCTTGGCAGCCTATCCCACCATGTAAATCCATGTCTTTCTAAATTACCAGAAAGTTCACTTGAGGTCAAAATCCTCCATGTAAATTTGGCTTCTGAAATACCTCCTAACCAGTACCTCAAATCCTTCTTTTACCATTATTCACCCCAGGTGAAGGAAAAAATGGAGTACACCAGCCTTTGAGAAGGGCATAGAAGTTTCATGGGACTGATAATGAGGCCAGTGTAGCAGTAACTGAGAGCTGTTAAAACATCCATCAGCAGCAATCACACCCGGGGTGGCTGTCACAGCCAGGAGGAATTGGGCGGCAGAAAGGATCAAGAACCTTCTGCAGAGCACTGCAGATTCTGGCCATTCAACAACAGGCAGGGCTCACTCACATCTTTAGCCAGCTAATCTGTCTGTAAGTAAATAGAGGGAGACATTAGGAAAGGTTTTTGCAATTCCTAATCCTGCACCTCCTGAGTCAGTTCTGTAGTAACCATGACAAACGCTGCCACGGTGCTTTGCAGCAGTTGCCTGGGCTCACAGAGGTTACAAAACACAGTGGCAGGTTTGTTTATTTTCACATTCATTCATTTTTGGCTTATTCGTTGCTGCAGCTATAAAGTTCTGGTAGTTTTGGCTGTGCTGCTGTGATTATAATGTCTTTTATGTGGATGTTTTGCATGTAATTGCAGTTATCCAGAGTTCTCCACTGTGTACAAGACACTCTGCTGTGTGAAGTCCATGAAACAGAGAAGGTGTGCTCAAGGAAAGAACAGCAGCTCCTGGTCTCAGCTTACACAGTGCCTTGTTCAGGTGTTGATATTCTTCTCAAAACAGGCTCAGCACAGATTATACAAGGAACCAGGGAACACTCACAGGCAAACAGGAGGAAAAATACTTGAAGTGTCTGGTATGGCACATATGTCCAGTGGAACAGTATACTGAATTTCTAGAGGTGGGGAAAGATAAAGTGCAGAGCCAATCCTTCCTTCTACAAGATAAAACAGGTTAAAAGAAAGGGAAAGTTTCTTACACTCTTCATCAACCCCTCCCTCACATCTTCATGATGCCTGCCCCCTCTAAAGCCCTCAGCACCTGCCCCGTCAGTGGTCAGCCAGCCTTGGATGCCATGAAATTATCTACCTAATGATTCAGCCCATGTCCCTTCTGAACTCCACACTCCAAAGGAAACTAAGCTTTAAATGATATGTTATCACCATAATGAACAAATTGATATTATAAGTGGGCCCCCTGCAATTCACTTCTCTTTCTGGAATTAGCGTGCAAGTATTTCAGAAGATACTGTTTTCTTGTAGCTA
The DNA here is from genome assembly GCA_024865655.1 of Emberiza elegans. Taxonomy (NCBI): domain Eukaryota; kingdom Metazoa; phylum Chordata; class Aves; order Passeriformes; family Fringillidae; genus Emberiza; species Emberiza elegans. Next base: position 3,641,949 of record JALJVW010000163.1, read on the forward strand.
AAAGGAACTGGAGATTCACCGTATTAGTGATTCTGCAAGTGCCTTTAGATGGGAGAATTAACACCTACAGCAGGCAACATGATTGACTTGCATCACAGCACCACTACCTTTCAGGAGCTTGACAGACACTAATTTTGGAAAGGTGTTTTGCATGGAAGACTGGCATTCAGAGCACATGGAAAATTAAATACGTGCGGGTGTTACTTAGCAACCCACAGAACAAGACTTTCAGAGTGGATAGAAAAATTACCAACTTGAAAGGATAAAGTTTGTTAATGTGTAGGAGCAGCAACTGCTCTTCAAAGCCTTCGAACTAAAACTCGCTGCTGCACACAGGAACAGCCAGTCAGAGCCACCCCTCTGCCTTGGAGCAGTGTCCTAAAACAATTCAGCATTTTCTGTGGGTTACAGCTAGGAACTGTAAAGCCACACAGTAGGAGAAAAATGTCAGCATTCAACTGGATTCTCAAGGCTTTCCACAGTTTTGGTTAGCTGCTTTTATGAGGAGCTGGCTAGCCAGGAACAGGACAGATTCAGAAACTGCAGGGCTCTCCAATGCCAAGGACCACTTGAGCTAAACACCTCTTCAGCAGAGGTTTGTTTTGCAAACACCCACAGCCAAGGTCTCGTTTTTCAGTTTATTGTACAAAGCAACACATCACAGCACAAACAACCCCACAGGCACACAGGCTCTGTAGCACTGCACACAAGCAGCTGTGCCATAGGATTTGTGCTGTGACCATCCATGAGAGGCCCAGAGACATCTGACAGAGGAGCCAGGGCTCTTCATCTTGCCTGAAACATCACTTCAGGAGAGCAGTGGGAGATTTACAGAGTAAAAATGCATGAGCACACCGACATCATTCAAGTCAGACACGAAAGCACATTGTGAAGAGGGCACTTCTGCTGAGCAGTCCCAGGTGTGTTTATGCCTTTGGAAAATGCTCACTCATGCTGAGGGAAAGAAAATGCACCCGCTGGAAGGTCTCCAGAAGACTGCTCTGAAACCCTCAACACCTTCCTTCTGCCCTGACCTTCCATAGGTAACTCCTCAGGGAATTCCTTCGTGCTGAGGGGAGCTGGGAAAACAGCCACAGCCACAGAGTCCCCAAAAGCAGATGTGCAAAAGGAACAAAATCTGCTCAATTACCCAGGACAGCAGCAGAAGTCCAAATTACAGGTTTCCATAGTTTAATTACAAGCCACCTATCCAACGGATGGAGCTCTCCCATTAGGAATGGCTGTTCACACTTTTGGGCAATTAAAGCAACCCATTCATTATTCTGTTCTACAAAAATCATAGTTTTGAGTTTTGGTGTCCCTGTCTCAGGTTTTATACTGGTTATTGCCATTTCAGAAACTTAATGACTGCAGGGTTGTTTGGATTTTTTCTTTATTAAGAAACTTACAGAATGTATTTTTTGCTACCATGTACTGATATGGAAGGATAAGGATATGCTGCAAGTACAGCAAGGTTGGGCTAAATGCACCCTCTTGATTTGCATAGAAAAAATAAACATAGCCAAGAAAACAAAGCTTAGAGTTTGTATTTGTTACAGAATAGAGAAATAGTAGGCAGCAAGGCTTTCCTAACAGTTATCTGGAGCCAGAAAGTAAAAATACTGTTCTTCCTGCTATTAAGATTTAAATAGATATTCAAGTCAATTCTAAAAGCGAGTCAGAGGATGGGAAGAAATATCAGTGTGGGAAGATATTACATAAACTGAGATGCAACTGAAAATAGAAAATTAGGAAAGTACTGTGATCCTCTTCAATCTACAGGTCAAACAGACCCAACTGCCACTATTATCTTAGTTCCCATTATTTGCTTGGGCAGGAAAGAGGGGGCATTTGGGAGAAATCAAGTCTGAATGCCAAACTTCAAGCTCTGCACCTTGAAGGGATACAGCCAAGATTTTTATCAGTTGTTTTCTCACCATTGGCTGCCTTAAATATCATCCCATTCCACCCCCTGCCATGGGCAGGGACATCTTTCACTATGCCAGGTTGCTCAGAGCTTCTTCCAACCTGGATTTGAACACTTCCAGGGATGGGAAACCCAAAATTTGTCTCACCCACCTGTGCCAGGGCCTCTCCCCTCTCAGAGGGACAGCTCTGGTCAGGAACGAGCCTTGGTCTCACTTTCCTGTCAGAGGAACAACCTCCACCTTAGTCAGGTCTCACACTTGTGAGCATCACAGCAGAGAAACATCATGAAAATACAGCCATGGGTGTTGCTGGAGCAAAAGCACAGGGAAAATGCAAACTCTGAGAACCTCACTGAGGTTGAACAGGTGGAAATTGTTATGTCACAGGATCCAGTTTCTTTCATTGAAGCTGAAGAAGGACTTGTGGCTGCAGTTAGCAGCAGTTTAACAGGAGTAGTAAAGGCACCCCCAGCAGGGGAGAGGAAGGAAGAGTCGTGCACTTATGCCAGTTTCACTGAAATCCATACAGAAGAAACAAAGAACTAAAAAAAAAAAAAAAAAATATCACAGTAGGAAGAGTAACCACTTTTACATGCTTCCATTAGCTAGGCTAGACACTGAAAAAAAAAGAACCTCAGAGTAAGGTAACAGAGTAAAGTGTGGGGTTTTTTTCCTTTTTTTTTTTATTTAAAGGTGTCCATATACAAAACCAAGTAGCATGACAGAAAAATAAGAGGAACCAGAAGTACCTGCCCACAAAGGGGATTTCAACATGGTAAAGTTTAACTGAAACACAGTGGGGAAGTGAAACTGAATAGGAGAGGGGCTGGATGCTAAACATTAGGTTGATTTGCTCTTCAATTCTTTATGGTGTTTGCCATACACACAGTTGGGGCAGACATACCTTATTCTGACATGAATCCTTAAGGGTCGAGGTGAACAAGCATAAACAGAGGAACAGAGCAATGCTATAAAGGCTGCTGATATCTTAAAGCTGCTGATGCTAAATGAGCCACAAAACCACTACAGAGAGTAACTTATTACCACTTTTAGGAATGTTGTGCATATGGTGGTCAGGAGTTGGGAGGTTCTGTGGAATGAAACATCACCAACACCTGAGAATGTGCCAGTTAACAAAAATACTCAAGTATTCCAAAGTCCCCACCAATTCTGCAATATCAGAGATGCAGATGCCAACAGGCTGGCACCAAGGAAAACAACATAAAGCAAAGGATAAATAGTTGTTCAGCCTTAACAAGCAGTTTTCAAAGCTATCTAGACAATCCACAGTTATTTCAATAGGGAGTGATTACTTGTGCCAAGTACTGGCTGCTGGTAATTGTCTGTACATTTTTACTTAAGGTACAAATGCATAAGTGAATGTGTATTTGATGAGAACAGTCAGGCTGACAAGTATTGAGGGGCTGTCTACATTAGACATTGTAATGAAAAGCTTTATGGTCCCTTTATAGGTCTGAACAACCTGGTGAAAACCTAAGTTTGATGTAAAAAACAAGAGAAGACACACAGTTCTTTGCATGAGAAGTTTTATTCATTTTAACAAAATACAGTTTTCAACAGGAACATTCAGAAGCCCTTCAGCCTCCTGAGTATTGCCCTTCCAGAGGAAGGGTTTTGGATGCCTGCTGATCTAAAACCACATTTGGTAAAGTCCAGACAAGCTTAGCCAAATCATCCATTCCTTCAGCCATCACAACTGTCCTGATTTCCTTGGGGAAATGGCCCAGAGCTCCCCACTGAAGGGTTAACAGCACAGACATGTGATGTACCAGCTTCCCCATTTACTGCTGTGAGTGCAGACCAGGTCTGGAGGGACAACAGTCCCCTGCTATTCCAGGCCGAATGTTCTCAAACTGAAACTGCCCTTTTCTCACTGCATGGTGGAAATGGTGCACAAGTAAAGCATATTAGGTTTGGTTCCACTAAACGACAAGAGATCCAGCTGGAATCAGCACTCAAGGCATTATCTTACTCCTCCCCAATTATTTCTAGGCACTTTCTGTATATAAGTCACACTATACACAGCATACTTTCAAGAAAAAAAAAAAAGTCAGGCCTATAAATAGCTCCCCAGTACTCCCTTCTCCAAAAAGAATTCCATAACTGCACAGCACACACATATATAGCTTTCCATCTGAAGATTTTTGAGAGGAAAAAAAGTGAAGCACCATTACCAAGGGAAACTAATGGTTACTCAGAAAGCAGGCATTAGCTTCTGCCTGACATCTACTCATGCTCAAGTGTCTCCACACTTCAATTCCTTGAGGTTTTATCCTCTTAACTAATTTCAGATCTACCCTCTCTCCAAGCTCTAGTTGACACCAGCTGGATCCCTTGTGTGAGAAGAGAGGGGGAGGCAGCAACTGGACGTGAATTGCACTGTCGTCCTCAGAGACATAAGGAAGGTAACTTGACCAAAAAAAGAAAAAATTGTAGATAACCCTCCACTTTGTATTTCCAGGCAGCTGGAAACCCAGCAGACAATGTAGCTGTTGCTTAACAAACACAGAAATCTACATTGTATGCCAGGTTCATGCCCCAAACCTGGAGAGTCTTCACACAGAACTGATAAAAACCAGCTGTGCACACCCAGTTCACAGTACAGTTTCCTCCCCTAACACACTGGAGGCTGCAATCAGCAAAGGTGTTTCAATACCATCCCCTTGCAGGAGAGGTGACAGATCCTTCACTGAAAAAGTGAAGTCCATCTATCTTCTTAGCTCAAATTTGGAAATATTCTCACGGGTTTTGACTACTGCAACCCCCAGGACGAGGCTACAGAAAAGGCTGTTGCTTTCCAAGCTACAACATCCAGGTATTTAATCTGATTCCCACTGTGAAGCAGATCCAACAGATGTCCAATCCTTTATTTGGGGCCACACCTCAGGCGTTAACTTGTTTGCACTGTGAACTTGCTCTGCACCCAGGAGAGAAGACAAATCCAACAAAAAGTCTAGACAGGAGGTAGGAGATGTCATCAGAGACCCAGTAGCCAGATGTAGCTGCTGATTGTAAAGACAGAATCTACACTGACTACTGAGCGACTGATGGGCAACTACAAGGTCTGGGTTGATTGATCCACAGCATTAATCCAAAACGACCTGCAGAAACAACCAGGAAAAAAATTAAAATCAGTATGTGAAAGAGTTCTGTAGATTAGCCTTCATAAATAAAGAATTTTCCACCACTGGTATCACACAGACTTCTTGTGGACAGCAAACAGAAAAGTGTGCTGTCAGAACAGTCACCTCAGGTATGAAGTCATTGGCTTTTAGAGTTAAACAGTACTCACAGTGTTGCTACCTCTTTATTCTGAAATAAGCTGTTTCATCTCCATGTATTACTAAAGACCTGCCCCCCAAAAAAGCAAATAATAAGAACTGCTCACAAACGTGAAGTAGAATAGCAGCAGAACCAAAGTCATGTTAAGTTTCTTCTTAATCCTCCAATATTGTACAAAATGACATGAAAAAAACCCATTAATTATGCAAAACCAGGCTGTTCTTAGTGTGTCAGAAAGGGCATTCAGTAAATAAATTTATAGGCATAGAGGCAATCCTGGAATGGGAAAACATATCCCACATTGCAGTGGGGAAACAAGCACAACTCCAGTGTAATTTAGCAGAGCTAAGGAAAGACTCTTAGAGTCCGTTTCTATTAGAATCCAGTCCAGCACATCAAGTATTTGCATAAAAATCTCCCATTTGTGGTGGTTGGAAATTCTTCTCTGTTGTTAAATGAAGAAATCCTGGCTCCTCTCTGCCAGCTCAGGAACTGCCCCAGCACAGAGAAGCACATCTGAGAAAAATCCCAGTGGATTCATGCCCAGCTTGGCCCTTCAGTGGTGGCTGAAATGTACTCCAGGTAACTCCTTGAAGTCTTGTATGTGTTAAGATCTTCATTGCAAGAAATGTCATTATTGGTAAAAACAAAAAATGCCCATCAAATTAGAACTGCTCATTAAATATTTCAAGTATTTGTTTAAATAAAACATTTATCTGGGAAGACTCTCAACTTCAATGACAGAGTATTTTAATAGCCATCAGCCTGCCAAGTGTTTTTTTTTCCTTCTTTTTAAACACAAAACCAAAACTGACTGTAAGAATTTTTATGTATTTTTAATAATTTTTTGAGCACTTTTACCATTAATGTTTGATTAGATTATAGCAATACCAGCAGTGATTCAAGACTGGTCAATTGCAAAGGAAATAAGAGAAGAGCTTGCTGTCAGATACTTCTGGAAAAAGAGTATTTTATATTTCCAGTATATACTATGCCCCTGTTGTAATATAACCATGCAGGCACTGCTGAACTTTTTTCCACAATAGGGATTCACAAATAGCATTTATTAATGATGAACAAACACTATTTAATCATATGCCAACCTCTGGAGCTTGCAGAACAGGGAGGTTTCCCAGGAAAAGGTACCAGAGGCACGAGAGCAGTGGCACTGAAGCTAGGAATTGGACATTTCTCTGCTGGGGCAGAGATTTGCACAACTCATTCACTGCAACCTGTCCACTGCTCCCTCCTCCTGTAGGCAATAATCCCACCCTTCCCTGCCTTCAATCCTGCTCAAGAGAAGCCAACATAACCCACTGCAGTGTTGCCACCGTGCTGCAGCTTAGAGCTAAAGCCATTTCCAATCTCAGAGCACAGCACCCCCAGCTTCCCTCCCAGCCAGGGCCCAGCAGCATTCAGGAGGCAAAGGATCCTTCCTGCTGAAACAAGGAGACAGAACTTTTCCTCCACAGGCACTTTGGGCTTGGGGCCACTCAGAGGAAACATCTCCCATCCTCAGTCAAGCAGGTTCTGGAACAAGCCAGAATATCATGGTCACTGTCTCTTCAAGGAGAGGCCAAGAGGCTCAGACAGCAGCCTTACCAGACTTTTGGTGGTAAAATGTTATTTTTAAATTAGAAATTTTTATTTTAATGAAAAAAACTTTTGATTTGTTACATTATTCTGTCATTTGTGTGTTTTAACCAGAGCCCCTGCAACTGTAAGAGGAAAAGTGAGGTGAGGGGATGGGCAGAGTCTTGAACCCAGACATCACCCTCTGTTTTAGGGCAGGTGATGCTGAGGGGCACCTGCTGAGTATTTCTGTAAGGACCCCCAGACCTCTAAGGTGTGCATTGCACTCAACTGTATCCCAGCCCTACCCGGGGCAGCAGAAAAAGTCCAACCCCTCAGATGACAAAGGGTTGGGCCACTTCAAATTCAGAGTTCCTGCAGGAAGGGAAAGGGAGGAGGTTTGTGAACACCTCAAAGATGCAGGAGCTCTCTGCACAAATGTAACCTGAAGCCTCGAGCTGTACCATAATCCTGAGCAGTGCCTGGGTTTGGGATTTGTGCAGACAGGAGTCTCACTGCTTCATGAAAGCAAAAAATACCAAGTTACTGAAAAAAGCCCACCATCTGTCATCATCTAAATCCAACAGGCAAAGCTTTTGACACTTGTGAACTGCTCTAATATAAAGGTTTATTGCCAAAAAAAGCAAGATACAACTGAACCCATCACCACACCATGCTACAATTAAAAAATAAACTGGATGTGTTGTGCATTAAACACAAAGGCAGGTGATCAGAAAACCTGTGAATCACCTCCTAACAGACCCACACTTTACTCAGTGAATCAAGGTATGTTTAATACGACTGAACGATCATCAAGTGCATCAATCGGGGCTGGAAACACAAAGGATGCACAGGTCACCATTGTTTTTCTGGTTTGGATTAAACATGTAAGTTTTAAAATCAAAGGTCTAGATGTGGAATTGGTAGAAAAGGGAACAATCAGGCTCTCATCAAACAGCTCTGCTGTGAGAGTCACCTCATGGGCTAATACATTCTAAGGATAGGGATGGCAGTGACAAGCATTAAAATCTGTAGTGAAGCAGGGGAAAGCTATTCAGGACAAATATTTTGGTGGGTGGGGAAAGGAAGAAGGGAAATACCAATTACTTGTGTTTGGACAATAGCTCTTCCCATGAAGCTACTGAATCTGGTAAAATGTTTTTGTTCTGGACAGCACAGCCTCTGGTGTCAAGTGAACTGAAAGCAATAGGTGCCATTTTACTGGTTTGTTTAGAATCCATACTGTGATATTTACAAGTTGGGAAGCTGGATACTTTTAATAAAAATAATTTTAAAAAATCATTACCTGGATGCCAGCTTCAGTAACTTCCCAAAGAAAAGCAAGGCAGCATCCCTGCAAGTCCAGAGCTGACAGTTTCGCTGAGATTTAATAAAGCCATCACCAAGGACAGCCCAAAACACAATTTAGTGCACTGGCACTACAGTTGAAGAAATATTTCCCCATGCCTAATGCACAACACAATGGAATTTCAGCATTTACCAAGCATGCCAAGAACTTCTAATTACCTAATATGAACTTAGGCAAAGAGCCATTCTGTCTTAAGTTCTGAATTCAGTGAAACAGATCAGTGCATTGTTTCAAGGGAGTAGGCACAGAGTTTATAAAGGAAATGCATAATCGTGGAGCTCAGCTCTGCACTGAATACACACCACTTAACAAAATGGAAAAGTTAATCAAGGCACCAACTTTTCTTTCTTAAAAGCCCACGGTAATGACACAGAAGGTGAAACATTAAATACAGGTGTCCAATTAAAACTCATTCTCACACACATGAATTCCTCAGCAGTTACATAATGACTCCAGAGCCAGGATATCTCTGCAGCAAAGCATGTTTTCAGTGATCCCAGCTCCTGCATACCTCAGACCCTGTGACTGTAGTGGCCAAACCCATTCAGACCAGCTGATGGTCACTTGACTCTCTGCACTATTTATACATTGCTCTATTAAGTGAAGCTTCTGATTGGGCTGAATAGATTTACGAAAATCCTGCTCAAGACATTTCTTAAATTGCTTTGCCAGAGAGCACTAGTATGAGCAAGCCCAGGGAGGTACAGAGTTGGCACTGCCTTCTGAAACAACTTCCTAAAGGCAAAACCACTCTCATTCTCAGAGGCAAACTAACTAACTTGGTTTTAAATTTTGGTTGCTGATAAATGCAAACACAGTTACCTTTAACCAGGACCTGTTTTTGCATTGACCTCACAGACATGGTCTTTGAAGGATTTGATACAGATAAGAAACTGACTTAGCCACAAAAACCTATAAAGGATGCTGTGAATAATTACTTATTTGAGCATGCAAAAAATGACCAAGGCAAGTTGTAATTCAACATACATTAATTCAACATACATTTTACAGCCATAATAAAAAAAGGTCTCATAAGGAGTTAAGCAAACTGTTCACAAAATTGATGGAATAATGAAGCCTGCAGCTTTGAAGAGTGGCACAAAACTTCCATGGAAGGGTGTAAGCATGAGTTAAGGTCCCTCAGCTAGGGGCTTCTGTATGCTAGGAAGTAATGAGCTAAATTTCTGTAATGCCTGCATTAGGACCACACTGTTCTGCAAGTGAGTTACATTCACTTGTCAGCTATTGTTAATGCAAGCTCATATCCCAGTGTATTGTAACTGTCCTCTGGATGGTAATAGAATGGGAGAAACTGAATTAACTTATTCATCAAACCACGATTTTATAAGCAGTAAGGTAGAATTTTATATAAAGGCAGCAAACAGTGCCAGTGAAGTTTCTGTTTAGGCACACAGTGTTAAACAAACACCTTGCCAGAGGATTCCAGCTCCATTTTTTACAAGACATATGAAAGGTAGCACTGTGCACACCAAAGGTATTAGAGAAACACCCACAGCCAGACCTGCGTGCATGGACACAAACCAAACATTGCTAGGCATGAGGCAGGGTTACAGTGCAGGAGGCCGCCAAAGCACAGAAAGGTGGAAAAAAAAAAAAGTGAAAAAACCTGTGTGTCCTCTCAGCAGTCACAGCCCCCGTGCCATTAGCGTTTGCCAGACTCACTGCCCAGGAGCATTTTGGGCACACACCAGGGAGTGGAACACGTGCAGAACAGACCCACCCAGCCATTCAAGGAGCAAACAGCTGGTGCTCACAGCACATCAATATTGTTGTAGTAGAGATGTTAAGGATTCAACAGCCACCAAAGAATTATTTTAGCAGTTTCTTAGCTAGCTTAATTCTCTTTTTCTAAACAGCATGCATGCTCCTTGCAACAGCACACCCCCAGCATGCCAAATATCAACAATTTGACTAGCAGTGCAGCTGAAACATGAGGAGAAACTAAATGGGTAATCACAAAAGATTAGTGCAGATATAATTCAGCTGAAGACTAAATACTAATAAATTCTGATGCTGGGTAAAATTACTCAGGCAAGCCTCTCTCAATACCCCTACAGCACATAATCTTTGATGGCTGGGCTCTGAAAGCCCTGCTAGGTCCTTGCCATGCAAGTCAATTCAAGCTATCACACAGTTCCACCCTCTACAGTACTCAGTCTGTGTGGAAAACAGGGGCCCTCATCTTTGGTAACACCGTTATTTATTCATGCTGGATACTTATCCTGCAGAAAATACCAGGGAAAGAAAATACCAGCATGAAATGGCAAGCACCTAGTAAACAAGTGAAAGCATACCAGGGATGAGACCAGTCTGATCCAGAAGTTGGGGAACAAGCCAAGTGCCAACAATTTCCAAGACTAACTCTCAGCACTGACAGTGTAATCCTTCTGTATCCTTCTCAAGGACCTACTTAAAAGATAATTACTCTTCTAAGTGCAGTTAGTGCTTATTTCAGAGGAGAACAGCATTTGTGTTACTTGAACTTCACAAAATAAGGCACTTAGTCAGTCAATTATGGAGGTGATGTTACAAAGCCACCTGGCCCTGTATCTCACCCTAATATGCAAGAGGAGGGTGGTGAATAAAAATTCATTCACTGTCCTGTTGCCCATCATCTCCTACTTGCCTTCCTGTGAATTCAGCTGGGGGAGATAAACACACCCTCCTCCCCCCTCCCTTTCGGCCAAGCACAAAATAAAACTTAAAACATCTATGCTGAAAATTTAAAATGTTTCTGATCCTAAAATGCTCCCTGTGCTATAGGGAAAGTAACTCTGGTCCCCAAGCAGACCTGGGCAAGTGGGGAAAGAAAATAAACTACCTAGATAGGTGTCTTAAACCAATTAATTCTGTAGGATTATGAATCTGGACTACAAGCATGGTTTGGGCATTGTTGTGCTTTATGAATCAGAGAACTCAATTTATCCCTCCAAGCCATGCAGTTCAGATGACAACCACCTTTCTCCCTTGGTAGGTGCTAGAACTATCCCAAAAAACAGAGCAAGACCACACAACATATCACAGTTATCTGACACAGCAGCATCTTTACCCTGGAAACACAAGGGGGCAAGTTACAAGTGTGTCAAAGAAAATGCAGAGTCTATAACTTAAGCAAAAACACACAGAGTCTTAAGGTAAACACAAAAAAATCATCAGGGGACATTAAAGCCCTCAGAAATCTGGAAATCTGAACATAACACCCAGACTACAGTGGAGACGTGGTTAAGGTCTTCAAAAAATTTGAAATTAAACCAAAATTGGTGTTTTAGATAAGTGTTCTGCAAATTACTTAGGAGATGAAGCACCTTTCAACAACCAAAAATAAAGTTTGCAATTCTTAAGTGTTAAGAAAGCTCTGCAAGAGACATCTGAAAGCCAAGGGCACATTTTATCTTGCCTGAAGATTATCACATGACAACAGCATGCTATTACTGTGCCACAGAGACCTAAATGTGTGTGTTTATCCCACAGCTCACATGACTTTGCTTCCTTTAGACCATAAAAGGTGAAGAGAAACATGTTCAGCAGAAAAGCAACAGGTACAACGTACTAAGAAGTTTCCTAAAATAGGCATCTATTCTGCAGAACCCAGGGTAATATTTACTGGTATTAAATTCAGATAAAGTAATAGTCACCAGCAAGTCACACACAGGTTACAAACACCAATTCATGCAGCTCTAGATAGGCAATATTCTATATTTAACTGAGGAGAAAGCAGGAATAGTGATGTGTAAGGGACAGGGGCACTGATGCTCCCTAAGTTAATAAGATTCTTGTTCCAAACTGGTACTAAAATACCAGGGAAAGAAAATACTGGCATGAAATGGCAAGCACCTAGTAAACAAGTGAAAGCATACCAAGGATGAGACCAGTCTGATCCAGAAGTTGGGGAACAAGCCAAGTGCCAACAATTTCCAAGACTAACTCTCAGCACTGACAGTGTAATCCTTCTGTATCCTTCTCAAGGACCTACTTAAAAGATAATTACTCTTCTAAGTGCAGTTAGTGCTTATTTCAGAGGAGAACAGCATTTGTGTTACTTGAACTTCACAAAATAAGGCACTTAGTCAGTCAATTATGGAGGTGATGTTACAAAGCCACCTGGCCCTGTATCTCACCCTAATATGCAAGAGGAGGGTGGTGAATAAAAATTCATTCACTGTCCTGTTGCCCATCATCTCCTACTTGCCTTCCTGTGAATTCAGCTGGGGGAGATAAACACACCCTCCTCCCCCCTCCCTTTCGGCCAAGCACAAAATAAAACTTAAAACATCTATGCTGAAAATTTAAAATGTTTCTGATCCTAAAATGCTCCCTGTGCTATAGGGAAAGTAACTCTGGTCCCCAAGCAGACCTGGGCAAGTGGGGAAAGAAAATAAACTACCTAGATAGGTGTCTTAAACCAATTAATTCTGTAGGATTATGAATCTGGACTACAAGCATGGTTTGGGCATTGTTGTGCTTTATGAATCAGAGAACTCAATTTATCCCTCCAAGCCATGCAGTTCAGATGACAACCACCTTTCTCCCCTGACCACACAACATATCACAGTTATCTGACACAGCAGCATCTTTACCCTGGAAACACAAGGGGGCAAGTTACAAGTGTGTCAAAGAAAATGCAGAGTCTATAACTTAAGCAAAAACACACAGAGTCTTAAGGTAAACACAAAAAAAAAAAATCATCAGGGACATTAAAGCCCTCAGAAATCTGGAAATCTGAACATAACACCCAGACTACAGTGGAGACGTGGTTAAGGTCTTCAAAAAATTTGAAATTAAACCAAAATTGGTGTTTTAGATAAGTGTTCTGCAAATTACTTAGGAGATGAAGCACCTTTCAACAACCAAAAAAAAAGTTTGCAATTCTTAAGTGTTAAGAAAGCTCTGCAAGAGACATCTGAAAGCCAAGGGCACATTTTATCTTGCCTGAAGATTATCACATGACAACAGCATGCTATTACTGTGCCACAGAGACCTAAATGTGTGTGTTTATCCCACAGCTCACATGACTTTGCTTCCTTTAGACCATAAAAGGTGAAGAGAAACATGTTCAGCAGAAAAGCAACAGGTACAACGTACTAAGAAGTTTCCTAAAATAGGCATCTATTCTGCAGAACCCAGGGTAATATTTACTGGTATTAAATTCAGATAAAGTAATAGTCACCAGCAAGTCACACACAGGTTACAAACACCAATTCATGCAGCTCTAGATAGGCAATATTCTATATTTAACTGAGGAGAAAGCAGGAATAGTGATGTGTAAGGGACAGGGGCATCAATGCTCTCTAAGTTAATAAGATTCTTGTTCCAAACTGGTACTCCCAGCAACACCATGGAAGAAATCACACAGTTCTAGCTTTACAAGTTGACCAGCAGAGGAGTTTTAAAGTATGCAGAGAATTAAGGATCCCTAGGAAAAAAAAGATGATTGTGTTCTACTGAAACAACCATTTTAATGAAGATCCCCTGCTCCTTCCACACAAATACACACAAACACACTTCACTGGAGTAATCAGGTAAAGGAGGATACAACAAGTGCCTTGGCAGGGGAGATGGATGGCTGTCAGTGCTGCTTTACCTTCTTTAACCATTTCAGCAGAAAGGCCTGTTTGGATCTGGGGCTGTGTGACATGGGCCACCAGCTGAGCTGTGTCACAAGGCCACCAACTGAGTGACACATGTAAGCCAAAGCCAGGCTGCCCTCTCATGCTTGCATCATGCAGACAAGTAAGAGGGAGCCAAAACACGGGTCTGCATCCGTCAGTGCTAAAAGCAGTTTGTACACAGCTAATCACTCAACTTCTAGAAAATGTCACAGTAACCAGGCTAAAAAGGCACAAAAGTCCGGAGTAAGTCCTAAATGGGATCCTGAAAAAAACCCACAAACCCCAAGACCTTAGTAGGTAAAAAAATTCATGCGAACATATTATGACATTAAAATTTAACTTTGACTTTATCCCTTTTTTCAAAAAGGGAAATACAGAACCTGGAAGAGAAGACTGGACTTCTAGAAGTATTTTGTGCAAGTGATTTAACTCCCACAAAACAGATTAGAGGAGGCACCAGCTGGAGAAGCATCTTCTCTCATGGTAGATACAATCTCTAGGCTGTTTTACCCACACAGAATCTTGCTAAGATTATCTTTTAGTTTTTCCATAACATGGACTGTTTTTAGACCATCTCCAAGAAAAAGGCAAAAATTAGCCCAGGACTGTTGTGTAAGATGTGACTGGAAAGAACACAAAAGTAACTCAAGTATCCAATTAATTGGGATACCTCAAGAATCTCAGGAATACTCAAAAATTCAAAAGTATATCCAGGACAAACAGGAAGAAATATTGTCCTTCACCAAGGTGACCTTAAAATGAAGAAGGTAAATTCATTCAGGGCAGGCAGTGACCATGGTGACAGGAGTTCACAATACTGAGAAAAAGAATAAGGACAAGAATACCAGTGGGCTTGAACAAGGCCTCTTGAAGGGAAATCCTGGCTAGTATGGAATATCAGTAATATCTAACCTTGTAAGGATTGCTAAAAGGTTCAGGCTATGACAAAACAGCAGACCACAGCAATCACAAGGTGGTCTCACTTTTGAGCTGTGCATTGAACAGTATCTGCTACCAAAGCTTTGAGATTAACGCCCCACTACAACAGTGTGTAGCAGTGGACAGTGATTAAACTCATTCTGCAATTTGAGAAGGTCTCTGGGAGAGTTATGAGCACTGTTACAACAGCAGATTTAACTGGAGCTTCTCATGCCATTCCTGATGTGGCCTGAACAAGCCCTGCTTCAGGAGTGTGTGACTGCAGGTTCCAAGTGGAGAACTCCACTAAAAGGCCATTATTCCTGGTTCCCAACATGCTTAAAACACCACCTGAAAGCAGACTAAATTACAGAAACCCAGACTGTACCTGCCCTATTTCACCCAGTTTGACGCACTGCAATGCCTGCTCATTAGCTGTTGTTAAACTCAGCTACTTAATAGGACATCTAGTCTAAATGCAAGCATTATCTATTCTTACTCCTAGAAACACCTCTGCAGAGCAGGAGCAAGTCCTGGTTATTCCCCTGAGAAGTTTTAAAGGTTCTGTGGGATTGTTTGCATTTTTTATTCCAAGTAATTTTAAGGTATTCAAGTACTGAATTAGCCACAGTACACCAGAATAAACAAGAGCATTTTGGAATCAGATCTACTCCAACTCAACAACTTTCTGCCCAAAAGGGCTTTCTCATAATCAGAGATGCAGCATGAACAGATGACAGCAGACTATTCTCTTAAAGGCAGGGTTTTAAAGACCAGGACAGTGAGGATGATCAAACAAACCAAAGATTTAGGGTACATCAGAACACTACAAGCATTTGAAAAGGGCAAAACTCAAAACCAACTTAGTATGAATCAGCAAGCAGAGGATGCAGACCAACCACTTCAGGTGTGTTTGCATCAGCATTGTAAATCAAGACTGCACTGCAGGAAGGAGATTTGTTTCACAAGTGAAGCGGTCTCCATCTCTACAGCTGCAAGACACACTGATATAAGTGTGTCACTACATGTTTTGTTGGTCTAAAAAGAGAAATATCAGTAGCAATCTCTGCAATAAGCACAGAAGATAAGTGTTAGAGTTCTATATTCATGCACAGTAGTTTATCTAAATGCAAGGCTACCTGGACAAGGAAAGTAACATTCACTGCAAAATAGTGTACAACAGTCAGGAAAGTGTCAGATGCATTGCTGCAGTTAAGTTTAATCTTTGAAGCAAAGCCTTTAGAACTAGATTCCTATTACAGGTCAAGAGGACATGGAGAAAACTTAAATCTAACAGAAATGTGGCCATATCAAATTCAAATCACACAATGTATACTTTTATTCTCAATATCAGATGAAGGAAATATTGCCTTTGTAGCATAACAGCTGTTAAAAATTCTAAATATTATCAAAGCTTTTTTTAAAAACACCAGGTAAATTTATACTGATAAATCATTAGGTAAAGTCTAGTTAAGCCTGACAGCTTGTAATGCATAGCAGTAACACAAGAACTACCATCAAAAAGCCAGTCTCACTCCTTTCTAAAGATGAGTGGGGAAACCCAAAAACACATGCATGAATATTTCTGATAGGCAGCAAGGATGACAGGCACTCTTGACTGTCCATTCTGTGTCTGCCAACGCCATGATCAGCTTCAAAGTCTTCTTTTTATCTCTCGGTCCATAAGAGATTCACAACTCCTGATGCAAATACAAAGTTATGCAACAAAAATCCTTTTTCCTGTCAAATGTAAGGAAGGCTCCATGCTTTACTAATAAAGCAGAGTCACTCTCAAGCTTTGGAGTTATGGATAACACAGCCTTTCCACTCTAATTGTTTTGTACCTATACAGCACAGTCAGCACTGTAAATAATGCACAGATTTCCAGAGAAGAGACCTGAGAATTCTACACTCCAACACAGGTTCAAAGCATTTTCCCATCATCTGGTAGCAGCATTTTCCCTTAAATGAAGGGTATGTTCCCATTTGGAGACTTGCTTTGCCATCCCACTTCAGCAGCCTTCCAAAGGCTCCCAGGGGAAGCATCTCCCTACTCTTGGCAGAATGCCTCACAGCATCACTGGATAGCTGGGAAACCCAGCGCACTGCAAGAACACAAACATCAGTACAAGATGACAATTAGATGGCAGAGCTGCACTTATCAGTAAAGGAAATACATTTCAAACAGTAATTTTGGAGATAATGCCATTCAGAGCCTAGATCCTGCTGCACATAAACACAAACATAACATGTAAAAAAACAAAACAACAACAACAAAAACAAACCAACCAAACCAAAACCCAAAGAAAAACCAAGAAATCCATGGTATAAGGCAGGAAGACTCTGGTAAAGTTGTTTAAAAATAAGTCATTCTAAATAGACAGAGATTCACAGTACAAGGCAGACATTTTCAGTGAAAGTAATCCCTCTGATATTTCAAAAATGAGACTCTTAATAATTGATGCCTTCAAGAGAACTTACTTAGCTGAAGCTGTATATTAAACCCCAGGAGATGCAGAACAAGTGTTTTTCACCACATTCTGCCTTAAGAACTAAGAAATAACACTACAGGTTCTAATGGCTTTAACTGCTTTCAATCCTAAAATGTGGTGAAGAACTAAATACGACCCAAAGTTTGTCAGAAGCTGGTTCTAACTATGTGTGTAGTGCCACCAGTGATCAGACACACTACAGGAAATTCGCCTGAAGAATAACTAGGCGCTGAATCTAAATGGCAAAAAGTGCAAATTGTGAGGGAAGATGTAGATGGAAGCAAACCAGCCTTCCCATCCAGCACTGCCTGAGCTCTGACAGTGGCAGGACAGAGGAGTTAAAAGGTCACTTTCACAGTTGATGTGGGTTTCCTTTAAGATGCCTGGAAAATGACTGTGTTGACCACATCCACATTCTGAAATACTTTTTTGAGAACTCCTAACGAAGCTCCAGCCAAAGGAACAGGAACTGACTCATTTGTACAGTACCCATGCACTGCACAGTCACACTCAGATGTGTGCCCGAGGTGCACGTGGGCAGGGATGAAGCAGGCAAAGTTCACATGGAATTTGAGAGACTCCAGTCTGGGATTCTGCCTGGACACACCAGTGCTCAGCATGAAGGTGTGCTCACACACACCTTTATCACTGCAGCCTGCCACTCACTGTCAGCCTCAGCTCTGCTGTTCCTGCTTCTGAACACAAATTTATGCACAGAACTGAAGGACTGCAAGCTGAGCTCCAGACTGTGAGCTGTCCGCAGTATTTCACTATTTGCAACTCAAACTAGCCATGAACAAAGAGATAAAGATAAATAAGCTGTTATGCTATTACAGCCTGTGTGTAGAGCAGGGAAAAAAAAAAAACAAACCTAAACCAAATGTAACTTTTAAAATGGACCTGGTTGTGTATACTGTGTGTGAATCAACTCAGCCCCAGCTATGTTGCAAGATAAAACAGTCCTGAAAGTGAAACTTGAAGGATCCAACAAATCATTTCAATATTTCCAATTCACTTGGCAGTTTTCAGTGCATGGGAAAATAGAATGCAGTGAGAGGAGCTCTGTACAGGACATATATACTACTGAGTATCACCTTGCAGCTGTTAGCTACATATAGACTTGCAGAAAACAGGCATCCCATTTAAAACTCTGCTTTCTACAAAATAGGTGTGCCACTAGGCCATTGTTTAAACCCACTGAAACTGCACTGAATCATTTCCCTGAATAGCATCACAATGAAGTGGGTGTGTTGTTTTTAAATCAAGGTGTCTGCTAAGCAAGTTCTTTTAACAATTTTTGATTATCAGCACATCCCAGAAGCGTATGACCCATCTCTGAAATTCCATAGAAATTACACTTACAAGCATAAGAGGCCAAAGAAGCAGCTCTGCACCAAATAGATCAGGGAAAGTAAAGGCAGGATTCCAGGAAGAAAACACCTTTGATCCAACTACAGAACTAGTTAGACCAACTAGAACTATCCTAACTGCTCAGGATATCCATCAGAACCTTCACTGCTCCCATCTCACTGGGCCACTGAATGCAACCCTTTAGAAGCAGATTTACCTGACATCCCAGGAAGAGTTTTCCCCATGGGTTTGGCTCTCCAGGCTATCACAAAGAAGCAATTTTATCTACAATGCACAAGCTTTTTGTTTGGGATTTCCCCCCCTCCCCTAAATGAGTATTTGACTAAGAGTCCTTGACCATATCCAGACACCTTTTAATTGAAGTGTATTTCTGTGGTATGGAATTGCACACTGCTCTTCCACCACAGCATTTCTTTTAATCTCAGCCACAGAATAAGAAAGTTACACTAGGCAAATTTATCAGGCAGCAAAAGCATGTTGGAAGTGTTTAAAGCAAACAAGTCAATCCCTGAAGTTACAAATTATTGAGGGGCATTCTGGCTACAACATGCAGAAAATCCTGGGGAAAACACAGCACTCATCTTGCTAATACAGCTTTTTTCCTCCCTCTCCCTACCAGACGAGGTAACCTAGAAGATGAATCCTGACAGAAGAGCAAGACATGCCACTTCATACTTAAAAGGTAATTAGAGACTTCTAATTCAAATAAATTTCCACCTTCTATACTCATTTTCTAGAGTATGATCCACATGTGTTTTCAGGGGAATTTTGGTTATATAATAATGATACTAAAACACATCACTGACAAGAAAGAGACACCTAGCTAGGATAACAGTCATAAGAGCTTTCTTTAGTGCTGTAAGAAACAAGTGGTACATTTCAGTTTCTTCTTACATAAAGGTTTCTCCTACCTTGCTGCTATTACTGACTCACCTAGTGGAAGACATCACCTTCCACATCCAGGAAAGAGCCATCCCTCCCCATCATTCAGCCTACTGAAAAAAGCTGAACAAAACCAACGAGGCAGCTGCAATCCGGAGCATCACCCTGACACCAGCACACCCTCAGTAAGTTTGTATTTGGATTTCAGAGCCTCAGAGCTTCATTCTTCCGACAGCCATAAGCCAGTTGGGAAGAAAGCACTTTGATTTTCCGAATGTGACAGAAGATTTTTGCTTTCTCCAGCTGCTGTACTGAAGAAGGCTTTAGAGAGACCTGCCTGATATTGCTCAGCAGTTTCTGAGCAGCTCCAGACAGGCAGGTGATCTCCCAGGTAAAGTGGTGTCACTAGTGAGAGACAAGCTCACACTACACCTGCCTGACAAAGGGCAGCAGTTTTATGTTCTGTGTGTGAAGATTGGGTATCATCAGTCACTTCAGCTTCTCAGCCGTCTGAGCACCACGGAGCAGAGCCACACTCCTGCAGCTGACAACAGTGGAGGAGACTGGACCACTACAGCACTCAAGTAAGCAACTCCTTTACAAGACACACAAATCACAGACAGCTTCCACCAAAAGATTGCCTGGGCTAAGAGTGGAAACAAAGCAGCCACTCAACTTCCAGTTCCTCTCCCCAGCCACAAGGCACATCCTCCTGTCTGCTTGCACCAACAGATGCTCCCAAGCCACTGCACTGCAGCTCAGTTCAGCTGGCACCTACCAAAGGAAGGCCAAAAACCTTCTAAGGATGCTCAGAATCTCTTAAGCAAGGATCAATTCCCGATAAAGCAGCTTAATACCTTCACAGTCCACACTGTGGTTGTTCCTGAGAGCACTGAGTTTCTAACACCTCACTCTCCTCGTGCCCTGCTCAGGCTTTCCCTATCACAACTGCAAACACTGTTATGCAATGTACGTGAGTGCTACATTTCCTATAGTTTCCGGGAGAAAGAATAAACATTGGATTTCATCCTCATTCCACAGCTGCTTGTGGGGAGGGAGGCCTCCCGTCCACTCCTTCCTCTCCTGAGGAATTTCGGAGGAGGCGCGGAGCTCTCCCGGCCAGGGCTCCAGCTCAGCCCCTGCTTCAGCTGCTGCCCACCAAACCCTGGCACTCCATCCCTGCAAAATACCTGCCTGCTTAGGGAGCTGGCACCCTGGAGGCTGCTTTTGCTGTTCGAGGTAAAGTGGAAACAGTAATTGTTGATGGTAATCTAATTTTTTTCACTCACTAGGGACTATGTCAAGAGCAGGCTCCCAAAAAGAAATCTATTTGTAAACACAGTGCAAATTGATTACTGTTAGCACACATAAAACATATCCAGCAGAACACTTTTACCCTCATTTACTCACTGAGAAGTCAGTGCTTTATCAGGCACCTAAACATGCTCAAGCTTTAAAATCAGTTTAGCACGTCTCTTGTAAAAGACTTGTGCACTGATAAGTGATTAGTGATGCTACAAACATAGTCATTAATGACGAATATTTACATATTCATTAATTCATCCAGAAGCTTAACCAAAGCCATAGGTCTGAGGAGTTAAACATTTGCTGATGCTACATGAGGATCTCCTCCATTCAAAGGCTGTCATCTTGCTAATTAGTGAATTTGGATATTACTTGCAAGATTCGCCTGAAAGTTAACTCTTCTCACATGTTAAATGAATCAATGAAATAGTTCAAAACCCATCAAACTTTCAATTCCTTTAATTTCCACAGATTCCTCCTGAAACAATCAGAATGGTCAATATTCCCAAATTTTTCACCCCTTTTTTCCTAACTTGCTAGCACACATGCTTCCCCTTTGTACCTGCAGGTAGATGCTGGCAAATACCTCCAGTTTTTATACAAATCCAAGAATGATATCACATGATCACATTCATATGATCATTTCCCATTCAAAACATTCAAACCCCATTCAGTAAAGCACACCTCCAAATGCTGAGCCTTCCTTATCACAGTATCATAATTCTTAACTAAGCCTGAAATTTAAAGTGGTATTGGGTATAAGCATTATAAGAGTCTGTTCTTTTACAGGTTTTATTCAGGGTTTTAATATCTGTTCCTCCCAAAAATATAACTTAAAAGGACCAAGCAAAATGGGCCTCTCAAATGGACAACTACTCCAAGTATTTGCAATGAAGGTAGAGAATAGAAATCATTGCCAATAGAAATAATTTCAGGTGTATTGCCCAATCCCACACTTGTTAGAAAGGGCACCAAAAGATTAGTAAAATACAAATATTTAATTATTCACAAGCCATCCAGATCTGTGATGTTTTCCTTAAGGTGTGAACAGCTGGCTACAAAATTTAGACCAGATGTTGCTCTTAAAATGAGCACTGATTTATAAACACAGTTTCACCATGACCAAGGCAGCTACAAAACTGTACTACAGCACTATGCATCTATTTATAGGAGATATTTCTGATGGTGAAGAAAAGTGAAACATCTGGTTCAAGATGATTATGAAACAGACAAATCTCATCACATAATAACTACAGAGCATAACTTCTCAAGAGCACAAACTGATGTGCAAAAAGGAACCCAAAATTCTGCAGGAAGGTGCTTGCACATGTAGTAGGCAGAATTATTGTAAAGATGGAGTGTAGAGTGACTATTAGAAGGCAAACAATTTTTGTCAGGATGTTGACTTTGATATTTCATTATGCAGGGAATAACTCCGGTCTGCAGATTCACTAGGAGGGTTGCATCACTGCCCAGTACTACAAGCAAGCATGTGCTGTTGTAACACAAGTAAGAGCTCACACATTCAAAATGAAGGGGGTTTTGTTCTCCCTCATTTACAACAATCTTTGGGGACAGCCAGAAATTTTCAACATAGACACAGCCACAAGTAAGAGTTTGGCTTAGAAAACTTCCTTCTTGATGGCTGAGATGTTCTAGCATTCACTTGTTCTCTCACAGAGAAATAAAGAACATTTTATAAGCAGGGAAGAACATGAACATGGCTATACAAAAAGTCAGTGAGTATTTCCATTTGAGAAACATGCTGCTTGTGCAGTGTTTCTAGGCAATAATTCTGTCAGATCATTAGTTTCCCTGGCTCAATACCTCATAATACATAGTATGAGCCATGCCAATACAGTATATTTTTTAAAAGAACAGCTACAGCTTCTTCCCTGAACTTGGATGCTTACAACAGCATCTCTGACTGTTGTGTATTATAGCCAAAGACAGAAGTTTTCACCTTTATAAAGAAATCAGACTCAAAAAAAGAATAATTTCTAAGAGATTACAGAACGTGTTCTCCTGTGCACCACACCCAGTCCCACCTTTTCAAATCTCTGTTTAGGCAACACGATGATGTGACTTTTGAGATCCTGTGGGGATATAATAGCACACAAACTTGAAAAGGAGGTTTAAACTGTTCTTCTTGGACAAATAGTTTCAGTTCAAATTTATCACCAGGAATAGTCAGATTCAGCAGCATCTGTATTGTTAGGCAAGCCTAGACAAGGCAAGCTTTTCTGCTGGGAGTTGCACAACAGGGCTGTGTCAGTTATCTCTGAGAGCAACTCAAACACAGCCATCAGGATCTGCTTGAAAACTGTCAGCCTAACCAGGATGCTGGTCCAGAGAATCGCCGATGTGCCAGACAGCAGGTGTGAAAGTGAAAGAACAATTTGTGGGTCATCACTCCATCATCAACTTCAAAGTCATCCAGCAACTCTGTAAGGTTGCTTGAGTCAATTCATTCTTGAACTTTACATCATCCAGCTGAACCATAAAAGCAGATTTTCTGTCCTGGGACTGTTGAACTTTTAAGATACTGCTATTTGTACCAGTAAATCACTTATTTAAATCTCTATTGCTCATCAGCCTTTATGAGCAATACTAGATCTTCACAGAAATGAGCTGATGATGATGTTCTGGCATTATGAACTGAAACCAATGATAAATCATATTTATCATACGTAGGAGACAGGAGAATTTAGATATGCACTCCACCTCTGTCTGTCCATGGAGCAGCTTAGGTTTAAGTTATTTTTATTGGTGTTGAGGATTTTCAACAAGGCATTTAAAGAAATATTAACAGCCTATCACAAGCCTATAAAATTGCTACGTCTCTTATACGTGTCTGTTTAAAGATGTCTCATCTTTCTCACAAGTCCCAAGCAAATAAATAATACCAGCTCAACTTTTCAGCTGTGTCAAGTAATTTGTAAGAACAAATCAAACATGATAACCCCAAAGAAAACTACTTCAAACACGTTACACTGCATTTCTAACAAGTACAGGGGCAGAGGAACTATCTGCAGTACTAATTTTACAGATGGATGAACAAAGTGTTTCTGCATTTGTAGAGAACGGATCCCACATAAAGAAGGCAGTTTTCAAACCTCAATACAACTAGAATATAAAGGGGAAAAATTTGCTCAAAGAACTGCAGTGAAGAGAAGTAATCTAAAGGGCAATTCCTTCTTCCTTTGCCACATAATAAATGTAATATATCTTCAGGGACTGGAAACAAGCATCTTTGCCTTTTAAATCTTTCCCTAAATTGAGGCTAACTAGAAGTGCAGCAGCCAATCCAGCCCTCAATTCCTGGGCAGGGGAAAAAGTAATGTCTAAGAGAGAGGGAACGATGGTAGTGCCAAAAGCAATCCCCCACTGCCACACCTGGGAGTGTGCATGTGTGTTATTCAGACACTGAAATCCCCCACGGAACACAACCTGTTCAAGACGCTACAGGCTGAGGGTGGTGCACACCACACATTTGGCGTTTCCATGGCCCACTGTAGCTATTATAACAATTTCTGATCTCTCACTCAAGAAACCCATTTAGTCACAAAAAATTATTGATATCCAGGAGGTCGGTGTGTGTTACGTGTGAGAGAGGAGAGGAATGTGGCCCAGCACATGGTCTAAGAACACCCAAATTAATGAGTGTGGAAGTTGCTGCTACCTGACAATTCTGGGTGTCACCACGCAGTGCTGCTCCATTACACATGTGGCAGTGTCTCCACACTGTCTTGCTGTCCACATAATCAAAATATGTTACAGAACCCACACAATGCTGAAGTGCTACCGAACAACAGGATAAATCAAGAACAGAGGTGAACCAGCCATGTAACGCTTTCAGCATCTAAGCTGACACAGAACTACAACAATCCCTCCCCCCAGAAAAGCTAAATTTATGCATTCCTCATGTTTCCCATGTTCACCCTTCTCTACATCAGTCAGGCAACACCACTAGCAATAATCAGTAAGAACTGTTATTATGACACATAAAATTTCAGATTTCCCCAAAGCATTTTGTAATTCCAGGCATTTTCTTCCTTAAAACAAATATTTTCATTACATATGCTCACAGAAATCAGACAGCAAAAACTTACTAACAGAATGAGAGTAAAATGTGGTTTTGCATGAGATCATATACTACAAAACGTAAGGGGTTTTTTTTAATGAATAAACTGGAACAGTCAACAGCATGACACAAACCAAAGTACAAGTAACAGACATGATCTAAACAGAATTTGACTGGAACATGTTTATTTAATTCTCAAAATTTCAGCTTATGCTTAAATCAGTCAGCTCTCACCTCATACAAGTATTTCAAAATAGGTGAACGAAATCCAGTGGGAGGGGACTGATCATTTTAATAATAGACAACAAATCGACTACAGTTAAACTTTTTTCAAGCACTGACTACTTAGAGTAGTATGTGCTTTTTATTTTTGGGAGAGTGGGGGGAAGGGAGCAGGGGGACCTCTGGGAAGAATGCTAACCTTATGAATTCTTCCTCTGGAATTTTAATTGGTAAATCTATAAGTAAAAACGTACCCAGCTGCAGGGAGCTGCTCCCCAGCCCCAGCACAATCCCAGAACCTCAGAGCCGTGTGCTCAAGCCTGAAAACAGAACATTTCCCTCAGACGGTGCCCAGCCACACCTGGGCTAAGGAGGAGATTCAGAGCACAACCTGGATTACGCTCTCCCCGAATGGTGAAGCCAGAGTGCCTCTGGAAGACACGCTTATCTCGCCATCTATTCTTTTTATTGCTGCTCTTATTAGACATTTCCTACTCGTTTTTGCAATAAATTTAGCTACACAACAACCTTGAGCTCTATTTTTATACGCAGCATTGTTCAAAGAGCTTCCGAAAATTGTATTAGGAAAGAGAGAAAGGCCTTTGAACAACTAAGACGAGCTTCATAACAGAAATGTAATCTCAACACGAGCTAGTTTCTTTTTTTCCCTTTTTGGAAAAATCTTCACATAGGGATCTCAGACAGATGAAAGCAAGAGATTTAAAATAAGAAGCAGCGTTTTATGCATCAGAACCAACAGGGAAGACCATACTCTGCATGACACCTTTTAACCTGTAACCAAAGATCCTTCCAAGTGCATGTTGAATAAGTTACAGCTCAAAAAGAAAGTAAAAATAAAGCTTACAAAGTTTTTGCAGCAAATTTGAAACACAGGTTACAACTTCCACATAATATATCCATTCTTGACTTATTGACCAAATGCAAGGTCTATAATGTATTACAGGCACTACTGTTTCCCATCTGACTTGCAGGCAGTTTTCAATGTAGCAATTAGCATACAGCATTTCAAAATAATCGAAAGAAAGTTTTTTATACGCACTCACACAGTAACATGGTTACTAGGATCACGCTATATTCGGAAGTCTTGTAAAAAACCAACATTCTGAATAGCTATATGTATTTATATATCACTATATTTCTGCTTGTGTCTCTGAAGTACATTCCTTTTTTTTTTTCCCTAAACACTGAGAGGATATTAAGTAACAGGCACGTGGGAAGTTATATCTAGTTTTAACACGCAGAACGCAAAGCGATCACGCTCAGCTCGTGATTTAAAGTCACTTCAGCTTCCACACGCGAAAAAACAATGGCAAAGCAAACTCGCAGCTCCCGCAGCCCCGGCCTCCCCCCTCACACCGGGGACCCTCCCCGCGCCCACCACCACCACCCGCACCTGAAGCCCCGGGCAAGGAGAAAGGACTTTCCCCGCCACAAGGAAGTCGCAGGCACACGTGCTAAGGGGCACTTTTATCCAGACGGGGTTCCGAGAAACCTCCGAGCAACTTCCCCCTCAGCCACCACAGGAGGAGGAGGGGTGGGGGGGGGAGAGCCAGCAGCACCCGCGGCGCCCCCCCCCACAGGTGCGCCCCTTCCTTCCCCAGCGGGCCGGGCGCTCCCGCTCCGCACTCACCGAGCCCGGCGGCGCTCCCCGCTGACAGGCGGCTCCCGGCAGCCCCGGGCCGGGCCGGGGAGCGGTGAGGGAAGGCGGGCGGGCAGGCGGCCCCAGCGCGGGGCCCGGCGAGGCCGCGGCAGCGGCGCGGAGCAGCGGCCGGCGCCGCCGCGCTGCGCTCTTATAGCGACCCGCCAATTAAGGGCGGCCAATCGGCGCGCGGCGGCCACGTGACGGGGCAGTTCCAATTACGGCGGAGAATTTTCTGAATTAGCGGGGTTACACAAAGGACACTCATTGAGGGGGGAAGGAAAAAAGGGCAGCGAGCGGGAGCGGGAACGCCCAGCCGGAGCCTGCTCGGTGATTTAAAGCAGGAAACTCCCTCGCCTCACACAGACACGGCCGCATTCAGCACCGGCCAGCATCTCCGCGGGAGGAATGTCTGGCGCACATTACGCTAATCCTCGCCCCCGAGCTGGGGTTTTTACACAGCCACCGCGGCCATCGCCTCGCCCGCTTCCCCCTCCTCGCCCAGGGCAAAGCGGCACCTCCCGCCTCACCGCCAAAGAAGCACTGTCTGTTACCTATATGTACACACACACACGCATTTACAGATATATTTTCAAGTACAAGCTGGAAGCGGCTGGCAAAGCAAAGGCTGATGGTGAGCGATGTGCCGGCGCTGCCCTGAAAAACTTCTGAGCGCGGCGGATGACACGAGTCAATAAAAACCGGCATTATTGAAAGGCACTGCCGAGCGATTAGCGATGAACAGCCCCCCGTGCCGGAAAAGGCTCCCGCAAGAGAAACGCGCCGGTGCTAATTAATGCTTTACGTTTCAATTGCGAGGAATTGCTGCGGGAAGAGACGGACAGTGTACAAAAACCGGGCTCGCTCAAACGCAATGCCGAAACCCTCACCTGCCCGCAAACCCGTATGGAACACAGGCCAGCACCTCCCAGCGCCTGCCTGCCTGCCTGAGATGCCGCCGATGCCGCCGAGCCACGCTGCATCCCGGTTTTCCTGCCCTGCAGAAAGAAACACGTGTGGCCGCGAGCATCACACGGGCGCACAGCCGGAACAGGGGCCAGGCTGCCTGCCACCGACAAACCCTGCCAATCCCGATTTATGGGCAGGAAACGTGTGCCAGGACAAACCAGCCGAGATGACTCAAGTCGCCTCTCCCCCACCCTCCTGTTCCACAGAACAACAGCCCTCTTCAGCAGCGGGGAGTAGGATCTCGTAGAGGAATGACTCAAAGTTGCTCTCAGGGGTAGGGGAAAAACCCCCACAGAACAGAAAACACCCAATTCCTTCCCCACCCCCTCCTCTTTTTTCACATTGTATTAATTAAACGCACAACAACTGTCTTGAGGTAACAAATGCGCTAAAGAGAAATCTAGTTGGACCACAAGATAAGTTTACTGAGGTCAAACCCAAGGGAAAACTAATCTAACCACATTTTCAAAGTTTTTGGACTATTCCATAGACCAATAAAACCATAAAATGACAAAAACATCCTATCCTAGAATAGCATGAGGATAGCAAAAAATGTTGTGTTTAATTAAAGGCAGATGACTTAATACAAATTTCACACTGTGTACATACAAAACTCAGTATCACTTTTCCATCTACTGTAATTTTTTTTAAGAAAATGATCACACGTTTTAAGCTTTTGGAGGTAGTTTTTATCTTTGATTTAAAGTTATTTGATTAGAATAAAGAGATCAGAATACTTTATAAATCATGTCTATGAACATTATGCCAGTATGTGATTTTTAAATAACGGATAGATTAGTTTAGGGAGAATAACGTGTTCCATCTTCTTAGCAGACAGTGAATAAATCTCTCTTAAAATAGCCATGGGTTTTCTATTAACATAAAAAATGGGAGAGGCACTGTCCACCTCCATTGGAACTTTGGTGACAGACAGCAGCATTGAATATAAGACCTAAGATAAGAGGTGGAGCTGCAGAAATCGGGAACTGGAAAGCAAACCAGCCAACACCTCCCTGAGGACTCTATTAAATGTGACTGTATCCCAATCTTGAAAAAAGTTCCAGCTTCCTCACAGCTCCTGCAACTGAAAGGTTGTTCCACAAGTCACTTCTGATGGTTTGAACCTTCATTTTTTTTTTTTTCAAAATTTCCATCTTAAACTTATTTAGGGCCAGCTGCTGGCACAACATGAAGTGATCTGCATTGTCCTCTCTTTGCTAGAACAGTGCTTTTCCTTTTCCTGTGCTGTACCACAAATGCCCCCATTCTTCCATTCTGCAGCTCGCTGGTAGGCAGCAGTCATATCTGTCTTCGACTCTGATGAGATACTTCATGCTAACAATTTTATCATGCTCCATCTCTGAGTTCTCCCCAAAGCCTTTATTATGAGGTTCTTCATGAAAATAATTTAGATTGAAACAATCAGTTCTTTTTTGAATGGAAACCGTGACTCAGATGAGCCAAACACAGAATATTCCACCAAAGTATTCTATGTATAGCATTTGTGTGAATTCGTGTGGCTGAAGCCAGCCAAATAACATAAGTACTCCATAATGGAAAAGCTGATTAACCATTATAAATACTTCAGAAGTACATTTTAAGGTAAATCCTCATAATATCCCTGTGAAATGGTAGTCTTTAGTCTCCTTTAGAAAATGAGAGGCCAGGAATACTTAAAAAGTCTTGACCAACATCACAGAAGTTTCCATCAGGAAGTGAGCTGCACCTAAGGAGCTCTTGGCTGCCTGTGCCATGCCACATCTCCTGTAAGAGCACACTGTGCATCTCGTTCCACCCTAGTGCTGAGCTGGATCACCTACAGTCACCTTCTCTGTGGCAAAACCAGAACACTGAAAAATTATAGCAGCTGGTCTCTAACGGGGTAAGAAGTGTCCTCATTGTTGAGAAATACTCTTTTTGGTAAAGCCAGTACAGTTGGTGGCATTTTTGGGTGGTTTTTTTTGAGGGTCAGAGGCTGAGACTTTTGTCCTACTGCAGAATGGGAATGCAGAAAGGTGCATCACTGGATTGCAGGCAGGGATGGTCCAATTTCAGCAGCTTGGCCATTCAGACGTGACTGAAGTTCATCTGGATTCCCTCTGTCGTGTTCTCTGTGTGCTTTAACACAGAAACCCAACTAGAGCAGGAAGGCAGAGAATGAGGAACGTGAGAGGGGAGGCACGGTTTTCTTCACCCTGCTCTGTGCACCCTCACAGACAAAATCTCCCACCTATTCCCCCTCTTTTGACCATTCCCTCAGGAGACCTGCTTCTTCTTTGTCTGAGCAGTGACTGTTTCCTACTGCAGTTAGCAACTGTCCCCTCCTGAATATTGTTCTTCTCTTTCTTTGTGTCTTTCCCATGACAAATTGCCCTTTTGTGTTCATTGGTGGACACAGGGACAGACACTGGACTGGAAATTGACCAGGGACAGGCTTTTTGGATGTTGGTCACTGGTGTTGGACACAGGGACAGGACAGCATTGGTACTGGATGTTGGTCACTGGTGTTGGACACAGGGACAGGACAGCACTGGACAGGATGTTGGTCACTGGGTGGACACAGGGACTGGACATTGGTCATTGGTCACTGGTGTTGGACACAGGGACAGGACAGCACTGGTACTGGATGTTGGTCACTGGTGTTGGACACAGGGACAGGACAGCATTGGTACTGGATGTTGGTCACTGGTGTTGGACACAGGGACAGGACAGCATTGGTACTGGATGTTGGTCATTGATGTTGGACACAGGGACAGGACAGCATTGGTACTGGATGTTGGTCATTGATATTGGACACAGGGACAGGACAGCACTGGTACTGGATGTTGGTCACTGGTGTTGGACACAGGGATGTTGGTACTGGATGTTGGTCATTGATATTGGACACAGGGACAGGACAGCACTGGTACTGGATGTTGGTCACTGTTGTTGGACACAGGGACAGGAGAGCATTGGTACTGGATGTTGGTCATTGATATTGGACACAGGGACAGCACACTGGATGTTGGTCACTGGTGTTGGACACAGGGACAGGAGAGCACTGGTACTGGATGCTGGTCACTGGTGTTGGACACAGGGGACATCCAGCTGACAACATGGGCAAGAGGAACTGATCCCATCAAGATTTCAGCACTCCACAGCGCTGCCAAAGGCCACCACCCACCACACCTCAGGGACTCCTGCTCCCCAGGGGAGTCAGACAGCCCAAGCTAGACAGTTCCCATCGCACATAAAGCCATGAGGCAGGAGAGGAAAAGGCAGCACCTGTGCAAGACCACTTGTCTAGGTCAGCTTTATTTACAGCAGTACTTTGTGACCGACCAGGAGTGAAGATGTGAAGATCTGAAGATCTCAGGACTGGGGAAAAAAGCAGGCTCTGGTGTTTCCCTGGGGAAGGGAGTGAGCTCCCCAGCAAAGCGACACCACCCTCAATGCTAATTGCACTGAAGGCCCTCCTCTGCCCGAGGGGAAGAGCCCAGCCCACGGGGAAGCTCCCAGCACCACTGGGACGTGTGAACCAGGAAAGTCACGGACCATGGATGCATGTGAATGTATGTATCATTTCCTTATAGCACCATGCAGAAGCAGAGGATGTTAGGAAGAGGAGAAAAAAAAAAAGAATTTTCTCATTTCTCCCTTACAGATCCCCTTCCCTGTCGATATTATTGAAAAAGTAAAGCTTGTAAGCACAGATACAAAGAACCATGCATCATTTAACTAGAAAGTGAGCAAGTCCATGTTTGTTTATTTTTCCTTTGGGTAAACAAGTGATGTAGGTTCTGAGAACCTTTGCATTTAAAAAGCCAAACAAAACACACAAACAAACAAACAAACAAACAAAAAAAACCCTAAAACTGAATCCTCTTTGATATTTACCCTTAAGGTGTCCCTTATTTGTCTGTTTTGGTGAAAATGGAAGGGCTGTATTAGCACGCTTGGCTGAAAATGTGCTTTTCCCACCAGCTTATGCAAGTTCTGGTACCTGCTGTGACTGATTCACAGCATCAGCGTGCAGGAAGTCCCTCCGTGCTCAGTGTTATATACATAACACACGTCAGCTTTCAGAGGCACTGAGCTGCTCCCAATTTCCACTGGGATTGTTGGACTGCATCACCTCTACATTCCAGCTCCCTGTAAACATCTCTTTTTCATGTATAAAACATCTCCTTTGAATGCTGGCGGTGTCTGATCACAGGAGCTGAGCTGCGCTCAGCATTCAGCTCTCAGGGAACACGGTTTGTCAGACACAATGATGGGCAGAACTGTAACATTTGCCTTTCCAGCAGCGGGTGAAGACAGCAGCTTTCCACCACCCATCCACAGAGGAACCTGGCAAAAGCCTGTAGGAAACACGGCACGCCGCTACACATTTGTGTAGTGAAAGCACTGTGGCTTTTATCTCTTCTTGGGGAAAAGCTTGTTAAGGATACAACATTAAGATTAATTAAGGAACAAATAATATTAAAGTAAGGTCTTCTGGTGTTCCACTTCAACCAAAAAAATCCCTACACGTGGTTTTCTGAAATAATAAGTTTTTTTTCAAAGGCAGACTCACAAATACAAGAACCTGGCCAGTTTTAGCATCGCTTGCTGGACTGCTGAAAGCAAACACCGCTCAAGACCAATGCAGTCTGCTAAAGTAACAAGAAAAGCAGAGTACTGCTGCTGCCTCTGTGGCACTCGTGAAAAGGGGAAGTCTTGTTAGACTCTTATCAAGAGAAGTAAACCAGCAGCTTGAAGAAGGATTTCATTTGCTCCATTTCTAAATCAACTTTTTCAGACTACGGTGACATAAATATACAGTGGGTGAGGGTGGGGGAGGTTTGGGTGGGAGAAGGGGAGGATGGAGGAGGACAGGGTTTTATGCCAAGAGCTGAATCATAACCATGTGAGTAATTTGGTTGTTTTTTTTTTTTTTTTTTAAGGGTATGAATCAAATTAAATTTGTTTTGCTGTGGGTGAAGGAAGAGAGAATATAATAGCATGAATCAGAGCTATCATCAAATATGTGGCACAGACTAAAAATTAATTACAATTACTGCGTTCTTGTAAAAAGTTTCTGCTGTAAGATGCAGCAATTCTGTTAATCGATATAATCCATTTAAAAATTCATAGGAATTAAAACCTTTCAATTACTTTCCTCTTCCTTTTAATTTTTTCCCTGTTATAACAAGGAAAAGATGAGCATCTTTGAATAAAATCTTTCTTCATCTGTTAGAAGCCCATTTGCTCCAGTGGTAAAAAGACTGCTGCTAATAATGAAAATTAGATATTAGACCACATGCAGTCTCTTCAGTCAGGACTAGTTCAAGGATGCAAGTCCAGGGAATACATGATTTACCACCTTAGCCCAGATGCTTTATTAGGCATTCTAATAAAGACAACTTATTTAGTGACTAAGCCAAACAGAAAAACATTCAATATCTCTTTGTCTTTTCCTGTAAGTGGGAGATAAGGTCATGGAAAAATGAGTGTTTTTTACACTTTGGGATAGCTATTGAACTATGAGATACTAGGTAAAGAATAAAGGGCTTATACCATAAAACCTCTTTTAAAGAGGCCAACACAAATACCTGGGAACAAAGCCATGCATTATTAATTACTAGTCAGACAGATAACCAAGGATGTATGTATTTTTGTACCAGTGAGAAACCACTGATTTTGATAACTCAAAACTTTGCTTCCAAGCTTCTAGTACGGAGAAAATGCTATTTAATTCCCTGTCTGAAAAACACAATAAAGCCTCAGCGAGGCATCATTTGGAATCAATTCCTCCCCCTAAACAACTCCAGATCCTTCCCATAGTAATCCTCTTGCACGTGCCCAGTAAACTCTCTGCAGAAAGGACGGGTGTACGGCATGTTCAGGAATTCAGCTGAACCACCAGCCTTAAGGACGCGACTCCCAGACAGACAGACAGACAGACACACACACAGACAGAAAACCTCCGTCGAGCCCACTGCTGTGACTCTCCGGGGCTGTGTGCGGGGGAAGGAAGAAAATGGAAGGCAATTCCCTCAGCCATTCCGGAAAACCCCCTTTGCCCATCTCCCACACGAAGCTGCTGGCCCGAGAACCTCCCTGCTGCCTTGTGGGAGCTGCTCCTCCCTTTTTGTCAGCATCACCCAGCGCCCAGGCCCACCCGGCCTGCGGCCTGCGCCAGGTGGGACAAAAGCCCAGGCAACTTTGCAGTGCTTGGTGAGAGGCAGATTCAAAACATCCCACGCGGGTTATCCCAGCCTTACAGCATCTCACAGTCTCACCTCACATTCAGGGCATGTGAGGGGGAACAAAATCACTCAGGAGATGTCTTTGACACAACCACCCAGGCCTGCAGGATTGCCAGACAACAGCACACGCTGCCATCACTCTCTAGGACACAGCAACTGAAACTGTCCAACAATCCTTAAAAATCCCTCAAAACACAGCCATAGAAATTCTCCTGCAAAGAAATCAGTGTCACTGTGGCAACCAGTATTTTGAGATGGGTCTGGTGGTATAATAAGAATATACAATTTTTTTTCTTTATATTCACAACCTCAAAGAAGACCAATTCCCCCTCACTTGCCTCAAGACAAAAATCACTGATGTTCCCTAATTTTACTTGCAATGAAGAATAAGCTCCAAGCAGAAATAGCAGAAATAAGCAGAAATAAAATGCAACTTGCCAGAAGTTAACCAGAGAAGATGCTTAATATCTCTTCCTGAAGGATAAATCAGCATTTTTACCATAGCTGTGGTCATCTTTATTTATTACACAATAGATTACCACAGGCCGTGGGTTGTTGGGCTTTTTTACATTTCTGGTTAAATTATTTCTCAACTACTGTGTAGAAACCAATCTTCTCAAATGTCCATCCTCCTTATTCTGGTATACAATGGCAGAGCTCAGTAGGGACTTTTACAGGATTGTCCTATACACACCACTTGGTAAAAATTCCCAGCTTTCCATGGCAAAAAGCTGCCATTTCTTGCAGTTGTTAGAAAGGAACAGAAAGGAAAAGAACATTTTTCTTTGGCAAAAAATTTCTGTATGCCAGTATTGATCAGAGCAGTAACATTCTCAGCCACTAAACAGAAAAGCTCTTACACCTCAGTCCCAGATATTAATCACGCTTTAAATATTATTATTATATGCAATGTAATTTTGTGTATGTTAGCTATGAGGTTTTAAAGTAGCTGCTAGAACATATCTTTTCTACCAGCTCTCCTCAACCATCTCAGTGACAAATTTCAAAGACAGCATTCTATCTAGGCACTTGGCTACAAAACCATATTAAGGCTAGAAAGTAATTTTTATCCAAGTACAGAAAATAATATTCTTATGCACTTAGCAAAATCATTAGGGATTTATCTAAACACTACAGATTTTTGTAGAAAAACCTCCTGTAAATGCAATGGCTCTAAATTAGTACACATATTATTTCTATTTGTTTACTTTAATGGCTTAAGAAATATTTCTGAAAGTAGCCTTTGAAAACTGAAATTCTGTTTTGATTTCAAAAAAATCCACACATCCTTCACATTTTCAGAACTGCTGGACCAGTTCAAGAAAAGACGATGTGAAATTCCATTTGAAAATGCCAACACTTGCAAACAC
The DNA here is from genome assembly GCA_024865655.1 of Emberiza elegans. Classification (NCBI taxonomy): domain Eukaryota; kingdom Metazoa; phylum Chordata; class Aves; order Passeriformes; family Fringillidae; genus Emberiza; species Emberiza elegans. The sequence continues at coordinate 3,677,254 of JALJVW010000163.1, forward strand.
AATTTGAAGCATGGGATGGGAACATCATCAAGAACGAAGAACAAATACTTCTCCACAATTACACATTTTGTTTCTCCAATCCTATGAAGAAAAGCTATAGGAAGGGGAGTGTGTGGGGATGTGGCAATTGTAGTCAGGAACATAACACACCACTCATAATAAAATATAGAACTTCTTTCTTTCAAAACTCATAGGCACAGTGCAACCCTGGGTACAAACTACTGCTTGCCTTCCAGTGCAATTTTTATTCCTGCCCTGTTAAATTTAAAAGGCAGTCCAGGATTATGAGTTTTGGTGACTTCATAATAGATGCACATGTGAGTTTTTAAATTAGCCTGCGATGCCTGAAACGCATTATTCGAAATTTGTTTCAAGGCATGCTTCAGGAGAGAGAGGTCTTAGCACAGACAATCCTGAGCTGGCACCTTTCACAGAGCTAACAGGAGGCATTTGATTTGCATGGATTAGTGAAGCCAGTGCAGGCTGGTTCATGTGCCTCTAACAGCTCCTGCGCCCCAGAACTGCATCCAGAGGAGGGTCACAATACTAATAAACGCAAAATTAATTTCACACCTCCTAAATTACAAGGCAAGTCTTATCAGTGCTAGACTGCGAGCTTCTAGGGGCAGAGACAGCCTTGTCTGTCTCTCTTGCAGAGCATTAATCATGCTGTGGGTGCTCAGGGCTAATAAGGCGCACATAAATCTATTCTGATGTGGTTTTTTGCCACTTCAGGCTCGAGGAGAGTCACACACACGCACAGACATAATCTTACCTCTCTACCTAACGCTACACTAATGCACCTAATTGAAAAAACAAGTCTTGATAGGAACAGAAAGGCTTTGTTTTTGTTTATGCCACCCAGACAGAGTCTGTGGCTATACAATGCAAATAGTTGGCAAAACCTAAACCGCAAGTATGCAGCAGCACTGTGAGTAATAAAGATAATGTTTGTATTTTGTTTATGAAGAGCCCTAACCAAACACTAAAGCAACCATACCGAAACCAAACAACACTCAGATCTTTAGAAAGACTTCAGAGGATCCAAATAATATAATTTAATCACTTTGTTCTTTAACAATCTAAACATCACTTAAAATTTACAAGCAGTAATTCTGTAAGTAAGTTCTCTGAGCTGAAAAATGGGATGTAGCCAGTTGCCTTTTTCTACCCCAACTATTAAAGTTCAAACAAATCAAGCTCTGCTACTGAGGGAAAAAGAAAAAACACCTTACAAAATTCCCTTGCCCCCAAGGTTGAGAAATGCTGTATTGCTCAGCCAGCATGGAATTCCTCCATCTCTGGCATCATGTGAAAGTATGTTGCAGTTACTTCACTGTGCTGAATAATCTGCATACAACTTTGACAACACACCTGCACTTCTGTGTGGAGTGCACATAAGAAATGTATAAGAATGGATAAAAATGTATTCTATACTTGAAAAAAAAAAAAAAGAAAAAGAAAAAAGAAATGCTGAGGAATTTCTTGCTAGGAAAACCCAGGATCCAACTGGTTCCTCCCCAACAGGGTGCACCAGAGGCAGCCTGGACAGCTGTGCATGACTGTCCCTGAAAGATGTTGATCAAAACTGCCAACGTGTACCTCAAAAAGCAGAGCCTGCTCTGTCACTCCACTCTTTCCAACCCCTGTGTGTGACATAATTGATCAAAAGAGCCAGCACCATCAACCCTGCAAGGAGCTGCCCAACAAAACATGGGGACTCCTCTGGCTTGGAGAAGTCCCAGTAAGACTTCACCTAGAATTGGAATGTAGAGCAAAGCAGAAGTCGGCTCCTCCTGCACAGAGCTGAGACGCCTCATTTCCCAACCCACGGTTCTGAGCTTCCACAGGCAGCCCAGGCCCCTCTGCAGATGCTGCCGAGCAAGATTCAAACCCAGGGTAGGCAGGTGACCCAGACCTGCTCAGCAATCAGGCTTAGCTAAAGCAGGGACAATGCTGACCTCCTGTCACCTGCCTGAATGGCCAGGTCTGGGTACATCACCTCATTTCGTAGGAAATGCATTTTGCATTGACCTTGGCTGCTGTGACATGACTGGGGCCAAGTCTGCTTGGGCAGAACCTTTTCTCTAGCAAAAAATGACCACAAACGGCATCTTAAAGAACTACTCTGCACACATGTGGAGAAGATCAACAGAAACATTCTCTTCCAAACAAAAAGCACTCCAGCAATACTAAATCTCCTGCTCTAAGCTGGCTATCTTGTCCTAAGGAAAATCTTCTGGCTAGGCAGGACTTGGAGAAAGAGCAGAGATTGCCTTCTCCTCGTGTTATCCACCCTGAAATCACCACTGCATGAGATGCTGTGTTGGCTGAGTCTTTGCTTACAGGGTTTCTCAGGGAGAGCCTTGGCAAATATGGCACTGGGAGAGAACATCCCTTGTCTGATTATCACCCCCACACACTTAGGGACAATTGTGAAACACTCCTGTGGAAATCCTATCAACCTGTAGCTGGAGAGGAAAGACCAGCATGGGATGTGTGTGTGTGTATGTCTGTGTGTAGGAGGGATCATCAACAGCAGAGCAGCAGCTAAAGGGAAAAAAACCCCAACAAAACAAGGCAAAAAAACCCTAAACCAACCAAAACAAACCCACCCAAAAAAAGAAAGCACTGGAGTAGCTGACAGGTTCACAAGGATGGTTTCTCTCCTTCTACACCCCTAACATTTCCTTTCCCTTCTGCACCCACTTGCTTTGTAAAGGGAGCCACATCACAGCCATTACTACAATTAAATGGGCAAAGTGGGAGCTCTGCACAATCTTTTCAGTGTTTGTCTGGCCAATACTCCCCAAAGTGGGACCTTGGTAACTCCTCAGCAAAGCTCCCTGTTTGCTCAACAGCCTAAAGATCCCATTCACAGACCTCTGCTGGCAAAACACTTGCGAACAGCTACTAAAACCCTGCAAGAGCAGACAAAAAGTGATCAGCTCATCTTCCTTCATGTCACAGACATCATCAGCCCTGTTACTGAATGCTCCTTGCCTCCAACACCCAAACTGCTCCATTTCACAAGGAGAATCCTTTGGTTAAACCCTTCCCAAAGCCGAAGTGTCCCTGCACATGGAGTTTCAGCACTGCCAGGGCACTCTGGCTACACATGCAGAATCTACACATAAGGGAAGGTGGCACATTTAGGTACCCCTGGAGCTCTGCCTGCACCTTGCTGCCCCACTGCAGTCCTCCTGTGACACAGAGGCAGCAAAGTTTGGCAGGATTATTATATTCCATGCCCAGGAATCTTTTGATTTCCTGCAGGCTCTGAGTGTCCTGCACTTAAGTCCAGGACAGCTAACCACTCAGACGCCTCCACAATTAAATGTTCTGGGAAGCAGGTTAGATTAAAAATACACTGTAACAAACATCTTAAAATATGCCTGCTCAGTCAAGTCTGAAAGGCAAGTGGTGCTGGTACATTAAAATATTCCTGTTCACAGGGTAGCTTAAAAATACCTGATTTATTGCTCTTTGGCAACATTGTCTCTAGAGATAATCAACCGGTCTGACCTCTCCTACACCGAACAGACTGCACAATATCATTCTCAGGGAAATGCTGCTTCACTTTTAGATATCTTGTTCAAAGTGTGAATGGTTAGGTTATTTTCTCATCTTAATAAATGATGTAAAACCTCCGGACATATGGTAGCATTTGTAAGCTTTTAGGCAAGCAGTGATAACTTTCAAATGTTACTTCCCCTCCTCCTCCTCCACTACATGAAACAAATATACTGGAACCCATTTAAATCTTAGTGACAAACACATTTAAAAGAGACTAATTCCAGTTAAAGTTTCCAAATGTCAGATGAACACGTTAAATAATTACACCAAAAAAATGAAGAGCAGATGAATTTTCATTCTCATCATTGGTTGAAAAAGTGCCCGTATACTTCCAATAAGGATTGCACAACTTTATGAGACAATGCTTGTGCCTAAATTAGCAAGGAACAAACAAGTGTCAGCTCATACTTACAGGGACATCTGACAAGTATCATTCATGCTAACTCAACACTACCAGATTAGAGGATTGCTGCTGTCTCATTCAGGTTTTGAGTATCAATCCACAACTGCTTCATTTTTTCCTAATTTAAGATCCACAGCAGGGCTCATTTCTGAATAATGGCTACAAACTGTCTGTGGACTAAGGCTTTGGTTTCTCAGAAGCAGAAAGTCACAAAATTCATAAATGAATGTATGGCACCACACATGTCAAGGTATTTAATCAGGAGGAGAAGTCATCTCCAGGAAGAACATGGACCTGTTTCAGCAAGCCCAGAGGAGGCCTCGAAGGTGATTATGAGGGTGGAGCACCTCTCCTATGAGGAGAAGTGGAGAGAATTGGGATTGTTCAGCTTGGAAAAGACTTTGAGGTGACCCAATTGTGGCATTCCAGGACCTGAGGGGAGCCACAAGAAAGATGGAGAGGGACCATTCACAGGGACCTGGAGCGACAGGATGAGGTGGAATGGGTTCAGATTGAAGGAGAGGAGGGTTAGATCAGATAATAGGAATAAATCCTTGACTGTGAGGGTGGTGAGGCCCTTGCACAGGCTGCCCAGAAAAGTTGTGGATGCCCTGGAGGTGTTCAAAGCCAGGCTGGACAGGGCTCTGAGCAACCTGGTCCAAGTGGAAGGTGTCCCTGCCCACAGCAGGGGGATGTTGGAATTAGATGATCTTTAAGGTCCCTTCCAATCAAATCCCTTCTGTCATTCTGTGATTCTAAGCCTTTGCCTGCGGTGTTCTTTGGAAAAACAAAGGTGCATTTTCCCCAGGAGCTTTTTGCATTTACCAGATTTTCTCCTATTATCAAGAAGCACACATGCCCTCCCCAGAGCATGTAGCAGAGTCACACTGGAGTGGTTCAGACATCCTCTCTGACTGAATGCTGTACTGTCATCCATTATTACTCAAGGCCACTCATAGCATGCATTAACATTCATAAAGTTGGAATCTATTCAGCCTGTCCACCCAATAGCTGACTAACTGGATGTTATTACTTGAAAAATAAATCTCACAAAAAGGGAAAACAAAATAACCTGGGTACACAGAATAACACACTCTATGTTCTCTAACACAAGCATTACTAATACTGAATAAATGGGCAAGTATTTAATCTGTAACAGCTTCTAAGCTTCTCACAGAACAAGAAGAGTGAAGACTACACACTTAATATTTTTTTGCACTTTCATAACTGAAAGGAAAATTAAATAGGCAAACACTTTCTACTAGTTAGGGGTTAACTGGTTAACTAGTTAACTTATTGCTATTCCTTTAAATTAAAAAGGTGATGTGTGCTTCAGGGGGAAACAAGCACCAGTAGTAACAAGCTGTTCAGCACTTTGTGCCAAATGCTCACAAGAACACTGAACACCGAACACATCCAGAGCTGTGGCAAGCCGGGCTCAGGAAAACCTAAAGGTGGAAGAAAGCACATCTTGCACCACCTTGATCGAAACATTAAAGAGAGTAAACCTTACCCCAAAATGGTGCTTACAAGGGCTTTGCTTGCAGCAAATACAAGGAAAATTTGCTTGAATTGGAAAGCAATAAAGGCTGCACTCCTGGAGCTGGGCAGTATTGGGTTAATGCACAGAACCTTTCGGTGCTGCCCAGAATTATTCCTGCTCCTGGAGCTCGGTGGGCTCTGCACGCCCTGTCCGGGCTGGGGCTTTAAAAGGTGCCAGGGGAAGCGGGGCCGGGATCCCGCAATCCCCACCTGCCCTAGGACCACCCCCATCCCATCCCGTCCCATCCCATCCCGTCCCATCCTCCATCCCATCCCATGCCATCCTGCCCCATCCCATCATATCCCATCTCATCCCATCCCATCCTCCATCCCATCCCATGGATCCCATCTCATCCCATCACATCCCATCCCATCCTCCATCCCGTCCCGTCCAATCCCATCTTATCCCATCCCATCCCATCATATCCCATCTCATCCCATCCCATCCCATCCCATCCCATCCCATCCCATCCCGCCCCATCCCATCCCATCCCCATCCCCATCCCATCCTCCATCCCATCCATCCCATCCCATCCAGTGCCATCCCATCCTGTCCCCATCCCCATCCCATCCAGTGCCATCCCATCCCATCCCATCCCATCCCATCCCATCCCATCCCATCCCATCCCATCCCATCCCCATCCCATCCTCCATCCCCCAGTCCCATCCCATCCCATCCCATCCCCATCCCATCCCATCCCATCCCATCCCATCCCATCCCATCCCATCCCATCCCATCCCATCCCATCCCAGGGGGGCCATCCCTCCGCTCCCCCCGCAATCCCCCGCCAGGTCCTTCCTTCCCTTCCTCCCCTTCCCGCAATCCCCCTTCCCGGTCCCTCCAGGTCCCTTTCCCTTCCTTCCCTTCCCTTCCTTCCCTTCCCTTGCTTCCCGTGGGTTTGGTGCACGGGCAGGGCTGGCGCTAAACCCTCTCCCAGTTAAAGACCCAAACCAAACCTCCCCCAAAAGCACAGAGCAGAACCCTGGCAGTAAATCCCCATCCTGACTCGCTGGGCTGGGCTCTCCCTCCAGACAGAGAGGTTTTTTGAGGGGGATTCCCCCCCGTTCTCAGGAAACGTTTGCATCAGTGTCTACAAAGCATTCTTCAGAGACCGATGAGAAGTTCTAAAAAGAGCTTTGTCTTCAATTACGAAGAACATTCAGCTTTAGCACGTAATGTATGTCCCATATCAGCCAACGTTTTGCACAAGTGACCACAGAACAAAATGTTCAGTGAAAAAGCTTCAACTCTACGGCTTGCTGTTCTTCAGAGGAATTTGGTGTGATGATGAACAGGTCGTGCTATAGGAAAGGCTCAAGACACCTTCAGAATTCTCACAACAGGGAGACTTTTTAATTTCAGTGAACCCCAGCAATTATTTTCTTCAATGTTCTTTGGGAAAATACACTCTCCTATACATTTTTCAGATTAAGTGGTCAATAAGAGATCCCACATAGCCATTGCTCAGAACCATGACACTGTTTTTAAAAATGCACTGGAACAATCTGAGCATGCACAGATTAAAATACAATTAAAACCACAGTCGCCTGTTTGCAAGATTTATTGCAACACTTCAGATCTGGCCACTCGTCAGGACCAAACTTCCTGAGAATGTTATAGCCTGCTCCAAAAAGCAGCGATTCCCACCCAGTAGGAAGCAGTGGGCAGCCTTGGAAAAAAAGCAGTGAATTTGTATCACAGATTAAATATAGAGATTAGAGGATTAAAATTTTCTATCATGTAGTGCACACTTGGGTATTTAATAATTACATAAACGAGGAGAAAACAGTTGGGAAAGCAGGTCTTGAACTTCTATTGTTATGACAGACAAGATGTGCCATGAAAATAGGTCTCTATTTTTAAGGAAAAAAAAATTCTAATGAAAGCAACACCTTGAGCAGTGGCAATGTGCACTAGAAACTACATTAACTTGTCATAATATGTTGCTTCTGTTGGTATGACTTTCAATGGAATAGCAAAAATAAATATGAGCCTCAGAATACACAGTGTAACTGAAGTGCATGGAGTGCAACACTTGGGAAGCACCCCTAACGTGGATTTTCTGATTCCTCTTAAGATCTCAGTGATCGCCAGCCTCAGCCGCAGGTCACTATTTTGGGGTTTACCCATATTCTTGTCTTATAAATGACAAATCATGACACTATTTTAAAAAATGCACACACACAAATAAATTCCTCAGAAAAGGTGATTCAACATAAAGCCAGCTATGATCTGAATGAATGGAAAAAAACCCTAAAACCCCCAAAGCCTTTTAAGATGCCATTTGCCTCATTTAAATTGAAGCCTTTTTTTTTTCTTTTCCTTCTTTATTTCAGTCATATTCTGCTTTCTGTGAGCAGGTACTGAGTCCTGATTTTGCTGAAGAATTTCAGACATCATTAGCATCGCTGACTAACACTTTTCATACTTCCTTTTCTTTTGCCATTTTTATAGTATGGGACATTTATGATGCTCGCTATGGCACCTTCTGTGTTCAGGCTCCCAAAAATCCTTCTCATCAGCTTCCACAGAGTGCAACCTGGTCCCAGTGCTGCCTGTGGTGGCAGGGGAGAGAAAAGATGGCAAAAGCTGCCAGGGACAAATCCCATCCCATGTGCCTGGTTCTCCCATCTCTCATCTCTCTGAGCGTCCCCTTGATTCTTAAGATGCTCCAAGACATTTTCAGATCCAGGATAGTTCCTTGCCTGTGCCTTTTCCTCAGTGCACTGCATGGATACAGGGTTTCTGGGACTGAGGTTTGGAGTACATGGTGCAGTGACAGCTCTCAAAGGAAATGTGTGTTGTGGCAGGCCTTTTGCTTCTGAATAATCATTCATCACAAAGGGTGATTAAGTGTCAGAGCTCATGACTCTTTTAGAAGCCTATTACTACTATCAGTGCATACAGCAGTGAGGGAAGGTTTTGCTTTTGTTTTTCTCTTCTCAACTCCTAAGATTTGGAGTTGAGAAGAAATTGATTTGGGAAGTAGCTCATGTATATTGATATTAAATATCAACATGAAACACTTGATTTAGAAAGCTTTGGGCGTTTCCGGCATTTTGTTCCAGTCCAAAAGATTATGCAAAGTTCACAAAGAGCCTTTCCAATTGATCCAGACATGTAAAAAAATCATTCTGCTTTTGCAGCAAGGCTAAATCTGCTTTGCTAACTTTAATGTCACACTTCAGTAAACAGAGACTTCTGAAGATTCTTTTTTTATTGTTTCAGCATATTACCAATTTTCATCGAGGTGAGTGTTTTTAGTATACCTCTCCAGAGTATTAATCACCATTTACAATGTAATATATCACACAGCCTGCACCAATACAAAAAAAACCCCAAAAAACTACAGAATTTTAGATTATGATTCTATGGCACAAAACCACAGAATCATAGACTGGCCTGGGCTGGAAGGATAAACTATAAAAAAACCTATAGAATTTTAGATTATGATTCTATGGCACAAAACTCATAGACTGGCCTGGGCTGGAAGGCACTTTAAAGACCATATAATTCCAACACCCTGCCATGAGCAGGGACACCTTCCACCAGCCCAGGCTGCTCAGAGCCTCACCCAACCATGCCTTGAACACCTCTGGGGATGGGGCAGCCACAACTTCCCTGTGCCAGTGCCTCACCACCCTGACAGTGAAGAATTTCTTCCTAACACCTGATCCAAACTCTCTTCCAGCTGGAATCCCTTGTCCTGTCTCTACATGTCCTTGCAAAAAGTCCCTCTCCATCATATCAGGGAAAAGCCAGAAACGCTGAACTTGCTGGAGCTGCCTCTAAGAGTCTCTTTTTTTTCATTTTCTGCGGGTGAACAAATGACAAGGGCAGGGAAGTGATGGAGCCCATCCTTGGTTGCTCCAGCCGCGATTCCCCCGAGCGGGCGGCGCGGTGCCTGCAGTACCGCGTCCTGCCGCGGGAGGGCGACAGCGGCGCTGCCCCGCCCGCTCCCAGGCTGCGAGCGCGAACCCCCAGCGCCAAAACAGCACCAAAAACCACCAAAAACCACCAAAAACCACCAAAAAACCCCTCTGGGAGCGCCCCGAAGGCGCCAGGAGGATTCCACCAGGCCACAGCGGAACCTGGCGGGGCTGTCCGAGCGTTAGTATGCAAGTGGAGCCGTGAGAGATTCGTGTGAATAATACCAAAAAGGTCTAAGCCTCTTAGTGCTGCAGCAGTGGAAAATCCCATTTCAGGCGTTTGTGCTCATAACGAGGAAAGAGGGGAACTGAAGGGGTTTGGTTTTAAGCAGCTGAAGCGCTGTCCAACTGCAAGACAAGTGGGATGTAGCACTTAAGTAATGACTGTTTTGGTGTCAAGTTAAGCCCTAAAATGCACAGAGATCTTACTAAATGAGTAACATCGGGGCCTGCCCTCTATCTAGCAAAAAAAAAAAGAAAAAAAAAGGCAAAACAAAACAAAACAAAAAATAATTTTCCAATCTTTTTTTTCCAATCTATGATAAAATGTATAGTAAAACAGTTCATTATAATAAATATTCCATTAAAATATTGTGTTTTGTTTATGAAAGTAAGCATCTCTGTATTTAAAGGTGTTAAGAGGTCGTGTTCTTGCAAGTTTACCCAGTACAGCTGTTGAACTCTTAATTCTTCTTCCACTGCTCTAAGGAAAATTAAATGCTGCAGATGTTATCCCTTATAATGCCCTACACACAGAATCAGTTCCTCATTTGCAGGGTAAGTTATTTATTTTTTCCTACTGATCTTCAAGGCAATCATGATCATTAGGCATTGCCAGGGTCAAATAAACATGACCCAAAGTGATCACAAGTCAGAAGTTATGTGAAAGAGATATTCTCGTGTCAATACGTGGAAATCTAGGAACTGCACTTGAAATATTTCAAACAAATCCCTCTCTTCAGACAAAAACATATTAAGAACACAAGCGAAAAGGCAGAAATAGACCTGAAACTAAAACATTTCCTGTCTCTGAGATATATTTGAACTAGACAGTCTACATTATTAAAGATGTTTAGTGGTCACAGATAATCAATAGGTTAAACTTCATGAAGTAAAGGGAACAAAACCCAAAAACCAAAATGGCAACAATAAGACAAAAAAAACCCCCAAAAACAAAAACAAAACAAAACAGAAAAAAAAAAAAGAAGAAGGAAAGAAATGAATACTCTTGTACTCTGTGAAAGTTTCACCCATTCCAGTTCCACAGGTCTGACCCCAGTGAGGACACGAACCCCGGTGTGCCCTGGTTCCATCTCTGCAGCTGCAGCCCGGACCAGCCCACCTGCCAGGAATTCCCCTCAGGACAGCTGCAAGGAGCTTAAGAAGATTTGCATCCATTCATAAAAGATCCCTTTGCTGAAGATGAAGCCGATGTGGAACAGCTTGCAGGAACCTGAGGTATTTTCGGGGCTATTGCCCAGTTTTCCAGACCCCCAAGCCCCGGACAATTCCCAGTTTTTATGGGAAGGGGGGCACTGAGCACCTGGCTGGCCCTCATGGCGAGCAGAGGAGCCCTTCAGAGCAGTCCCTGCTATCCCGAGCCTCTACTGCCTGACATGGTTTCACTCCACCAAGCTTTCCTCACCTCCTGAATCCTCTCCTCCTCCCATCCCACAAAAAGGGGAAAGCACGTCTGGAAAACCTTCAGTGGAGAATTATTGCCAAGGATTCTCTGAAACCGAAGAGCTCTCTCTGTGCCACGATCGGTGCAAAGCCCAACTTCACAGCTCTCGTCCCGTGCTGCAAATCCACTGTTACCCTCAACCGCCCTGATGCTTCCCGTGCTTCTGCAATTTCCCTCCCAGATTTCCGCTCAAACCTGGGTTTTTCCTCAGGTTTGAACACTAAAGGCAAACAGAAATGCTCCTCCACCTCTCCCACAAGCCCATTCCAGGGTCTCCTCCAGATCAAACCTCAGGATATCTGAGCCTCTAAGAACCAGTTGCTGTTGCAAGACAATACCAGCATCCCACAGCTTGTCACAAGCAGAGGCTTTTTAACAACGAGAAAAAAGAGAAACATCACGGAATTAAACAAAAAATTGGAAAGCCAAGCATCTTTATTATCCTTGTGTACTGCACCAGCCTCTTAGAAAAGGTACAGCTCAAATAGTTTTTAATTTAAATGCTGCAAATTAGTGAGCAGGAGCAATGCCACCAGTAAAACACGGAAAATTTGTATGGTTTGCAATGTAAAGTTTTCGACCCCAGACCACGAGGGGTTTTTCAGAGCTGCAGGTGGGAGGTGGGATCACTTGCCTGCCTTTTTCATCTTAAAAAGCCCTGAACACATCTTTAAACAGGAGTCATTCAGAACTGCAGAGAGTACCAACAAACAACAGCAAGGAAGAAAATTTTGCACAGTTACGTTTAAAGGGAAGAGAGTGTGGCACAGTAGCCACACATAAAACCAGTCAAGCCACACTTTTATCTGTCATGCTCACCAGGAATTTTTATTCTGCACTCTTTCTTTGATAGTAAGTGCACTTATTACTGGTTTTGAGTCTGTTTTCTTGCTTAGATTATATAACAGGAATTAAGAAGCCAGAAGCCTCTCTCTGAAGCATCCTCAGCCCGTGAGAAGACTCATTCACCAGGTTGTTAGACACGATGAAAGAAAAGATGCACGAAACCAAGAGCACTTGCCCAATCCTCCTCCCCAGTCATCTCTGCCACCTATCTTCTAGGTTGTGGTCAACAGAGTTTAAAGAGCTTCAGTTTTGTGAATCTTTGGGGGTTTTTTTAAGAGATATTTTACGACCAACGTGTACAAAAGCAGCCACCCAAGGCAGAACAGAGTTTTTATCCCGAACTGTTGTACTGGTCCTTTAACTTTTTTATGACTCATAGTTCAAGTATTTGGGAATTCCCCTCTAAATAGGAGTTTGACACACTTGCATTATGGAAAGTTATTTTATTCAAAAAGTAACAAAACGCAATATTCATGCAATACCCAGGTCTATATTTAACACCACACAGTTGGGTTTTTTTTTTTTTTTTTTTTTTTTTTTTGCAATAAAGCTTCTAATTAAAGACAGATTCCAAAAAAAAAAATCGAGAACAAGACTGAATAGCAGAAGTAGCAGCATTGAAGGAGACAATCACAGTGTTACACATCCAGGGTTTTTTTAAACTATTCAAACAATGTCAGAGCTGTTTACCTCCTCCCCCAGACACCCCACACCCAGCTGCACCAGGAGTGCACAGCTTCTCTCTTACCTGTGTGCTCAAGTCCCTTCTTGGTGGGCTGGCTACTCATCAGGGATCACCTGACTAAAGCCTGGAAAGAAATTAAAATATCATCAGCTGACCGGCCTCGCTGCCTGGCCTCCAGCTGGAACACTCCTCTCCACAGCACTTGGTCATGCGAGGCAGGACACAGAACCAGCTGTCACCGCTGCAGGAAAAAAGGGAAACGGGCCCCTCCGTTTCCACCTCCTTCCTTCCTCCTCGCTCACTCTTTCCTATCTGTCCCTGCCTCCCGACCTCCTCCCTTCCCTCTCATTCTTCCACTTCGCTCATTCACTGCCCGCCTGGCTGGGGTCTCCCAGGGGAAGCCGCATTCCACAGCGCTCAAGCATTTCCCCTGCATCCCGAGCTTTCCCAACGAGCTGCCTACACATTTGTACTGGAGGGGGGGAAAAAAAAAAAATAAAAAAAAAAGAGGGAAGAGATAAAAAAAAAAAAAGAAGAAAAAAATAAATCGGAGGAAAAAAAAAAAAAAAAGAGAAAAGGCACCACATTCCACAACCCTCAGTCAGCCCTGGCAGGCTGCGAGACATTTTCAGTCACACAGCACAAAACGCATTAGTCAGAGCTGAAAGACCACACACTTTGTACCACTACCATGCTAACAGAGAATGGTCTGAGCAGAGCTACAGGAAAAAGGAAAGGAGGGGTTCCTATTGGCGCTTCCATTTTACATGGGGTGGTCACCTAAACACACGAAAAAATCCGCAGGAAAAGGCCCGAAGCTGACATTGCCAGCAGAAACAATGCGGACGTGGGCAGCAGGGAAAGCTCTCCCGACCTTTGCCAAGAGGACTCCCCCTCCGGCAGGATGTGCTATCCCAAAGGCTGCAGGCCATTATCTAAATCAGAACCTCTATCTCCCCGCTGCTTCGCTCGTAGGAAACACAAGCCTAGAAAAAGTGAAAGTAACACCGCATGATTCAGATTCCCCGAAACCACATGCACTTTCAGTTCAGACTTCTCTCTTCTCCGCTGCTCCTCAAGAGCCCTGCAGCTTTATCCATCTATGGAGTTTTGTTTCCTCCCCTCACGCACTTCCAGCGCTCCGCGCCCGCAGGGAATCTCATCAGCGAGAAACCAGAGGGGAGCCCGGAGTGAAAAATCCCCCTCGGCCCTCACATCCCAGTGACCTAATCGCTCATCCATCTGCTCCCTGCTTCCGTCCCCCACACGCACTGATCCCTGTTTGGGAGCGAGGACGCGGCTCGGGAGGAAGGAGCGCTCCTAAAATCGCATCAGGGAGGAGCCCTCGGTGGTGTCCTCTGGGAACAGCTCCACGGAGCCCCCGGCCCCAGATTCCCGCTCCCAGCTCCAAATTCCCTCTACCAACTCCTAATTCCCTGCTCCCAGCTCCAAATTCCCTGCTCCCATCTCCCAATTCTCACTACCAGCTCCAAATTCCCTGCTCCCAGCTCCAAATTCCCTGCTCCCATCTCCCAATTCTCACTACCAGCTCCAAATTCCCTGCTCCCATCTCCCAATTCTCACTACCAGCTCCAAATTCCCTGCTCCCAACTCCATATGTCCCTGCTCCCAGCCCCAAATGTCCCTGCTCCCAGCTCCCAATGCCCTGCTCCCATCTCGCAATTCTCACTACCAGCCCCCAATTCCCAGCTCCCCAGCCCCAAATTCACTTTTGCCAGCCCCCAATTCCCAGCCACCAGCCCCAAATTCCCTGCTCCCAGTCCCAAATTCCCGGCTCCCAGCCCCAAATTCCCTGCTCCCATCCCCAAATTCCCGGCTCCCAGCTCCAATTTCCCTGCTGCCAGCCCCAAATTTCCAGCTCCTAGCCGCAAATTCCCACTCACAGCCCCAAATTCCCAGCTCCCTTCCCCAAATTCTCTGCTCCCAGCTCTAAATTCCCAGCTTCCCTCCCTAAATTCACTGCAGCCAGTGCCAAATTCCCAGCTCCAAATTCCGTGCTCCCAGCCTCAAATTCCCTGCTCCAAATTAACTGCTCCCAGCCCCAAATTCACTTCTGCCAGCCCCCAAATTCCCTGCTCCCAGCTCCAAATCCTGGCTCCCATCCCCAAATTCCCAGCTTTCCTCCCTAAATTCTCTTTTCCCAGCGCCAAATTCCCTGCTCCTATCCCCAAATTCCCTGCTCTCAGCCCCAAAATCCCTGCTCCCTAAATTCCTAAATTCCCACTCCCAGCTCCAAATTCCCTGCTCCCAGCCCCGAATTCCCTCCTGCCAGTTCCAAATTCCTGGCTCCCCTCCCGAAATTCCCTCCTCCAAGCCCCAAATTCACTGCTCCCAACTCCAAATTCCTGGCTCCCCTCCCCAAATCCCTGCTGCCAGCCCCAAATTCCCTGCTCCCAACTCAAAATTCCCTGCTCCCAGCCCCAAATTCCCTGCTCCCAGCCCCAAATTCCCGGCTCCCCTCCCTAAATTCCCTGCTCCAAACTCCAAATTCCTGGCTCCCAGCCCCAAATTCCCCGCTCCCAGCTCCAAATTCCAGGGTCCCAGCTCCTAATTCCTGCTCCCAGCTGCAAATTCCCTGCTCCTAGCCCCAAATTCCCTGTTCCCAGCCCCAAATTCCCTGCTCTCAGCCCCAAATTTCCTTCTCCAAATTCCCTGCTCCCCTTCCCAAATTCCCGGCTCCCAGACCCAAATTCCATGCTCACAACTCCAAATTCCCAGCCCCAAATTCCCAGGTCCCCTCCCCAAATTCCCTGCTTCCAGCCCCAAATTCCCACTCCCAGCCCCAATTCCCTGCTCCCAGCCCCAAATTCACTTCTGCCAGCCCCCAATTCCCAGCTCCCTGCTCCAAATGCCCTGCTCCTCATGGGACTGTCCCTAGCCCAGCCTGCCAGGATCCAGGGGCTTATCCCAGAGCCAGGGAAGCGCAGGGAGGCGGGGGGAAGATGGGGAGAGCCCTCGAGCGCCTGCCCTGGAATTTCTCTTCAGGAAAGTCCATGCTTTAATGAAAGACTGATACTAGATACCACAAAGAAACTTTTATTTCTCTAGGCACATGACTCAGATGCATTTTCTATGTGGGTTATGCGGTTGTGTTATGTTTCACATCTTAAAAAATGGTTTCAAAGAGAGCTTTAAACATTAGTTTTTCTTAAAACTCGATGTGTTTATGCACAGTCAGTGTTTTTAAACTGCCTTTTATTGCACAATGCCATATAAAGCAGAGACACTAATGCCTGCTTTCATTATAGACATAATTTGAATCTAATCCTAGCCCCAATAATCTGTAAAAATATTTAGCGTCCCTAAATAGTTGGCAGAAAAGTAAACAAAAACCCTTCAGCAAAACAGATCCCCCTTAGTCCCAAATTATCTGTCCTCCTCATGTTCTCGATTTTGAAAATACATTTGCTGACCCAAATTATTGACTTAGATGTTTATAAAATAAATGGTAGCTGCTCCCTGTGCAGTATTTCAGCAGAGGAAGGCTGTCCAGAACTGCCTCAGGACCGAACACTGTCGCCATTATAACAAAAGCCCCAAATTTCTTCCAGCCCCAATTCCCCTGCTCCCAGCCCCAAAATTCCCTGCTCCCCTTCCCAAATTCCCTGCTCCCCATGGGACTGTCCCTAGCCCAGCCTGCCAGGACCCAGGGGCTTATCCCAGAGCCAGGGAAGCGCAGGGAGGCGGGGGGAAGATGGGGAGAGCCCTCGAGCGCCTGCCCTGGAATTTCTCTTCAGGAAAGTCCATGCTTTAATGAAAGACTGATACTAGATACCACAAAGAAACTTTTATTTCTCTAGGCACATGACTCAGATGCATTTTCTATGTGGGTTATGCGGTTGTGTTATGTTTCATCTTAAAAAACTGTTTCAAAGAGAGCTTTAAACATTAGTTTTTCTTAAAACTCGATGTGTTTATGCACAGTCAGTGTTTTTAAACTGCCTTTTATTGCACAATGCCGTATAAAGCAGAGACACTAATGCCTGCTTTCATTATAGACATAATTTGAATCTAATACTAAACACAATAATCTGTAAAAATATTTAAGTTACGTCCCTAAATAGTTGGCAGAAAAGTAAACAAACCGAACCCTTCAGCAAAACAGATCCCCTTAGTTACAATATTGTTATCTGTCCTCTTTTCTCATGTTCTCGATTTTGAAAATACATTTACTGACCGTATTATTGACTTAGATGTTTATAAAATAAATGGTAGCTGCTGCTGTGCAGTATTTCAGCAGAGGAAGGCTGTCCAGAACTGCCTCAGAGACCGAACACTGTCGCCATTATAACAAAAGCATTAAAATGAATAATTCATGAGCAAAGGAAGTACCCTACCATTAAAAGGCACCAAGTATTTAATGAATTGTCCAAAAGCTACCCCTTTTACTGCCCAGTTCCTCTTACTACTTAATTATGCTACATTTTTCTAAAATGGCACCAAGTAGTAATCAGCAGAAACGCACGGATCACTTGCAGGAGACTTTGTGAGGAGCAAGAAATGAAAGCTAAAAAATGAGCCAGAGAGAGGGAGGGGGGAAAAGTGTTTATGTCTGATGATGGATATGTTAAGGAAATGAGACTTCAGATGTGAAGGCTTTTCCAAACTGTGCTTTTGAATCTTGAAAGGGAATAACACCGACAAGTATTCTTTGCAAAAATAAAGGCCATCAGTTCTTTGCCTTTATCTGGTACCTTCTTTTTCAGGATCCCAAGGCATCATGAAAACACTCAGGAATTAAAAATTCCCATTACTGAGGACTTCCGGAACTTTCCTCCTGTTTATAAGGTCTCAAGAAGACTAAACTATTTTCTCCAGGTCACACAGGAAGGCTTGGAGACTGAGGCAAGAACAGAGCTTCATCTCCTGGTTACCAGTCCTGTGCCCAACAGAAGGAGCAGCTTCCCTGCTTTATGCTAACAAGCATCAAAAAACTCAACAGTCCTGCAGGTTTTAACCTAATAAAATGAACAGTGGTGGACAGGCATTTTCTGCAGGGACAGTAGAAAATTCCAAACCGCTAACCCCACATTACACTAGAATTATGTGCAAACTTAAATTTTGAAAAACATATTTAAAGGAATTTGGCCTAGAGTAGCATCTGCTCATGTTTCTTGTATCAGCTGCAGGAAACACACACACAGCGCCTGGAAAGAGATTTATTTCTAACATACACTTTCAAACTTTTCAAGACATTCAAAACTGGTACACTAACATTAATAAACTTCTCAGATTTGATTTGAACCAACATCCAGTTCTTAAAATTGAAGAAATTCCATGTCTAAGATATTTTGCCAATGGGACAGCATTCCATAATGTCGAGCAAAAGCCATCCTAAATATCTTTATTTAGATGGATCCCTTTCTAGCTGCCCTACTCTCCTACACCATTGGGAAGAACCCAAACACAATCCTCATTCCAAGGCTCTCATTGCAGCAAGTTCCCCAATTATGGGGCAGCAAGCCCATTAATACTGGGACACAAAAACATGTCCCCAAGGCACCGTGGATGGAATGAAAACATGAGGTGTAACATTGCAAAATCAGACACTGTCACTGGTCAACACTGATGCTCCTGGGCTTTTTATTTTTAAACCACTTGGCTTCTTTGCAGAGCATTGCTAAGCACTTTTTGGATTGTGACTTGCCAATTTCTAGGTTTTTTCACTTTCTAAAAAAATTTCAATAGCATCTATTTGAGAGGGATGGTCTTTTGATCTGGTATTAGATGGATGATTTTAATTCTGCCAAAAAAATTTGCCCTTCAGTCAACTCAGAGCTGCTCCCACAGCAAGTCCTTACAGGAATAAGGAAATGCTCTTTAACAGCTAGAACAATCTGTACATTAAAAATATTTCTAGTCTTCAATCCCCAAGGAACTGTGAGCAGAACTGAACTGCAAAACAAATATAAAAACCCCCTTAATTTGTTGTTAGATATAATTAATATAGCCCAGCTTACAGGTTTATTGTAACTGATAGACTATTTCAGTACAAATGACCATTAATGGTTTGATAACTTGTGGCAGGAAGAAAGAGGAGGAAGACCCACAAAATATTTATGCTAACTCTTCCAAAGATGGAAGAAATTCTCTTTTTTTAAATTGCACCAAAAAAAAACCCCAAGAAACCAATTAAAGAAAGAAATGCTGTGAACACTTCAAGTTTATCTCCTTCAAAATATTTATCTTGAGTCTACATTACAGGAGAAATTCTGTGTTGACATAAAACCAGTATGAGTGTGTCCACCAAACCAGCAACCTCCACCAGGGCATGCAGACTACTGAGTCACTACCCAAACACAAGTGTTCCAGAGAACAAACAGCATCAGATAAATTACTTCAGAGAAAACAATGGGAAAGATCACCGCTGCTTCTGCTTGGGAAGTAGGTGGGGGAAAAAAAAAAGGGAAGAAAAGGAAACAAAAACCCATAATCAGAGCAAAATTTCCAAGTGAAAGGAATTTAATCAGCATTTTGCTAGTTGGACAAGAGGGAGAGGGGATGGGAAGAGGCAGGAGAGCCTTGTAGAGTAGTAACAATTAGATTGGCACATTGTTCAGCATGCACTACTGTCTCAACATTATGGCTGCAAGCAAGAATGAATGGAATTATATCTATCAGTGTACTGATAAGGTGACAATCAAGTGCAAAAGAAAAAATAATAAGAAATCAAAGGTGAAGGAAGAGTTCAGCTATCCAAGAATAACCCATCTGATCTCACTGTGCCAAAAGTGTGGTCACATAATGTATACAAATTTATAGCTAGGAGCTTAGACATGTTTAGAGAGTTTTGATATTTGTTTTACCTCCAGTGAGTGAATTTATGTTCCACAGAGCAGTGGTGTTTACCACACTGTTGTTTACTTGGATCAGCAGGGTTCTGTGGACTGTGCAGTGAACTACTCACAAACCTTTCAGTGCCACAGAGGAGCAGAACTTATTACCCAAGCATTCTAAAAAAAAAAAACCCACAGTTTTTAGACATTAATATAAATTAATTTTATAAATCAAAAAATAAAGGACATTTAGAGGGCTAAATAGAGGACATTTTGAGGGCCAACCAAACAGATGCAGATGCAAGAGCAGTGAAGGTAATTTCCACCTTCTTTATTGCAAAGAAATACCCCAACGGAGGCACATCAGCACAGGTACAAGATCACAAAATAGTTTAGGTTGGGAAAAACCTCTGAAGGACATCTGGTCCTGCCCCTGTGTTCAAACAGGGGCACCTGCAGACCACTGCCCAGGGCCACCTTCAGAGAGCTTTTGAACACCTCCAAGGACAGAGACTACAACCTCTCTGGGCAGCCTGCGCCAGCGCTCTGCCACCCTCACAACGTAAAAGTGATTCCCTAATGTTCGGATGGAGCCTCCTGCGCCTCAGTTTGTGGCCACTGTCTCTGTTCCTGTCCCTGTGCAACGCTGAGAAGAGCCTGGCTCTGCTTTGCAACACCCCCTCAGGTATTTGAACACATTTCCACTCCTTCCTCAAAGCCTTCTTTTCTCCAGGCACTACAGTCCCAGCTCTCTCAGCCTTCGCCCCCAGGTGAGATGCTCCAGACCCTTCATCGCTTTTGTGTCCCTGAACTTGAAGGGAAGTCCCTAGTAGCTCCATCCCAGTACCTCCATCCTATTTTCTCCATCTCTCCATTCCTCTTTTGAGGAATCAAAACAGGACCCAAGACTGCAGATCATCAGGGCTGGGCAGAGAGGAAGGAACACCTCAGGATCACCCACGGATCCCCTTAATAAACTTCTCTGGGCAGCACTCCTCCTCACACAGCCCAGGATGCAATCAGCCCATTTCAGAAGGGCACACTGCTGGCTTCTGCTCAGCTTGGTGTCCACCAGCCCCCTGGGCCTTTTCTGGAGAGCTGATTCCCAGCTGGTCAGCCATGGGTGGTCCTGGACTGTCCCTCCCCAGGGCAGGACTTTGTCCTTGCCTCTGAGGTCTTCCAGGTGTGCAGGTCTTTGAGGAAAGGAAAAGTTGCACACTTGGGGTACTGTGCACACTGCTTTCATTGACACCATTGTCACAGACACATTTCATGGAAAATCCTTTCCTTAGGATTTTTCCTCCTGAGGAGCTGAGAGGCCTCAGGAACAAAATGTAAACAATGGTTATCTGCTGCTGTGGGATGCAACAGGTGCATCTGGGATTGGCCTCATGTGCTTGTTCCTAATTAATGGCCAATCAGCTGGCTCGGACTGTGCTCTGTCCGAGCCACAAACCTTTGTTATCATTCTTTCTTATTCTATTCCTAGCTAGCCTTCTGATGAAATCCTTTCTTCTATTCTTTTAGTATAGTTTTAATGCAATATATATAATAAAATAATAAATCAGCCTTCTGAAACATGGAGTCAGATCCTCATCTCTTCCCTCATCCTGGGACCCCTGTGAACACTGTCACACACCATTATTTCTTACTTTCAGATATGGGCTGGGCTTCCTGAAACAAGTTTTGTTTTCCTTCCCATCCCTCCCTGCCAAGGAGTCCCTCAGCCTCACTATTCTCTTCTCTCTCTCTCTCAAACACCAGGTATTCCCTGGAGTAAAAAAGGAAGGTTTTAGTGACAGTTCATTTCTGTCATCTTGACATTTTCTGCCTCTTCCACAGTTTTCCAGCATTTTGAGAGAATGGGCTTAGAACAGAGACCTTAGAAAGGAAATATATGTAAAATATCTAATTAAAAGTAGTAAAGTCACTCAGGTATTTGTTTGCAGGATGCTCTCACAGTGTTTTCCAACAGAACTAAAGCAGCAAAAGCTCTCTGAGTTTGATGAACTGGTGGAGTCCCACTGCAGTCTCTGAAATGTCAAACTGTCATAGCAAGGGCAGCAGAAAATGTTTTCTTTTGGGTCTTCTTATCAGACAATCTATTGCCAAAGTGCTAGCTACCAAACAAACAGCTTCTCTGACACAAATACAATAACCACAAATTCTCTTCCGATTTCACAGGGGCAACTCAGCTCTTCCAGTCCAGTTCTCTGGTGCCACCTCTCCCCTGACCTCCTGCAGCCGATTCTCCGATCTCCAGAGGGCTCAGGAGCTGCCCCAGGGCTGCACACCCCATGCGAGGGCCTGGGACACACTGCAGCACCCCAAAGAGCCCTCAACAATGATGTGCAGGCACCAAAACCCACCCCAAGCACCCCAACTTGCACTGCGACTCCTTTTCAGCCTCATATCTGAATCCTTTGGGCAAGCTGTGTGTCCAAGACCCTAAATCTCTTTATCACATAAATGTATACATTGCCTGTCCCAAAGAAAGAGCAATTATGCTCAGCCACAAATCAGAAACTGCTTATAATTCAACGAGACAGAGGCAAATCTAGGCCACCTTACCACAGCATAAAAAGGGAAACAAACTGGTTTGTTTCCAGAATAGGAGAGAAAGTGATTTTGCTTACAGCACTGAGAGGCCCCTCAGACATTGGCAGCACCAAAAAAAAAAAAAATCAGCCAAAACAGAACAGACACCTGTGCCTCATATTGCCAATGAAACTTCATACACTCTGTCCCACAAAAATAATGACACTGGATATTCCTCACATCTTTTCCAGTGATTTCCATAATTTCAAATCCAGTTTTATACTCAGAAATATTTACAGAGCCATGATCTTTCTAATTAAGGGGGGAAAAAGAAGAGGAAAGGTATCTTCAAATATTTCTTCTTTGCTATTAATACACTTCTGAAAACATTTAAAAGCTTCTCCTGATCAACATTTCTAAGAAAAGCATGAACTCAGTCACTTGGCTCAGAAAGGTGCAGGGATGTTGTGGCTCTGAACGGGCTCCTCAGGGACCAGCAGCAGTTTGAGTGCATTGATATTTATTCAGCTTCCTCAGAGAGGCCAATAAAGCCAATCAAGGAACACAGCACCAGTGATTCCTCTCATTTCTACCGCAGTATTTTCAGGTGCTGCAGTTTCAAGATTTGGTGCTGACACCTTTTGTTTGATACACAATATTAATTTTGGGATTCTGCTGTGAATGGACACCCCTAAAGCCTCCTTTGGGGCTCAGTGGCTACAGTGTGACACGCTGTGAATAATCTCACTGTGCTGGATGCAGGCACACAAACAGGAGGGCAAACAGCTCCCTCCTACCTGGACTCTTCCTGTACAAGTGAATTTTTGTCCCATGTACACAAAACCAGGAAGGGCATTTATTCCATGTGTCTATAGAAACATCTGCTCAATACTTTTCAGCGTATTTGTATCTTGTGACACCATCTCAAGCAATGACTGCACTCAAAATGAAGAGTCCTGCAGTGGATCCCAGCAGCAAGGAAGGAGGAAGATTTCAGGGCCTCCCATTCATTGCTACTTTCCAGTTCTATCTCACTGGGATTATTCAGGACATCAAAAACTTACCAGCATAAACAAGGCTGATGATCAGTGATCAGCACCCTGCTCTCTGTTCTGCTCTACCAAGCTGTTTCACAAAGAACCATTGCTATAATTAATAAGCAGTGACATTCATCAACAAGAACTGCACTTGCTTCCACTGATACTCAAAAAAATTAAAGTATGTTACATTATATCAAAAAGATTCATTTTCATTAGGTTTTTAAATAATTTTAAATAGAGAAGAAATGAGAGCTGAAGTTCTCTGGTCTTTGAGAAACTGTCATTATTTTGTTCATGTTTAAAAAGTTTCAACAGCTTATTAAAAAAATTATCCTGTACAAATGTGAGATATTAATTAAAATTCAAATAACTTATTCACAGTTTTTATGGCTAGAAGCCTAATTCTTTTCTATAGCATGTCATTATTAAAATCAAGTCTTTTTTAATTTGAGAACCATGGGGAAAACAAAAGAAAGGAGAGGACCTTGGCAAACTGAATGAATGTCAGATTTGAAGGAAGAGTGGAGAGCAAGAACAGGACAGAGAGAAAGAAGAGGAGTTTTCAAGTCCTAAGGAATGTTAAATTTGCTTAAGCAAGTCCTTAAATATGATGTCCATTGCACCTAAACAATGGGACTGAAAGCCATGATTTTGAAAGAAATGATCTCAATGACTTTCTGAATCTGTGTTTGCGAGCCAGATGGAGGCACACGCGGGCTTGCAGGGGACCAGCTTTTTACAACTCTTCTTAACTACTTCATCCTAGGAAAACATTACTGCTGAATTACTATTCCCCCTTCCTTAATGCTTTCACAGAATCATTAAGGAGGTAAAAAGGCACACAGGTCTGTAAAGCATTAGAGCATCTAAAAATGTACGATGCACAAAAAGGTACCTTAAACCTCTGAGTGAAGCTGAGCACTCGAAAGGCAGATGGGGCCAGGCTGAAGGACCCTTGAGCACCTGCAAATCCATCTTGCTTTGTGTGTGCACACACCACCATAAAAATCCTCAGTTATTATTCAAAACCTAGATTTATTTCCTTTTTTTTTTTCTTGAACAAGTCCATCCCAGTCAGTGCACAAGACCATTGGCTGTTTGCTCAACAAGCAAAGGGATATTCCAGTTTACTCGGCCATTCAGCAGATGGGCACAGACTTTCCTGCCATCTCCTATTTAACTCCAACTTTGAGACTTCCAATTTCTTCCTGGGTTTGTCACCACTATATGGATACTGGGAAAACGAGTCCCATAACATCTGTAAGCACCACCTACCTATGAAAAAAGGGGAGAAGAACTATTCTAATTTCACACCTGGGGAACTGAGGTGTAAAGAGAGCAAGGCTTGGATGACTGTGGTCATCCAGCTTAAGCTGTAGCAAAGAAAATGAGAAATGGTGCCAGGTGCCCACAACAGGCTGAGCTGGTTCTGAAATATATAATAATATATAATATTATTATATATTTCAGAATATATAATATGTAATATAAAATATATATTATAATTATATATTTACATTAAGAACATATGTTTATATAAATATATATTTTTATATGATATAAAAATAGGAACATACTTATTTATAGTGTGTATAAATAAATACTGAAATGGTTCAGCTGCTTCCAAACCACCCCAATCATGCCCACATAAAACCCTCCCACAGACCTGGGGACCCTATTTTTTACATTATAGATAGATAGATAGATATTAAAAATTATGTATTTTATAAATATATATATTTTATAAATATATATTTATAAATATGTTTTCATATATAATATAGAACATAAATATATTTCTTTATTGTGTATATAAATAAATACTGAAATGGTTCAGCTGCTTCCAAACCACCCCAATCATGCCCACATAAAACCCTCCCACAGACCTGGGGACCCTATTTTTTACATTATAGATGGATGGATGGATGGATGGATGGATGGATGGATGGATGGATGGATAGATGGATATTAAAAATATTTATTTTATAAATATATATATTTATATATTTGTAAATATATATTTATAAATATGTGTTACATATATAATATAGAACATAAATATATTTCTTTATAGTGTCTATAAATAAATACTGAAATGGTTCAGCTGCTTCCAAACCACCCCAGCCATGCCCACAGCAAGACCCCCACACAGACCTGGGCTGGGGCAGCCGTGTCCGGGTCAGGTGTCTCCAACCAGGAGCCAGAGGCCTCCAAAATGCAGCTGTCCCTGACCTCTCTGAAGAGCAGGAGGCTGTTCAGCAATGCCAACAATCAAGCAGCCAGATGCTCTGAAAATGGGATAAACAGGAGGGAAAACAGCTTTCCAGCAGTGGTGGGGACTGGACTGTCCCGCAGACCTTGGGAGAGCCCCTGGGCAGCCCTCAGCTGTCCTTGAGGGAGTTGTTCTTGCTTTGCAAACTTCTCTCCTTCACAACACATCTTTCAGAATCCACAGCTGTCAGATTCTGATGTACCCACATGCAAATTCACCTGAGCTAGTGAGTGCAAGAAGGAAGTCCTGTGGAATAAATACCATGTGAACATGTAATTAGATCCTCTGACATGGCTAAATAATCAGAACTACAGAGAGCTAAGGCAGCACGGGAAAAAATTGATTCCAACTTTGGATAATCTTTAGCACCTACCTTCTTATTTTACTACCTTATTATGCAATGTGTTTTTATTCAGTATATTTCTTAAAACCCCAGGGAAAAAATGTAAACCAAACACTCATAGGGAAATGGCCCAATGTGGAACAGCTGAATCCACACTACATTTGTCTCTGTCATTTGTACTAATGGAGGGAATAATTACAGCAGTGAGATGCTCTCATCCATGCAAGCCATTGTTTTGACAGTGGGTCAGCTACACAAGACATGCAGGAGAAGAAAGGAGGCTCTGCTCAGAAATCTTTGGCTCTTCCCTGCAAGGAGCAATGCACCTGAGTTGCACACAACTTCTGACCCATCTCCTCAGCCCAGACATTTTCTGCTTCTCTACTCTTCATTTTTTTCCTTCCAGGACTTGTTCTTCATCCACTCTTAAGCTTCCAAGCACTGGCTCTCATCATTATTTTGCTTTCCCACTGCCCCCAGCTCCTCATTTTGTTCCACCATGTAGTCCAGCTCTCCTTTCTCTCTTAAGACTCTTCTCTTAAATGCCCTGTTTTCCTGACAAAATGGCCATTCCTCATCTCCCCAGCTGACCTCATTTCCCTTGCTTCTCCTCCATCTCAGATCTTTGTTCTGGATTTCTCAGGACCCTTGTCTCAGTGTTTTTATACAGAACAAGTCCAGCCCTGGTATAATCAGTTCCCATCAGGACCATTCCTTCCCCACTCTACTCCACAGTCTGTCTTATGTGTCCACTGCAAAAAAAGCCAGGAATTTGCTGGAAAAACTACAAAATTAACTTGAGGAGGGTCTTTGATCTCAGTTTCAATATCCAGGGTCTGCACTGCTGTGTACAGCAGGTTATTTCCATGTTTAATTACACTTGTCAAGAGCAAAGTAAAAGGATGTTGCCTCACCTCCAAGCCTCAAATCCCTGCCCACAGTACAGGCAAAACGGCACTAAAGCAACAGAAAACAGTCACAAACAGCTGAACATATTTCAGCTGACAATCTAATTCCTCCTCCTCGACTTCAACAAATTGTGCCCAAGGCAGAGATGTGATGAACAATTGATGTGGTGTGGTGGAGTCATGCTCTGAAGGAGAGCAGGCTCTCGAGCACAGAGAAATTGTCCATTTATTCTCTTTTCCATCCTTTCCTCCCCAGCACAATCAATTCTCCTCCGTGTCCCTGGACAAGGAATTAGGCTGACACACGAGCCATGGTGGGGTGCAGACCTTCAGCACAGCCACAGAGCTCAGGAGCTGCAGCTGGCTCCATCAAGCACACCCCAGCGAAGGGCACTGGTGGCCTCGAGGAGCAGCTGGACAAGGCAGCATTCCAAGGCATGGATGTCAGCGTGAAGGACAAACACAGCAGCCACAGGAAACAACAAAAACACCAAAAACAAAAAGTCCACTTCTCACATTTTCCCTTTTCCTGGTCCTGGAGCACAGCTCTTCCCTGTCCCTCCCACCAGGCTGCCCACGAAGTCACTGGTGAGTGATTCCTCCCTGCCCTCATCTCATGAGCCTTCCTTCACAATTCCTCTTCCCCCATCCAGCTGAGGAGGGGAGTGAGAGTGGCTCTGGTGGCCACCCGGAATCCAGGCCAGGCCACCCCCGTGCCCAGCCCACCTTTCCCAGCAGGGCAGCGTGAGGTGGGCACGGCCCACGCCACCAGACACGACTCGGAGCTGCACAGGGCTCCTCTGCTTCCGGATTTTCAGGCTCAAACCCACAGAGGTGGCTACAATTAAATCCCGCAGGACAAATGAAATCGGGATGCTTCCCAGATGAATTTTTAAGTTCAGATTTACAGCACCACTTAAAGCAGGTTTTATAACTCACTGTGATTTTTATTGTATTTTGTAGTCGCTTTATATCACATATATCTTTTGCAAAACTCAGTTCTTTCATAGTTTTTAATGTTCCGAAAGCCTGTTTTAAAAGTTTATATGAACCAAATTATTTGTGTGTAATTACACTTTTATTGTTTTTAAAAGAACTCTTAATCTCCTTGACAAAAAAAAATAATAATCTTTTTTGTTTTAAGAAACAAAGAGACTGAGCCAAAATATGCAAGGTATTGTGCTGGCATTCCACTTTTAAAAAATAAAAGCTAAGGATACTTTCCTAACAAAGCTTTCACAAATTATTCCTCCTTTAATTAAATCCCTCTTTGCTGGAAACTAACAAAATGCCATTAAGAGCACAAGACAGTTATTATCTTTCAGTCGTTTTCCTTTTGTATAATGCATTATTACCTAAGTTTCAGTGATTCTTGCTGTGTTATCCACCTCTCCTTTAAAGAAAATACTCTGTAACCATAGCAATACTTTCCCACCCTGGTATTATTTCCCGCTGGTTTGTTCTGGGCTTTTTGCACATAGCAACCACAGCAATCCTTGGTCCAGGCTGTCAACTCCTTCTTGGCAACTCTTAGCAAAATTGGTGGATCTCTGAACTAACAAATGTGCAGCTTCACGTTTTCAAAACAAGATCAGCACCTGTCCTCTAAATAAAGTGAATCTTTAAAATTCTATCTCTATTTTGTATGGCATTTTTAGCGCCACAAATGTGAGATTTCAATAGTCTAGATGCTGTCTTCTAGTTCTATCACTTTCTGCAGAGCAATGCAGCAACCCTTCCTCAGGAAGGGTTGTGACATCTCACTGTAATTCACTGAACTCGCAACAAAACTTCAGGGTCCTGCTTCAAACCTGCCCCATTTTCCACTGAATCCACGCAGGGGAACACCAGGTGTGCCACCAGGTTCACAAAGGCAGCACCACTTCTGCAGAGCCTGAGACAGAAATACTTTGAATCCAACACCTAAGCACTCAGAAGCCACAGAACAGAGGGCAGAGCTCAGCCATGTGCATAAATGTTTAACAAATTCCTTGTATTATTTCACTGCTCATCATTTAATGCCATTAAGGTTCTCAAGTCTTAGCAGACTATCAATGTATTTCTTGATCTCCACTGTGGATTTGAACAGAAGAGAAATTATTTTTTCCTCTACAGAAGTAAAAGCACACGAGAGAAAAAAGTGCTACACCCCTCTCCCCATTTAAAACCAACCAAGCTTGATTTTGTTCAACACCTTTTTAGTAGAATTTTAAGTTGCTGCCCCATAAGGACAACAAAAGCACTAGTAAATTTTGAGATTTAGCTGAATTTTGCTACTAATTGAGTTAGTTTTCACAAACTGCATAGTAAGGTAGAGTCAGTGAACTGTGGTGAAGCAGCACAAATTATATTTGGGAACAACAAACAGAGCAATTTAAACCATTGGTGTTTTACTGTGAATCCTCTCATCCCACTGGAGACAACAGGGCTTTTGTCATTAACTTCTCTGTCAAAATCTTACCCCCACTCACAATTTTTTCCTATGAATCACCCAGGGATATTCCCTTCATCTGCTCTCTGGAGGGGGAGTTCCCAAAGTGGAACTAGATGTGCAGGACAACTTCATTTGCAAATCACCTACTGAGAGAGGTGATTTTCTTCCTTTGAAGAAAAAAACCCCATTGGTCTCAGTCACAATGATGGAGACAACCAAAGGAAGTTGGATAGGTATTAAATATATGTGTGAATGTGATATATATATATATACACACATCCCTATATTTTTATTTTTATATATGTACAACCCATATTTTTTTTATATATATAAACCCCACCCATGTTTTTATGTATATATACAAACATAAATAAAATAGAAGGGATATATATCAAACAAAAATTCAAATGACCTAACATATTTGTGAGAGCTAACAAAAAATAGAAATAAAGAAACTCACTAAGGCAGTATCAGTTAGCTGGGTTGGTTTGGGATTTTTTTTAAGAGTCTAAAATGCTACAGAAGAAAACTATGGTGAAAAAAAATTTTATCAACAATTATTCCAGGAGGGAGAGGAAAGACTACAGATTACCCTACTGTTTTAAATGTTGCTGGGTTAAGGCACAGTCTTGTTTATATTCTAATTTATGGATGCATCAGATACCCATACACACAAAATTCCTCTACAACCATGACCCAGCTGGGGCTACACACCAGGGAAATATACACCACCCAGATGGGCCAAAGTAGGAATATAGAAACACATTCCTGACGGAAAAAAATTAAATCTTTACATCTCTGTTGCCTGTGGTTTTTTGTCTTTTTGTAGAATGGAGTTAGACTTTTATGCATGCAGAAAGAGAACAAGAGCCCAGATGTGGAAATAGAAAGGAAACAAAGGTATGTCATAACTTTTCAATAAAATCTAAAGAGAAGGACAAAAAAGTTGTATTTTGCTATTCTGGTATTTTGCCTAGCAGAGACACATATTTATGAGTAACTTACATTAAATCTACAAAGGCTTTCTTTTTAAATAAAAAGGCAGAAATTTGAAATTAAGGGTTCCTTTAGCAGTGTTCACTGAAAGATAAGCATAAATACAGAAAATAGGAGTAATTTTGTCAACAGAGCACTTCAAAATTAAGATTTAAAACTAGCAAAGTGCCCTATCACTGTACACTAAAACAGTTCTTTGTATTTAATCAGCTGTTATGCTCAATTTCTAGGAGAATTTCCAGACAGAATCTTTCAATTTATGATCACAAATAAAAAAAAAGAAAGGAGACATTTTCTTTTTCCATAAATGAAGGTGGTAATAGTTTTATTACATTCTAATTCAAATTATGTTATTTTAACACGTTGATCAAATGAATCATGAAAAGCAAACATTATTTGCTTCGTTTAGTTTTATGAGGGTACAATGGGAAATGCCATTCTCTCCAATCACAGCTTTTCTGAATGCATCCACTTCACCAGTCTCTTAACAACAAATGCAATTACATTTTACTGTAAAATAATCAAATATTCACTTCCTTGCACATAACAGCTATTTTGCTTTGGATGTAAACACTTTGGTTAAATTTTCTATTATCTAAAAGATGCTATTTTCTAGAAGGCAGCATCCTCATTTAGAAAACTGACATTTTCTGACTCTTGATTTGACTTAAAGAGAGACCTAAAGGAAAAGGAATCACTGAGAATTATCTTAAATTTGAAATTGTAATTCAATCCACAATGGTAAAGAAAATGTACTTAAAAAAATTATTATTATTTCCTATAAACTAATGAAGGACTTACAACATTTTAAATAACATTTTGCCAAGGCGCTCTTGCCCAGAGTCACAGAAATAACTTTGAAGATGTTTTCAGAAATTAAATGCAAAATAAAGTCAATATTTTTTCAGTGAATTGTCAGGCTAAAACAATGTGTCTTTTAATTTAATTTGTTTATAATGGTTCAGGTTGACATGACTTTTAACAAGATTTCAAAAATCTGCTGAATGTTTTAGGTACATCTTGTGCCTCTTACACAGACAGGTCCTTGACTGCACTCCTTATTCCCTCACTAGAAGTTTACTTTTCTTGTTCTTACTTCATGCTTTTTGGAAATTTTTAATATTTATCCCTTCTTTTAAGAGGATAACTGTCCAAAGTTCCACCTTCTGGAAGCTGTGAAAGTCTAAGCCTTAGTGTTTTTGTGGTTTTGTTTGTTTTTTTACCTAGCAAATAGTGCCTTTTTTTAAAATTGTAAAGGTCTCATTACAGCGACCTTCCAGACACAATTTACATATTCTTCCATAAATTAAGAATAAGCATTGCTTTAATGCTGGTCTACTTAAAGAATGTTTGGTTTTTTCCCTTCCAATTTCCTGAAGCCTAAGAACCCTCTTTCAGAAAACCTTCTGTAACTGGATCTCCTACAGGGACATCAAATGGTCCAATATCCACCAGAAAAGTAAAGAAGTGTTAAAGGAATCAAAGCAGGAGCAAGGTCTGTGACAGACAACAGGTATTTTGGGAAGTTAAAGAATATCCTTTGCTTATAAATCCATCACTTCAAAAAAAAAAAAAATCATTTTTATCCCGTTGTTACTGGAAAAATGTGAACCAAACCCACAAATAAACCAGCTTTAAATGGGAATCCTGAATCTGAGCAGAAGGAAGAACACAGCCCTGCTTGGGACATACACATTAACCATGGTGGATGCAGAGCTCCTGTTAGAAATATATTATCACACAGCATCCAAGTTTATCAATGCTGGCCTCAATTCAAATATGCCGTGAGATGCCTCACTAAGTGCTTCACTAAACTGAGCCTTTCATGCTATTTAAAACTAACTTAATATAGAAAAGAGCTATAGATTAACTGGACACATCTATTGCCTTTTTTGTTCCAATCACTTCTGTTTAAGTGCACTGCACTCTGGGGAACACAAAAACTTGGTGGGGAGGAGGAGGGGAACCCCAGCAAGTTATGTTTGACCTGGAATTGAAAATTCAACCACCAGACCATTCCAGACCCAGGCTGTCCAATTCTTCCAGTCCCACATAATCTATTCAACAGTTAAGCCTCACTCCCTATTACCCCTTAATAGTGGTTGTGCCTTTTATTGAATTCCTCAGAGCAAATCATCTAAAACTTGCTTTGAATGACCACGTGGCTCCTGGAGCTGATGTGGAAATCCAGGAAACAAGACACGTACCATGATCTGAGCAGCTGGCCACAAAATGACAGCCTCGGGCAGGAGCTCTGGGCCCAGCTCCCTCTCACACCACCTGATGCCTCAGCCAGGAGCCCCTTTTTTGTCCTTGTGCCTTGTCAGCCACACCTTCCCCCTCCTGAGACGAGGGGAGATGCAGAGATGAGATCCAAGTACCACCAGTGGGATGTTGGCCTCTTCAGAGCCACAAATGAAGGCAGCCTGCAGAGCCCAGCACCTCCTCTGGACAAGGGCTCCAAGCAGGGAACCCCCTCCCTCCAGGGGCTTTCAGCGAGCCCCAAAGGGCTTCATTGCTGCTGCCATGAATAAGGTTTTCTGGCTGCTGCCATGAGTAAGGGGAGCTGCACACAGAGGCACACCCCTGGGAAGAGGAGATTGCCAAGGGCAAATGTCTGTCACAGCTTTGGGCAGAAAAAATCATCTCAGAAATAGCTGTGGACGTCTCATTAACCCCCTATCCCTGATTCACCCCATAGTTTTATCACAGGTATTTTCCTCCCAGGAAAAAAAAAACAAACAAGCAAACAAACAAAAAACTCCATCAAAACCTCCAGTACTTACCATTTATTTAGATTTTGCTACAGCACACATATCCATGAAAACAGAACTAAAGTAACACATGCAACCTTGATTTCAGCATTTCCCAGTTCTAGTGGCCAGGCTTTGTCCCCTTAACAAGTCTTTAAAAGTTCATGGTGTGCATGCAAAATTTCCTTAAACTTAGGGGAGAGAAAAAAATAATCAAACCAGGCAAATTCCTCTTTTTTTTCTTTTGGGTCAACCTGTTGCACACCTGAGAGACAGGGAGGGAGCATCAACACCCAGGGCTGTTGCTTGAGTCAAGCAAGAAGCCAAAACCAGGGTCTATCCTACTTTGCAGTGCCCCAGGGTAGGAGAGAAAGCGGAGCCCAGAAATCCTGTGTTTCAGGCAGTGTTCTGGGGAGCAGCAGCATCCAAGCTCCCCATGGTTGCCCCTCATCTTCTTCCATCTTGCCCTCATCACCAGTCTGACTTAATATTTCCCTTTTCTGTGCTCACAGCAAGTCTGGCCCCTGTTTCTTGCTGGTTTTGCAGGTTCTATTGCATGTGAATCAGAACTGCTTCCCACCTTCATCCACCATCTTCCTCTGCTTCTTGGAGCTTTGGAGACTTGCTCTGCCTTATCCAGACCTTGGTCTGCCTTATCCATCTGTCCCACCCTCCAGCTGAATCAAATAAATGGTCCATGAGGTTGCACTTGAGGTGAGACGTGCTAACACACAGAAATACCCCAAATACATTGTTATACTCAGTCCTTCTTCAGCCTCATGTTTTCCTACCTCTAAAGAGGCATAACTCCCTTCTTTTCACCCTGTTTTCTGCCCCTCTCCGTCAATCAGAAGACATTTTCACAATCCATATTCCCCAACATAGAGCCTGGGGTTTGTTTTGAGCCAGAACAAAAGAAATAACTTCTTCCAAGTGGTGCACAGTGCAGTTCTGGAGTCAAGGCAATTAGGCCTAAAACTGTCTAAAGAAAATGACTTCACATCCCAACTGAAGAGAGCATATGGAACAAAATGTAATGGAAGAATGACACAGCTGAAAACAAAACAAAGACGTGCCATATTTCATAACAATGCAGATGTTAAGATATTGAAAATATTTTTAGCATGTACCAGAGAACACAAAAAAGAAAAAAACCCATTGGGAATAAGAGCTCAGATCTACATTGTTCCCCTGCTTTCATGACGTTTACAATAGTATTATTCCCTCCCACCCGCCACGAATTTAAACAGCTCCAAAACAAGCTCTTCATTTTGCCAAAAAAACATCAACATGTTCATTATTTTTAAGCCTATTCTAGTGAATACTACCTGAAACAACCCATTTAACTCTCTGCAGCTGCTTTTCTGCCTTCAGAGGCCTTCATTTTCTCTACATGGACCTCACCTTAGTCACAACTACGCTGGACCTTTCAACTCCCCCTCCATTTTTAGTTTTGACTTCTAGTATGCTGTACACTTAAGTTCCAGAAACTCAAATTAACTTAAGTCAAAGGGCATCTATTTTATTTCAAGGTCAATTTAACACTGTAGGAGTTGTTCATGTACACTCACTCCACTGTGTCTTATCTGTATCCTTTTCCATTGCTCTCTCCTCTGGAAATTCAATTTTTCTTCAGCTGGGTAACCTACACATCCTTCAGCTGCTGGGAAAGGTAATTTCTCCTCTTCTTTTGCCCATGACCTGCCCTTCTGCAGGCACACACATAAACCCTACAGCAAAAGGAAGACCCAGCACACCCTGACAGAGCTGCTGTGGTCCCCAACCCCAGCAGGTCACCTTGTGCCTCCTTGGTGTCACTCTGGGCTGTCTCACCTGAATATCCCTGCTGGCCATTGGTCCTTGTGCCTCTCCAGCTCAATGACAAGACCAATTCCTTGCTCTGCCCTCTGCTGCGTTTCTCCAAAGGGTGAAAGCAAAGCACAAATGCAGCCAGTGTGGGGATTCTGAATTCCCCCACCCACCCAAAGAAATGGTTTGCTGGGTTAGGCAACTTGATGTCGCAGGGGCACACAGAAGGGAGTCAGAGTTTTGTCACTATAACTCAATTCTCCAGTTTCCAAGAACCAGCACTCATGGTGACCTCACAAACTGGAGCAGCTGAGGAGCAAAACCTCCAGCCCCTCAAAGCTCCACACCCAAAAAATGCTAAACACCAGGAGGTTATACCTCCTTTCTCAGCCTCATGTACATCTTGTGAGAAGTACAACACCCTCCATTTGCACTGAGGGCTCTGCACATCCCAGCGGCACAAATTCCACAAGAACAACACAGCCAGTGCAAATCCTGGATGCTTTCTCAGACTTTCTGAACTTATGTTAACACAATGTCACAGATATCTTTTCTGAAAAATCCTTTCCTTAGGATTTTTTCTCCTGAGAAGCTGAGAGGCCTCAGGAACAAAATGTAAACAATGGTTATCTGCTGCTGTGGGATGCAACAGGTGCATCTGGGATTGGTCTCATGTGGTTGTTTCTAATTAATGGCCAGTCACAGTCAGCTGGCTTGGACAGTGTCCGAGCCACAAACCTTTGTTATCATTCCTTCCTATTCTATTAGCTTAGCCAGCCTTCTGAGGAAATCCTTTCTTCTATTCTTTTAGTGTAGTTTTAATATAATATATACCATAAAATAATAAAACAGCCTTCTGAAACATGGAGTCAAGATTCTCGTCTCTTCCCTCATCCTAAGAGCCCTGTGAACACTGTCACAACACAACACAGTTTGAATCCTCACCTGCCCCCTGGGATGGGGAGTCAATGGCCAGGAATGGGTAATTACTGCCTGGATAATTCACTCATAAGCAGCCTCACCTATCCCCCAGCAACAGCTTGGACAAGGAAGGGACCCACACAAACTGAATTATGCCGGTGGTGACAACCCACGTGCAGCCACAGTGTTTCCAGAGGAGAAATACAGGGAGTGACAACAGAGGGAAAACAGCAGCAGTGAACAGGGTGGGGTGAACACATGCAGGGCCTGCACTGAGGAAGCCTTTGGGTAAGACCACATATGGATTTCAGCAGCCAAGCCTAGTTTATATTGGACAGGAACAGAGAGGATGTTTTGAAAAAAGTCTCCAGGCTGAAGCTCTACAGTGCTTTTCCTGGTAGCTCACCTTCTTACAGGGAACCCCCACACACCAGGAATTCCTGGTAGCTGGCAAAGCTGACCATTACTGAAACCAGAAAAATGGGCAAAAAAAAGCTCGTGTGAAGGCAGCTGAACTGCCCTGTGATGATCTTCACTTGTCAGCTGCCCAAAACAGATCGATAGTTCCAACTTGATTCGTGGAAAAGCCAACATTTCACTTCACTGTCAGGAAAGAAACGCTGCTTGCTTCTCCCCTCCCAAATCTCTCGGGCAGCTCGGCCACCACTTCAAGGACAGCGCACAGTGAGGAGTCCCCAGGACCTGTTTGCCTGCCACTGCCACCATCCAGGACACTGAGCCACGGGGTCACACCAGACTGTTTATACACGAGGAGCAGCTTTGGAAAGCCTGGTTTAGTCTGCCTGTCTTTAGCTACAAACTACCAGACACGGGTTTCAGAAAGATCTGCCAAGGAATTAAAACCTAACTTGTCAGAAAGGCAGAAACAGATTGCAGAAGGGCAAGCTGGAAACAGGGGAGTTCCCAAGAGGTCTTAGAGTTTGTAGAAAAAAAAAAAGTAAAATTTTTCTAGTTTTTCCCTACGTAAGAGGAAAGTACAGTTTGATTTAATTGCAAAGCATAATGATAAGCCAGCATATACGTACATGACTCATTTTCAAATAATCACAAAATGCAAGGAGATACAGAAGACACAATTTAGGACTGTTTTTTTACTCTTAAGACTCACACAGTAGAATCAGGCCTACAGTAGTGTTACAAGACCCAGACACCCTATACAAGCAGATTTATCTGCAGTTAGGCCTGCTATTTCCCCAAAATCCCATCTGCAGACACCAATTACACACAATGAAGGCAAACTCTAATGCTGATGAGAGCACACAAAGCTGGTGCCTGTCTGAAACCTGGGACCAGAGCCTGGACTGATGCAGGATCACCGAACAAATCACCCAACACGTGCCTGGCAGGCAGTGCTGTGCAGAAGAAGGATCAGGGCAGCCCTCAGACACCCAACAGATACAAGCTCACCAATCTTGCTCTTTCTCTGCATGGCAAGATCAATAGCAC
Organism: Emberiza elegans; assembly: GCA_024865655.1. Lineage (NCBI taxonomy): Eukaryota > Metazoa > Chordata > Aves > Passeriformes > Fringillidae > Emberiza > Emberiza elegans. The sequence goes on from JALJVW010000163.1 coordinate 3,714,198, forward strand.
AACGCACAGGCATTGGAACTGCATGCAGAAGGTGCTAAATAAAAGTGGGAGAAGAAACAGAAGAAGCCCCAGGTGATTTAAGGGATAAAACCAAAGTGCCTTCAAGTGAGACTTGAGGATTTAAGTCTGTGTAAATTATCAGCGAGGATAATTTGCTTGAACAGAGTACCAGGCGAAGTGATGGATTCTCTGTCATCCCCTTCAGTTTTTGCAAGATACTGAACACAGCAGAATCACTGCAGAATATATTTCTGGGTCCTTTGGCATGCAGGATGTTTTAAAAGACAGCACGAGGATCTTTCTGGCCTTGAAAACAAAATTCTGAGGGGCTGTGCTAAAGCTGAAGACTGAAATCTAAAGAAAATATTAAATGCTTTAAACAAATAATGTGTTTCTTATTTAAATAAAACCACTTTCAGACAGTAAGCATTATGAGTGGGGAAAGCACAAGCATTTACAAATGCCAAGTCAGCTTGACAGAATTTTAAAGAAATAATTTAATTTCTATGAAATATTTTCTTCTCATTCTCTAACTGGGGAAAATTCATGCGAATGTCAGTCTCGCCTCCTACCAATTATGACCAAAATATTGCCTTTTACTTCCCATCAGTGACACCCCAAGTACTGGCATTTTTATTTCAAAATTTGTATGTGAGGACAAAGTTAACATATCAGTAAAAGGCTGTGGTTAGTTAGGTAAACTCCCCGTGGTAAATTTAGTTATTTCCTGATGTCACAGCTTAGTAAGACAGGAAAGTCTTCTGCCAGTCTCCACCTTCTCAACACACAGCAACTCATTTCAGACCAAGAGGAGATACCAAAAGCTCCCCTTTGGCAATAAAGCAATTAATCACTGTCTGCTAACTTTCTTTCCTGCTTTTGTGCCACTTTTTAAAGGAATTCCCCACATTCTCCTCCAAACGCAGATTTTAGGTATAGCATTAAGCAAGTTATTAACATCAAATAAACCATTTAATTCTATGTCTCTCAAGGCCATGGTTCTTTGCACATCTTCACATCCTTTTGTCATCCTCAATCCCTCCCAGTAGGTGTAGAAAATGAAAACATAAAAAAGAAAAGAAAATGAAAATACATGTAGAAATGTGGCAGCAAAAAAAAATGTAAAGGAAATGCAAGGTCAAGAATGTCAAATATTAAACTCATTCACATTAAAAACTGAGAAATGCAATTAAGTTAATCAATCATTCAGGTTTTATCAATGGGTTTCTACTTGAATTACATGAGGACAAGCAAATATTACAAATTTGAGTTTGGAATTTAGCTTTAAAATACACAAGTTATGCATTTGAGGAATCTTTCTGAATGAGATTAGACAGTGAATATGATAAGAAAGAGAAAAAACAATTAAGAGAGAGCAAAAAAATTCACAGCAAAGGCTTTGTCTGTTGTCTGTTGTCTTATTCTACAAAAAGCTGCCTGAGACCAGAGATGCCATTTATTCCTAAAGGTCCCAAAATCCATGCATGGTGAAGCATCATGGATATCCTCAGCAGCAAACATTAACTTTTGATTTAATACAGTCCGGAAGCACTCAAAGGGATGAGGAATAAGGCCCCCAAGGTCTCAAAGCCAGCTTTGTCTCCATGGAAGTCTCATTTTTTCCAGAGCAAGAACAGAAACAGAGACATACTACAAGAACTGAAATTCTTGAGTTGTAATTAATTCATTAGTGACAACTCTGTAAAAGCACCATGTAATATTTTAACCATGTATCAGCTTCAAAAAAATCTCCTCAATTCAGGCAAGATAAAAAGCACAGCTTTATACATGGCAGAACAGGACAAGTTCTACAGAACTGTGATGAAAGTTAATGACTATATTATGAAGCAGACGATACCAGCCACCAATTTATTTGCAGCTCAACTAAATGAGAGGCACCCTGAGGAAACTCCAGTGAGGCTGTTTGGATTCTGCACTTTCCAGCAGCCACGAAAAGTGGAAACACAACTCAAGCACTGAAACACTTGTAGGGTATATTTTATATCAGCTGTGCACAGTTTGAGCCAACCCAGACCCTGTAACTTAACAAAAAGGTGGAATTCCCAATAATTAATCTTATTTTTCCTTCCCAGATGCACCGAGCTGCCTTGGGCAGGCAGATCCAGCTCCTCACCAGTGACCATCAAAGGTAGCCCCGCTGCAGCTGGAGGAGTCTGTGGCCTTCTCTGGAGGGCAATTCAGAAAATAACCCAACCTGGAAACTCAGAATTGCCCTGGAAGCCTCAGTGATTTTCCACAGCCAGGGAGGAAACACAGTCAGCGCTCCCTCTAGACTGAGGACAGCCTTTGTGACTGCCCCACCAAAGTGTCACAGCCCTAAAGCCAACACTCCAGCAGAGAATAATGCTGCCTGAAAGAGGGGCAGAGGGGGGGAAAGCCTTGCCTGACAAAGCAGGAGCATGAAATGGATTTACCAGAGTGGGAGGAAAAGGGTGGTAATGAAGAACATTTCAGTGAGACCAGCTTGAGAGAGATTAACATTCAGTGTCAAAATAAAAAAAAAATAGATTTAGAGAAAAAAAATCACAGTAAAGTGATTGCCTTGGGAGAGAAAAATGTGCTAGAACTTCAAGGTGCCATGTGGCCACATGTCTTTACCAGCAGAGCTGGTGGAAAACCCAAGCGACTAAAAGGTAACTGCAGTCAGCCTGTAAAACACGAGAAGCTTTTTCATAAGGGCCTCAGACTGAAACAGTGTGGAGATGGCAAAAGTAAAAGAGCATTTGAGACAATCAGAGCAGGCAACAAAACCATCTATGAACTTTAACAAGAAGGCAGAAGTATTTCTTTCCCCATTTAACCGAGAAAACACACAGCTGCCACTCAAGGAAAGTCCTGTGCTATTTCAGAAACATTTGGTCTAAAAGATGAAACTTTTTAACTTCAGATGCACTTCTGAAATGAAATACCAAATGTAAGGGTTGAAGACCTGTAACATTTTCAGAATAAAATATTCCCTGGTTGAAATGTAAAAAATTAGATGGACATATTTTGAACACATGACCACTGAGGAATAATTGTAAAATAATCTTCAGCAAGCAGGTAGCAGTCAAAATCCACATTTAAAACTGGAATCTTGTAACAAGACATTTGACAAAATGATTTTTTAAATGGACTTTTTTAATAATACCTGTTTAGTTATTTAGCCATTACATCTTTTGCTTGGCCTCGTTGTTTGCTTCTTTATTCCCTCAACTTTCTGATAAATTTTTGTCCTAACCTCTGACTGCATTAAATGTGAAGAGGCTGGTGGACATGAAATCTACACATTCCTCTTTTCCACTGAACAATTGCAACTCTCACTGCTAATTACACAATTGCAACTCTCACTGCTAATTACAAAATTCTAGCCTGAGTGCCACTGCTCACTAAGTTACTTCATGTCTGTGCTTTTTAGAACAGCTAAATAGTTTTCTAAAACTTCATTTTTTACACCACACTGCTCCCCCAAAACCTCACAGGTAAGTATGATTTAATTCTAACTACCTAAGAGTTTTCCATCTTCCTATCTTTATATCATCCATAGGTTTGTCACCTCTTCACTATGTTCCAAGATATTAATTAATGAGACACAAAACACAAGGAAATTTCTGTGGGACAAAACTTTCTTCTATCTTGAATCACTAAAATGAGATAAAACCTGAAGTAATTGATGAACCAGTCATAAATCAGCAATATATTTAAATAAAGTAATCCACCTGGCTTCAAATTCTTATGAGTTTTCTAGGTTTTGCTGAATCAAAGGAGCTACAGCAGACTTTTTGGAAGGACTGCTACCTTTTAAAGGTTTCAGAAGTCTTTACAAGCACTACTTCCACTCTCCTCCATTCCCCATCCTCAGGAACACAAAGCAATTCTATTTTAGGCTGGGATTTCTAGGTCTGTTTATAGGGGAGCGGGGTTGGGGGGAGGGAAATGTTTCTTTCCACAGACTTTGTTAAATAAAAGAATCACAAGCTATTTTTGCAAGAAATTAATAGAATCATTGAATTTTTTAGGTGAAAATACCTTTAAGGCTATCAAATGCAACCATTAACGCAGCACTGCCAGTCCACCACTCAAATATGCCCCCTGTGTCTCAAATATCTGCAGGGACAGTGACTCCACCACTTCCCCGGGCAGCTGTTCCAATGTCTGATCACCCTTTCCATCACATTTTTTCCCCTAATATCCAATCTAAACCTCCTCTGGTGCAACTTGAGGCCATTTCCTCTTGTCACTGTTGCCTGGGGGAAAAGCCCAACCCCACCTGGCTATAATCTCCTTTCAGGGGGCTCTAGAAAGCATCAAAGTCCCCCCCCAGCCTTCCTTTTCTTTGGGAGCTAAAACGAAGAGCATCAGGGTTGATGAAGAAGGATGAGGAAACATCGGCCCAGAGCAGCTGCTGTGTCTGGATGCTGCAGCTCCTCGAAATTCCACAAACCATCCAAAAGAACCCCCCTGCTCAAAAGCATCTTCACCACAGCCAACGAAATCCTGCACCTTTACAAACTGAAAACCTCAGCAGGCAAATGCCCTCATGGGAAAGCATTTGAGAAAACAGAGTTTAAAAAGTTGCGAGTTCTTGGCTGGTCTCTGTAAAGGATCATATGAATGTTTATCTGATGAGGAAAAATGTATGAAATGGAGTAACCCTCTCAAGGCATTTGCCACCAGCAAGCTGGCACAGCACACCACCACTTAGGGTAGCCCAGCTTGCTCTGACTGAGCAAACAAAAAAACTTCTTCAAACCTCATAAAATAACCCAATCTGGGTCAATGGAGAGAGCATTGTTATGTCTACGTGTTCGATATGCTGCTAAATATTCATTCCAATTAGAAATTATTTGTGCATGGGGTAAAGCAACCACAGAGATTATGTTTACATGTGTCAGGAAGCACCAAAATGGGTCAAAATTGAAAAACAAACTCCACCTGTAAATTTGATGATTAAAGGTAAAACTGCTGTGACGCAAAGAAAAAAAAACAAACAGAAAAACAAAACGAGAAAAGAAGGCATATCTAGAAGTTGAAAAGGCAAATTGGCAATGGTTTTAGGGTGTGACATTAGAGGACCTGGAATTTCTGTGCATTCTCAGGAGGCAGCAGGACCCAAGGCTGCAGGAGGTGATGTCAGAAGTGCGTCTGTGCCTCGCCACTGCCTCTAGAGAGACCTGATAAGCAATTTCTGATTTGCTTTGGGCCCTGGCTTCCATTTCATCAAAGGTTTCGTAAGAGTTTACAACTTTGTGAGCAACACTGACTTCATACAACCAAAATCTGAATCAAAGGCAGCATGTGACTTTCATTTTGACTTCAGAATTATTATTATTTTCATTATGTAGTGCACAACCACCCCAATTATCAGGAACACTAAGAACCACCCAGATAAAAACTAACAAGTACAATCAACTATTTGTAAGGCAACAGAGAATAATTACAGTGCCTGACACCCTCCCCCCAAAAAATGAAAAATACAAGCGTAGTTGATGATAAAAAGGAAAATAAATTTTAAAAAAAGTATGTATGCACAAGCTTTATAATACTGAAATAAACAACCTGGTTTCTCAGAGGATCTTGTATTAGAAAAATATGACTGAAATAGTTTCCAAATAACTGATTCCACTCAATTAAAATGAAAAACAAAAACATACAGCAGCGTCCACCTTCTAAGACAGCACTGGAATAAATAATTGCTTGGGAAATATGCTATGGCCGGTGCATCCCCTTATCCACTTAAGGCCACACACTACAGTTTAAAGTACGATTTTAAATAGATATAAAGCCTAACCCTCTATGTTACTAGGGAAGTTCAGCTCCACAGTGCCTGGTAACAAATTCTTTTTAGAGAGCAATCAAACCTTGCTGTTATCTGTGCTGACCCAAATCTCCTTCAGTGTCTGCCAGTGGTTCAGCTTCATTACCTCACTGTATTAATTACTGGATAAAGAGAAAACCAAGACTTTTCTTACACTTTTTCTTTCCTTTAGTATAACATTCCACTATAGAAAATTAAAATCAAGAAATTGCTCTAAGAAGTCTCTTTTGCTGTTGTTGAACAAATGGGAAAACTGAAGACCATTCGAGGGAATCATCAAAATAATTGAGCTAATGACAAGACTGATTCTTTTCCCATCTTTGAGAAAGATGAGTGTCTTAGGTGGTAAATAATTAGGTAAATAATTAACCCTTTCTTTCAAAAAGGCTCTATTACCTTAATTTTGTAATTTACAAAAATGCCATATAATCTTTTTGCACGATTCTTCATTTTATTTCAGAAAAATCTCTGATTTTAGAGGTTTTTTTTCCTTTAAACAGAAGAATATTTTAGTCCCGTGTTTTCATATGGCTCTCAGCTCAATAGGCAGCTATGGAAAACTTTGTGGGACAAACTGAACTTTAGTAAGAAACAGACACTTCTCCGTGAAACTCTAAAAAATGGGTTTAGCTGGTATTGTCTTCTCATGTATTTTTATCTTGGTATCACTGGGTAAAAAAAAGTGACCTACAAAAACCTGTAGAAAAATCAGAGCTGACAGTAACATATAGAATGTGCACATTCAAAGGCCAGCTCTGACTGAGGGAGGCCAGGCTGCTCTGTTTCCCTTGTCAGCCAGTGTGGACAGAGAAAACCTCCCCCAGCCGGTCATTCAGAGCAGAAACCAGCTCGGGGTGCTCCTCATCACCCTCTGGGGAGGCTGAATTATTGTACCAACCCCAGGAACCCAGGGAGACAAATATTCCTGGGTTAAATCAACCCTTGTGTTCCCTGCGCCATCCCCTCCTGTGACCCCTTGTAGGGTGCAGCATGGCATTTGTGCTGATCCTGTTGTGTTCACACCAAGATCACCACTGGGAGACTCCTCTTTGATTTCATTTATTACTGGGCTGGAAGGCTACACAATCCTGGTTTCATGACTTCTAAATATTTTTAATATTTAAATGCTATTCTCATGTCGAATGGTCAAGTTATTTATTCTGAACAACCTATTCTCTCCAAGTTCTTACCAAGCTCAAGTCTAACACAGCTTTAGTCCTTCTACATTTGGACAAGGAACAAGCCTAGGTGTAACCTCACTGTTTTTATAGGAAAAGAGATTTCATCTTCCATGTTCAAAACCTGCATTTTTCATTTTGTTGTATCGATAAGCATTTTATCCTGAACCAAAATTCTCCAGTTCATTTTTGCATATAGGTTTTGAATTCAGTCCATCTGAAGAGAAACTGCAAGGGATAACAAGTGTCCAACTTACTTTGAACAAGGACAGAGGCACAGCTGAATGCTGATACTCCAGAACTAAGAATCTTAATTCCTTTATAATAGGCATTAAACTCCACCTATCACACAATCATAAAGGCTGAAAAAGACCTCCAAGATCAGAGAGTCCAACCTTTGGCCAATCCTCACCATATCAACTAAACCACGGCACTAAAATGGGGTAAAGACTGATACATTCTTCAAAGAAAATTAAACTTTTTTTGCTTTGGGAAGCCATCAGGCCCAAGGAAAAAAAATAAATCTGTCCTTCTCAACATGTTTTCCTCACAAATATTTCTGTTGTGCACCTGGAATGACATTTGGTCAGCATTTTCTGTATGGGACTGCAATTTTCCTTCATTTTACATATTAATAACCACATTCAGTCAGGCCAAAGATACACCTGTCCTCCTATTGTGTCCTCAGCAAAGGCTGAGAGCAGAGGTCTGGGAAGAGCACCAGGACAGGAAAAGCATGCAGGGATGGACTCTGGGATCCCTCTGCAGCCTTCAGGGACTGGGCTCTGTGCTCTTCTAAGCAAGAGCTGGCGCTGAGTGCACACCCAGATAATCCTGCAGTATGTGCAGTGGCTCACAGCTAAACTACGCACCATGACAAACATAGCACCTCTTACCTGCTCTGAATCTGTCACCTGATGATTTTATTTCATCCCCTCTGGGTCTTGTACTACAAGAGACACTTAATGAACCTTCCCTGTTTTTTTTTTTTTCCCATAACACTCCTATATAGATTTTCATCATTTTCATCTTTTGCTGTTTCTTTGCCAGTTTGAAGGTTCTCAATCTATTTAATTGCTCTGTATCATCTCTGCCACCCATTTCTAGCTCTGTTATCTCCCTTTTTTTTTTTCCCCTCATTCTTCCTTTAAATCCAGAGCAGAACAGCACTCTGAGGTCAAGACAAAAGCACAGGCAGGCAGTTTACAAACTGGCACAGCAGACTTCTGCTCTGTGAGCCATTTTCTCCCTAATTTTTCTTTTTTTTTTGCCCAATCCCAAACACTTGATCAATGCTTGGATTTGGCATGATAAACTCTCTACAACATCACTTCCTTCCATGCTAATAACCCCAACAATGGCAGGATTGTTCTCCTCCACATGCATTAATTCATAGCACCAGCAGCAAACTTCAGCCCCAGTTACTAAGCATGACAAGCTCCCACTTGGGTTCTTCATAATTGGCTTTCATTTATGCTGCCCTCATTAACTTAGAATCATTCTGCACTCTCCCTTCCAGATCACCAATGCATGCTGGTGTTAAACTTAGCACAGATCCATGAGTAATTCTACCCATCCCTTCTGTTAAACAGGACACTTATTCATCTTTTGGCCAGCAGTCTAGGACAAAATAAAAATTCCTCTTATGTCAGAGCAGTTTCATTTTGCTCAGCACCTTTGGTGAGTCGTTCTCACAAGACTCCCTGAAACCCCAGCGTACTGCAGCAGCCAAATCACCCTTACTCACAACCTCAGCAGTGCCTTCAAAGAACTCCACCAGGCCTGAGAGACTGTTCTGACTCTTTCCTGGTACACCAAACTGTCCATGAATGCTTCAGTTTTCTTCTCCATGGTATTTACCAGAAAACTGGCTGCTATGAACGCCAGTCAAACTTGTCCTGTTCTTTCCCACAGGCTTTCTGGAAGCCTTTTTAAAAACTGGTATCACCTCTGGCACCCTCAGCTTCACTGCTACTGTGACCATTGTTATCTCCCATGCCTTTAGCTGCAGGTGCAGCACGCTTTGAGCTCTTTTAGATCTTAGTTATCTGTTGGACCATTGGCCATCCCATTTCTGATTGTTTTGAAAGAACTTACGACAAGTTTCTCTGCCTTTTACGAATCACATGTCAGGCTTTAACTTGCTTTATTGTATATTTCACGTTTATTTTGCATGAATTTCACTTTTTTAAAATTTTTGAACAAGTTTTTGCAGAGTATCTTTCTGTTCCCTACATCTTGCTCAAACGTGCTAAACATCCATCAAAAATTTTTAGAGTCAGAGAAGCAGTTTTTAGGAAACAGGCATTTTTTTTTCTGAGTCTCTCCACAATGACTGCAAGCATTTTATTCTCCTGACAGTTCCTCTTACCAGGCTGTCCACAGGAACCCTAATCAGTGTCCTGCTTGATACCTTCTCTCTGGCAGATGTGGACTGCCAATAACTCACTGCAGAACTAAACCATCAACCCCTCCATTTTACATTCCACTCTTCCAACATTTGCATAGAAACCCTTCCATTTAGGTCTGCCTGCCTGTCCTTCTGTGCTCCTGTCTAAACGGGACCCAATTTCTCCAGCAGCCCTTGACTGCTCTCTCCATGACCTTCATCAACTCCTGCCCCACACACTTCAGCCACAGGCAGTGTCACCCTGACCTGTGTGCCCTTCCTCACGCAGAACATTGGGATTACTCCGCAGACTGATGCTGCACAGCTCTTTATTCTTCACCTTTTATCCAGCAACTCATGTGCTGCTTCCAGCACTCTTCTGGGAGCCTTTATGCCACCAGCACTTCTCCACCATGAGAAGACAGCCTAGGCTCCTGTTGCTGTAAGCCGCTTTGGCTGTGGTTGGAAGGTCACCAAACGCTCCCTTCCAGCACTGGTTACACTCCACAGCAGGAGATGTCTCTCCATCACCTGGAACCAACACCATGCAATGCAATTCTTAGAGCAAAAGGATGCTCGGCCATCACCTGACAGCAAGGTCTCATCTGCAGGATGAGATTTTTTGGACATAATTTCAGGGTCATTTCTCCTTTACAGGATTGATGTCCTGCTGCATTTCAGCTCCAGTGGCAGCCTCCCTGGAGACAGAGGTGGGAATACCTGCCTGGAGGTTTGCTTTACACATTTGCTAATTGAGAGTATTTTCCTTACACTTTGCATGTTGTGACTTTCACAAGAGTTCAGTTGCATTAATCTGCAATGAGCATCTTGCAGTGTCATAACCAGCCCTCAGGTTTAACAGCTGCTTTAATACTGTTGAGGGCAAGTAAATGCTTCTTTTTATGTTGTGGTTTTTTTTTTTTTTCTAACTGGAGATCTGATATCAATCTCTAGCCTGAGAAGCCAAAAGGTTTAGGCTAAAAGCCTTCAGACACACTCCTTGTGTTTTAGGCTTATTCTCATTGAATTCCATTGAAATTTTCACTTTGTGTCTCTCCCTCCAGAGACTCTGATTCAGACTGTCCTCATCCTCCTGGAAGACATTGGTTTTTTAAAAATCTCAAACCATTCTAGTTATTTTCTAAAAACCCATCTTTAATGCTGGACTGGTCTGTGCTTGTAAAAGTTTAAAGTATTTATTTATTTTGTGAAATGTTAGTAACTTCTCTGCCTTCCATTCAGCATCTTTAATCCACTCCTCAGGTTCCCACAAACCATTTTCAAGACAATCCTATGAAAGTAAAGAGGAGTAAGAAAGTTTAATTTTTCTTTTGTAACACTCTGGTATCATTAACAGACATGTCCCATAACTGCTGGGCAATCATGCTTTATATCTAACAGATCCCAGCCACTTTATGATAGCATGAAAGGACTGATTGTGCAAGCCCTTAAACACTGCTTCCCTAAGACAACAGAACACACAACCAGCCACAACTTTTAGCTCAAAACAGAAGCACAGAACTGTGTTTTTTAAGATTCAGCCTCTTCTGCACTGTTGAGGGGAGCTGTACTTACAAACAACCCTTCACCAAATCAAAGAGTATTCTACACAACCAAGACTTGCTGATTCAAAGTGGGACCTCACGTGTTTAGATTCCAAATTTAGATTTCTTACTATGAATTCTACTTTCAATTACACCAAGTCTGCTGCATTTTGTTGGCTCTGATGTACACAGCTTTCGACACAAAAGAAGTCTTGAGAGCTTCCACACACACACGCTGTCACTGCTGTATTTATAGGCAAGATGCTCAAACATTTGCATTTTACTGTAAGGGGTAAATTGTGCCATACAGTACAGAAAAATTCAATACTGATTCACAAAACAGCCCTGATTTTTCAGTTGATAGAAATTGGTTCTAGTTCCCTTTCCACCATCAAATCTAATTTAAAGTAACCCACTGTAGTGCAAATATATCAGATACTTAGTAATCTCCTGTAATGGCAGGGAAATTCATCACAAATTGCTGAATGTTATGAATCATCTTGTGAACACATAACTGCCATACACTGAAAAAGGCGCTTTAACAAGTGATTTCATTCATTTATGTCAATACTTCATAATTAGCACAGAGAAGTGTCTGTAAATTGAACTCTTGAGCATCACACTGCTTAGTTACCATTTTTTAAAAAATATTTTCAGCACTTGATGTAATGGAAGACCCCATTAAAATTTTGTGCCAATGACAAATGACATTTTAATTTTTTCTTCTAAATGTGTTAGCACAAGCTAATGAACTCAACAATGTTCAACAAAGCCATGAGCATATGCTGACCTGTACTACATAAACAGTTCAACTGACTTTATCAGGGATATAAATGTGAGTTTTTGATGGATATTTAAACACTGTTGCTCAATAACATATAATAATAAAAGAACTACTGGTTTATATGGGAATTAGTGCTGATGCTCACCCAGAAGTAACAGCTGACAAGAAAAATATGACAGCCAGATGCTTACAAGAGCTCTCTTCTGCACACCAGCCTGAAGACCCAGATTTAGCCACCTTTTCATTTGTAATTGAAGAACTTTGAAAGCTTTGCAGAGTATTCTATCCAAGGCACACAGTATTTTGAAAGCATTATGATGTACCCAAAATCAGAGATCAGGCTCTCACTGTTCCCCAACAGAGACTCAGCTTTTCTACAGAGACTTTACAATTCCAGGGCTTGAGTGCCCCCAGAGCCATTCCTGGACTATGGTTTCCTGGTCACTACTCTAAGCACTGGGTGGAAATAATTAATCATTTCTATTTCTACTTGGATTCCATAATCTCAAGATGCCAAGTCAGTATAATTCAACAGTTTAGTGGTGACAGCTGGTTGGCTGTACCTATGGGGTGCACAGCCTTGGCCCATTTTTACAGCAAAATAAATAATCCTCTTTGCAACTGGGCATAACTCAAACCATGCCCAGCTCCTGCAGAGGGGCTGACTCAAGGTGGCTTGGTCATCCATGGGAATTTGCAGTGGAACCACATTCTGAAAGGTTCAGGCAAACTGCTCTCCTAGACCAGAGAAGGAAGTGCAAGACTATAAATATATCCATGATCACAGTGATAATTCCACTTTGACGCTTCTTATCAGGATAACTTCCCACTCATCAGTTCTAAAAAAGCCTCAAGCCCCAGCTTTGAGTTGGTCTCATCCTCCATGGCTTCCCAGGAATCCAGACCCATGGTCTAATTTCCACAGGCTGTGCACACCAAGGTAAACATGCAAGAAAAGCTTTGCCTTGCTCTAAGGTTGCTAATTAATGACCAAATAATTATTAAAATAATCTAGTATTTCCATGTGCTTTGAAATACAAGACCTAATCTTGAGCTCTTATTACATACTGCTTATTTTTACTTTTATTTCTTAATTGAAAACAGTGTTGTTTTTTTTTTTTAATTTTATAAGATTTGACACTTAACAAGGTATACCATATCTCTACTGGACACTTATTTGAAATTACATGCAATGCTTAATCACATCTTCTTGATTCTGCAATTTTCCTCACACTTTCAGTCCTTCAGTGCTCATTAAAAAACTTTACTGATAACACATCCAAAACACCCAGACATGCAAACTCGTCTCTTGCATCTAAAGTTTCTCCTCTTCAGGGATATCCAGGCCTTTAACTGCTGCTAGGTTTATCAATAAAAAATTTATTTATTTAAATGGATAGAAAAACCCCCAACTTTCAGGCTACTTAGCGTTCCAATTCTCGATAGTTACAATAAACCATAAAAAGCAGGAAAATCCCACCTCTCCTTCCATTCTGCCTTCAAAGTACTTTTTCTCCTTTCAGTAGTCAAATATAGATTTTTCCATGACATTTTGATTAGGCTCTTACTGTGAACACATTAAGTGATAATTGGTCCAAAAATGCTTATTGAGCCAGGAATACCAGAACACAGTAAATACCAAGGAGCACCATAGGCAGCTGTATGAATCACTTCACATACCTGTGGTTTTCCAGGTTCCTGTGCTTAGTCATGAGTACACTCTTCATGGTCTCGTACACAGAACGCAATTTCTGCCAATTTTTGTTCTTGGCTTCTACACTGCCACCTGTAGTCATACAAGAGAAATCAGCAATATTTTATGCTGCAAATCCTATTAGCACAGTGTTTCAGCTCACTTGTTTTTTCTAGACAAACATTCCAAAGCATCCCCTTTTGTAAAAGGTGCATTTCAATATTCAAACCAAGTTATTTACATTTTTCTCTTTAATACATTTGAAGAAAAAAGAAAGAAGAATCACCACCAAACAATCCCAATTCATTTTAAACCAAGAGGACATGTAAAACTCTCAGACTCTTTACAGATTTTTATTTTATCCTCATTGCTTGGTGGACACATCATAATCTCAACAGAGCAAAATGACTTCTGAGGTGGCAATGAAAAAACATCTGCACTTAATTACTTGGTAAATGCAAAAAACTTAATTGGATTTGTTCTTCCATCTGAAAAATGAACAGTTTTACAGAAACATAATATCCATGCTCAGCCTGGTTACCTTATATAGGTTATAAGGAAATGTATGCAAATAAAAATTGCTAGTACTTGAAAGATTATCTCATAGAAATAACAGTGATCTTGAACTTTTTTACACAATGAAAACCATTCCATTTATTCCAGGCTTACTGCACTTTGAGCAATACGCCACAGATCCTGCCAAATTAACAATCTACAACAAAACAAGCCCTAAACACAGTATACCCGGAGCCCTCACGTTAATCCTTCCCTGAAAATGTGAAAAAAAACCCCAGAAGATTCATGCCTTCCTAGAAAAACCAAAGCTTCCTGGTGCTCAGAACACGGGTTTCACCGAATAGCGAAGTTTCGGAGTACAAGCTCTGGGGGGAAACCTGGCTTTTGCACGCACATGCCTTCTCCTTCCCTGCAGCTGAGCACTGCTCACCATCCCTGGGAGGAGAGAGCGCCCGAGCGCTCCCTGGGAAACGCTCCGGAGCCGGGAGCGGGCAGGAACAAACTCGGGAGGCTGCGGGCACCCGCACCCGGCGCTGCCCTACGGCGGCGGCGCCCGCAGCCGCCACCAGAAACCTCGCACGGAACGGAACAGAAACCGAAATCAAACGCGATTTCCAAGAACAAGTTGGTCTTAGAAGGAAAAAAAAAAAAAAAAAACCAAAAAATCCACCACACAAAAACCCCAAAAACAAGCCTGAAGATGATATAATAAAGAAATAAAATTCCCAAGCGCCGCCGAGGCTGCCCACACGCCCAGGTAACCCTCTCGCCTTCCCAGCAGCGCCGGCCACTCCCGGACGGGAGAGGCTCCCCCGGGACCCGGCCACCATCCCAGCCGGGCTGCGGCCGCTCAGGTGCGCCGGGCACCGCCCCGCTGCCCCCGAGCCATCCCCACCCCACGGACCCCCGGCACTCAGGGCCCCCGAGCCGCCCCAGCCGCACAGGGGCTGCGGTGGCTCCGCCGGGACACGCGGTGACCGCTGCGGCCGCGGCGGGGAGCGGGCGCTGCGCACCCACCTGCGCTGCCCGGGCCGGTGCCGCAGGATGAGGCGGCGGCTCCTCCTCGCAGCGCGGCTCCCCCGCTCGCTCCTCTCCGTGCCGCCGCCGCCGCTGTGCAGCCCCGGGGAGCCGCGCGTCCCGGGTGCCGCCGCGCCGCCCGGGATTCCTGCGGGAGGGAGGGCGGGAGCGAGCGAGGGAGGCGGCTCACGGCTGGGCACAGCCTCCCTCCCTGCCGCTCCCCCGCCGGCTCAGCCTGCCTCCAGCCCCTCCAGGCACGCTCTGCCGCACGGC
This sequence comes from Emberiza elegans, assembly GCA_024865655.1. NCBI lineage: Eukaryota > Metazoa > Chordata > Aves > Passeriformes > Fringillidae > Emberiza > Emberiza elegans. The sequence goes on from JALJVW010000163.1 coordinate 3,729,410, forward strand.
GCCCGGGCGGACCCGCAGCGCGCACCTCCGGCCCCTTCCCTTCCCTTTTTATCGCGGGGCCGGGGCTCCCGCCGCTCCCGCCGCCGCCGCTGTCGTGCGGGGGGCTCGGCATCCGCGCCGGAGCCGCCTGCGCACGGCCGGCCCGCCCCCCCGCCGCCGCCGCCGCCGCCGCCGCCGCCGCGCTCGCACCGCCCGCCGCCCACCTGTCCGCGCCCCGGCCCCGCCGGAGCCGCCCCTGCTCCGGCCCCGCTCGCCGCTGCGGCCTCCGGCGGCGCGGGGCTCCGCGGCTCCCGCCCGAGCCGCCCGCGGGCTCGGGGCTCTGCGGAGGAAGGGAGGAGGCGGCGGTGACGCTCCCGCGGTGGCCGCGTCCCACCTGTGCCCGCAGCCCCCGGGATGCTCGCTGCCCCCGCGGCGGGGAGGCGTTTGCCAGGCGCTGGAGGAGCTCCGGGTGCCTCCCCGCTCTGCCGCCCGAACAAACGAGGAGTCTTGGCCGCTACAAAATAATTGACGTGCTCAGGAACGTGCTGGAAGCCCAGTTATTGATGGGTCTCTGGCAGCTGGCGTTGAGAGATAGCCTAGCGGGAGGTGGTGGGCTCTTAAGAATTCGAGTTGCGATGCTTAAAAAATTCGGGGAAAAGCGGCAGGTAAATAGAGAAAAGTGTTAGGGAAATGTCTGTGTTGTAACTAAAACTGCAGCTCGGCTCGGGGCTGTGCACGTGTAGTCTGAGCTCCCGCACGGGTGGGAGAGCGGCTCATCCTCATGAGCGCTTCTCCCATTCTCGGTCTTTCGCCGTGTGTATTTGCATCTTGGAAACATACGATGTATTGAAGTTCTCGAGTTTGTATCTTTTGTCCAAATGGGTGATGTTGGCATTGAAAGTGTGCCCTAGCACAACCCAGTAAAGGAGCCTTGGGAGGAGCTGAGTGCCTTGGTGCAGCGTCACACCGACTGATAGCATTTTCAAATTTGTGTAATAAAAATATGCTGCATTCATTCTTCCCACAGCAATAGGTTCCACTTTGTTTAAGACAATCCTTACCTTTCCCAAATGTTTTATTCTAATCCTAATATTTTGGGACCCAACCTTTTCAAGGTAAGCCAGAAATCCATACAGTCATGTCACTGTGGTACCACCCTGTAGTCTAGACATATGAAGAAGTAAGCTACAAAAATAAAATCACTTTTCTTCATCTAATCTTCTGTAGAATTAAGGTTATTTTCAGTTCCTCTTCTTACATCTCATAAGTGAGACGCCAGACTACCTGAATATTTAATGAGTAGTAAACCAGAAATCTGTAAAAGCAGCAAATATAACACACATATTTTGATAGCAACATAGGCACTTACCTGAGAAAAGTTTGTACAGTTTAATTCCACTAGATTAATAAACAGCAATTATATCTAATCATATCTGTAGCCATTCCTAATGTTAAAACATCAAAACCAAACAAAGCTTACACTAAAAAAAAAGTATAAATTAACCCAATAAAGTTGAGGATAAGAACTGATACAGGCATGTAGAAATTGTTTTCTTATGTACTTCATCCAAGAAAACATTCCTGGTCTTTCCTGTCAAAACCTAACAACCTAGTGGCACACTGGTGCAATCATTCAGAAAACAATGTGAATATTGCAAATGCATGTGCCATAGCTCTGCTTAAAAAGGCATTTGTTAAACACGCAGAACAAGCTTTTACAGCTGATAAGTAATAAATTTTATCTCTAGATTGTGTGTTTATCCTCTCTTTTGAGCTTATGATACATAGGTTTTCAGTTTTACCTCCTAACCTAAATTTTGATTAAATGCAACTATCAATATACCAAGAGATACCAACTGGTGAGTATCATATGAAATTCCACAGTTATCTACAGTGAGGTCTGCCCATGACTTTGAGGGCTGTGTCTCCTCAAACAGTACCTCAGCAATAGAAACCACATTGACATGCCTCCAGTGCAGAAGAATTCATTTTCCACTAATCCCTTCATAAACATAATGTTTGTCAACAGGTGTCTTTCCTATAACTGTCACAAATGTATTAAATGCTGGTAGCAAGTTCTTGTCTTTTCACTGAAGCATGGCCAGTGCACAGACTGTTCCCTCTGCAAAAGAAGTCATTGTTCCTTTCAGGTCTTACACAACACTGCTGTTAAATCCAGCCCATCACAGGAGAAATGCTCTCTCAATTCTTATTTTCAAACCAAGAAAATAAGCATTTGGTCACTTAATAATGACTATTAATCAGAAACTATCATACTTGCCTTGAGTGTGTGAGATGAAGAAAATTGGATCAGTCATGCACAGACCCTTTCTCTCACCTCCTCTCCTCTATACCACCCACCTCCCAAACAGCTCTGTCTTTTTCTTCAGCAATTCAGGCTTGGGAGAATAAATTCCATTGTAACAATGATTCAGAGACAAACTGAAAGCCAAGTGAAATATTGTTCTCCCGAATCTGACAGGAAAACTTATAGGATGGAAACACCCAGAAGATAAAACCCAGTTCTCTTATAATATGCTCCAGAAAGCATTACTTATCACTGTCCCCTCATTCCCAAAATATATACATCAACTAATGTGTTGCTGTAGTTTCCAGTTTTCCAGATGATGAGCTGTGACTCAGTACTCCTACTGATACATCTCAATGCACCATCCATTTATTTTATTTGCTGGTAAATCATCTCTCCCTTTCCTTCCACCAGAACTTGCTAAGAACCCTCCTGTGTCTGCAGGTGTAATCTGCCACACCATGTCCTGCCCTGCCCATCTGAGACCAGATCAGGTGAAAATTCTTCTACTCCAGTATTTTTCTGGTCCAGCTCCTTGTTTCAGTTCCTACCAAGCGTGCTTACAGGTCTAGGAACATGCAGGTCATAATTTTAAACTTTCCAGGCTGGACTCCACCCTCGTTAATTGTCTAGGGAAATCTGAACAGTGGGCACAGAGATCTTTCACTTTGTGTCAAGGGAGTTTATAGAAACTACTTTGGAGAAAATATGTTTTGTTTTCTATACATGCAAAATGCCTTCTAAGAGTCAGTGAGGTGATGAAGCCAATTTTGATCCATTTATCATCAAAAGAATGACTTCAGTCTACTCTAAGGAAACCAGAATTTTGGCATAATAAAGCCAACAGCTGGTTGAGGAAGAATAACAGTGTGGGCTCTTTGATATTCACAGATGAATGCAAACAATCAAAGACAGAGTTAGGATGGCACATGATGTTTCTGAGTAGTAGTAAGGAGTTAAAACTGTTTCATGAGCCCATTTATCAAGAACCAATTTTCTTATAGGAAAACCATCCATTGCCTGTAATAGCAAAAAAAAAAAATACCCTATAAAACAATTAGTATGCAAGAATATTGTGCTAATGAGAAATGTGTGTTAAACAGTCCTTAGGAACTATGCAAAATGTAGTGCAAGCAGCTGGAAAGTTCTCCTAATTTCAGGGAGTCCTCTTGCCTCAATTTGCAATGTACACTGAACATCAGCACAGAGCAGTGAGGCCATTTTAATATCTTCAACTTCTGTCAAAGCTCTGCAATATTCCCCAATGGACATCAGAGACAAAAACAGGCAGAGCTATAGAGTAAAAAACCAGTTCTAGTTAAAACTATTAATTTAGTTTTAACATCAGCTTGGGGACGTTCATTAGCCAGTGAGCATCAAAATTTACAGCAGAGAACTTCAGAGCTGGAGAGGAGATTGAATGCCCTGACATGGGATTCAGAAGAGCAAAGGAAATGAGCTGGCAGTGGGAAGGAATTGCTCATGGTGGTAGCGGGAGATGTGTGGCCAGGCTTGTGCAAGGCTAAGGAAATGTTATAATCCTGCACGCTACATCTAAGCAAACAGAACTGCAAAGGCTCTGTCTCCAGCCAAGCCAGAAAATCCAGGAGGCAGCTGATCAGCTCCCCCAGAGCAAGTTCTCCCTCGAAGAATCTGCTTTAGCTGAAATCATTGGGAATGAATAAGAGTTGCCTATAACAACAACCAATTTCCTCACGTTACATCTTTCCTCCCCAGTAAAATTATCATCCTTCTAATAATAGGATCATCAAGAGCCTTTTTCTCCTTCTTTGGAAAAGAATAGCTGAGAGTTATGTTCAGTCATAAAATGTTAACAAAACCTGGACAGCATTTTAAGGCAATAGGCTGCTTCAATTTGATGGCGTTACAATCATTCCAAACTCCTTGTTTTGGAGTTAAAAACTATCCAACCATCAGGACAAGAAAATGAGATTTTCCTTCACATCAATTTGTTCGTTACCAACTATTTCTGGTCTCTACTCAATGAATATGATAATGCCAGCAACCATCTAGCTTGAGCAAAGTAAGGCTTGAGTGTCAATTCCATGGAAACACAATCATTTAATGAAACCCTCCTACTTCATCTACTGAGCTTTAAAGTATTTCCCTTGCCATCTCTGCAGCAGGTTCATGATCAGTGCTGCTTGTTAGCTAAACACATAGAGTAGAATCAGTCTTATTTCTTAGGATGCTCTTCACCACAGGTCTGCCCAAACCCTTGCCATCTTCTTCTCCAAGTGGATTTCAGTAGATCTCAAGTCACTTTTTTTCCCCCCCAAAAGAATACATTGGTTTGCTGAAACTCTCTTCAAGGAGAAGCCAAAAAAGCAATACAGTTTTCATTTAGATTCAATACAGGTTAAAAAAACCCAGTACTTTTCATCTAAAATAGAAGAGCTCTGTTCCAACAGACTGGGAAATCATTACAAATTTTTATCTGCTTTTAAACAGATTGTAGCTAATATGGGCCTACAAATTAGATGTCAATGACTACATAACTCCCTGGGAAATATATTCCTTTTTGTCTACATCAACCATTGAAGCTGTTCATTAATCTGTTTTCTAATGCAACCATTTCCCTGGACCAAACCTATTTAGAGACACCACTGGTTATTAAAAGCATTTGCAATAAAACTGACATGCCTTTCTAAGAACTGCTGCGTAAATCAATATAATTTCTTAATTGGTTAACCAAACAGCTGCCACACTAACGAGTCACAGAGAATCACACAGAATCACTGGGTTGGAAGAGACCTTCAAGATCATGGAGTCCAATCCAGCCCTAGCACCTCAGCTAGCAGAGTAAGTGCAATTCTCTGCAAACATCTCTTTCTGCCCGATTACACTTCTTCAACCACTTCATACTGCACAGGAGGAAAAGTTCCAGTGCCCCTTTTTCTGCTCTCTACAGTCATTTCAGCTCATAACACTGCAACATGTGGACTGTTCATTTTCCAGTAGTTTGCATCTCTTTAGAATATAAATTTATTGGTAAGGGCTCTGTCTCTAACTACCCATGCAACATATACATTCCTAAAGTGAGGGGTTTATAACAGCAATGAATAGGACAATCAGGTGACTGACTGCCTAAAGAAGAATTGTTGAACATCTTTGAGAGAAAGCACTGGAGAAATCACAAATTTTGTATATGCAAGTGCCAAACTTAATTATGGGTCAATTTGATGTAAATAAACTCCAAGATCTTTCCGTGATAATACTCTGAACTCACAGGTTGTGAAATTGAGTTAACTCCAACGCAGTGTTATCATTTGTGTGAGTACTAAACACTTATTGAAGAGACACCTTCCAAGATATGAGTATCTGATGCTCTTAAATGATAAGAATAAATATAAAACATTGAGCTAGACAATCTAATAGAACTCTTGCAGCTGGGGTTGCATTTCAAATGATAAAATACAGCCTCCTCACCAGAAATTGTTTCAGTTAGTGGAAACAGTTTTGTCAAATATATATATTTTTTTTTGCCAAAAAGAAAAGACATTGATACAGCTTTCTATAGTTTCCTACTGGGTAATTTGCCACTGTTTGAGGCAACGCAGTATCTATCTGAATTGTCTTTTCCCCCCTGTCAATTCAACCTCATTTACTGGGTTTTAGGTTTTGATGTAGCCCGTTCAAGAAGGAAGAGTCAGCCACAAAGTTCAGATTGTGACTTGGGTCACAGCTTCCCCAGAGTCTGCTGAATGAGGTACCTTTGGCTTAGGCTCCTCTTCACCCTTCCTTTCTGCTATTCCCAGTCAGGACAGGGCACAGAGGGAGGTGATAACTCCTGTTTTGCTTCTGATCAGCTCGAGCCAGGGCTGCATTCCAATCCCCTGCTTACTTTGGGAGCTGCATCCATGAAGAAAATTGACAGAGCTATGGAAAATTGTATAGCAATGCTACCTAAACACAAGCTGGACTTCAGATTTAAGAGGAGTGGCCCTTTGCCAATCATGGATTTTTTCTTTACTTTTCCATGCTGAAGGGGTGTATCTCAAATCTGTTAATACAGAGGTTATTCTTCATGTGAGTAATTTCATCCCTAGGTCTAATACAGGGTTGGAGTTACTTTCCTGCCTACATTTAATCATGGGCTCATATGCCCCAATTACTTCACAGGTGCACAAAAATATCAGGATGAATAAAATTCCCTACACGTGGTTCAGCATCCTTTTTCAACACTTCCACATGCTGAGTTTTCATTTGTTGTTAGCAGTGACTGATTTTTAAGCAGGCTACAGTATGAGATGAAACATTTTATTGCCAATTATAAGATGAATTAATGACTCCTGAAAGCAGGTTGGGAAAGTTAGGAGGCACTAACCAATAACCTTTTCATCAAATAAGAAAATTAATCCACAAAAACAAAACAAAACAAAACAAAAAAAAAGCCCAGAAAAAAAACCCCAAACAAACAAACTCAAAATAGTCCCCATAAAAAAAAAAAAAACCAAACAAAGCACAACCAAAAAACCCTGAAAAAAAAAAACCAAACCAAACCAAAACCAAACAAAACAAAAACAACACAGGAAGAGCAAGAACTTGCAATTACTCTTGCAAATTGCAAGTCTTAAAAATAAAATCTTCAGGCTCTGTCCCTCTCCTGAGATTAATTTTCATAAAGGTTAAATCAATACATCAAGGGAAAAAAAATAAAAGCCAGACAAAGAATGAGACAAAGAATGCCATCACAATTTTTGTTCCTCATAGTTGCTGTGGATCATCTATTTATTGTCCCAAGCAGCGTAGGAGAGGTGAGATTGTGGATGCCATGGGAATGTCTGGGGGTCTGTTCTGGCCCCTCCACACAAAAGGAAGCCATTCCCCAAGGCCCCTGAGATATTACTGCAGTGAACTTTATTAATAACAGCTAATAATGCACAAAGATGATCTGGCAAGGGACTTGTACAAAGGAACCTAATGTCGTCAGGGTAAAGCATCATAACTGCCCTATTTGGTTTTATACTCCATGAGACAGTTCAGGGTCTGATTTCATGACCTTGCTGCCATGCAGGGCCTTTAGAAAATGTTGGAAATTCAGCATTTACTCATAAGGATTTCCTGAGAGCATCTTTCTGTGATCAAAACTCTGTGTTTTCCCAGGGTCGTGGAGTGGTTGGGGTTGGAAGGGACATCTGGAGCCACACTGCTGCTGGTGGCTCCATCCTATGGATTATTTTAAAAATTTCTTGGACATGAAGAAAAATGTTCATATTTACACCTTAACAGATAAGAAGATTATGAAAAGCACTAACAACTTCAGCACAGGGAATTTTCAGGGAAATTAATGACTAGCCAAGGTTAATGGCCCTCAGCTTCACATTGGCCCACCAGCTCTCCCAGTCAGTCATTAATTCCCAGGAAATGCCTTGTGCCTTGATTGTTATTGCTTTAATACATTAAATTCAACTTAAAGGCTTGACTTAATGTTTAGCCACTGTAAAGCAAAATACAAGGAAATGTTCCCACTGGACATACTCACTGTCAAATATGTTTTTGTTTGCCTTTTTCTCTGTAGGCATTTGAATAAAGGAATTGAATACTCATTGACCAATTTGCTTTGGTTTTATTACTCACAGTAGTACTCAAGAAATCCTCCAATCTTCTTTGTCAGTTATTTTCTATTTCATTAAAGATAGCTTATCTGAGTTCAAATTTGATTGAATGTGCCAAATATAAATTATTACGTTTAATGATAAGATGAGGAAATTAAAATTTGGTCGAAAGTAGTTCTGTTGTAGCTCATTAGTGCCATACTAATGAAAAAACTTGCAGAAAAAAAAAAAAGACACTATGGCTATTTACAATATCCAGCAGAAAGTGAAAAATCAATTACTATTTTGGCCTCAAACCAATTGAAAGGTGGAAATGTGCTGGTGCCAGTTTTCCTTGTGAAATTCCTGCCATCATGACCTCCACCTCAGGGAAAAATGCTGTGGAGAGGATGATGCCAGTTGTCCTTGTGAAATTTCTGCCACCGTGACCTTCCCCACAGGGAAAAATGCTGTGGGCAGGAATTTTTTCTGCCATGTTCTGATAAACCTCAGTTGGATTTAAATTTTTTTTTTAAAAGCCAAATCAAAAAAGTCCCACCAGCTGGATTTAGTGTGAATTCTGGTCTGAAAGCATGGCTCCCAGCAATGCTGAAAATGTCCTGTTTTTTTCTTTTCTTGAGACATTTTACTGTTAAAAATTTAAAATTTACATGTTTGCTGACATGTTACTCATCACATATGCTTGGCCACATATTTAAACACAGCCAGTTCATTTTCCTTCAACACGTGAAGGAAAAACTGCTTTCCTCAACATCACACTCAGACTGTCAGTGCTTCTATTTCATTCACTGGCTGAATAATGTACTTCTTGCCATTGTGGAAAGCAGTTGCACATGGGCTGAAAAGGCTGTTCCTGAAACTTGCTTTAACATTTCACAGCCAAACCTGGTTGCTGGTGCTGCTCCGTTAGAGCCAACGGAGTTATGATGGGGATAAAGCTGACACTGTAATGTGCCTGTGTACCAAAAAACCTGAGCTTGGATTTAAATGTTTTTAAAAGCACATCAGAGTCACCACTGGATTCCTGTGATGTTTTTCAGGAGTCTGGGAAATGCTGATGCAGTCACTTTTTATTTCTGAAGACATTATTCTGTTAAAAGTCCTTAAAATTTGATGATGATGCTAAGTCAGGCCAAATCTCTGAGACAAAATTTGCTTTAAAAAGGGATTTTCCTACTTAGTCTCTGTTTTTGACTGATACATTCACTGGATGACTGTCAGTGCACAAGTCATTCACTTGAATTCTGTACTTCTTGCCATTTTGAAGACTTAAAAATGAGAAATGTTCCATAAAAAAGGAAAAAAATTTCACAGCCAAACCTGGTTGCTGGTGCTGCTCCATTAGAGCCAACGGAGTTATGATGGGGATAAAGCTGACACTGTAATGTGCCTGTGTACCAAGGTGAGCTTTGATTTGATGTGCGTAAAAGCACATGAGAATCACCACTGGATTCCTGTATTAAGTTTTCCAGGAGCTCATCCATGCAGTCACTGTGAGCTGTTGTGAGGAGTACCACTTAAAAGCCCTTGGGTTGTGCTGGGGCATGCTTCAGTCAGGCCAAAATATGAGACAAACCCTGCACAAGAAGGAGCTGGCTGCAATGATAATGTGGTTAAATCTCCCAAAAGGCCCAACCCAGCCCTGGTCTGCATCAGTTTTGAAGGAAAAAATGAGAAATTCTCATAAAGTAAAGGAAAGAAGTGGGAACTACAAAAGAAAAGCTACAGAGCAAGAAGAGGCAAGGCATCCTGAATCTGGGCTTCAAGGTTTCCCTTCCTGGGATCCTAGGAGGATGAGAAGCACAGGGTGGAGATATCCATGCCATGCATGGTTTGGGCTCATCCATGGCCATCCATGAGGAGACCAGCCAGAGCCCCAGGGGTCCATCCATCCTTCCCCCACAATCTGGATCCATCCATCCATCCATCCATCAATGATCCATCCATCCATCCCAAAATCCATCCAGCCCTGGTCCATCCATCCATCCATCCATCCATCCCACCCATCCATCCATGGGAACTACAAAGAAAAGCTACAGAGCATCCATCCATCAGGCATCCTGAATGGATCCAGGTTTTGCAGCATCCATCCATCCATCCTGCCTGCAGGTTTGGGGAGATCCATCCATCCATCCATCCATCCATCCATCCATCCATCCATCCATCCATCCATCCATCCATCCATCCATCCATCCATCCATCCATCCATCCATCCATCCATCCATCCATCCATCCATCCATCCATCCATCCATCCATCCATCCATCCATCCATCCATCCATCCATCCATCCATCCATCCATCCATCCATCCATCCATCCATCCATCCACCCATCCATCCATCCATCCATCCATCCATCCATCCATCCATCCATCCATCCACCCATCCATCCATATCCATCCATCCATCCATCCATCCATCCATCCATCCATCCATCCATCCATATCCATCCATCCATCCATCCATCCATCCATCCATCCATCCATCCACCCATCCATCCATCCATCCATCCATCCACCCATCCATCCACCCATCCATCCATATCCATCCACCCATCCATCCATATCCATCCACCCATCCATCCATCCATCCACCCATCCATCCACCCATCCATCCATATCCATCCATCCATCCATCCATCCATCCATCCACCCACCCATCCATCCATCCATCCATCCATCCATCCATCCATCCATCCATCCATCCATCCATCCATCCATCCATCCATCCATCCATCCATCCATCCATCCATCCACCCACCCACCCATCCATCCATCCATCCATCCATCCATCCATATCCATCCATCCATCCATATCCATCCATCCATCCATATCCATCCATCCATCCATCCCATCCATATCCATCCATCCATCCATCCCATCCATCCATCCATCCATCCCATCCATATCCATCCATCCATCCATCCATCCATCCATCCATATCCATCCATCCATCCATCCATCCATCCATCCATCCATCCATCCATATCCATCCATCCATCCATCCATCCATCCATCCATCCATATCCATCCATCCATCCATCCATCCATCCATCCATATCCATCCATCCATCCATCCATCCATCCATCCATCCATCCATCCACCCATCCATCCATCCATCCATCCATCCATCCATCCATCCATCCTCTGTGAGCATGGCACCTTCATACCTGCACTTGGAGCACTTAGCCTGGGTGAGAGTCAGGGACTAACTTGAGAGATGATGCACAAATGTGAGGTACCCTACAAAAATCTGTGTTTGAGGTTGAATTATCTCCCCATACAGGATAGAACTGCTCCAAATTTTCCATTCTCGAAACCAGAGTTTCTTGCCTTCTCCTGATGAAACCTTTGAGGTGTATTGGGCAATCTGCCTGGGCATTGGCACTGCTGGTGTCAGCTTCACAAAACTGCCAGCTCTGCTTTGAATGTGCCACCTTCCCTCTCTCAGCTGGCTGCTCTTCCCCCTCCTTCAGTGTCACCTTGTCACCTGTGCCGTGCTCATCCGGGGGACGTGGTCATGGAAATGCCAGGGTGGAACTGGGCAGGGGCAGTGGCTCAGGGCAGAAAAGAGACACAAATCCCTGCCTGAGACAGAGATTCCTGTCTGTGTGTGTGTCACAGCCTCGCTCCCCTCAGCAGGTCCTGTTCAGAGCCAGCAGCCTCACAGGGCTCTGAAGCAGGACAGGACTCTGCCGTGGCCCATGTGCAACAAGATGTGGAAGAAAAGGAAGTTTGGGAATATAGAGTACAGGAGAGGAAGGGTGAGAAAGCTTCCAGTGAATGCATTACCGCTTCAGGAGGACATGGGTCTCACCTGAAGAAGTGCAGCGAGTACAAGCAGCCATCACAGCTCTCAGCAAGTGAAATTGTTGAAATTGGCTTGCAGTGGGAAAAAGTGGGGCTGTCCTGGGAACAAACCATCATTTCCTGCCTGTTTGGGGATGGAAGCAACCTTGCAGACCCTGGGTGGGCAGGAGAGCAGCGCAGGGAGCTCTGCCCAGCTCCTCAGAGAGCCTGGGGCCAGGGCACTCCGTGTGGCTGTAAACTGATTCCGTCCCTCTCAGTGGGGTGCTCGGGCTCAGGGCTAATGATGGTAATTGAAATGTCGACCTTAACAGTTTAATTGCACAGCAAACAAGTATCATCCAGCTCTACGGCATTTTTACATTTATAGAAAGGGATTGTTTTAGCTACCGTGGTAGATAGATGCCGAGTCAACCAATTGCTAGAACTGCTACAGATCTTCACCTCAAAACCATGTCTGAATCAAGGTACTGCTTAGTTTGTGCTAAAAAAATGCTCAGTTTTCCTATAGATACCACTAATATAAACATTTCATAGCTGCTAATATTGCTTGGTCTCCCCTCAGCCAGCTGTAGAAGTATCTACATTTAATATGTTTTCCACAATTGGTCATTACTTATTAAAGTATTATATAAGAAATTTTAATAATTTATCCTATAATAATTTACTTTATAACAATTTCTACAATATATTGAAATTTTCCTCAGTTCAAATAGTGGTGTCAAAACAGAGACTGAAACACAGAGGGACTCTCAGATAAGTTGCATTGAATCTAATAAAAGCTAATGACAATAATAAACAAACAGCACAGCTACTCTCTGAAGGCACTGGATTGCATAAAGAACTATGAAAAAAAGCCATGCATGAGGGCCTTCCTTGTAATTTTTCAGGTTCTCTTAATATCAGCCATGGCCAGTGTGTTGCCAGGTTTTTCAAACAATACTACTGTGCCTAATTAAAGCCCACTCCTGGCTGATCCAAAACTGTTTCTCAGATGATTTCTGAGAAAACTGCTTCTGAGATTACTTCTCAGGAGCCGCAGGGCCCCGTGACCACTCGATCTCTGCCCATGGCAGGGAGGCTGGAACTGGAGGATCTGCAAGGTCCCTTCCAACCCACTTTGTTCTGCGATCATTTTCCTGCTTTGTGGGAGCAAACTCCGTGCCAGAGGCGTGAAACAATCCCAGGGCTGGTCGTGCACCACCAGTTTTGAAGCCAGGCCACTGTGATGCTCCCAAGGGTCTCATCTTCAGCATCTCACCTGGGACTTCCACCCTGTATCCCTCTCATCCCAACGGCTGTGGTGGGAGCTGATGGACTGCAGGTGGGACTGGCTTCTGCCCTGTCTTCCTTTAGCTCAGGAAGGATATCACCAGCGTGCAAGTCCTTTTTTGCAAACATTTTATTGATACAATTTGAAAACAACTACCACAACCCACTCATCCCTTCCCCTTCAGCAACACACCAGCAGACACCTTTCACACACTCCCTCTCTTTTCATCCAGTCTAAGTTTTTCCAAAAGATCAAAAGCTGCTAAGACTGCAGGCCAAGTCACATTTTCCTCTTGTCAGCTAGTACTATTTTCTTAGCAGACACATAGGATTATAGCTGCCCCTTTATTTTTTTTTTTTTTTTTTGTTCAGTTTTGTTTTGGTTTTTTTTTTTGGTTTTGGGGTTTTGTTTTGTTTGTTTGTTTCAAATGAAACTTTGCTAAACACGGGCTGAAATAGTAAATGACTTGCTGGAAAGCTATAGCAAGCAGTTCAAAAGAGCATTCTGGCAGTAAAATTATTTCTAGCCAATTACATTCTCTATCTCTGTCTCTGTCATCGTTGCCACTGCTCTTTAAGCACTGCCTGTTGCCATCTGAGAAGGAGCTCACAGAGGCCTTGATGTGGTTTCGTGTGCTCCTTGCCTTCTAAGGACGCTGCGCCCAGGTTTGTCTCATGCATCTCTCCTTAGGCTGGGTCACGCAGCACCAGGCTGCTGCACAGCTCACCCAAAAGCCCAACACACATTTTTATGTACCTTTGAATTGTGTTTTTTAGCCTGCAGCCCATTGCTGTCTGCCCACTTTTCTTAGTATTAGTAATCAACCAACATCAAGGCAAGGGCTTTCTGAGGATGTCGATACAGCACGGCTGAAATCCACCTTGACGGATCATCCTGAACAGAGAGTTTGTCTTCTAGGATCCATTAAATGAAGGAAAAGGAATTATAACATGTGCCCTTTCTAGGTGTCCAGTACTCTCTTTATTTATTTGGGTGGTTTATTTGGCCTCCTGAGCTTCTCCTCTGCCTGCAGCTTCCTCACGCTGTGCTGCACTTTTGGCAAAATCCAGGTCTGGTAGGGAAGCTCAGCCTTCATGGGGAGCCCACCTCCCTGGTGAAATTCAGTGCCATCCACGACCTCTTTCCATATGTTCATATTTATACAAAGGCAGCCTTCATGCTCCTGACTCCATTTAATCTTTCCATTTCCCCTCCAAACAACCCAGCTCCTTTTTATTCAAATCCTCCCCAGATTCACTTCCATTGTGCATTGTGGATGCAGTCCCTTGGCGTAATGAACTCCCTCACAGCTGTAGCAACTATTGTTGGGTTGTCAGTTCTATTTAAAATGTCAGGATTAACTGTTACCCAAGCTGGTCATCTGAGCAGGAAGAACATGGGCTCATTTGCTGTTGCCTGGTGCATGGGAGACGTGAGAGATTTCTGCAGGGCAGCACCATGGCTTGGTGGGTTCAGAGGGAAAAACTCTGGTCTCTTCCTTCCCTAATTAAATGCCACCTCTGCCCTACAAATATCTGAAAAGAAAACACAAAATTGAGTCTAATTATAATTTTCCATTAAGAAGTCATGGCCATGTTTTGAATAAAAAAGTTCATGCTTCAGCGCTAGAAATAGTTTGTTAATCAGAAAATAAAGTGGCGGAGGCTCTCAAGCCTCAGGATCTGTGCCTTTTCAAATCAAATATTGCAGTTTCACAATGCTTGCAACACAGCCTGATCAATGCTAGCACGCAGCTCCACGGATGGATCACTGGTGCTGGAAGGGCTCTCCATGGAAATTTTGATCCAGTTCTACTCAAAGTCCGTAAAATCCACAGGGAATCAGAATTTTGAAACCAAATATTTCTGAAGCACAGACTTCTGGTTTGGATCCATACTCAGCCCAGAAAGAACATACTTGCTTGAAATGGATTGACTGATTTGACATTAAGATCTTACAGACTCTCTGAATAAGTAAGTTCTACAAATCCTATCATTTTATCCACTGTCAGTCTTGCTTTAACATTTCCTCTCTTAGACAAGAGATCATGGCTTTGAGACATTTGTCTCAATTAGTTTGCTTGCCAGTTTAAACACTTGTCCCAATTTAAGATAATTACGTATCATTTAAAAATAAATTCACATAAAAAGGTCTCATTAGAATTGTTTGCAATCAATTTAAATAATTAGCCAAAGATATTATAACATTTTAGACTGATGGTACTGCATATGAGATCAATTTATCATTTCTTGATCATGATTCAAAACACAGGTAAAATACCAAGAAATTGCAATCCAACCTTGAAAGCATAAAATTGTAATTTTACAAACTGAACTGGAGGGAAGTGCTGGGATTTGACTGCCTGAATTTATTTCTGGGAGAAATATCAGCCAGAAACCATAGTTGGGAACTCAGATGTTGCTTGCTTTCACTTATTTTATGGAACACAAGAACACAGAACAGATATTAGCCTGATATAAATGTGGGAGAGTCTTAAAGTCAAGAAGCCTCCTGTGCTTCCAGTGAAAACATTATTTATGATCCTCTGGGAAGAGCAACACCAGGTTACATTCAGCAAACTGTCCAGTGGGGAATGTTGGGCTCAGACACCTCTGCAAATTACTAGAGACAATTTTGTATTTTGTAGGGCCAGGACAGCTTTTGCTGATACATTGCCTTTGTGAAGGAATATAAATATTAGACTGAAAATAAAACCAAAGACTGAAATGAAAATTTAATCTTTTTATACTTAAATGGAAATGTAATTTCTTTGTGCATCCCTAAATGCATTCTGTTCTAACTGGCCTGAGAAGTGACACGGAGTAGATTGCTGAAATATCTATTTTCATATATATGTAGATAAAACAGAAATTCTATTTAGTCTTCCCCTATTTATAAAACTTTACAGGCTTAATAGGAACTGTAACTTTTAGGTGTTCCTTTTGTTGTCCTCCCAATGTCATGTTCTGCTGGCTAGGAAGGAACACCCTTCAAGATGATGTTGGGATGCAGCAAATTCCATGATTTTTATGCAATATTGGAAGGGGACAGAGTGCCCTGCATTTTAGGGTACCAAAGTGTCCTCTAAAAGATCTTTTCCAGATGTTTGTTTCTCTTAAAACTTTTTGTTTTCAAAACATTGCTTTCCAAGTTTGCTCTTGGATGTCTTTTGTTTTGTTTTAAGGAGAGTAAAATTTGTCACATATTCTCATTATCAGGTGTTGGAAAGTTCTGGCAAATTTTGTCAGCAAGGTACATTTAAATTATAGCTGATCCTAATTTCCCACCTCTCTTGAACACCAGGAAAGCAGTGAAATTGACACTGAATTTTTTTTTTCTATTACTGCCTTTCCTGATTCATCCAGTGACCTTCCAGACCAAGAGCAGGTCCCCTGATACCCCAAAGTATAAAATTCCCTCACTTTTGTACCTGGGTATTAATTTTGATTCACAGCTTCTCTCTTCTCTCTTCTTCTGGACGAAGAGGATTCAATTCTCTTTCCATTTCATGCGGTTGCAAAACACCTGCCAAGGTCATCAGGGCCGGAATTTCACCCAGAAATTTCGCTCCATGCTAACTGTGAGGCTCCTGGTGGTGATGGCCCGTCCCCAGCTGGAACTCTGGGGCACTTCCCGAGCTCTGCAGGATCCACTGGGATCACATCCAGGGATGAAGGGCAGGGCATGCCCTGAAGTGATTTTAGTCCTCTAACCAGTAAATGGACGTAACTCAGGGGGGGTTTCTACTGCAATACCTATTGCAGCTTCTCTCTGCTTCCCTTTTCTTTAGCAAGGCAGACCTAAATACAGCTTTTAAATAATAATAATAGCAATAATAATAGCAATAATAATAATAATAATAATAATAATAATAATAATAAGAAGAAGAAGAAGAAGAAGAAGAAGAAGAAGAAAAAGAAAAAGAAAAAGAAAAAGAAGATTATACTACATGTATTTGTTTATGATATATAAATATATATAACATATATAATATACATAATCATATATATATATCATATATAACATATATATAATATATATGTTTTATTTAACATGTATCTGTTTATAATATAGTTTTCCAAGTATAAAAATAAAGTACAAACACTTGCACATCTGCAATGTCACATGTTTATGTCTTTCACTGCTCTTTAAGGAAAATGGGAAGAGGGACTCATGTGATTTCGTTTTTTACTATAAGAAAGTGAAATTAAATATAACTGTATTGAAGAGTGCAATACCGTTGTTTATACACACATATATATAAATTTCTAGCTATTCATATATGTATATTAATAAATAAATAAATAAATACATATATATACAGACATACACATGTGTTTTGAGTTTGCCTGGTCAAACACTAAATTGCAGACTATCCCTCTGGAGATAAACCTATTATTTTTTGACCTTTTCCAGCCTTCCCGTGGCTGTTGAGCTGAGGAATGCAGCAGCAGTGTCAAGTCTGTGTCATGCCTCCATCATGGGACTTTGAGTGTCATTCAACCCACAAGAATAGCTCACTATACGCTCTACACAGAAAAAATAAATAAATATAAATGTGACTGTACTGAATCAGTGGATTTAAAAATCTTTGTGTGTCAAAAATTCACTTTTGAGGTCAGTCCAGCCAAGTACAGTCTCATGGTCATATGCCTCTCACAGTCAACTTCCACCTTGAGGGAGTCATGAAACCCTGCTGCAAATGAGACATTCTGTGGTTGAAGAACGCATTCAGAGTTTAGGCTGAGCATTGCCAGAGCCATTATTTAGGATTTTTGAATTCTAAGAAAGCATCATCTCCTGTGCACCTCCATTCATGCCTTGCCTAGGCACAGCAAAGTCCTTTTCAGGAGCATCCCTGCAGTCCAGAGCAATCTGGGCAGCTGCACAGGGCAGCTCTTGGGTGTAGAGATGGACTTGTCATGCCCTGAACTGTGATCCTCTTTTAGCTCTCCTTTCATGCACCAGGAGAGAGTGAACTGTATTTACAAACACCAGAATTAGCTGCACCATGTGATTAGTTAAGCCCTTTTTTAAAAACATGTGGGCCGGCCCCCTCTCCACCACAAGCCTTATTTATAACTTGCTTCCTGGCTGTTGTGTTGACAAACTGAGCTCCTTCCACCACCCCTGCCACCCCCACCTTCTCCCTTCACCAACACATGCTGCTTCTCCCAGGACTTCAAAGTTTCTTTATCAAGCATTTTTGAGGGGTGGGAGGTGAGCAGGAGGGAGGAAAGAGGAATCAGATTTGTTCCAAAAATCGAAACCATCATTTAAATCCAAATCCTTTCTTATTGCATAGTGGGGCACACAGGAACTAAGCCCCAACATATTTTGAAAGTAACACAAAGGTTAACATGGACTTGCTCAGGAAATCTTGAACTTCAGGAGTCCTGCAGGACTTTTCAGGTGGCACTGAGTGGACTGAAACCCACCCAGACATTTCCAGCCCTGTCCTGCTTGTCTGGCTCAGTGATGCTCACTCCAACTCCCATTCCCAGGCTTTGCGATCTTACTTAAAGGCCAGCTAATGACTGCATCCTGAAAATCCCTCTCCGCTGCCAATGATTTGATCTTCAGGATATTCAAAATTCAAATGTCCCCCAGTTTAAATGCAAAAGCCCTGCTTTATGCTGCATGCACAAACATAAAACACCTTCCATCCAAGTGAAGCAAGTGCTTCACGTCCAGTGCGTTACGCACAGAGCTGAAGTTTTTTTGGGTTTTTTTTCTGTCACAGCCATCAGGATCCAGGAATAAGCAGCCAGAAGTTTCAAGTGACCCACCACAAGCGTGTTAAATGCACAAACTTAGAGGCAAGGGGTTATCTCTGTCTCTTGTTTGGGAGTCTCCCAAATGCTGACTTGTTTTTTTACCTATGCGAGGCATCTGATGTCACTCCCGTGTGTGGGTGGAAAATGCTGTACAAAGGTTAAACAAGTTCTTTCATCCTTGCTCATGAAAGTAGGCTCATATTGCATTTCCAGTAACCAAGTGCATTACTATAACAGGTTGGGGATTTACTTTCTGCGTGCGTCTGTACCTCTGGTGACTAACTGGCCATGTGCTCTCCCCACTCATGATGATGTTGCTTAAATTATTGCTTAATCTGAATGCTCTGCTGGCCAGAGTTTAGAAAGGTACTGCAGCCAACATTTCCCACTATCAGTGAGCAGCCTTTCAGGCACAGCACCACAGAACCTGCTCTGCAGGCTACAGAAATGAACTTTTTAGAAATAAAGAGTAAAGGACTGCATCCCTTAAAACAGCTTGTTTCTTCAGCCAAGTACTCAAACAGCAAGATGTCACAGAGTTTAACATAGGAACACAGGAAAAATCCCACAGGTGGTAGCTTACTATTAAGCAAAAGTTTATGAATTTTGCTCTGTGGAGGTCTGAAAGAATCTAGAATCACTGGAGTTACCTCAGTGGATATTATGCAAAAAAGCCTCTGATAAAGCGATTTTTTCCCCTCAGAAATGCTGTTCAACACATGGCAGCCCAGGATGCTGGAGAAAGCCTCCCCATGGCTGAAATAAGCAGGCCATGCTCGAGCTGCACTCAGAGGTGCAGCTGGAGGCTGGGGAGCTTGACGTGAGTCATTTTGTGCCAGCGCAGCTCCCGTGCTGCAGGAGGGGAGGTGTGCGAGCACAGAGGTGTATCAGCACAGAGATCATCTCAGCTACCTCAGGGAGGCTCTCAGCCTCCCACACTCTGCCTGCTCCACCTGGGCCAGCCGGCTCAGAGGAGCTCAGATGCGTCTGCACGAGCCCCGTGAGCTGGAGCACAGCACAGAGGTGTCAGAGGAAGAGTAAGAACCAAAAACCCCAGGTGGCCTGGCAGGAACTGAGCTGGGGTGTCTCGTGTCTTCTAGCAGGGCTACTGATGGAAATGAACCTGCGAAGGGGAGGTGTGATAATGTGGGAGCATCTGCAGAGCACACACACACACACGCAGAATCACAGAGCTGTTTGAGCTGGAAAAGGCATCGGTTTCAACTGCAGCGCTTCCAGATCTACCACCAAACCATGTCCCTCAGTGCCATGCTTGCACTTTCATATAAAAATAATTCATATATTATGTAGTAGGCCCATTTTTGGTCTTTTAAATACCTTCAGGGCTGGTGACTCCACCACTTCCCTGGGCAGCCTGTTTCACTGCCTGACAGCTGTTTCTGTGAAGACAGACAGACAGATTTCCCAATATCCAATCTAAACCTCCCCTTTCTTCTCTTATCCTCTAATTTTTTCTTGAGAAAAGAGACCAATGGCAACTTACTCAAAACCTCCTGTCAGGGAGTTTTAGAGATTGGTAAGGTCCCACCTGATCCTCCTTTTATCCAGGCTAAACACCCCCAGCTCCCTCAGCCACGGACCAGGAGATTTGCACTCCATCCCCTTCCCCAGCTCCATTGCCCTTCTCTGGACACACTCCAGAGCCTCAAAGTCCTTATTGTTGTGAGAGGACCAGAACTGGAGACGTTATTGGCTGAAACTGAAGGAAAACATGGTGACAACCCTAACAATGCCAGGTGAATGGCAGCCCAGTGAAAGCATTGACAATTAGTAAGAAGAATTTGAAAAGTCAAAGGCACTTTATTGACTTATAAACTGCTGCACGCTGGAAAAGGCTTGGTTCACTCCTGACGACAGCTCTGCAGGAAAGCTTCTGTAGAGTGTGGAATCTGTGGGAAAAAAATGGCAAATTGTGTATTATGAGGTGCAAGACAGGGTGGAAAACATTATAAACAGCATAATGTGATAGGTAAATGAATAATGCACTGCCAACAGGGACACTGTGTTCAGTTTTGGTCAGTGCTTTTAGAGGAGATAATACAACAACAGAGGGGATTCAGATAAAAATAATTAAAATAAATAGAGGAATGAAGAATTTTCTATGTGAAAAGATAAAAGGATTAGGTCCATTTAATTTAAAGACAAAATAAGAAGAAATATATTAGAGGTTTCAATATGATAAGTCTAATACAAATGAAATATCCTGTGCTCCTATTCAATGTTTCTCTCATTCAAAAAGGTGGAAACGTTACATAATAAAAATCCAAAAGGAGTGATAAAAGACTGCATTTTTTCTCACAACACCAATACAAAACCATTCTCTGAAATTCTTTGTTCTAGCAAAATTAAAATGGACTGAATGCATATCAAGAAAACTGGAATATGCAAATTTGTGGAGTTCCAGAAATATTTTTCAAGAAGTTGTAAACACCAGACACATCTCTGGATTAAACAGATCCTGCTCTGATATCATGCCAATTCCAGCATATATTCAGGAGAGGGAACAGAAAGCATGGGAGGGAGGATGCCATGAAAATGGGTTTTCTATAACAAATGACATTATGATTTTGGATAGTTCATGCCCTGTTAATACTGGGCCTAAATTGTTAATGGAGGCAAGATTCATCCTTTTGCAATGGCAAAGCTTCTGGCCCTATCCCTGCCCTGCTGCAAGCCCATGAACTTTAAACTCTCTATGTTTGAGTGTGGAAAACCCACTGCCAGTGCAGACCCAAATCACGCCTGCCCAGTGCCTCGGGCTGGGATAACACGCAGGAGAAAATCCACTTCTGGTGTGAAAGGGAAAAAAATATTAGCCTGACAAATTATTTAAAAACAAATAATAATTCTGAGAGCTATTTGTAACTGGAAAAAAACTAACAAGTCCCAGCAGAGACAGACTGGCAGGCAGAGAGTGGAGAAAACATTGCAGAGCTAATTAATTTATTACATAAATCCATAGCTTGACAAGTGATTAGCACTCAATTTAAATGCCATAAGCAAAAAAAAAAAAAAAAGGAACATTAGAACTTTCAGGAGCATCAGCCAGCATCCTTTTGGGAGGGTAGGACCAGTGCAGTATGGAACCTTCAGGAACGGGTGGTTCATGACACACTACATGTAGTGGCCAGATTTTTCCAAAACCAGAAGCTCTTCCTTCCACATAGCTTAAAAAGCCAATGAAACAAACCAAACCCCAAAAATCTCCAAGCCCACATGCAGTGCAATCAGAGAGAGAGAAAAAAAAAAAAAAAAAACAAATTTAAACCCCCTGGTCTTCTTAACCCAGTTCCTCCTACATGCATTTCCCACAAACTGTCAACATCCCACAGGAATCTACCCACGTTACACATCACAGCACAATGCTCCCAACAAAGGCAGCTCAACCCATGATGTTCCAGGCAGCCTTTCAAACCGCCTTCAGTGCAAGCTCACCAGCTCTGTAATTAGGTGTTGAGTTGGATCAATCCGGGGATTTTTGCAGGCAGAGGATTCTTTGGCTGTTCTGAGTGATTTGTGCCTGCATGGTCTGGCTGGAAGGAACAAAGGTTTGTCCCATGAAGAGAATGAGACTCTCCATACTTCTAGTGAAGCAATTAAGCATACATTCGGGTTCATTCCTATTTAAAACAGCCTTTAATCAGGCGTGGGGACCTCAGTGGGTACTGTCAGTTCCACAGAACTCAAACAGGCAGGTGACTGCTCCCCTAAATGGGCTTTAATTTATAAACATCAATAATAATGTTAATAATCATCATTATAACAACATCTGCTCTGTTTGGCTTTACATGACAACACCAGACTTCAGGAGGGAACTATGACAAATTAAAAGCACAGGTTCTTGCCATAAACAGGGCTGGGGAGACAACGCTGGGAATAACACTGATCCTTGCCAGTGCATTTTTCTTTGGTTCATGGCAGGGTGTTGCAGGGTTAAAATGGCCATTCAAAATGCTTCATTGGTGTGTGATTAATTCTCAGCTAGTGAATATTCCTACTGACCCTGAGAACTGAAGGGGGTGTCTTATGTTGCATTTTAGTCTCCAGAATCAGGGGTTAGGACAAAAGAAGGTGGAAAATATCATTTTAGGACACCAGGAGGTAAAAGACAAAATGTAAGAGAAACTTCTAGGGCCACGTAAGCAGCCAGCTCTCCAGAGGGCTGCACAGCATGCTTTCAGGTGTTTTACCAATCATTACATTGGTAGTGTTGAGAGAGTTGCTGCTGATGACTCTTCTCCTACTCCAAACTCCCTGCCCAGAATGGGAACAACAACAAATTTGGCAATCAATTCTTGACGTTTCAGCACCAATCATGTTTGGCACAACTCACTAATCTAAACATGCATCTGCCTCTGTTTTCACCACACATACCTTAATTACCACAAAGCCTGATTTACATTGTTATCTCTCAGGTGCATTCGATGTCTTCCTGCAGCCCCTTTCAACTTCCAGATGAACTTTGGATACACCATCAGCCAGACAGCACATTGTGGCTCTTTGGTTTCCAGTGCTCTGTTACAACTAATACTCTGATACTAATTTTATTTTATTTTATTTTATTTTATTTTATTTTATTTTATTTTATTTTATTTTATTTTATTTTATTTTATTTTATTTTATTTTATTTTATTTGCCTTCCTATAACTTTCACTGAGCAGTTATAAGAGCAGTACAGAGCCATGGGCATGGAGAACTCAATGGTGTTCAGGGACAGCTGCCACACTGCAGGTAACTGTCTGACCACTGTGATAAAGAACAACAGTTCTGCTTACTGTAGAAGAGTTTTCCAGATGAATTTTTGTTTTTATCTATCTCATCTTTACTCACATTTTCTTGTCTTTCTAAGAAAAATTACAGCATTTTGTTACTGGTTGATTTTCTGAAGTAACTTTGTTTTTGCAGTTGCACGTGGTACAACCAAAATCTTTGCATCTGCTATCTATATGGGCATGTATATAAATACAGATAATGCACAATGACACATGTGGAGGTATCTTGATCATGCTCATTTGGGGGAAATATTCAAAATTACAAAAGAGCAAATTCAGTGGTTAGAAGACATATTTTAACTGGGACATGGTGCAATTCTTCCCTCTGATCTCTTCTGTGACCTTATGCAAACCACATTATTTCAGGAAATGTTCTGATCTTTCTAGTCAATGATTGTGAAGCAACATTTCAAAGGAGGGTTTTCAGGCATATTACAGTTTCTTATTCCATGGAAATGCAAGGGAGGAGGAAAAGCACTCTTATCTTACGTAATCATTCAAAACTTGTGTTAATGATACATTCATACACCTCGGAACTTTCTGGGGTTTAATTTTATCTTAATATTAATGAAAAACACACTGAAAGACGAATCATAAAAATGAGAAGTTTGATGTCTGAATCATCACTGAAAGGACAGAGTGACAATATATGGATGATCTATTAGATTGTCCTAAGCCTCTAAACCTTGGGACTGGCCTGAGTGGAGCATCAGACCTCTGAGTTCATGATAAGTGATTTAAACATGAAACATCTGGGGTTTTAGACAATTGTGCCTCAAAAGTAAACCTGCAACTCCCTCAAATACAGTTATTTTTTAAAACATAAAGGTTTTTAATTCTTAAAGTACTTCTGCAGTATCTTGAAGTAAGAGAGGTTGCAATGGACCTTTGCCCAGCAGACACACCTTGGGAGGAGGATTTGGGGCCAAACTGTTCTGTGTTGGCTCCGTGTAGCTTCACAACACTTGGTGTCGTGGATTCCCATCCACTGGGTCCTCTGGCTTTGTCAGCTCCGTTTTTCACACCCTTGTGAGCTGCTGTCCTTGAGGATGTGGAGCTTCCAGGAGGGGATAAGGGGATGAGATCCAGTGTGGTTCATCCCCATGTTACACTGGAGATGCAGCAACAACGGGCAGACAGACAGACAGACATGCTCAGCCCACACCTTTGCCATCGAGTGGCCAAAGCCCACAGGAACCAGGAGAGGAGGGGACAGGTTGGGCAAAAAGCAAATGTGGGGATGCTGAGCTTTTTGTTTGTTTTTGTTTGTTTGCTTTTTGTAAAACTCATGGTGATAGAAAGCGAATATAAATTACAGTTACTCATCATATCTGCAATTATTAGGGAGAGCTGTTCCTAGTTTCAGTCCTAATTATGGTGCTAGTAATTTCAGATGTTTTTTTAAATCAGTGTGAGGGACTGCAAAAAATCTCCCCATGAAAACAAGCAGTGACCATGAAGGTGTAAAATGAGATAATTACAGCCTGAAACAAAGGAAAAAAATGTTGATATTCAATTACCTCAATGATAATTAAAACTTGCATCTGATGGCCTTAAATGGAGCATCTACTTAGGAACAGGAACCATTTTGTTCCTTGTTGGTCCCAATTTACATTCCTACAACAGTGCTGGAATAAAAAGACAGGCCAGTGACCAAATGCAAGGGTCTGTACAGCCTTGAAGCAAAACGCTCAGGATTTAAATTCCCTTTACTGCAACATGAGCTTGGTTAGGGGCGATTGGCTCTTTGCTGTCATTCACAACAGAAACAGCCAAGCTCAGGTTCAAGAGGCTTGAGAGTTCTCTCAAAAGGCTCTTCATGCCCACGTGCCTTTCTCTGACTCCATGGTGTGGGAGCAGGGGGCTCCTCAGGCCCTCCAGAGCTGCTGCAGCACACCTGCCACTGAAAACCTCCAGCAGGGAGGATGAACAGCAGAACTGCTTCCATTTTTCAGGTGGAAAACAATCCATTGTCAACAGACTCCTCCACAGAAAGCAAAGGAAAGAAGATCACCAGCAGAGCCCTGTAGGGTGGTGAAGCCCCCACCCACAGCAGGCACAGCGTCTCTCTGAGCACCCACAAGGGAACCTGAGCCTTCCCTCGTTTGCTTTCTCATCAAAAGGTGTGTTTGGAGGATGAAACCCTCCAAGAACATCGAGGTGGGACCAGCCCATCCCAACTGTGGGGACCCAGCAGCCAGGCCCAGGTCTGTGCAGCAGCTCCCAAAGGAAACTGTCAGGGCTGCACAACAGGAAAGAATAAATAACACAAAAGGAGGAGGAAGAGCAGTTATGATAAACAACCTCCAAATGATCACATCTTGATGTATTTATTTGCACTACTTTTCATAAATTCTGCCAGCCACATCCTTAATCCCAAAGATTCTGAACTATGCAGCAGAGCCATTATTTTCCCTGGACAAGGATACATTCATTTTCAAGTCGTTCCTTGGAAACCCTTCTACAATTAAGTCTTTATTAAAACCTTTCAGAATAAATAGCAGGTAAACTTAGAACAGGCTCTCTCCATGTTTTGCCAGTAGAAATGAAAGTACTGTGTGTCCTGAGGGACAAGTCATTTGTTGCCAATAACTTAACAGAGTGCTCCTTACAAAAATATTCTCTATTCTTCCTTAATAAGGTCCATGTCCCAGGTGTCTGCTCATGCACATTCCTAAAGTGGATGCGTGAGAGGCTGGGCAATCTCTGCTTCTTCAGGATTTTTAAAATACCCTTTTAAACCAAAATTCTTTTAAAATTAATTCATGCCAAAAAGAAGGCAATACCTCCTCCTTTAGTGCCCTTAACTCTGCAGGAAAACAAATGGTTCCACAGAACATTAGCAGCAATCAAAGGGCAAACCAGCTATAGTTAATCAAAGTAAACATTACACAGGACACAAATTTGCTTTTCTTACAGTAAATGAATGTATATAGATGTCTTCTTGGGTAAATGGGCTTCTCAGAAGGTTGGGGTTTTTCTGGAGAACACCCATAAAACTTGGAAATTCCAAATAGATATTTTTATGTCCTACTGTGTAGTCACTCATAAACTTCATGTACATTTACTGTAAAAGTAGCATTTCCACTGATTACTACTGACTTATTGCAAGCCAAAAATTTCTTTGAAACAATCTCATGAGGAATATATTTGCAATATTTTAAACAGCTAAAGTTAATGATCATAGATGGGATTGAATAGAGCCATTATTTAAAAGCTCTGCTACCATGCAAGGTGCTTTTCTCACAGTATGCTCATCCCAGTTATGCTGGCCCCTTTCTGCAAACTCTTTTCCTGCATTGTTCTAGCCCAGCAGTCATTCTGCATATTGACGTTCCTGTGCAAATAGACACGCTCAGAAATGAGGTTCCTTGGCATTTCCTGAACTTCAGAGCGTTCTCAAGTGCACTTCCTAATGCCTTTTACACTTGAGAGAGACTCGTGTAGTTTTAAAGAAGAAATATGAATTCTCATGGCATGAACACATGCTCTGTGATGAATATAGATTTTGCAATGTGTGCCGTGCTATGCACTCAGAGTGTGCTGCTGTTGTAGAGAGTCACAGGCTCGTTTCTCTTGAATAGAATTATGCTGTGAATAAGTCACTGTGAATCAAAGTGTCTCCTAAACCAATAAAGCACTGTACAACCAGCTCAGTAACAACACAACAGGGTTCAAAGGGTTGCAAGCCTTAAATACATGGTGAGATGGAGGTGGTCAAACACACAAGGTGTGTGTTGAACTCCAGAGTCCTGAAGAAACTTTCAGCCTGGTTTAATTACTCATGAAAGATATTTTAATGCTGCTTTGCAAGAGGTCTTTGTCTTTCTGCATGTTATCTTTCCAATAAATTTCTCTTGCCCCTCAGGCCAAATCATTTCAGTAGGAGTGCATTGATCAAGTAGTGTAACGATTCTCTTCCCCCACACCTGACATTTCTACCATTTCATTTTTACAGGTTTTTCTTTGATTTTCTCAATCGTTAGCTGGCTTTTATAACTGTGAGAGTATATGACAGAACAGAGGGGATGCATACTTAGGTTTGCTCAGCACAGCTCTATCATCCTGGTTTTACACCGACATAAAATTGGTTTAACACAGTGATAAACCAGGCCTATAACAGCCAGTCCTTCATATCTCAGGAAGACAGAATTAATCTCTGGGTTTTGGGTACCCTTAGGTACTACATAGTTGCTCTCATAGATGCTTTTTGTTTCATAATTAAGCTCACTGCTCTGTTTTGCCAGTCCTTCACATCTTGTGGAAGCCTGTGTAATATCCAGCACACAGAAGCCTGAATGTGCTTAGTTTTGAGAATATTCATCAGACTGGGGGATTTGGGTTTGCAGATTCCCTGTCAAAGGTATCTCACAGCTGTGGCTTGATAAACTCAAAAGCTTGCGTTTGCTCATCATCCAGAGGGAAAGAAAACTGAATTGATACATGCAGCTCAAGAAAGAAGTTTTTATAAGCAGAAAGCAGCTGCAGAAAGACAGTTCTGGCTTCTGGGATGCCTGTGTGAACAGGAAGGATACCTCTCATCATGTCAGGGTTTGATGAGTGCCACTGCACTGAGCCCGACTCTCTTCCAGCACTGTTTCGACATCCAGGCAGCCATCACTGTTAGAGCTGCAGTTTTGTGATAGCTGTCACAAGAATTTGGTTTTCAGCTGGCTTCACGTGTTTTTAAATCCATCCGCAGCTCCTGCCATAAGGAGACATTTGTTTCCTAAGAGGAGAAAGACGTGCTGAGTGATGTGGGAAGAGGGACACCGTGAACACATTCAGAGGGGCTCTCAAGGATGCCAATCCCACAGCTACAGCTCATGATTTCTTCTGGATGGCTCAGAGGCCCTTCCAAAGTACCTCAAGCCATCTGTGTCCCATCTACCTGCTGTGGTTGCATGTCCCTGCCCTCCTGCTCCCTGCTGTCAGTGTGGGTGGGCTCTTGCCTGCCTGCCCAGCAGTGAAATGCATTTCTGCCAGTGCAGCTGAAACAAGGACTGTGTGGAAGTGTCAGGTTTTGTCCAAGGCAGCTCCTGCAGCTGCTGGGGCTGGTGCAAGGACGGGACAGGAGCCTGTGGCAGGAGCAGGCAGGACATCAAGCTGCCAGTGGGCTTCATCTTCTGGTTATGGTTTCACATCTCGCTGAGCCCTCCAAGGAGGAGAGAGGAGACCCTGCCCCTCACCCTCTCTCCTCCCCCAGCCACGCTCTCCTGCCCCATTCCCTTGGGATGGTTCTAGCGATCAGGTAGCCCCGGGGCAAATCAATGCCGAGAATTGACCTGGTGGAAATCCAACACCGCAGATAAATAAATACGCAAGTAAAAGAACAATTTGCTGCCAGATATGTCAACCTGTCAAGTGAGCGGGCTCGCCCTGAGGCCACACAATTTCCAAAGCCAATGTGGGGAGGGAGAAGGGTGCCTGCAGCTGGGGAGAAAGGGCAGGGGAGATGGAGCAGGACCTTTCTTTTCAGTGAAAGCTGGGCATTGACTTGGCAGGGCTAATGTTAGCATAATCCCACCCCCTCTGGTTCTGTACCACCTGTGCTTAGAATGGAAGGGGGCTTAACAGGGCACAACATTCGCAGAGAAACATTTTAGTTGCTGAAGATTCATTTATCAGGGTTGATTGATTAATTAGCAGACAGAAATAGACTTCTCTGGGCAAGTGGTTATGTTATCTCAGTTGTGCGATTACCTTATCTCAGTTATTTCAGATTACTTTATCTCAGTTGTGATCATGGAAGGAGCCCAAAGACATCTACAACCACCTGAGAGGGGGCTGCAGTGAGCTGGGCTCTGCCTCCTCTGCCATGTCTCAAGTGAAAGGACAAGAGAGGATGGCCTGAAGTGTCACCAGGGGAGGCTCAGGTTGGATACGAGTAAAGAAATTCACTGACAGTGATCAGGCAGTGGAATGAGTTGCCCAAGGAGTTGGTGGAGTCTCTGGAAGTGTTCAAGAACCATCTGAATGTGGCACCTGGGGACGTGGCTTAGGGGTGATTATGGTGGTGCTGGGTTGCCAGTGGGACTGGATGAACCCGCAGGTCTCTTCCAGCCTTGATGATTCCCTAATTACACCCTCCAGGGACAAGGCTGCTCTGCGGAAATCTGTAACAGCGACGATTTTTGTCTTGTCCATCACAGATCCCTCTGTTAGAGGTCTGAGGGCTGGCAGGGTGACCCACAGGATGTGGACTGGCAGCCTCACCTCCAGCAGCCCCTGGAGAAGGCACCTGAGTGCTCAGAAGCTCCTGACCCCACAGAAGTAGGAACTCAGCTCCCTCTGCACTGCCAAAGCAGCAGAAATGAGGAGAGGGCAATAACAGCACTCTGCTATTGCTGCCAGTGAAGTAAAGATAAATAGTTGACAAAATTGTTGGCTTTTTTTTCCCCAATACGTGTATTTAAAAACTGATAATATCTATTTAAAAATAAAGAATATTTGTATTTAAATGAAATTACCCATGTTTCGTACTCACCTTGCATTTTCCCCATGAAAACATGAATGGTGTATCCTGACAAACCACTAGCCCTAGTAAGAGTATACTCAAATCTTTGACAGGAAATTATGCTATGTAATTTAAAGCTATTTCATACTAAGTGTGAATATTTTCAGTCTAATGCAAGGTAGAAGAAAAGCCCCCACTGTTTTTCCTAAATGGAGAGGATCTTGCTAATTTAAGAAAATCAAAAAATATTTCTGAATATCTCATATTAAAATTAAAAATTAAATAAAAGTAAGGAAACACACTTTTAAAAATATTCTGGCAAAGAAATTGCTGTATTTTGCTATTGTGGAATTTCACCGTGACTCACTGAATTCTTTTCAATTGTCATTTTTTCTATATCCAGCTCTTTGTCCTCTAGCTTGCACTGATGTGAATTTACAGGGTTTGCTGCCACCTTTTTCAGTTACTGAATTCAGAAATATTCCTCTTTAAGCAATCTTACCTGTTCTAAGCATATTTTGAAATCATTCAACTTCCTCTTAGCTAAATTAATAACTTCAGGATGGCTTTGCATGTGCAGTGTGTCAACAGGTCCAGTTCTCTATCCTTAATAAATATACCTAATGATGTGGCTGAATATTTTGTGTGTCTGTGTGCATAGAAGGAAATGAGTTCCAAAACTGGTAACATTTGGAGAGAAAAAAAAACATACGGCATCATTTTTTCTGCTTTGTGAAATTCTTAGGTTTCAGCAGTCATGCACATGGTGCATATGGTCTGTCAGTGTAATTTACCTGAGTTCATTCACCATTTTAGTCAGTGAAAAGCTCACCACCTGGACTAGATGTTAAAATATTGATAAATAATATATGTGGAAATTAGTTAGTATTAATGTATAAGATGTTGCTATATTAATAAGTTCTCACTAGGCAGAAGGAATTTGTATAATTAGGATCATTTATCTGTAAAATGTGCATGTTTGAAGTTGCCAGTGATATGTATCACAACATTATCAGAAATTATTAAAAAATCCACACTGAAAAAAAAGGAAGGGAGCAGTTCTCTACAAAGGCAAGACAATGGAACTTTGGAGCTTCTGAAAATTCTTAAATGCTAGACACTCAAATAAAATGTTTTGTTTATTCAAGATTTGTTATTCAACTCAAATAAAATGCTTTGTTTATTTAGTTTGCTATTCAATGTAAGTATGAAGACTGATAAGAATGTTATGTAAGTAACTCAGTGAGACTTGCAGGACACAGCATCATCTTATTTACTTGATGTTTGCTCAATGCCATGAGCATACAAGGCCTGTGCTTTGTTTACAGTTCTGACAGATAATTCAGGGCAAGTAATTCCATATCCCCGTGTCTTCATTTTTTCACCCTCATCTTTGTGCTGGAGGACACTGGGATGTAGTATTGAAAATATTAAGGTTTAATTATCTCTTTCGGAGCATCACTGCTCTTACCTCAGAACAGCACAGAAGAGAAATGACAAATATACCGAGTTTTACAGGTTTCTTTGACCCTCCTTAGAAGAGGAAAAATGTTAGTTGAAAGGTGTTTCTCACTGACACACTAGGGTGAAATTCTTGTTCCATTAAAGAAGATGTGGGTTTGCCAACATCCTCAACAGGGCTGGGTTTCATTTGTCCTTCATGGGATTTTGAACACTGCCCCATTTCAAATGATACTTATTACATGTTTCACTAATATCTCTAATGTTTCATGTTTCACTAAGTTTCACTAATACCTCTAATATTTCTCATGTTTCACTAATTTCACTAATATTGCCTTAAAAATGCAATTTGTAAGGGAAAACATCTCATCTTGTAAAGGAAAACCTCTCCTCTGGAGGAATGTTATGCATGAAGAAGGTGACAAGGAGCAGCCGTCTCATCCAGAAAGCTCTAACTGTGAGGGTCTGGCTTGGAACTTATTACAGAAGAAATAAAATAGCCACCTAAACTGTGGGCATTGTTTTGACTCTAAAATATGCACCTTTGTTCCATGCCTTGGCTGCCATCAGGTATCAGATGTTGGAGGTGCTGCCCACGATGGACAGGCTGGTTTATTGCTGCTCCCTGCTTCTGTTTTTCCTGAGCTGCAGCAGTGAAACAAGCAGGAAAGTAGTTTCTACAAGGTGGAGTAGATATCTGCTAACGTGCCTGCTGATTTTATGGTGGAGGAGAAGGAGCAGACCTGTAACTGCTTGCTGTAGAACACTCTTAAACTTGCATTTATTTACATAGCATCTATGGCATTTAGCCCGCTGAAGAGAATTGATTAGCAAGGAGGCTGTTAAACAGCAGTGCCATAGCAGGCACTGCACCGAGGATTAGAGGTTTATTTCACTAATTGCCCTCCTGGAGCCTTTATGAGTCAATTCTGAAAAAATAAAGGAGCGCTCCAAACTGTGTTTGGAATAAAAGCAGAGTGATGCTTTTCACAGCGCAGAAATCCAATAGATGAGCTCTTTTAGAAATGGGTTTAGGATTTTGCAGCCAAATTTTTCCTCTCTGGTGAGCTCTTGCTGTATCCCTACTATGCTGTTTAACCCACGGCATACTGAAAACCAGACCTGCAGCAGACACATGAAGGATGATGTTGTTTTCTTAGCTGTCCACCACAGCTGCCTGAGACGTAGGAACCACACACCTTTGTTCTGAAGAATTTTTTATCAGGGGAAGCAGAAATAAAGCCCTCACCTCTGTGGTTTTCAAAGCTAATCAGAAAAAAGGGGATGTCCACTCTGCACCCTTAGGAGCAGTGTTGGTAATCGCAGGAAAGGCTGCCCTGCTCCAGCTGCCTCCCGGAGGTTTCCAGGGCATGGACAGCACCACTAGAGGGCTCACAAAGTATTTAAAGGGTTATTACATGTGCTACATGAAAAATACTCTCATTTCACTTTCTGTTCCCCCATTTGTACAAGGGATGAATTTCAGAACTGAACCTGCTAAAGAGTGCCTTCATTTTAAAGTCACCTCCATGCACTGCCACAGGTTCACCTCCACATGGGGACACTTCCACCTCCTGACCTCTCCTGGGTAAACAGGCCTTCCATGGAAAACAGTTTTGGCCGGATAATGCTGCAGCCACCAGCCAGAGGCAGCTGTTCTGCAAAGCAACACCTGCCCTTGCCAGTGCTTCCAGAGGAATGGAGGCGTTCAGGGCATCAGATACAGCAATACAGCAAAATTGAGGCTTTTTATATGTCAGTGCTTCAGATAAAAAAAAAACAAACCAAAACAAAAACCAAAGACCCCATCATAAACTTATTTCCCTTCCTTTTCTTATAAATTCAGGGATAACAGACTTTCAGGCACGTGAAGATTTTGTTATATTGTTCATGGGGTCAGGGAGGTTGGCCACCCCTACAATTAGATATGAAAGCTATTGTGGATACTAATAAATAATGTTAACTACCCTGTGTAAAAATGTGTAAAAACACATTTCCTCTTAAGAATCAAGATCTTTGTTGATGGGGGAGAATACCAAACTAGAATAACGAGTTTTCTTTTTTGTCTTAGCCCTGAAGACCTTGTTACAACATTTGGTGTTGAGAGTAGAAATGTTCTAATACATAGCCCCAAACTAAAAACATGAAGGCAATAATCACAGGAGTATTGCAATGCTAACTGAAATTAATTTCCTTTTTTTTCTTCTCTCTCTCTCTTTCTTTTCCCTTTCCTCTCTGAAACAGACTGCCAAGGGAATTATTATGATTACTCTGCATGTTTTGCAGATGGTTGGCTGCTGCACAGGGTTCTCAAGAGAGGTCAACATCCTATAGGATCCAGCTTGGATGCTGCCCTACAGACCAGCTGAGCTGTGGAAGCCCTGAGTCAGCAAAGCTTTTGCTGACATGACTAATTAAAGCCTCTGGTACGTGTCACCTCCTCAAAGCTCAGACTGAAGCCTTTTCATGAGCTGGGACCTGATTTTACTCTCCCATTAAACCAGTGCATGTACTCTGTAAGGAATGGAAGCTGAATTGGACTTTCACCTTTTAAAAATATTTATATGTACATGTATATAAACAGATCTGCACATAAAAGCTGTAGCTCTGATGTGTTCAGAAGCCATGTTCAAGGATGTTTTCGGGAGCTTCAGCTAAACCTCAAAAGGGTTTTTTTTTAGGGATATTAGAGAAAAGGACATTGGTTATATCATGTCACTGCTGTGAGGACAGGGAGTTTTCCTGCTTTTTGGCTTTGCTTTATGGCATTCAGTCAAACAGGTCAGAGAGACCATGGGGACAGGCTGATGGGAGACAGCAAGCTGTGTGTTTATTTAATCTGCAGCTTTTTGGGACATAATTGATGGATTCACCTTTCTGGTACAGTGAAGTGGAAGAGAAAAAGGGGCAATATTGACATAATCCTGCAATGCCCAATGAATCTGCTGTCTTCATGAATGCCAGTAATGTAAAACACTCTGCTTCCACGATTACACTGATTAAAGATCAAATTAGGAATAGCTACTGCCCCAAAGGCTCTGTTTGGTTAGGATACTCACACCTTCTCCTCTTTTCAAAGAACGAGAACAGTACAACAAACCCAGATTTCAGACCCAAAGAAGGGTAAAGGATGAGCTGCTGCAGGTTGTCTTGGAGCCAACCAGCTCTCCTGACTGAACAAAAATTGCTGCTTTTACTGAGTTTTCTCCTGCACATGGCATCAACTCCAACTGTCCAGGCCTTGGGGAAGGTCTCCAGGGCTTTACCCATAGAGGGAAACAAAGAATTCTCTACCATGTGAGGTAGAGAAGACCACTCCATTCTCCCCCATGTGCATCCTGAAAGAAAACTCCTGGAATTCTGTCTTCATTACAGCAGGACCATCCTTCAGGACAGGAACATGTTTCCCTGACACATCCAGTTCACAGGGACAAATGCATGGAGGTGATAATGCTGAATAAACAGTCTAAGATTTTCAAAGCCACTTTGAGTAAAAACTGGATTTTCACATCATTTAGGTAATTAGAGCCTTTGCCATCATTGTCTGAACTTCATCCACCCCAGCAGTCCCTGCAAATGTGGCATTGTGAAAGACTGAGTTTCAGATTTATTGTTTAAAAGTATTTTGGAATCAGTGACTGACACAGACACATCTCCTCATCTATGTTAACAAGTCACAGTTCTTACAATTTGGGCTTGCAGGCATCTTGGATTTCTAAAATACAAATTATATATTTATGTTAGAAATTGATGTGTTTATTATACTTTATTTTAAGGTGGGCTTTTTCATTTTGACCAATTCTCACAAAGTTGCATACGACTATTTATGTATGATGAGGCTGTATAGACCAATAAAAGCAAAGAAATTACAAGGTAATGTTGATGATAAATTGATGATACATTCCTAACTCGTGCTGTTGTGCCTAGTTATTGCAGGACTGATAACCACCTCATGATAATTACATATTGCAGAGAAGGAGGGGAATCTGTGGTGGGGGGGAAAATCACTGTTTTGGGTTCATGTTACTTTCTCTGACCTTTATTGGCGTGTTTGATTAATATATCTTCTTTATGTTTTGAGCTCACAAGGCCTGCAAACTGAAATGCAAACCTCTTGATGGGTCAGGAAGAACAAGGCTGGTTTTGACTCTTGTCAAAAACACAACAGCAATCTTAATTATAGAATCAGAGAATGTTAGAATTGTTTGGGTTAGAAGGAACCTTAAAGATCATCTCCTTCCAACCCCCCTGACATGTGCAGAGACACCTTCCACTAAACCAGGTTGCTCAGAGCCCCATCCAACCTGGCCTTGAACACTTCCAGGGCTGGAGAATCCACAACCTCTTGGGCCAACCTGTCCCAGTGTCTCACCACCCTCACAGTGAAGAATTTCTTCCCAATATCTGATCTGCCTGCCCTTGTAGAAAGTCTTGATTCAATTTTTACCACAAAAATATGCAGTTCTTTCTCCTTTTTGCTAACCATTCTTGACCAAGGTCAATATTTTCAGTCTTGTTTCTGTTTGTGAGAGAAGGAGGGGCTGTGGAGAGCACAGGGAAGGAGCTGTTATGCACAGTGACCACAGGTTTCTGTTGGTCTCTGGTTTTACTGTTTCTCAGAGTTCAAAACCAAACATGTCTTTTCATTTCTCACTGGATATGAATGTAGTTTCAATCCCAGAGCAGTGGTGGTATCTAGAGAGGAGTTTAGTAATTTTTGCTCTCTCATCTTACACTCTTATGTCCTTAACCCAATTTAAATGGTCAGAGCACTCTGGGCCAGTGATTTTTGTTCACTCAGTATGCACATGGTCCCCAGTAGGACAGGGTCCCACTCCAGTGAAAACATTAAGTGCATCTCTGCTAGAAATGCTGAATAATTGATCACAAATCCCTAAATCATACAAAGCAGTGTAATTTCTTCTCCCAGATTTTCTTTCACTGTTATTTATATCAGCTTGCCATATTGATAAAAGAAATTTGTAATGAAGTCCCTGAGATGCTTTGATTTAATGTGGTTACAGAGACTATCATTGCAAGTGGGAACAAATAGCCCTAATGGATTTTCTAGTACCTTGTTTTCATCATCCATAATAGACTTTCATCTGGGCTGGTCGGAACTGTAGGATGTCCATGTGTTCTGCACCCAGACTTTAACAGATCTATATTTTATGGCCCTACAGTAAAAGTAATTGCAGGTTTTATAATG
Organism: Emberiza elegans; assembly: GCA_024865655.1. Lineage (NCBI taxonomy): Eukaryota > Metazoa > Chordata > Aves > Passeriformes > Fringillidae > Emberiza > Emberiza elegans. The sequence goes on from JALJVW010000163.1 coordinate 3,766,053, forward strand.
TCTGTGTACTGTTCCGACTGAAAGCAATCCATTTAGAGACTTCTGGAAAGTTGAGTTGTTTCAGTTACAAGTGCATGAGCTGAGACGAGTTCCAGTCATGCAGCCAGCCAGTTACCTGCCTCTTTTTAATGAGGCCACATTCCAGAGATCTGACTTTCTTTTCCTTTCCCTGTACCAAAATAGAACAAGTTTTTTGAACATGAGGGGTTTGAGCTGGAAGAATCCTGCCCCTGAGTTTCATCAGTTCAGAGGAAGCGCAGGAAGGTGGAGGGCAGCACAGAAGATGCTGGCAGCTGGAAGCAGCAGTGAGGGCAGGATGCCAGCGTGGATGCTCACCCTCTTCCCAAATCAGACCCTTCTGCTGCAGCTCACACTCCACAAAAATCAAGAATTGATTTTGATTCACTGTCTGACATCAAATTAGCTTTCAAAAGCCGTGTAATGGTTCTTGGCAATCTCACCTTAAGAAAGCAGGAACTAAGGCAACCAGAAAAACAAAATCACTTCCTTCTTTCTTTTTTATTTTCTGTTGGTTTTTTTTTTGTTAGGTTTTGTTTTGTTTTTATCATTAAATGACAGGTTAATTGTACCCTCTACCTAACATAGGAGGGTTCTGCCAAACATTTGTACCTACACAGCCCTGCACAGAGCTGCCTCCTGCCCCCATGGTAACAGCCAGCCCCGCAGCAAGAATCTGGCCCAAGAAAAGGAGAAGGTAACAGGGGAATGTGGCTTTTTAAAGGCACAAATGCCCTCTAAATGCCAGTTCTGCCATTTGCACCTCTCAAGATCGAGAATAACTCAGTCTGAATGTTAACAGTGCCTTTTTCTCTGTATGTGATGAATGGATTAATCCTGCTGTTATCAGAATAATTAATTTAGTTTGGCACTCCAGGTGACAAATCCAATATGCTGGATTCCACAGACATGGCAGTGCTTCATAATATTTCATTATTTTTTCAATGTATAATTAATAAAGAGAGTGGGGAATCCAGAAGAATCAGCCAGCATTAAAATAAGCAGAAAAAGGTCGAGGTGTCTGGAGTTGAGTCTCAGCTATTTCAATGACAGTATCAATTGAAAAGAAACTCCACAACTGAGAGACAGACAAGATCCAGTTGCAGCTGGCTGCAACATAGATGCCACTTCCTAAACTACCTAAACTACTTTATGTCATGACATGAATTATTTCTCTCAGTGATTATTCTAATTTTAAAATGTTACTATTTTCACAATATATTCCTTGACTGATGCATCCAGATGTATCAACTGGAGAGACAAAGGGAAGCAGCCTTTGGCATTGTCAATCTCCCAAAAGCAGCCACTCAGCACAAAAACTTGTGCATGGCTAAGTAGGGAAGAAAGTATTCTTTAGCCTTATGGGTAGACAATTAGAGAATGCTTGTACTAAGCATGTCATTTAATATTTTCAAACTGGCTCCCCAAAGACTTTCCTTGACTCAAACAATACCATCCTTCCTCCAACTCTAGAAAACCACATGAATCAAAATGTTATTTCCAAACACCAAATTTTTTTGGCTTAAAAATTACCTCCTCTCCCAACACACCTACATTATCTTCTTATATGCTTTTTTTCCCCTCTCCAGGTTAAATACTCATTCTGAGGCTGCAGAGATGACCATGCAGTATTTGCTGTGTTTGGTTCACCTTCCTACCTGGTAAAATAAGCAATAACATGCTTGGAGCTCCTGCATGGACCACTGGGGGCTGACTGAAGCAATCTTCACTTGGCCCGGACACCACTGACCTGCTGTAGCTCACAGCCTGTCCTGAGAGACAGAACAACTTCTATTTCTATTTTCAAAAGGAAAAAGTGTCACTTCAGAGGAGTTGCTAAATGACATCTTCACTCTGCAACGTCCCCCAGCGGGCGTGCCACAGAGCAGTTCTGTGTCACTCCCAGCTGCTGGTGGGGAGCTGGTGCGCTGTGCACAGACCTGTCATGGGACTTTGGGAAATTTGGGAATGAGAAGATTTTGCCTCAGTTTTTAATCAGAGAAGAAAACAATCCATGGGACAAATGCTCAGTTGTGGACACTTGCCATGGATTTCAGCTGAACAAAAATGTTACTATTTTCACAATATATTCCTTGACTCATGCATCCAGATGTATCAACTGGAGAGAAAAAGGGAAGCAGCCTTTGGCATTGTCAATCTCCCAAAAGCAGCCACTCAGCACAAAAACTTGTGCATGGCTAAGTAGGGAAAAAAGTATTCTTTAGCCTTATGGGTAGACAATTAGAGAATGCTTGTACTAATCATGTCATTTAATATTTTCAAACTGGCTCCCCAAAGTCTTTCCTTGACTCAAACAATACCATCCTTCCTCCAACTCTAGAAAACCACATGAATTAAAATGTTATTTCCAAACACCAAATTTTTTTGGCTTAAAAATTACCTCCTCTCCCAACACACCTACATTATCTTCTTATATGCTTTTTTCCCTTTCCAGGTTAAATACTCATTCTGCGGCTGCAGAGATGACCATGCAATGTTTGCTGTGTTGGGTTCACCTTCCTACCTGGTAAAATAAGCAATAACATGCTTGGAGCTCCTGCATGGACCACTGGGGGCTGACTGAAGCAATCTTCACTTGGCCCGGACACCACTGACCTGCTGTAGCTCACAGCCTGTCCTGAGAGACAGAACAACTTTTATTTCTATTTTCAAAAGGAAAAAAGTGTCACTTCAGAGGGAGTTGCTAAATGACATCTTCACTCTGCAACGTCCCCAGCGGAACGTGCCACAGAGCAGTTCTGTGTCACTCCCAGCTGCTGGTGGGGAGCTGGTGCGCTGTGCGCAGACCTGTCATGGGACTTTGGGAAATTTGGGAATGAGAAGATTTTGCCTCAGTTTTTAATCAGAGAAGAAAACAATCCATGGGACAAATGCTCAGTTGTGGACACTTGCCATGGATTTCAGCTGAACAACTTTATGTAGCAGCAGCAGCAGCAAGGTCTGGCCCCTGAAGGGAGGTGGAAGGAAGAAGCCACAGTCACAGAGAAAAACAGTGTTTACTCAGAAGTTCTGTGTGTTCTTGCATCAATGTGAAAGGGTTTTATACTATTCAGAGATGTGAAAATATGTTCTTGACCCACAAATCAAATCTCCCCTCAGCCACCATTATGGCACTTCAGTCTTGATGGAGCACTCATGGAAATATACAAAGCAGAATCACGGCTGCTCATTCAAAGCTTCCCTAAAATCAAATTAATTTTTCAGCCACAAGACCTATTAGACATCTGGCAGGGGTAACACACTTACATGTCATGATTAGAGGTGTCCCTGTTCCTCTCAGGGAAGTTGGACTAGATGATCTTTAAGGTCCCTTCCAACCCAAATAATTCTATGGTTTTTTAGAATGGGATTTTGAGGCAAGGTTTTGGAAGCTGGGGGATTGCAGGATTTCTTCTGTGAGAAGCTTCTGGAAGTTTCCCTATATCTGACCCCAAACTAGAACAGGGGAAAGGTGTGAGGAGTCCTCCTCTTCCCTGAGGAGGAAGGAGCAGCAGAGACGAGTGACTGCAGCCCCCATTCCCTATCCCCTTGTGCTGCTAAGGGGTAGGAGGAGGAGAAATGGGGTGAAGTTGAGCTCAAAAGGAAGGGAAAGGCAGGGGGAAGGTATTTGAAGGTATGCTTTTCATTTCTCATTATGCTACTCTGCTTTTACTGGTAATAAATTAATCTGATTTTCTCACATCCAGATTGCTCTGTCCTGTGATGGTAATGGGTGAGTGATCTCTCTCTGTCCTTTTCTCAACCCATGAACCTTGGGTTGTATTTTCTTTCCCTGTCAAGCTGAGAATGGGAGTGATTGGGTGCCTTTGGTGGGCACCTGGCACCCAGCCAGAATCCCAGAAACCCACCACAGCTCATCAGACTTTTCCTGGAGGAAAACTTCATCAGCAGTGAGAGACAAACCAGACCCCCAGAAAGTGTTAGTCATCCATGGAGCTACAGCAAAGCTCCTGCAGCTCTTGATCTAATTGAGATCAAGCTTTGAAGCAGAGAGATTGGAAATTTCTGGAACCTTTATTTTAATGGCATCTTGTGGGTTCTCAAGGTCGGGATTGAAGGCACTTGAGACAGTAATTCATGTTTGGACTCAGGTGTTTGTTATTTCTTATCAGTGAAATAGCCTCACAACCATGAGTTCTGCAGCTTTTCATTAGCAAGGCACAAAATAGCCAATAATCTCTTGCTAAAATGTCTTTTAAGTCTAAACTATCCAATTAAGAAATGACATCTAGATTCTTTTCCCTTTTAACCCAATAACTGATTCCAAAGAGCCCACAATGCAGACTTTTCTGTCCAATTACAAAACATCACCCAAACCCATGGAGAAGGAAGAAGAAGAAGGTAAAGAAGAACAACTTGCCATCACCCTAAAACCTCCCTCTTGCTTCATATTTATTTCTAAATTCTAAAACCCCAAACTCTAAGTTTTCCACCCTGGGGTGTTACACACTTCTAACCAACTACACACTCATAATCCCAGTGCTGTCAATCAATTTTTAAAGTCTTCTCCACAGCCTCAGGTCAAATGCAGAGTTCTCTTGTGAGTCTGTGCCTTTCAGCACAGAAAGTTTAAAATTCTCAGCATCCAGAATTCCAACAGGATCTCTTTGGGTGATCCAGTGCTCTCCTGTGGGACCAAAGCTGGATCCTGGAAATCCTCTCTGGAGCAATGGACGTTGTCTGAGCCAGCTGCTCTGAGGCCCAGACACTCTCAATCCTGCCATGAAGCAGTTTCCAAAAGTGTTGCCAGAGAAGGACAGGACTGGGAGCACAACCACCAGCCACAGAAACAGACTCGTCCTTCAGCAGCAAGGACCGTGAGATGCAAGCCCAGGTTTGCTGGTACCCTATTTTAATCCCTCTCCAAGCACTTTTTCTTTCAGTTCCTTCACCACCTCAAAACCTTTGCTTCTGTTTGGCCCACAAATATGGTGTAAAGTTTATGTTTTTTTTTTTTTTTTTAAGGAGCCTTTTACAATTTAGAAATCCTATGTTTTCAGCTGAGGCAGTTGCAGACTAACCCAACCACTGATGGCTAAAACATTATCTTATTTTTTTTGCACTCATTTTAGTGTCTCTAGCTGGTATTTCTCATTGTACTGTTCATTTTATAACAGGACTACCCTTCAGCATATTTGTGTGCAGGGCTAACCACAATAGGGCCCTGTTTCATAATTGCATTGAGGTAATACCCAAGGCTCTCAGCAAGAATAATAATAAATGTCATGACACAACTGTGCTGACTCACACCTTTTTAAAGCCCAGCTCTTTTTGGGGGACACAAGAGCATAGATGAAAACAGCCACAGGCAGCAAAGAGCCCCTTCTGAACAGCTCCTGGTAACTCATTCAAGTCAGTGGTCATAAACAACAATAGCACAGCTGTTAGATAAATGGGATGCTTACAACTGCACACAGAAAACCTAAAAATTTCAGCAACAAACCCATTAGCTTTTACTACATGAGTGGTACAGGACCTGCTGTTTCAGTAGTGTTCTGCTGGGTCACATAAAACCTGTCGAGAAAGCACAGAGAAGCCTGGCACCCATTCATTCCTCCGTCTGTCTGAGGGCAGCTGGGAAAGTGCCCCAGCCCATCCTCAGACAAAGGGATTCTCTCATGAGGCAGCCACTGCCAGGGCATCATAACTGTGACCAACAGGTTCACAAGCCTCAGTTTGCAGTCAATGCCCTTTATCATCTCTCCTCAACACTTAAAATAAAAGTGCCATTTTTTTGCAGCTGTTCCAAGTCAGCCCCACTCCTGGGATGTATATTTTCAAAGCAGCAAAATCACAGACATTTAGCACCACTTGTGGGTCATCTCACCAGCCTATGACCATATCCAGCACAGTTCTCTTCACCAGAAATTTTAAAACTAATTTCTACCACATCCTATTAACATCTGCAACCCATGGCTCCATGCACAACAGCAGAAAGCACATTCTGAAAAATTCATGATGCATATTAAAGGGACAAGAGTGGGGACACATCAGAACACAAGGCAAAGACATCACGAGCCAGGGTCTGTTGTTTTGAATCTTAGAGGATTTTGGGGTGAAGTGTTTTTCTTTTTTTTCCCTTGCACTACATAATCTTCCTAATTTGTTATGACTCTAAAAGAACAATAACCTAGGATGAAGGAATTAGATTAAGTCCTTCCACTTAGTTAATTTCCATGATCTAATATTTCCCTCATGTTCCAACATAACACTGAGCTCTGCTGACGACATCAGGGCTGAGGAAGTCTCTGAGAAGTCGGATTCAATTCAAGGGCAAGGCAGACCAGAGACCACTTAGTTCCCCAGACAAAGTATTCTTGGTTTAGTGTGCTTGTAGGTGAGCCAGAAGCTGTAATGCAAAAAAGCTTAGGAAAACAAGTCCCCTTGGATATAGAAGATCAATAATGTTCTCAACAAAGTTGAAAACAATTCAGAACACAGTGTCTCACCAACTTGTACTGTAATGCTTTACTATAGTTTCTGTGGATCTCATTTTTTGACAATATCTTGGAACAGCAATCAATACTTGCCCAGGGTATGCCTCCCCTCCCATTTATTCTATTTTCCAGCCAGTGGCAACAACAATTATTTAAGGACAACTAAGCATTGATATTTTGCTAATGCTGAGTATTTACTGCATGTGTAACAAGGATCAAGACCCTTCCATTCTGGATACTACAGAAGAAAAGATCCCCAGATACCCATGCTGGAGCATCTGAGGAATTTCTGCAAAAAATAAACAGCAATAGAAAATCACCAGTGGGTTTCCTACCCTTTCATCCAGCAAATAAAAATGTTACCACAAAGACAGTAGACACTAAAAAGGAATGGACTATCTATCAAGGCGGCTGAGCTTGTATGTAGGAAGGAAGAGAAGGAATTATTTCAACAATATGGGGATAAGGGTTTGTGGCAGCAAAGTAAAAAAAAAGCCTGGGGTTTGTGGGACTGATTCCTGGTATGTGCTACTTTTGTTTTTCTATTGGTCTGTATTTTATGTTTGCCAGAAATGCCAAAGTGTGAGATGGAAGATTTTGGTTTATGCCCATATATTATGAAGGAAGTAAAGCAAAGCAACTCATCAGTCCAGTAGCTGGTGTTTAATCTCCTTTCTTCCTTAGGCCTTCTTCTCCTGCTCTTCCAAGAGGATGGGAACTGTCTCATTGCCAGGAAGTATAACAAACCCTCGACTCCAGAAACAAAAACTCTTATTGAGCCTTTGGGAAATGCTCTGAACAACGCTGTCCATCTCCTCCTGCGGCAAAACATTGCAGCAGGGACAGTGCTGGTGGAAATGAGTGGCAGAGGAATATTGCAAAATACATGGGACTGTAGAGCCCAGTATGGCTGTCTGAGGGAGCTGAACACAGGGACACACTGGGAAAAGCACTACAAACTGCTGGATGTGATGGCATCACTGAATACTGAGCAGCAGCAAGAACGAGGCATAAGCAGCATGAGGAAAGCAAAAAAAAAATCTCCTGAAATAATTAAGCCAAGTTATACCTTCAGTGCTTTTAGGTACCTGTAAGACCTGAGTAAAGAGTAATGCTATCCTTGTGACCAGAACCAGCTCAAGTTTTGGTTTCCAGATCCTTCTTCATAGAGTTGTCCAAAGAACTTTCTTGCAAGCAAACTGTGGATGTTGTCTACGTTTCATTTTCCAGGTTTCCCATCTCAGTACAAGTGTACCAACAGGAGCAGCACTGGCAGAGTGAGCATGGAAAAGGCCCCTGGGAGGGTGACACCATCACCAAGTCACCACTTCCATCTGCTGGTGTAGCCCCACATTTCTCTTCACAGAGAAAAGCAAGGCACAATTCTTCCCAAGAATATTTCTGGTTTTCACATTCTCTGAACATCAGAGAAAGAAAACACAACTCTTATCATTTGCTGTGCCTGTGTTTGTGCAAAAGCAGAATGCAATTTGGAGATTGTTTACCCAAAGTGATGGTGTTTTGTTTCCTTGGCCTATCAGGGCCAGGTGTGTGTGTGTGTGTCAGGACTGTTGGGTGACAGCCACGAGATTCAGTGCAGTGTGAGCAGTTGTGTGCAGGGTTGACTGCTTGGCAGATTCAGTTTTAGATTTATAGAATAATATAGTATAATAAAGTAATTAATTAGCCTTCTGATATCAATGGAGTCCTCCTCATCATTGTGTCCCCTTGTCAGGGCCATCACAGCATTGCAATGTGTTGGGAACAGGACAAGGCACCTCCATTGCCACATCCTCACCAACAACCCTCAGCAGTCACAGCCTGTGGGATTTCCTCTGCTTTATGATCTGATCTCCAGCCCACTGCCAAACTGAAACATCAGGGTTGCAGGTGAGGGAAGGAAAAACGCTCTTTTTCCCCTCTTTGCATCCCTCCTTCTTCCCACCTCCCAGCCTCCCCCTCACCTGAATCAATCCAAAGCTGCAGGAGTAGAATCACAAGTTAAAGAGTAAAAAATAGGGAATATGGAAAAAGCTTGTCATAAAAAAGGGTTACTCATACCATCATGAGGAAGCTGGGTGATTACACACACTTTACACAGAGTGATAGAAACAATAGGATTACTCACACCATTTCAAACCCTAATGAAGTGCATCAGTTACACTCCCACAGCAACCTGGAGAAGGAAGAAGAGGAAAGTCTGCTGGTGTAGCCTAATAAGGACTTTGTGAGAGAATCACAGTTAACATGTCCCCCTTATGGTTTGCCACAGGCCTGCTGGGGACTGTGGTCCAGGGTTTCTATATGTGCTCAGCAACCCAGTGGGGGGATGCGTGTAATTTTTGTATTTTTTACACAGATGTGTGTAATTTGTGTATTTTTCCGGCCTCCTCCTCTTCCAGAGTCATCCCTAACATAATCAGATCAGGAGGGATCAGAGTAGGTAGAGGGAAGGTAGGAACAAAATCAAAGGAGGAAGTTCACCAACAGCTATTTTGAAACTCTGAGAAATACACTCTGTATTTCATTTTAAATCACCGGTGACACATCAGAAAGACAGAGGAACAGGACAGAGCTTCTTGAGTGCAATTCTACAACCAGAGCTCCTGGAAAGAGCAAGAACTGGATTGGCTTTGTGCCTGTGACTGTGAAGGCAGGACCTGCAAAGGCTGGAATCAATGAAAGGAAACACACCCTCTGCAATTTGATGATTTCTCACCTGAGACTTCCTTATGGGAAAGTCCAAGGCTTCAGAATCTGTAATCCTTGACTTTGTGTGAGATTGAAATAATTCAAAATTAATTACTCACTTCATATTTACGAAACTATTTCACTGCTGCTTCATATAATTTTGACCTTTCTATTATAATGTTACAAAAAGAAAAGATAAATCTAAATGTAAGCATAAAAATAAAACTTAAATTGAACATCATGCATCTTAAATGTATTGAAATAAAGCAAAACTTTTCATAAAGATGTTGGTGAAATCATTGTGTTTTGTGTTGTATCAGCACTTTCTAAGCCTCCATCCAGCTCAACAATTTGTATGCTCTGTACATCTATTCCTTTTCAGCAGAAAAGCTTTCCCAGTGTTTTTGGTGGCACCGTGATAACTTCTTCATAACACTTCTGCTTAAAATTCCCTTTGCTCACATTGAAAAAATAATCACGTAACTTTTTTTTTTTTTTTTCACTTCTTGCCACTAGAGCACCATCCGCTTCATAAGAAGCTTGCTTGGAGCTATTCAGTTTGAATAATCTCAAGCAAAATGGTGCAGAAGGCTCCTCAGTTTGCATTACCCCTTCCCTGCATGTCTGAGCTCTCCAAAGGCATAACAGGAACCCCAACATCAACCCAAACTTTTTGCAGCAACCCCTGGGTGTTTCTGTTTATTATCATGCCTGATGTTACAATACACCCTCCCTTAAGAAAGGCAGTGTTTAATTGACCAAACAAGAAAAACAAATGCTTCCCCAAGGCATAAATTCCATGAACTGTTTGGATGTTTTCTATGAAGCTAACAAACTCTTCTGTCAGTATTTGAAAGACTTAGACACTGATTTTTGAATGGACTGAAGCAAAGAAGAGAGAAGCATTAATTGGATTTTACAGTTTCAACAAGTTTAAAGACATTCCAGGGTAAATACTACTTGTTTTATAACACTGCTCATAAATAAGTGAAGTTTTTAAGATAGACTTTATACTCTGATTAAAATTAATTTTTTAGTTACATTAATACAGCTAGAATAACAGAAAAAATGTGTGGTTATATTCCAGACTTACAGGGAAGAGTGTCAGGCCCGCACTTAAAACCTTCTTTTTAATATATTTGTATTTAATGTATCCTTGCAATCAGCCTACATGTGGAAACACTAAATGCAGCTTTATGGACTTTTGGGGGTTCAGTGCAGCTGCAGGGTTATAATCCACAGATGATCCAAACACAGGAAAATAAATGGGTTCAGTTTGTAATACCAACCTCATTTACTGACTTCATGCTGCTGTGGTATAGGTGAACACAAGACTATAGAGAGGAGGACTAATTCCTGTTCTTTCCAAACAAATGAAAAATATTAAACCAGCATTTTCACTGCCAGAAAAAAAAAAAAAAACACAACAAAACAAAACAAAAACCTAACAAAAAACCCCACAACAAAAAGAACAAAAAAAATTCTGTTCAATTTTCCATGGTTTTAGAATTGAAAAAAAGCACTGGCAAGCTGGAATTCAGGCTCCAAAGCCATTAAATTCCTGAGGACATCTCAGCGTTGTCCTTAGGATCAATGAATCAAAGGCATACCACTGTCTCACAGGAAAGTTCCCTGTTTTTTCCCCTTGCTCTTCCCCCTAAGGGGGAGCATTCCAGGAAGGATGTTGACTTTTACATGGAAACATGATACAGTGAGCCTGGAAGGAAGAGATACCTGACTGGGACAGGTTTGGGTTACCCAAGAGCTGATGTTTTTCTCTTCATATCTGAAATGATCTGTAAGTGCTCTGATGTGCATGATTGCCTGCAAAACTGAATGCTTAATGCACACAGTCAAAATGTGAAGCATGTACATGCAAATTCATCTTGATGAAACCCAGGGAATAAAGTTCCTAATGCAGGAGTTAATTCAAATACTATTCAGACCATATTCAGAAAATAAATATGGAATAGTAATCCATGTTGTCCAATCTGTACAGTGCCAGACAGAGTTAATCCTAATGAATTATTTTGAATCCTGATTTCCCTAGCATGATTTAATTATTTCAGTTTATCAATTGCTTTTAAGCTCCAAGCCATATTCTACCAAGGTGGAGTTGTGGCATCAGGTTTAGTGGCATAAACTCTTGGATACTTTGGACATCTGCAACCAGCTGTGATAATAGTTTTTAATAACATAGGACTGCTGCAATCCAGGCCTGTTGTGAACAGGTGAACATCTCCAGTTCAACCACAAGGCTTTGAACCCTTCCCTTCCTCAAATATGTCCTATTTGCCTGAATTTTTGGTTGAGAAGAGAACTTTACTTCTTGGTCTGTAGATGGGTATCTACTAGAAAATCTGATAAGCCAGCTAGTCTTCATTTTGGAGAGGCTACTGAGCATATTTCCTTAGAAAATGATCAGTTTAAACAACATTCCTTTAAATTGCCTGGGTTTAAACCCACAGACCTGAAAACTACTTTATCCTTCTTGACTGCACTGTGAACTTCTTAGCTGTGCCTGAGTAATTTAGGTTTCTCAATACTGCTCATTTTTGACAGAGTGCTAGAAAATACAGTCTTCTCACCTGGGTTTTGGTTTTGAACAAAATCAAATTTTGAGGTCAGGTTTTGCCCTCGACCTTTTTCATTTGCAGTTGAGTTCATGCTTCTACATAGATTCACCTTGGAGAAGAAAATAACCTTCAGAATTCTGAACAGAATTTGAGGGGTAAAAAACTACTCATATTAAAGTCAAGAAAACACTCCTTCACAAACCTTTACTAAGGAGTTAACTCATAATAAACATCCAGAATTTATAAAATGTAGAGAAAAGAAACCTTGAATAATTAGAGTTTCTAGTTATTGATTACTAACTAGAAATTAGAAATGCTATTAAAATGCCACTTGGTTTTCCATGAAAGATTGGCACATTAAAAAAAAGAAGTTCCTTTTATTTTTTATTACAGATTATGAGAAAATTTTGTTATTTACTCCCCCAACTATTCAGAGGTACAAATTAGATTTTATATATTAACAGGACACCCAGAGTTTTACAAATTTCACTTCAAAGGACTAAAATTGTATCATAAAATTCAAAGCCAAAATTGCTCTGCTTAGAATTTTCCTGTTTTAAAAGTATCAAGCAATCCAAATGAAGAAACCCAACCCTATGCAATCTGTATGACCAACTGGCACAGGTGTGCAAACAAATGAAGAACAGAAAGCAAAAGCTAAATTGAGCCCAATTTAATAATTTGAACCAAATTTAATAAATTGTTGAATAATTAACCTTGATGCTAATGGTATCAATACCAATGCTCTCTTTGTAACAGAAGGTAAATTCTGGGGTTTTATAGGACATGAGTTTGGAGCATATAGTTTGGAGGGTTCTCAAGGTCAGCATGTTTGGCTTCAGAGTTTTGTGATATGAAGACAAAAAAAATTGCAAAATTTGCAATCTAATTCAATTTTGAGCTCAGATCACATCTTCCAGAGGCTGTATGTGTTCAGATCAACCAAGTTTTTGGCTGTAATCTATATGCAGTTAGAAAACAAGCAAGTGAAAAAACACTCTGTAACCTAGCTGCGTGGAGTTTCCCAAAAGAGTTTTGAGCTTTAAGGGAAAATCCATTTAATCAATATGGCAAATCTTTCAAAAAATATTTTTTTGCCCAAAGGATGAATAAAAAAAAAAAAGACAGTGTCTTTTTTTGTCATTGACAGGATGTTGAACAAACATGTTTTAGTGGTAGCAGTGGTGTATATCTCCCACCATATCTATTTAATAGTTATGCTTAGGTAGCAATAAAAATGAGGGCTGGATCATTATTGATTGTGGAATGATGGCCAGACTGGAGTCTGAGCAGTTGGAGTAATCTGAACTCTGTGGACTGCTGGATGCTCCTCTGTGGCACAGAGTTTAATGGAAGGAGTAACTATAAATAACATCTCTTCTCTTCATCTCAGGCTGGGTAAGTGCAGCCACCACAGCAAACCAGTACTATATCCACCTGAAAATGCTGAAAAGATAAATACTGCAAGTTAATTGAGGTATCTTTTTAAAAATTTGTAGTCCCAGCTTATTTGGCATTGGCAAAATTGGACACAGGCACGCAAAAATGCTATAATTACTTTCATATCTGATTTTAATATAAAATAAGAGTCATTGAATCTGCATTACATTCTTTCCCAAATATTCTCTATATCTCTTTCCCTTGCATCAAGAAGATTTTACTTCTGTTGTTATCAGATTCAAAGATAATAATTAGCTTTGCTGTATCATCTACTGCACGAATCAGTTTGAAGTCGTGTCTTCTTTATTTAATTAAATGTGTATGCATCACTATCAAAGGGCTTTTTGTGTCTATGAGCAAATTCTGACTGGGGCATCTGTGTGCTTCTGCAGTCCAACTACCAGGAGAGATACATGCAGGAAAAATAGGTATTTCTCCAGAGAAATCTGTGTCTCTTAAATAATGCCAATTTGTTTTTACACAATTTAAGCTGCACATTAGTCAGAGTGCAGCCTGCAGAAAATTATTATGAATTTAAGAAAAAAGTTTGTGATGTCATTTCTATACCCTGAAGTGTCTGAAAATCTCGTTTCATCTCTCCCTTTTTCACCTGAGCATTGAGAATATAGAGGAGTTTTAAAAGTCTCAGCAAAGGACCTTTTTATTAATAATACAGACTTACTAGGCTTATGGAGACAGGAACAGGCATTTAGTTAAATACAGCATTATGATTAAACATCCAGAATATGAAAGCTGAAGTGTGGTGTTCATATAATTGTGCTACTGGCTTAAGACTTGATATTAATCCAAGATGTTTCACCTGCCAAGGGCCAAAAGCATATCCAAAGACACATTTCAATCTCATCCCACAGCAAGACACAAATAAATAATGAGTCTCATAAAGTCAAATAAAGTGAGGCTGAATACCATAACTGGCTGCATGTTCCTTCCTTCACTCATACTTTAATTATGTAATCAATAATAACATGCTTAAATCAATAATTTTGAAGCTGTGAGTTCAAAGCCAATACCAGAGGAGGAGGTTCTGCAGGCTGGGCAGTGCCAGAGATGCGTTTTCATAATATTTGTGTCCTGCATTTAGTGCATGAATTTATAGATCAGCACATTTTGAGAGAAAATCCACAGGATTTTCCCATGCACCAAAATCCCTTTTCTACTCCTTTGGATTCAACTGCTTTTCTGTCTTAACTGAATCCTTTTACAGGGCATGAACCTGCTCAAGGGAAAAAAAACCCTTCAAACTTCACAAAGATACTTCAATCTAGAAATAATTCAAAGAGAGCTGGGCTCTCAAAGCTCTCCCAACTCAGAGCTGTTCCCTTCCCCTATCCTAAAATGATTTCCACACACAGAGCACTGAAATGCTTGTAAATGAAAGCGAAGGAGAGGAGCAGGGTCTGTGCAGGCTGAGCTGGGTGAGGACAGCTGGAAGCCAAGGGCTCAGTCAGTCCCTGCCCCAGCAGCATCCCTGGGGTCCAGGTGAGGGGAGAGGCTGCAGCCCCCAGAGAACTTCTCAGCAGCCCTGATCCGAGGGAGCAGCTCCTTTGTCAACCACCACATGAGTCAGGCTGCTGCTGAAGGAAATCGTTTTGTTTACAGCAACGGGGAAGGGAATTGCTAGGGCAATTAAAATAATTTCTTGTTTCATAATACAAGCCATACCAAGAATGCCTGTTAGCTGCATTTCAGTGTCAGGTACTTAAAAAACAAACAAACAATCAATCAGGAAAAGTAGGTGCTAATTTCACCGAGGATTGTTAGTAAAAAGCAACCTTTATTTTAATGCCCTCCAAACTTCCATGCTGCTGTACCCAGTCCACATTCCCTGGAGGCAGTGGGTGGACCAGGATACATCCAGGGGTTACTGTCCTTTGCTGCCCACCTGAGGCTTTACAGGCTGCTGAAGGCTGTGAATCAGGGGGTGTGCAGGTATTTGTGAGGGAAAAGAGTGAAACTTGGAGTTGTCACCCACTCCTTACCAAGGCTGCCAGTGGCAGGGAACTCTCAGACCTCTCATGGCCATGATGCTGCAGGTGCCCAGGGCCAGCCTGGCTCCAGTAAAGTGCATCCATTTCAAAATTTGTCCATGGATTTCACCACCAAACACAAGATTTGCAACAATAGTGTCTCATGTAAGCCCTGACTGACTCAAGAAAGGAAGATTTGTTTGTTTTGCTTCAATATTTTGAATTTTCCAACTGTGTGTCTGCGTGGCAGAGCTGAAGCCCAAATATATTCCACCTGCTGATAGCACCTGCCAAATCCAGAAAAAATACCAAAATGATGATCCATCACAGTTAATATTTCTCAAGACCCAAATATTTGCAGGGTATTTGCCAAGCAATGGGTTGGAAAGGAATAATAACCCTCCTTTCTCACATACACACACCAAGTGTACAGCTCTGTGCAGCAATTCTGAAGAGCCACATTAAATAATGTATGTGCTGCTCATGGACATTTTGCAGCAGGGGGAAGTGAAATCCACAGTGTTACATATTTCATTATTTGTTCAGCCCTATTGCTTGTTAACTCTTTAGAGAAGTAAAGCGATTTTCCCCCAAAACTCTTTGATGTGTCCTGGGGTGAATTTCTGAAGAAATGCAATATCCTTTGGGGTGGAGTGGCATAGCAGGAGGATACCTTCATCCTGGCAGATTCCTAAACTGAGCAGATCTGATTCATCTGCAATTCTGAGTGAACAGACAGGTAGGTTTTGTTGTGGTTGTTTTAAGGAAATGATAACGCTTGATAGAAGTGTTGATATTTAACATTTATCAGTTGCAGAGGATTGTGATGGATTCTCTACCACTGGAAAATACTTAAATCACAGCCAGATTTGGGTTTTTTTTCCCCTAAAGATTCATTGCAATTCAAACAAGGTCTGTTCAAAGTCTTCAGAGAGTTGTTACTACAGGAATCCTAAACAGATTGCCACAATGGCCTTTTGGTATAATTGTTTGTGTCATCAAGACTTCATAGGGAAAAACAACCCTGCCATGGGCACAATGTCAGAAGCAAAGGTTGGTCTGTGTCTGAAGGGGTTTTCAGTGTAAAACTGAGATAAGGAACAACAGAAGGATACAGGAAAACAGGACAAACTGATCTACACAGCAATACCAGGACAAAATTCTGAGTCTGCAGGTGTTTTTAAGACACTGCCAACCTCTGCAGCCTCGGGAAGTTTCAGATACTTCTTGAATAAATAATATCAATATTAACTTCCCAATATTTTCTTTCTGGGGGAATAAAAAGTTACTATTACATAGTAACTTTCCAATTCAGTTCAGACTGGCTACACCAACCAAACATTTCAGGCAGCAGCAGCAGCTGCAGAACTTCTGTTTTCTTTTGAACCAATACAGGCTGTGACCAGAATTGTGTCAGGTCTCACAGTCCAGGTAGGACCAGGTCTGGACAACACTTGGAACAAACATCCATGATCCCTTTGATCTTCTGGAGGGATCCATACCCTTCTTGATTTCTTTACAAGAAGGCTTAAACCATGCTGTAAGACTGCTAACAACTATCCATACATGCATTTCTTGTGTCCTGTCAGGTTGATCTATAAAAAAAATCCCACAATGTCCCTATGAATCTGCAGAATATGTTTTATATCTGCTCTAAAGAAGATGAAATTAAATTAGATGTTAGCTTATGTTCTCAGATGTAAATTATGTAGCAGGATTTCAATTTAACTACAAAAATATTAGATATAACTGAATCTAAAGAAAATAAAATAGTTTAAATGAAACATATCCCCCAGTATTATTTTTAATTTATAAATCCTTATGCAACTATGAATCCCTGAAACTAGTTTTAATTGATAAATATTGCATAAGATCTATCTTAAATCTGTTTTTTAGAGATGATTTGCATTTTAAAATGGACTCTAAATCTATAGTGAGGGCTTATTTATAATAAATATTTAAGCAGACTTGTATCTTCAAGAATTAAATATTATTAGTGGTAATTAAAAGGACACAGCTTGTGAAATGTATTTGGAAATGTTTTCCATTTGGCAAAAACATCAGGCAGGGGGAAGAGGGTGATGATACCCAGCCTAGAACACTGCAACCTGAATTCCCAGTATTTTGTCATGAAGGTTGGTCACACTGTGGTCTGCACTTAGGGTTTTTGGAGTCCAGCATTACACTTGTTAGCCTGCAACTGGGGCAAATCCAAAGAATTTCCTCACATGCAGCTCCCCACCTGATAAAAAACAGCTGCAGTGTTTGTTCCTGCACCTCTGGGTCTTGCAGGTGCAGCTCTAACACAGGAAAGCCTGGGTTTGCCTATTTGACAATGTGGATGTATTTAGGGAGAAGTTAACTTGTTAAAAGACAGCCTTAGCTCTTGTTCCAGCCTTGGAAAGCACTTGGGGATCATTTAATTCATCCCTTTATTTCCCATTGCAGATCTGACTGTTTCTAAGTGCTGTTGGAGCCCTATGGCCTTTTGTAGCTCTCTGAGTACAAATTCTCTTCATAATAAAAGAGGCAATTAACAAATTGCAAAGGAAATATCCTGCCATGGGAAATATAATTCTCCATGTATATTATAGAAAAAAAAAGGAACAGAAATCTGATCTTGACTGTGGTCACGTAAGTTAATAATACTATTTCCATACATTGCACTAATTACTTGCTTCATATAGTTGCTGGATTGATGCCTTCAACCAAAGGAAAGATTTAAATTAGAAGGAGTGGTGGGAAGAAAAAAAAGTAGAGAGAAAAAGAAACACTGTGTATTATTTCCTCAGATATTCATTGCTTTCCTTCATTTCTTCTTGCCTTTTTCTTTCACTCATTCTGTATTTAGGTTTTCCTCCTTATAGTCACCAATTTAATCCACTAGTTTTGCAATCCTTATCTTTCAAGTATGGGATTTTCTTTCTATCTGCACCTGCCAACCAGAGCAAGAGGGAGTAAAAAACATGTTGTTGCCTCAAAGGGCAGCGTTGCTGTGAGGAAATGACTTTGTAAAAGTGAAATCCTCTCACAGAACAAAATTGATGCTTCTTGCACTAGGGGACATTCTAGTTATTTTTTTGGAAAGCAGCATACTGCTTCACTGGGTGTTTGCAGGAGAGAGCTGGTGTGGCTGAAGGAGCAAGAGCAGACCTCTGCTTCATCTTGTGGCTCATTAACAGGGCCCCTTGTCCGGCCTTAAGGGGTGACATTGGCTGCTGACTCAGTGAAAGGCACTGACAGTGCCACCACCACATGGGGAAGATGAGGGAGTAGAAGGACCAGAGCAGATCACAAAATCACAGAATCACACAATATGCTGAGCTGGAAGGGACCCACAAGGATCATCAGTCCCATTCCTGGCCCAGCACCATCCCCAGGGCTCACACCATGTGACTGCAAGCATTGTCCAAACCCTTCCTGAGCTCTGCCAGGCTGTGCTGTGAGCACTGCCCTGCAGAGCCCGCTCAGTGCCAACCCAACCTTCTAGGGGAAGGACCTTTTCCTGACACCCAACCTAAACCTGCCCTGACACAGCTTCAGGCCATTCCCTCAGTCCTGTCACTGTCACCACAGAGCAGAGATCAGTGCCTGCCCCTCCTCTGCCCCTCACAAGGAAGCTGTAACTGCACTGAGGTCTCCCCTCAGTCCCTTCTTCTCCAGGCTGGACAGACCAAGGGACCTCAGCTGCTCCTCACACCGCTTCCCCTCAAGGTCTTGGCCATCTTTGTTGCCCTCCTTTGGCCAATCTCCAATAACTTCACATCTTTTTTTCCATTGTGGTGCCCAAAACTGCCCCCAGCACTCGAGGTGAGGCTGCCCCAGCCCAGAGCAGAGCAGGACAATCCCCTCTCTTGCCCAGCTGGCCTGATGTCCCTCAGGACAGGGATGTCCCTCCTGGCTGCCAGGGCACTGCTGGCTCACACTGAGCTCTCCATTGAGCAGGAGCCCTTTCGGTGGCACTGCCCTCCAGCCTCTCATTCCCCACTTGTACAATGTTGGACTGGAGGTGGCTCCTGGTGGTGGGGGCCAGGAAGGGACGCAGGGGGTGGGAGGACTGAGCAGCTTCCAAGTCACATCACATGGCATGAGATGGTTTGATGTCACCAGAGATGTGATCCCTTTCCTCCAAGGTGAGAGGGATGCAGATGATGGATTTCTACAGCAATCTTCAATCCCTGGTCTGATTTCATCTGTGTTTACTGCCTGTGATGACAGACAGGATGCAAAATCTCAAATTCCCTCAGAGACTATGATAAAACTGAAAGGTCTGGCAGGCAGGCACACAGCATTTTAACTGGTAAACCAAAGCTCTTTATATAGAAACCATTAAAACCATCAACATGAAACTCCACAGCACTGTTTTTACAGTCACCTTTCAGAGGGAGCAACAATCTAAAGTTAAACCTTTTTGTAAGGAGGAGTTTTATGACTCCTGGACTTCAGTCTGTTTAGTTTATCCCCAGAAAGGTAGAAAAGGATCTGAACATGGTCTGTAAATACCTCTGATAGCAAAGGGCTTTTTAAACTAATGGATTAGGGTAGAGCAAGATCCAACATCTGGCAACTATGTTAACTGCATTCAGGAGCAAAGGCATGCATTCCTAACAGCCAAGATCTCCAACCAAATCACTTGCTCAAGGGTACACTGGATTCCTTTTCAGGTGAAGCCCTGAAATTGAGCCTGTGTACCCTACCGAGGGTTAGAGGCTCAAAAGAGAAACCAGTTTGATAAAAATGTATGGCTTTCGTCAGGCAAGATGATCATAAATAGTCTTTTCTGGAATTAAAACTATATTCTTAGCATTCAATTGAAGTGGCAAAAAGGGAGGAGTGTTTAATTTAGAAATTCTTCAATGAAGTGTCTCTTTTTTACTCTCTTTCTCAAAGCATACCTGTTCAGGAAAAAAGGTGATATGGCCACAGTGTTCACACAAAGATTTAGAGTTCACTGGGTGCAAATTCCTATTCTAGTCTTCTCCAGAACACTTAGTACCTGTTGAGAATCCACACTTTGACCAGAATATTCAATGCAGAGAAAAAAGAAATTAGAAAGAATAATTATAAAGGTGTGTGAAACTTTTTGATATTGGGTAAAAATAGCTCAGGTCAACACAATTGTTCACTTTCCCTGTCCTCTCACAGGAATACTCACTGACTTTTGAGGTCATGTGCAAACATCTATGGCCTGAACCTCAGACTCCTATAGAAATTCCACAATTCATGTGGAAAAGTAATTTCTGAGATATTTCAAACTCCTGGGAGCACTCTGAAAAGTCTTGGAACTAAAACAGTTTTCATAGCCTGCCATTAGAAATCATCTTGATGACAGAGATGCAGTGCCAAATATGGATCAATTTTTCTCCAGGTTCCTATGACTTCTAGCAACTCCATAAGCAACCATGCACTATCTTTTTCAATATCTTAGGTTTGTGTACTGGATTCTTTGAGCAACTGTTGTGCTCTGGGAGAGTCCAACACTATCAGTATCTCACATACCAGTAACGTGGGTGTTGTGGTAAATGGTTTACACTAGAATTAATAATCTATAAAGATGTCTTGGTTGTATTACATAGATAACAGCAGCCTTACAACACTGATATCCCTACATCATTATGACAGATTAATTCAGAAAACAGATGAAATTTCTTAGTCAGGATTACAAGAAGCTTCTGTAAGTGTGACCAGCACAGAGATATGTGGATTGACAGCCTGAAAAGCATGGCATATAAACAAAATCTGCCTTTTCCTGCTCTTCTTCATCATCCTTTTCCTGCTTTTTGACTTCTTTGGGAATGGATAAAAGCTTCCCTGTGGACAGGAGGATGCTGAACAAGTGTTTGGTCACTTTCCAAACTGCAATCCTCCACATGGCAAGGAATTCCACAGCAGCCATTTTCATTTTTGCAAGCTGCTCTTCCTGCAGATGGGGACCTGGGGCTGGGAAGGACAGACATCCACGTGCACAAAAAGCTTTCCATGAGCTTTCTCCCAAAGAGAACTCATTCAGTGAGCAGCCCATACACCTAGGAGTGGTGTTTCAGGGAGCCCAAGCCCACAGTTTATTCCGCTTTGGACTGCAAATTGTGCAAACCACAGTCAGCATTCTGAGCAGCAGCTCAGCACTAAGCCTCACGCTCAGCCTCCTGCAGAATGGAGTGCTAATTATTCATAGGGAATAATAGCTTTCACATGAAGTAATGCATTGACTGTCCTCCAAAATCTAGCTTGGAATTTAAAAGATTATGAACAGTGCCAGCAAAACTACTCCAGGGGAAAACAGCCCTGAATCTTCAAGTTTAGACAAGAGCTTTACTATAAACAAACAAAAGTGTGATATTGTTAAAATTGGTCTTTGAAATTGTCGGTGGGCGATCCACTTTTTTTTCTTTTTTTCATGGAACCCTTCAAACAGGAGGGAAACTTTAACCTTCATATGGCAAAATTAACTTCCAAACACTACCCAGGGAGCATTTCATAAAGCATGTTATGATATACAACATGTTCTGTTGCAGAGATACTGAAACAATCACTGCAAGCTCTTTTCTGTAATTATTACTTAAGTCTTAAGGATGTCCTTGAGGCCAAGGAGATCTGGCTACAGAGAACCCGGAATTTAATTCCATCTTACACTGGGTTGCCTTTGAACAAATCATTCCTTTGGTCACCAAAGCCAAGTTTTCACTTTTTGAGGACAAATAATTTTAACATATTCTTGTTAAATAGTATTTAACAAGAGTATTCTTTCCCCCATGCACTGTATAGCAGGAAGGAACACTTAAGGAGCTTTAAGGAACATTTTGTTTATACCAAAAGCTCATGAAAGTTCTCTTTGCACAAGTTTTCCATGTAGGAAACACCTGATGCTGATAGCTGAGATTCTCAAGCACCTGGTACTACAGCTGCCAAAAAAAAAAAAAAAGAAAGAAAAAAATAATCAGAATAGAAATATATCTATATATTTAAAAAAAAAATTTTTTTAAGATACGGAAGTTGCTAAATATCCTGGCTGTGAATAGCTGAAAATCAGACTGAGAAAGGAAGGAACACAAAAACTTTTGAACATTCTTCTGTTTTGCATTCATGAAATTGTGAGGAATTCAGAGATGCTCACACAATCACAGTGAGTTGCAATCACCACTCGGTTCCTTTGAAAATACAAATTTTACTGTGGCACTCTGTGTCTCACTGACTCAGATTGTCTCAGCTATGGGCATCTGCAAATAACAAGCAAGTGAAATGATGCTGCAGTCCAGAAAACATCATCTCCTTGTCACAGGAGGATGCTTCAAGGTGTCACCATCTCCAGTTTCACCTGTTTTTTCTCACCAAGTTGCAGTCGTTTTTAAGTTCTAAGATGCTGAACTTGGCAGCTATGAGTCATAGTTAGGCTACAATATTTGACTGCTTCAAAATAAATGTTCTTTAGCTATTTTACCTTGAGATTACTCAGAAATTTCTGCAGTATAAACAGTAGCTTTGCTTTTCACCTCATCTCTTACAAGAACTTAAGATAATTTTTTCAAGCCTCACTGGCTTCAAGTTAAGATCAAGACAAGCAAATCACAAAATAAGTGGCTCAATGCTGCACATATTCATGTATTTCATTGCATGCATGGAGGCTGCTCCACTGACATCCACAAAACTGCTCATGCCTCACTGCACATGTAAAACTTTTGTAGGAGAGAGAGGCACAAGGAATTTGGTTTCCAAAGAAGTTCAATGCATGCAGCTCCCACTGCTCCAAACATCTCTGGCCATGGAACTGCTTGTGTAGGTACCAGTCTGAAAATCTGAAAGTCCTGACCCCAAGAGTTCATTTTATGTTAAAGCTGGGATTTTGCATGAAAGCTACACCCTAACACATGGCTACACCAACCTGGAAAGGCAGCATTCTACACAACCAGCAGTAAAAGGATGCTTGGATTCAGACCTTCAGATGATACAAAATGTGAATATTTTACTGGACACACTGAAACTGCAGCCTTGCAGAAAAAGGTATGGGGAGTTCTTCTGTTTCTAAAAAATCAGTAGTAATAGTAATAACAGTCAAAAGATACCTTTTGAGATCTGTTTGAAAGCTTTCCAAATAAAGAGCAGTTTTCCTACAGAAACCTGCAGGTCAGCTGGTGCCTGTTGTTGTAAGTTGTGTTACCAGGGAAAAGGGCAAGGCCTGATTCCAGCCTCAGGATACAGAAGAATGTCAGGGAATAACCAAAACCTGCCAGATTTCCCTGGCATTCAGAGTATGAGGATCAGCCTGATGTCAGGTACCATACCAGGAGGAACATGTCATTATTGCAGCTCAGAAAAATAGAGAAGAAAAAATAGGGAGTTACAACCTGATGGTTGGAATGGAGCAATTTTGCACACGGCATCTTTCTTTTGAAAGAATATTAGCAAGCAATTTGTTTCACTGTTTTTCTTTAACCATGAGTTTTTGTAAAGGAAAAACTGTCTGTCTCTCCATGCCTACTCAAAAACCTCTTAGGGAAGCAGTACCTACATGTTGTATGTATCCTGAGTTTGTCATTCCTAGATACCCTCAAGTGACAATCAGTTTATCAGCTTCATTGCATGTTTTAAAAATATCATTAAACCATCCAATATAATTTTAACTTGTAAAGTAGCTTATGGGAAAGTCTTTTAGACTAAACACAAAATTTCCAGATACTCATGTCTGAAATTTCTCTACTCCTCACTGACTGCAAGTGAAATTTTTTGCTTTATGAATATCCAAACCTTTTCAATTTTCAACAACTATTCATGTGTATACATCACTCAAGAGCATATATGAACCTTCTTTACTTATTCACCTTTTCCTGAACTTGAGGAATACTTTGTGGACCATGAAGCGGTCAGAGACAAAATGCTGAAAACCATGGCACTAGAGGAAAAGGGTCATAGCCCAAGAAAACTTTCTTTAAAAAGTGATAAAGGCATTTTTTCAGGAATTAAAGTGGAAATTTTCCACATTCAAATTTTGTGGTTTAAGAGGATTTCCTTCTTCTTTATTATTTATGTTAATTTGCCCCTCATTCCTAGTGACAGTAGCAAAGGCAAAGGGATGATGAATTTTTCTCCTTTTTAAATACAGGGTTAAGTACAACTAATGTCCTGAGCATTTCCATAGCTGAAAACTCGACTCACCACACCATTATCTATTCTCATCACCAGAATCCAATTAATCAAGAAAATCCTCCCTTGGGAGAGCAACACAGATAAATATGAAGCAACTTTTCACAGACAAGGAAACAATCATCCTCTCTGAACACCTTACTTGGCTTTGGAAAGCAAAAATCAATCACTGGTGGATAACTTTGGGATTTCCCATGATGGTGGAAATGGACAGACAAACAAACAGTGAGTTACATTTTAGCTCTCTGATCTAACTTGGTGGGTCTCATCAGGAAAATACCTAAAACCTACAACTGTAATTTTAAAAATTCACTATCTCCTCATGGAGCATTTGGAAGGGGAAAAAGTGTTACCATGTAGGATATACACCGTTAATGAAACACCATGTTTTCTCCTTCTCCTTCTCCTTCTCCTTCTCCTTCTCCTTCTCCTTCTCCTTCTCCTTCTCCTTCTCCTTCTCCTTCTCCTTCTCCTTCTCCTTCTCCTTCTCCTTCTCCTTCTCCTTCTCCTTCTCCTTCTCCTTCTCCTTCTCCTCCTCCTCCTCCTCCTCCTCCTCCTCTTCTCCTTCTCCTCCTTCCTTCTCTCACTTCCTTGTTGTCCCAATCCATTTTGCAAGATCACAACTGGTGGCTGTGGAAAATTACTCCAAGATCATTAGCAAATTATTAGGACATCCTAAGTGGATTACTCTAAGTAAGCAGCTCTTTCCCTTCCCTTCCTCATGAGGAATTTGTATACATACAATATCAGAAGGACATTCAAAGCACATTAACCAACATTATCTCCAAAAATTATTAAAGATGTATATGCCTATTTAAAAAAATAAAAATAAATTTTTCATAATTATTTCCCCTTGAGAAAATAACCAAAATGACACATTATTATAGGATATATCCTTTCTTGATCATAACTATAAAATAGATTTTCAGAATTCATTCTTTAAAAAAGAAACTTGTTTATTATCTCTTATTCTTGCATAATTTTACTTTTTGGCATATTTTTAATCTTGGTTGTTTATGAGTGTTTTTCAGGCCAAACAAAATTTTAAAATGAGCATTGAAATTTTTAAAAATACCATTTTCAGAACGTTTCTTGGTAGGAAATTGTGGAATGAAAAGTTTGCAATTCCTGATTTTTCTGTGGAAATGTAATGCAATTCCAAGTTTGGACAAGCATACCTGCTTCATCTGGGAATGAGAGACTGATGCTATCAGGGATCCCTGGTAAACTGAGTTGGCTTTGAACTGATGACATAGTAATGAAGGTTTTAAATTCCTAAGCCATCCAACTGTCTATTAACAGCTCTTTAAACTTACTGCATACACACTGATACTGATCTGCTTATTACTGCAGAAATTCTAAACATAAACATTATTATGAAATCTTGTTTTAGCCACCAAGAATGAAGAGAGAGTGAAACACTAAACAGATTTTCTTTGTCTTTTATGCCATGTGTGAGATTGGAGTTAGACATAACAGCCCTGTAACCTGCTCTGGGAGAAAAAGAAGCCCCTATAGGACAAAATGACCAGCATTATTCAAACAATATGGCCTGAAAGGTTTAGGAAAATGTAGGTGCAACATAGGGAGGGAGAGATATCACAGCTGAGAAGTATAAAGTACAGCAAAGTGTGGCAAGGACACAGATGTGTGTGCTTTTGTCAAGAAAAGGGACGTTTTTTTAAAGGTTAATTAATGGGATAATGCTTTTGTAATGCATGTCAGCTCCATCAGCCAGAAAAGGGTTGCCCAAATGGACAACCCCTTCATACTGTGGGAAAGAAGGCAAACCCCTCTGACTATAAGCAATTTTGCACCATCAGGTGCTCCTTTCGGGCTCTCCTTCCTACGTTGTCTGAAGCAAAGGACAATTACACCGTCTGTGTGGAACAAATGCCCTCTTCCCCTGGTTTGTTCAGACCGCTAAATGCGGCCGCCTTGCCTCTTTCAGGTTTTGTCTCTGGACTGATTGTGCTCTGCAGCCTGATTTCCACTTGAGTCCACTCAGGACTAGGATGCTGAAACATGATTGTTTCCACTCCTGGAGGCTGCAGGGTTTAGTGCCACACACTGCCTTAATGAGCTTCACCCCGAGCACGCGACCCAGCTGGCAGTGAAAAACAGGAAGCATTTTGGCACACATTTTCCCTTTGTGGGGTGAGAGAGGAAGCAGACGTGAGCCCTGGCTAACACTGACACAATTAAAATGGAAACAGAGAGCTGCCTTGCCCTTGGTGCAGTGTGAGATGAACCCTGGGTCACGCCTTTAGGCTGTGTCCCTGCCAAGACCCCCGGGTTGGATTGGAGACGTGCGAGGAACATCCACGTTAAAATGCACATACAAGTGGTCTCTGGGGGCCTGAGGCAGCAAAGTCAAAGGGAAGTCTGTCTCCCCATCGCCAGAAAATCTGGATCAAGTCCTATCACTTCCCTTCTAGTGAGCAAGGAACCTTTGAATTAATTGGTTAGAAAAGTTTGTTAGGTGAAAGTCACTGCTGTATTTGGGGCATCAAGAGTCTTCTAACACTACAGAAATAATGGCATTTGTATTTACACTGAGGCATCTGTACTGTGTAATTTACAAGTGTGGATATTCTGGACTTGACAAAACGTGGTGACTTTTGGTGGTAATTCCTCCAAGTGGTCCCATTTCAGCTGTTGACAAACAGAGGATTTCATTCTCCCAGCTCTCTTAGAACTTCCCAAGTCCTTCTCATAGGTGTGTCCAAATGTGCTTAATGTTAGTTCATCTTCATCTTTGCTTCATTTCTTCATATGGGTATTTTGTAATAGCAGCAAGCATAGAAGAGGGGGTGAAGGGGTGAGGAAAACCTTCTCACCTTCTTTTCTTTCATTGGTAAATAACATTCAAAGCAGCTTGGAAGCTATGTAGTTGTAAGAAAAAAATATGATCCCATTCCACACCTTGGGACATATTTTCTTGATGTAAACTTAGCAAAGGTGCATGAGAGAACATTTTAGCATGAAAGCATTAATCTGTGTTTCATTATGTCTGTCAGAACAGGATTCTGTGCTGAGCGGAAGCATTTTCCTTTAACTCCAGTAGGATATTTCTGAAAGATGCCAAGGTGAAATTTATGTAATCTTCATTAAAAGCCAAATCCTACAGTCCTTATCAATGGCCAGACAAAGTTTCCAGAGCAAGTGCTGCAGGGATCCTTAGAAAAGACAGCAAAATGCAAACTGATATTGGTGGTGTTCAACACAGTCAGGGTGGCATCTCCTTTCTTTTTCAAAAGGATACACTTTTTGTCATTATGCCATGGACAGTGCTTACCTAAAGCAGTGTCATTCCAATAGCCAATTATTCCCACTTAGTGAGCAGAATCTGCATAATGAGATGTGATGGCTTTTCCTGACATGCAGAGGAAGAAGTAATTAAAAAAATCCCACTGGGTAACACTCATCAGCTTCTACACATTTTTCAGATGAACTGCAAAATTTTGTGGAAAACTTCATCCCCTCATCCCAGTGGTCAGCATTCATCTGTTCTACATGCAAGGGCTGAACACTCATCAAGACCTGTTTAGTGCTTTCTTGGTGTAAATTGAAAAATAAAAAGCATTTTTTACAGTAAAAGCCTTTGTCATCTGTAGAACTCCAAGTAATTTACATAGAAGTCAATATCTCTGTCTTGCAGATGGAAAGCAGAAGATCAAGGATGGGCTGGTCAACCCATGGCTGTGCAGAAACAAAGCCTGGAGAGCCCTAAAATCTTGACCCTTAAAAGAGGGTCTGCATTCACAAACTCAGAAGCAGAAGGGGGCATTTTAGGGAATAAAATCCAGCTGTGCTTTCAATACTGTAGCAGGTATCTCCTTAAAAAGAAAATGACTGATAGATACAAAATCAGGCAGCTGGATGAATGGTGGAAAGATGACATTTGATCACCTTAAATGGAAAATACAAGCAATGTAGACAGTCTGCTCATAAGTCATTCACAGGTATGAGTCTATACAAGCCAGTTTTGCAAGAGTTTGTAGATCTTTTTTTATGATTGTGTTTCAGCTTCAATTCTTATTGGCATCTACCCACAAACTTGTCATCTCTGGAAACCCCAGCTTATGCTAAGTGTAGGCCCTCTGAGGGCTCTGAAAGCACATGGAATACAAGAAAAAGCACAGAAAAAGAACTGGGAATGGAGAGGAAGCAGAAGGAAAAGCAGAAAGAGTAAAGAAAAAAGAACAAATTTGAGAGGAAGGATGCAGGAGAAGGAAGAAGATTAAGAGAAGGGAAGAGTCATGAGAAGAAATATAAGAGGAGAGATAGGGAAATTTGGTTTTAATTATGTTTATTGTAGTTCTTCATGCACAAAATTACAAAGTGAAAACAACATAAACAGCTCTGCTGCAGGCATGCTAGGAAACAATCCATAAAGCAAGGAAACGTTACACAGGAGCTTGGAGTGACTTACTGCATTATTCACTATGTAGTAATTGCCCAAAAGAAATTAATGGGACTTTTTTTAATTAGTTTGGCAGATAGCTGGAAAGACTTATAGGATTCTTTGCTGTAGATTCTTTACCTAAATAGCAGATAAAAGATAACCAAGACCTTTAGAAGGTGGTTGTAAAATAAAAAATTAGATATGCTTTAGTCCAGAACAGGACTCCTCATACCAGAAGGAGCATATGTTAGTATAGCAAGAGACAATCCCTGCTCAGACAACCTGAAGGAAACATTGGAATGAAGAGACAAGCTGTGGTGAAAAACACAAAAATAAACAATTTTGCAAGTCCAAACCCTGAACCCCAACAAATTCCCAAATCCACCAGTAAAGCTGGGCCAGCTTTCATCTTCTTAAATATTGCAAGGGACAAGCATGACAGGAATAGTGAAGTAATTTAGGTGTGACAAGTTTTGGCAGGGTAAAGTCATTCTCCCCAAAGAACTGCATTCTCCTCCCCTTGGATTAAGGCCAACAGGGACTCAAATACCACAACATTTCCAAGTATTCCCATTTGTATTCCACATTCCACATTCCCCCTGTATTCCTAAATCTATGCTCATTTTACTTTCTCTCTTCAAAGAAAGAAACTTCAGAAAACCCTTTGACCTGAAGGGCTGAATGGAGAGTACCTCCTATCCATAGCAGATTTCTTCATTTCCCCCTAGAGTTTGGATGATGATCACAAAGATTTTTCCTTTCATTTCCTTATTACCCATTTCTACCTTTGAACATTTCTAATTTAAAAATCCATGATTCTTCATCTTCTTCATCTCAGACCTCTAGCTGCTGGATCTTCCCTGGTAGCAGCTAACAAGGCTGGGATCATTAACCAAACAATCAAGGAGAAAATCTAGCTACATGTTAATAGGAGGATATTCTTTCTCGTTATTGCACTGACAATGTATCTTAAAGTTTCCTGTCAAAATGTCCTTGAAATCTGCTGAGTGTTATCCTTGCCAAACACATTGTCACAAGAATTCTGCCTGTTTCTAACATAAGCCTCTGAGCTGCTTGGTACAATTTCTGTCTAAAAAAGTTAAAAATCAGGAAGCTATGCGCCCAAAAACAATTCAACATTGTAACAAAGTGTCTTTGTAACCTTGTGCACAGCTCCATCTGCGTTGTGATCGTGTCCTGCACGGTGCGACTTGGCACCTGAGCATCTGAGCATCTGGCACAGCTGCAGTGCCAGGAGCGCAGCCCATTGTCACACCAGCAGTGACTAACGAGCACAGCATGCTGGCAAAACTCGGGCAGCCCCCGACCGCAGGGATGGGCACCCTGCACAGCCTTCATCCTGCCAGCTGCCTCCCTCTCCCATCGCACCTTCCTGCCCCACTGGCCAGGCAAACACAACTCTCTGGAACAGTCCATCCCCTCTTATGTCCTTAACCTGCTCCGCTCATGCTGCATTTCTCTCTCAAAGCCTCCTAACGGAGCAGAAGTGTGTCCATGGAAACCTTCCTTGCTTTGCACTAGCTGCGCAGTCTGTTGCTACACTTTTGCATCGAATTTGTTACTGCCGCTTATTCGCTTGGTCTGAAATGGTAAACTTGTCTGGAGATGTCCTGAATTATTCATAGGCAGCACGTAGGGAGATAAGTCAGGGCATGAGGTGCTGAAGTCAACGTGGTGTGTGAGAGTGAATGATGTTGTGTGGCTCTGTGGGGGAGCTGCTCTCAGCCACTGGGAATGATAAGGGGTTGGGTAATGACCATTAAGACCTGAAAGCCAATTTGCCTTTGACAATGGAAGCTGGGGGGAGTTTTTTGATACAGCAGCTGCCTTTGCCTCACTTTGATTGTGAACACAGCATTATGGCCTGGAGCTCCTCCCAAAATTTGTGTTTTGACTTTCACAGGAGCAGTTTTGTGGGCACATAGGGGCAAGTATATCTGATAGAGCTTAGGCAGCTAATTACTCTGTTATGCCTCTCCAGGAAGTAGTTAGATGACTACATATTGACTATGGCTCTGGAGCTACAGCTGGAAAACTGTCCATGGAAGTTGGATAAATCAGCCAATCTGTCATCCACCAGCAGCTTCGAGCTCATCTTTCACACAGTGAAAGAGTGTGCACTATAAAGTATTTGTGCTTCACAGACAATTTCTACCTTCCTCTGAAATCTGATACCAAAAGAGCCAGAAGCCAGTGTGTGTGAACTATGAAGGGACCTGCTTTGAAAATTCTGGGTCCAGTTCTCATCGCACACCACTCCAGTATGCATTGTGAGACTTCCACCTCTAGTCTGAGTCTGAAGGATTAGAAATGGGCCTGTTTGTAAAGCCATCACTTAATCAGGTACTTATGCTTTACTAACAATAGGTGTACTTCTATTAGTCTGAGAAAAAGGGAGACAAAGAGATTCCATACTGAAAACACTTCTGTAGGCCCTGGATTACATGCTCACTTAAGTGCTCATGTTCATCCTTGTCCAAAATTTGAAAACACAAAATCTTTAAGAGAAGAGAACCTTGCTATAGTCTTTAACAGACTTGGGAAGTGTCCTGTTTTCAAAATATAAGTCACAAAAGCAAGGTGCCACATGCCACAGCACAAGTTAATGGATTTAAAAATAAGAGAGCTACCTTCATAAACCTGTTGGTTGACCAGTTTGACCATTGGAAAGAGATTTCTCTTTGCAAATGACATGCTCCTATTTAAATAAACTCAAACTTCTCTTTGTGCTATCTTTATTTTAAAATCAGATTTATACCAGTTAGTAATTTTTCCCTAAAGCACTTTACAGATCTATGCCATCACAGTTGGTGTCTGACTTTCAGCTGTCAGTAATGTAGTACTGCAAGATGTTTTTAACTTAAATTATATATATATATATATATATATATATATATCTTATATTTAAATTACTTCAGAGTTGTGTACAGAGCCCTGTTTTTAAACACTTGTTCTCTTTCTGGAGATCATGTATATGTGCAGAGTTTGTTAGGAATCCAAGAATTTTCTGATTCTAATACTCCTACAGAACATGACTAAATATTCAGCAATGCTTCAAATTAAGTTAATGCCCCACCCGAGCAGATCAGCTCTTCAAACAGCCTGCATTCCTTCACCTGGGAGTGGAAGGAAATAATGAAAAAAAAGTAAATAAAGGAGTGAGATGGAAAGCATTTTTGCCGTGCAATTATCCTGATTTTCAACTTGCACTCCCTGAGAAAAAAGAGGGAAGGGCAACCCTTAAAATGTCCCTTGGTCATGGTAGGGAAAATTGCTTGTGGATCAGTTCTACCGTCTGTACTCACTTTAACCAGTATGTTACTCTGACAGGCCACACAATTTAGAGAGAGATCTCCATGCCTTATGTTTTAAAAGCAAAGCAGGTACGAGTGAGATGCCCCTCACAGCAGGACTTGTGCTCAGCTCTCACTGGGGGCTGGAGCAGAGAGGAGGAAGAGTACTCAGAACACCTTCCCTTCCATTTTGCAACATAACATTCTTTTTACTCAGCCAATTTTCCCCCAGTCTACTCCATAAGGTAGCACTGAGCTTGAGTTCCTGGCTCACAATGTAATTTTCACACGTAACCAACCTGTCTGGGTGGAAGGGCTGGGGAGGAGCATATTTCCACTCATATACTTATTTGAGAGTACACTCATCCACCTCAACTGATCATTTCAGAGTTATTAGGCAAATATCACGATGACACCAGACCTTCCTCCCAAGCCATCTGGAGGGAATAACTCAGAACTTTTGCAAGACTTTTCCTTTCTTCCCACTGCCTTGATTTCATTGCCATAAACCAGCCTGCTAGCAGACAAACCAGGGAATTATGCACTGTGCTGAGCAAAGCCTTGGTGCAGGCTCCATATTTTGCCATTTAGCTCACGACAAGACTCACATGTTTATCAGTCATACTTGGGAGCATTGCTGCTCCTCAGCAGAGATTTTTGCCTTCTGAGGAGGTGGTTTGTGTTCCATGCACCCTCTGAATCACATTCTGCCTTTTAGATTTTAGTACGCAACGATGACACAGCAAATTACACCCTTGTAATATGAAAACATAATATTTTTCTAGCAACAGTTCATAATGCTGTGACCAGCTGGTCCAAAATGGTTAGCAGTGACACATTCTCAAATTCTCAAAGGCATGCTGGTAATGCAGCTCCTCAAATTTCTTAGCTTTAGGATGAAATGAATGGAGCATCTCACATGAAGGCATTTTACTCTGGATAGTACAGTAGTGGGAGTTTCAGTAGAGTTGAAGCCTTCTTGAATTTAAGCAGCTCACCTTATTTCTGGTGTCTTGTTCTCATGATGAGACAACATCTTTGATGACATCTCTGTATGTATGCTGATGGTAGAGGAAGATAAGGCCACCCCTAAATTCACTGCATCCCTGAAAATGAGAGAAATGTGAGCAAGGGAAAGTCCATGGCACAGCATGCTGCTGCTTACTTACTTTGACTTGACATTGATGGATGCATTCAAGTATTTACAAGCTGCCTGATGAGATGACTCAGAGAAAGTTTGAAAGAAACAGCACGGCTGACACCCCTGCTTGAAGGGGGAGGAAGTGGGAGGGAAAGATTGCCTTGAGATCAGAGTTTGTGGTTTTTTAAAATGCTGCTGCTTCACAAGCCCACTCTTTGTGCTGGAGTAATTATGTGGGTGTACTAGGAAAAAAAAGCTAAGCAGTTTGAGAAAGGTCTGGCTGTGGGGAAACCCAAATTTAAAGATCTTGAAGAAGCAGAGCAGCTCACTGGTCCCGGAGGAGGACATGCAAGCCACGTTTGCAAAAGCCAAGAGCAGTTACTGGGCCAGTCCTGGGAAGTTTGGGGTGCAGGTCAGCCATCCATGGGCAACATCCCACCTTTCCATCACCCCCTGTAAAACTCCTCCCTGCTGGGCTTGTCCCCAGTCAATTCCACAAGACCTCACACATTTCTCCCAGAACTTGAAGACCATTTTAGTGAAAGGTTTCTCTGACCACATGAGGATGTAAATAGGATTAGGGACTAGAGGGTCAAAAGGCCATTCAAAGCACTTCCTTCTGCCCCTACAGTGCATCCTGGTACTCATGAGCTTCAAGCCTTCTTGCTTGGGGGAAGGCCAGAGCCATGGCAAGGCACAGAACAGCCACTCTGGAGATCGTGTCTGTCACCACTGATTTTTTAATGAGCAGAGAGCAGAAAGATATGTACATCCAATTCCATGAATTACCATTTTTGAGCTGTCAGGCAGGAAATACCTGCACCAAGCTGGGAGGGCAATCCCAAAAGCCATCACATTTAACTCTTTCCATTTTTCTAACAGCTTGTGCAGGTCACAGAGCAACAGTGTAGAAAAAACCCCACAGAATCCAACGTTCTCCACAGCTCCATATGGGATGATGCACCTCCACCTGTTTTTATAACACCTCCCCATGGCCCAGGGAGGGGAAGTGCTCTTGTGAAGCCGGTGTTGCAAGGGAAGAGCGTGGTTAAATTTTAATTCATCCCCATCCTCAAGACAGTCTTCAGCAAGAAATCCTCATCCTGTAACCAGCATGGTAAGAAGGACAAATTCCCTGAGCAACCCAGTTGTCACAGTTCCCCAGCAGGAAGGAAGAGGAGGAAAAAAAACATTTCACCTGCAGAGTCCTACCAGGGATTTTGTAACTTTGTACAAAGAAACCAAGGATCTCAAAGATGTGAGCTATTTTTTGTATGCATTGCTGCTTTAACCCATCAGATAAGCTCCTTTCTGAGTCCATTTCAGGCAGGTCTAAAAACAGTGCAGGGATGTCTGAGCATCCTTTGTCTGCAGCTCACACCCAGGTGAGCTCCACACCAGCTGTGGGGGCCTGGGTAGAGGTGCTGCTGTGGAAGTGGGACTTTGGTGTGGATCAGCCGCATCAGCAATCATCAGCTGCTGTAGCAGAGGTGCCCCCTAACTTGCAAAAGCAATGTGATGCACAAGAATTATTCTCCACCCAAGGAAATACCACATGCTACTATTTATATCCTCTAGGGGCCTGGGTAATTCTGGATGCTTCCAGTTCCATCAAATAAAATTTTTTAAAAACTTTAAAAAGGGGAGAGAGATTAAGAAACTAATGGAAAAATCATAAAATGGTTGTCTGTTTTTTTTCTGAAGAAATCAGAGTATTTCCTTCAAAAGTTTTTTGCAAAAATCTCTAATTGCATTACACAATATTTTATTTCCTTGGAATTTTGTTTTTCTGTCAGCCTTTGCTGAAAGGGATATTTTTCTTGTCAAATCTTGTGTAATTACAACAGTAAAGGCACATTTTCCACTATGGTGGTGAAATTTCATTTGGAATGAAAGACATTAAAGAAATGTAGGTGTATTAATGTTGTTGAAAATAGCATTATGTAACAGACATTTGATGGACTTGCAGGCCTTTATTGGAGGTCAGATGCAGGTATTACTCATTCCCCAGTGCTCACAGAACCTGATGCCCCTTCTAACACCAATGAAAAGACTCTAGTGCACTGCAAAAGGAACTGTTTTGGGACACTGGTACAGCAACTTAATTCCTCCTTTCTTTTGGGAGTGTAAAGGAGCAACACTCTGACTGGCAGAGTGCAGCAAGGAAATTTGCTTAATTGTTAGAGCAATAATGCTTAATACAAATCATGACACACAAATAAAAGAACAGGAGAAAGGAGCCTCTAGCTGCGCAAGGAAAAAGCTCGATGAGATTTTAAAATGTTCCCTTGCATGCATATATGCAGTGTTTTGTACAGTAACCATAAAAATGACATGTTTTATACCTTTCAAGCACAAGCAACCTGTTTTGACTTTGTAGCACTTGGTGAGTCATTAGAGAAACTGATCTTACTAAAAGCTTTGCTATTTCTCTTGTTCTAACTGAGATCCCTAAAAATAAAGGCTTGGGTAAGATACAAGCTGTAAAAACAAAATAATGTCCATGTTCGTTGTCTCCTCATCTTTGCAATGTGCAGATTTGGACATCCAGCTTGCCCTTCCTTTGCCATCCAGGACAAATCCTGGCTCCAGAGCTGCTCATCTGAGGTGGAGCCCCACTGTACACAGATTAGGCTTCCTCCTTTCCTGCAAGTGCATGTGGAGGGGAAATGAGGGTATCTTTTTCTCATAGACTCAGACAGTGGGTGATCTGGTGTAGCTGGTGTCCATGACGACACCTGGCTGAGCTCACTCCACCATGTCTTGGCCCTGACACTCCTGACCACACTAAGCTTCTGGAGCTGGAGCTGCAGATCCAGGCACCATGCCTGTCACAGGTCCCTTGGCTCATCCCCTGCCTGGGACCTGCCTGCTGGGGTCTTGTGTCCCTGCTTTGTGCCATTCTGAGCTCTGGACATCACCACAGCTCGCTCAGAACTTCCCTTTGCAGCTGAGCTCAGCAGGGAAACAGCAGAAATTAGAGCAAGAACACAGAGACACCAGAAAGCCTTTGCCTGTGATCACAGCATTGCTC
This sequence comes from Emberiza elegans, assembly GCA_024865655.1. NCBI lineage: Eukaryota > Metazoa > Chordata > Aves > Passeriformes > Fringillidae > Emberiza > Emberiza elegans. The sequence goes on from JALJVW010000163.1 coordinate 3,802,259, forward strand.
CCCTTAAGAATCAACCACCAGAAGTGAAGGCAATTTACAGGAGGAAAAGCAAAAACTAACCTATAAATAAAGTACTGCATTTCTTCTCAATGTATTTTCTCCCTCAAGCAATCAATTAATGTTTCTGCAACAAAGATATTATCAGCTCCTGTGAGTGGGAAAGGAGGGGTCTGATGTGAGAGTGAGGGGGCTCTGCTGCACATGACACACTGCAGAAAGAAGCACCTCTCCTGCAAGATGCAGCACATTGCATCCAACAAATGGGAGACATTCCTGCACTGAGGAATCATCTTACCTCTGAATCCAAACATCTGTGAGTTTTATTTACTTGTTTTTGAAGGCTGAACAAGCAGCTATGCGTGCAGAGAGGCTGCAGGGTATTCATTTGCTTTGTTGCTCATGCCTTCAATCTTCCTCTGGCTGGTTGTGAACAGTATTTTGCTGCTAAGTATCAGTGGACTCTTTCATGGTGTCTGAAAGCTTGTCAATAAAAATAACTGCAACAAGAAAAGAACAGCTTTCCTATCGTGCAGCACTTTCAAGTTATCTCTTGATAGCGAGCGGTCAGATGTCGCCACTATAAAACCACAGTTTTCTGGGATAATGTATAACCCGAACAATAAATCCAGTATTGTATTCCAAGTCTTTCACATCAGATATGCAGGGCCTAGTGTCACTGCTTTTCCCTTCAGTTTAACCAGGGTTGGTCTGTCTGCTTAAGCTGAATGTTCTTCTGACTCCTACTCCTTTCTAAAACTAACCCACTTCATCTGCTGCCTGAATAAAAAGCTTCTCGTTAGTCACGACATCTTCCTGCACTGTTTTATTCACAAAGTTTGACAGAAAAATACACGTTATGAAACCAACTTTTAATGCTTGATGGAAATAGGTCCAAACCTGCCTGGGCAGCTGTCCTGTGAAAACTGAAGGCAGCATTAAGAGCAGCATTTTCACCTGCTTGATGTGTTGGCAGGCTTGGGCCACCCACTAATCAGACCAAAGATGTTCATGTTGGGTGGACCAGAGACACTTCAAAACCAATTCCTGACCTTTGACAGTGGTCAGTAGTAGGTGCCTCAGGGCAGATGAGGACAAATAAGTTCTGGTGGGAATCATGTTGGCTCCTCAACCTGCTGCCTCAAGCCAGATGTGCTCACAGTTTTAGTAGTGCAGGAAACATTTTTCATTTTGTGTTTTGGTCATCTTAGAAAGCAATTCAGACTTTCCACTCCATAGTATCCTATGAGAAAAACATATCCAATGATTTGATTTATGCATTGATCCAATTTCTTAATTTGCTTCAGATTTTTAGTCTGATAACACTAGAAGATGTTGCACAGAGAGGCTGTAGGATCTGCATCCTACATTCAAAACCAAGGAAGACAAATCCTGAGGTAGAAGCTGGAGGTGCTTAGAGAGAGGTTTGGACCAGATTATGTCCAGGGATTCCTTTCAACCTAAATCACCCTGCCTTTGTAACTTGTCATGGTGTTCACCCCCCCATTTTTAGCAAGTAACAGTGAAACAATTCCTTCTTCACTTTCTTCTTACCCATCAACCACATTATTGATGATCCCTTGAAGGACCACAAACCAAGAGCCTCTCTGTGCCCTTGCCAGGTCTCTTTTCCAGACTCCAGGGTGATTATTCTGTTTTGCCTCTCCCCTTAGGAAAGGGTGAGGAGCCCTGTACCTTCACTCATCCTTTCTGTCATTCTCTCAACCTTCATTAATTCAACTTCAACCTTTCTAAGGGAGGGAGGAAGGACCAGAACTCCTTGCAGAGTTTGGGAGGTGAGAAAATCCCACTTTTTCTACTGTGGGAAAATGGTATATCCAGACTATTATAAACTTCTCTTGGTAACCCCAGTCTGGTCAACTTTGCAGAGCCATGAAACAGCATTTTCCCCATGGTAGTCTCAGACTCCTTTTTCTGTCTCTTAAAGTAATTTTTGATCATAGTCCCGTCTTACAGCATCCTCACTCCTTTCCTTTCTCCTCTTCATTCTTGCTCTTCTCCAGCAGCCAAGGCCACACTGGTGTTTGTGGGGCTCTAGGGAAGCCAGGCAGTCTCAGCAGGAGCTTCCATCACACCTGGAAGGTCTGGCTTGAAGGAAAAGGCTGTGGCTCCTTGGCAGCCTCAGTCACTGTGTCTTCTGGCCACCACAGAAGACCTGTCCTGTCCCACCACGCTGCCCCTCTCCTGCAGCACCTCGGGGCACCTTGAGTGTCCTGCCACACCTCAGAGCCTTCCTTTTCTCCTCAAACAAAAGGTCACAAGTAGCTTTCTCCCACGTTAACACCTTAAAATGGCTCCACAAAGGAGCAGAGAACATCCAGGCCAGTGCAGTGGATGGAGGGAATAGAGTGGGGCTGAAGGAGAGGGGCAGATGATGGCACTGCACTGCAGAGGCAGCTGTTCCATCAGCTGAGGCTGCTGTGGGACTGCAGCTGTGCTCACACTTCTCAGAGAGGAGCCCCTGCAAGCTCAGAGCCTGAGGAAGGAAGCTGCTAATGAGCATCTTTCCTTCTTCCCTTTCTCACATGCCAAAGTACAATTCTTTTAATGGCAAAAGATAATAACTCTGAGATGTTATGATTACACCACACGTTATTTTCCCCCAGCAAATCTTTGCTGGATTTACATAAAGTCTGTCCTCACAAGGTTGTGTGAGGTATCTAACACTGAAAGCAGAATGCTGTCTTACAGAAAAATAAGGTGAAGTTCAGGGTTACAAAACTGTGGGATTGAGTTCATGAAGTCAGGAGCAGTCAAGAAACAAGACTTAAAGGTCTGTTGCAGACTTATTAATGTTTTTAACCACTAGAAAAGTTCTTGTACAGAAAGAAGCATTTTTCCATGCAATGCTGCTGGGGAAGAGATTGAGGAAAAGCCTGATGCATGTCTGAAGGAGACACATAATTTCTTTTACATGTTTTTCAAGTATCTTATCAATAGCCTTACCTTTTAGTATCCAGAGCCTTACTTTAACTTTCTCATCCCTAAGTAGGATGACTCAAGTTAGATGCCCTCACACAGACTGGAAAGACAATTTTCTGTCTGGGTCAGACTATTCCTCTTTTACATATCCCATTTTACATCCCTTTTACATATCTTCTGAAATCCCTCCAGACTTCTCTTCAGAAATCTGAAAAAGATAAGCCCTGCTCTTCTAATATACAGTGATGGGACATCCTCCTCCCAGCCAAGGTTCTCTGCTCTCCAGCCATGGCCCCTGCAAGCAATATTATGGGCTTGAGTGAGGAAAGCCTTTCAATATTTTAGTACTTCTATCCCTGTTCAGGAAAGCACTGGACTCCCTTGCAAACCCTCTGTACTGTCAGTGAACTGTTGTAGAAAACGAGTGTCATACCCACAAGGGCAACAAAGCAGAGGAAGAGTAACATAAGTGGTGGGACTTCCATGTTTGTCAAAGGTTTTAAATGGTCCATATTTTTATATCATATGACTTCAAAAATTATATTTGTTCATGTAATTAGAGACTGTACTGTCCCAAAACAGACAAATTGAGACTCTGTGTGCAACATGAATATTGTTGTTTCCATGTATCTGCTTACAATATATTCCTAATGCATTCTTTTCTAGATTTCCCCCATCTTATTATTCCAACATATTTTAAAAGTTAAAAAAAAAAGATGAAGAGAGAAAAAGATAAAGCTAAATTTTTAACAATGATGGCAATGACAATCCTACATATCTCAAAGGAGAAGGTTTTTCTTCATACTTTGGGAGTTACAATCACAAGACAACATCATCAACAACTATTTCTAGCTTTGCAGAACCTGTTCTCAGTCTGAACTGCCATGCCATCAGGAACTTCGACTGTCCCACCAAACACTTCCCACCAGTCAATCTCCAAGTGGATTAAGAAGGAAGGCAATTATTACTGAACCATGTCACAGTCACACAAAGAAGTTCCCAAAAAATTGAAAGGAGATACCTCAAGGAGAGAGGTCAGGAGCAGTAAAGTCATGGAACAGCACAAGGCTCACTTAAACCCCAAAAAATGGTGATGGCTCCCATTACTCCTCCAAAACGAGCAGACAATGACAAATCAGATTTCAGTTTCATTTTGATTTTAGGCTGTCCTCCACGTGACTGCATATTGCACCTCCTGTAAGAAAAAACAAGAGCTTCCCTCAGGCTGTCCCAGGAAAGCCTTGTCCTGAAGCTGTTGCAGGGAAGACAGCTGTAGAAATTGTTTTTCTATGACAAGAACATGATGTGCAGAGCAGCATGTTTGGCTCCAGAACCCAGTGAAAAGGCAGGATGCGGGAATTGCCTCCCACTCTGGCCATGAACCCAGAACCACATCCTCTCTCTTGGGAATGCCCCACTGTTTTTTCCTCTGCTGCCTACTACAGACCATGAGGACGGTTGACATCCCACTGGAGCCTGGAGGGGATTGTTTATCCTGTCATGAATACCATGCCTAGGCAAAATGGGACTTTATAGCAGCCCACAAGCAGTCAAATCCCAGCCTCTGTAGCCTGAGTGCAGAGATGCACTCCTGCTCTTCCCATCCTGCTGCAGTGCTCTGCTTCTGGTAACTCAACCATGTGCCCTCCAAAACAAAGAAATACTACTGCAACCACTTCCCTGACACTTTTAACAATGGTCTTTTCATACTCACCCCATTAAATCTGATGAGATGGCTTTGCTTAAACCTGTACACTCATATACATATTTTCATGCTGAGACAATGTTTAATAAGCTCAGTCCTGCCTGGCTGAACAATTTCTATCCAGCAGGTATTGCTCAGGTAGGTTCACAAACCTTGAAAGGGGTTACCTGGATACCTTTCATTATTATGGCAGCATCCCTAGTAAATAGGGAATCACAGTTGGGAGTTCTAACAGCACTATGATCATTCCCATCTTCCATATCAGCAATCCCACTAAAGCCCAGGGTAAATCTGCCCTAAGGTGAGGACCTGGGGAGCTTTCAATACCACCAGCATTCAGTGAGCAGCTTGAGCAAGCTCTGGAGGGGCTCAATTTCCACAGTGAGCACTATTCCCCCTAAAACAGGACAAAATTTCATAAAGAACAAGCCTTTTATAGCTGTGATGCAGTTGTGCTCTCAGCCATTCTAGCAAAAGCATGAAGCCCGGAACAGTCATAGTTGACAGTATAAATTAATCCCTCTTAATATTTGCCTTGCAGTTTAATCTCAAATGCCACTAACCTACATATGTTTGAAAACAATCAACTGGTGTCTATTTCAATAGTGGTTGTGTATACTCTAGAATCAATTTTTCCCTGTTTGTACTCTCTTCCATGCCTTCATGAGTTTAATCACCTTATTAAAAATGTGCAAGAACTATAAATAAGAGAAAAAGCAAACCTTTCAGCCATGAGGCTGAATGGAAACATGTATATCAGTGAACACATTTCCTGAGTAATAGCACACTACACAGTTTGTAAAATGCAATTATGCTGTAGCAGCTCTTATCAGGAAACATATTTACACTGATTTCTTGTGGCAATAGATCAAAGAACTTATTTTACTGACCTGTATCTGCATTTAGTTGTACAGCAGTTTCTTACATAAATAAGCAAATTGTCTTCTTTTTCTGAATAATTTCCTACTAATGGACAGTCATTTTCCTGACATAGATGCTTTGCAAAGATTAATTTTTGAAGGCTAAAACTGGTGTTTGAATTGAAAATAACTCATGGTTGGAAAACTGCAGATGTGTGGAACACTGGCTGTCTGTAGAGGAAAAGAGAAGCAGTACACACAATGAGACCACTACCCTGAGAAGACATGAGCAGGTGGCCTTGTCACAGAAATAGAGATTTTTTTTCTCCTGTCTATTTTCTCCTTTGTCTCTACCCACCCACAAAACTGCCTAGAAAAGTATAACTAATATTCATCCAGAAGAGGAGGACCAAGGAGCATGTAAGGCTGACAATTCCTGGCTCCTATTCCCTTAGTAACCAGAGGTGTGTGGAATTTACTTCCCAACCATCCAATCAGACTTCCATTGAGACAGGGCCTCCAGTACAGCTGAGCAGCTGATGGTGACTCCTTTGTGGGGGATTTTAAATATTTTGTTTCCATTCTGCTTTTAAAAACCATTGCTAGCTGTGTAAGGGCTCCACACATGGGACAGGTCACCTCTGGGCTGCTGCCCTCTGTGCAGCCCTGCTCATTTAGGGGCCCTGACTTGTTTGGCTGCCTCAGCACAGACAGGAATATCTGCAAGAGCATTTGCAGCCCTTAGCAGCATGTTCCAGACAGCATCAGCTGTGGTGTTCTATGATTAATTGTGCCAAGACCAGCTGGGATGAGAAGGGGAGCCAAAGGATTGAAGTTGTTTTGAGGGCTGAGTGAGAGGGTCCACAGAGCAGCCCAAAGAACCAGTCCTTTGACCTCCTATTCTCTACAGCTGCTATGGAAATTTTTACAAAAGACCTTTTTTTTTTTTTTTTTTTTTTTTTTTTTTTTAAACAAAATGTGGACTTGCTAAAAAATAGAGAATCTTACAGAAATATAGATGTTAGAACAAAACTCTTGGTATAAAAACCAGCTTGTGTCACTCTAGGAGACAATATGTGTCAAGGCTGCTGATGTAGGGATTTCAAATTCAGGATTAGGTGTTCTCCTCACCAGTGTCATCTGATAGAAAGGAAAAAGCATCTTCTCCAAGCTCACCCACTGGAAAATGTCCACTTTTTATAAATAAAAAACACTTGGCTCAGGAGCAAGCATCTGAGTGCCCCTCATCCTAGAGCAGTGCTCAAACCCACAAGACAGCATCTCTTGGAGAAGCACAAGCAAATTCCATGGCCAGACCCATTTAAGGAGAGCCATCACAGAGCAGCTGATGGAGTGGTGTCAGGGGAATCCCTCCTGGTGTGAGAAACCCAGATCAAGACAAGGAAGGGTTTAAATTATTTTCCAATAATCCCAATGTGAAAAACAAGCACCAGGCTACCACCTAGTCCAGAACAAACTTGCTCTTTTCCCTATTTGGAGAATACTTTTAGAGTTCTGCTTCATGCCAGAGAAGCATGGAAACATTGCCCAGCCAATTCTGCTGCCTAAATTTGTTCTTGAAAATGGCAACTAGTTACAATTAGATTTCCTTAGGACAAGTTTGAAGCCAGGTTGGCAAAATGATAAATCTTGCATTATCTTGCAATAATTGCAGCTAATTCATTAAAACTAACCCCAAAATGCAGGTCATTTATTTGTGACAACTCTTTTGGGAGAGGAATTTTCTATGTCTGGCACAGTTTTCATTTAGGTGGAAAAATAAGTTGCTTAACTTGTTTAAATTAATAACATGGAGAAAGAGAGTAATCAGTGCAAGTCCACTTTGGGAAGGAATTCTGTGGAATTGAAAGAGTCTTGCATGCCAGCAGAACCAAAAGATCACCTGCAAGCTTCACAAACCCCTTAACTCAACTACAGTCTGTGGTTATTATGGGGAAAAACACGATACATTTATTATTGAATTGCTTGGAGGCTGATGTGTGTCAGCAGACACTGCCATGTGGCTGGCTGCCCTGTCATTTCCTACAGAGGTGCTCACAAGTCTCTGAATGGCACTGAGGGAATTGTTCAGGAGAGCATCACACGTGTCCCATTAATTCCAGGAGGAGACATGTCACTGCACTGCACTCTTTTAGAAATTTTCCATCATTACTTACATTGTCTAAGTATTTTGCATTTTCAATGAGTGATGAACACAGAAGTAGAATAAAAACTGATTATGGTTAATATCTGAGCTTGCAGAATATTTTAAGAAGTCAGTTTTACTTGAAAGAGGAAAAGAAGCTGCCAAAGGCAACCATGGCTTGGCTGATGAGAAGGTTATATCTGTACCTGCCTATATCAAGTGAAATTCCCTTCTAGCCCTGCTCTGGGAGGAAGGTTGGTTTAAGAGGTTGGTTTATTGACTAATTGTTTCCTCTAGCCCAGGATATTTCAATATTTGCATGATGGACCCAGAAACCTATACCCTGGAGGGACAGGAGTAATTTCCTAGTTCAGGGGTTCTGCAGCCACAGAGAAGCACTGAAGAACAGTTCAAATCATTGGACTCAATTTCTCTGAGAATAAGGAAAGGCAAATATGGGCCAGTGGATTGCAGTAAGTGGAAAACAATGAAAATACTTTAGACTTGGTTTAAAAACACTTGCCAAGTTGTTTTGGTTTAAAAACAGAAAGCAGCCACTTTAGCTCATTATCATGTCTGGCCATGCTCCCTTAATGCAACATCTCACACTAGTCTTTACTATTGTTATTATTAACTTGACTCAAGATATTTTTTGGGAAAAATACTCCCAACTACCAGAACATTTAAAAAATATTATTTACTGCTTTTGATAAAAAAAGGTAGTGTTTAAAGGAGCTGTTAATCCATATATGCTTTGAAAGGTGTTAATGTGATTTAACCAATGTGTTTTGAAAGTACCACCATTTATTTTCTCAGTCCACCTATGCTCTGTGGGAATTAATGAAAAAGAAAGGTAAAATCCCAAGATACTGCAATATAAGCCAATGGATGCTGATGGATCTAATGGTCCCTAAGAGGCTTCTCTTGACCACACTGGCTGTGGATCTTTTACGTTGAGATTGTGGTGAAAAACAGGGTCTTTGATGTGCTGAGCTAAATAATGCCAGGGAAACTGCAGCCTTTTTTTGGAGACCAGCACCCAGCATTTGTAGTAACCAGGTTGTTCATTTAACATGTACTGGCTTACTAAGTAAAGTAAATTAAAGGCTGAGGTGGCAACAACGATAAGCAGCAAATTTGTTTGTTCAGTAGGGAGCTGAAACGTGTCGGCTCATGCTTTGATCAAGTTAAATTGAGAGGTTTCAAAGTACACACAGGAAATGCTCCAACAGATTAACTTTGTCCCTGGAGGTTCGTCCCAGTCACTTTTCAGCCTTCTGCACTCTGTTATCTGTTTCAGCAATTCTGTAACTTTAACCTCAGAGAATCCACAGAGAAAAGTGACAGTGTTAAAGGTCAAGGGTTGACTTTTAGCATGATGGGCATAATGTCTTGGTCTTAAGAGACAGGCTATTGGGCAGTTTTTGGTTCTTAACAAAAAGGAAGGGGAAAAAAAGGAGAGGAAATGGAAAATTAAGTGGGTTTTAAAATTATTTGCTTTAAATGCAGTTAAGGTGGTAAATCATTACTGCAAATCGGTATCCCCACATGCTGTGGAGATCAGTACATTGAAGCCTGGCTGCTGAAAGACCAGAGCCTCAAACCAAATTGACTGCAGTTGAAGGAAGGAAACTGCTTTCCCTGAAATGCTCCCCATGGACAGGTGTCTATAAATAAACACTTTTCCTAAAAGTGGGTTTTCCTCTGTCTGAAATGGTGCCTGTTCACACTGCAGCCAACCCTCTGTGAGCAGGTTATTTTCACAAAGCTTGTAGGAACTTGATTTTCTTTGAGAGATCAATGGGTTGAAATTTGTCAATAGGTTCAAAAGATTTCGGGGGTGTGGAAGTGACGAAGATACAAGCGCACGCAGCAGGATTGCATAAGCCTCATTTCTGCAGGAATCAGGGGAAAAAAAGTTGCAGCAATATAAAAAAAATAAGTGAGCAGGCATAATTCCTAAAAAAATGCCAGTAGCTAGCCAAGACTTCATTTTTGCTGAGGGCAAAAGGAAAGGGGAGAGCTGTCATTTTGCTCAGTATTTAAGTATTTTAGCCTGTGACATCTGTGTTTGAGAAGTGAGGACATTTCACAGATAAAAAACACTTCTTTCTGAAATAAGGAATGTGGAATCTTCTTATCCTATCAGGCAACAATAAAATCTCCTGAAATTGGAAGATGACATAGCATTTTTTCTGTTGCTAATAATGTTGTTCAGCAATAGATCTGTTCATGGAACTCAGAGCTACTTGTGCTGTCTCTCATTCATCATACACAGTGTTTAAATCTGGCAAGTTATTTCACTGTTAGGGGTATCAATGCAAACACAACTACACAGATCACAGAGGAACCTCCATCTGCATGATGAAATATTCTTCATGGCCATAAGACTTCTGAGTGTCCAAGCCTGACCCTAAAGGGACCTAAATGGCAAAATCCCACTCTAGTTAATAAACCTGAATTAGCACAGTTAGTACACAGCATCTCAAGGGGAATTCAGAAGATAATGTCTATAAAACCATTGCAAATAAAAAAAAAAAACCATTGGCTGAGATGGGTTTCTAATATATTTGAAAAAATTCTAGTGTATTTGAAAAATAGCATAATACTCTAAGAACATTAAAGGCAGAAATTTTGCAGTATTGAAGAACATAAGAATTTCTTATTTTATTGATGACCTATGGCACCATAGAATCCAAGAGTTATTTTCTCATCAATACAGGACCAGCTAGAAAATCCTGCTGCTTGGCAGAGCACAACCCTTAACCCAGGGAAGTGACCTATTGACTGAAAAACAACAGCAAATCTAAGTGGTCTGCTAACCCAGTTAATTTGTTCTTTTTCCCTGTTGTTGGAGTTAAATGTTAAAAACTTCAAACATAATCTCAAAATCCCAAAAATATCTGCTTCTCTCCATTTTCAGTTCAGCTTTGTGTTTAAACAGAATTGTCCTCCTATGTATCTTCTAGACTTTCAATCCTGTCACTTGTAAGGCATTTCCTTTGAAAGAAGAACACATGAACAAACAAGAAATTTCCCCTCTCTGTGACAAACTGGGACACTGACCATGGGTGCTGCTGGTTGCTGTGCCCAGGGTGATGTGCTGTGGCATGAAGAACTTGGTTAAAATTCAAGAGTTGCTGCACATTTCCCCTCCTCTTTAATATCTTTATTTGTACTCCCCTCTGCACAGCCTTCTGGACAATCCCTTTGTGCTTATGATTTTCCTGACCCCTTCATTATCCTACATTAACTTCTTGTTAAAGACTTTCCTGCTGGGAAACCTAGAAACTTTCTTCCTTCCCCCAGTGAGATCTTAACTTAGAAAGAACAGTTATAGCAATAATCCAATTTAGGGAAGAAAAAATAAGACAGCTGCTCAGCCATGCTATTCAGCACTGAATTTTTTTTTCTTTTCAACCTTCTTAAGTTTTTCACTTTTTTTAGGAATGGAAGCTGTGTGGAGCAGAAATTTTGTTCTCATTTTTGTTGAAAATACATAATACTAGTTATTCATGCAAAAAGAGTTCTAAATTTAAGCAAAAATAAACCATAACCTGAAATCCATTTTTATTTTTTAGAGCTAGCAATCACTCCAGACAATTCAGCGCAATTTTGACTGAAGTGCACCAGCTTAGCTTTTTACTTGAGATGGATCAAAAATACTCCCCAAATAAACTTTCCTACAGTATTTCCAGCACAGCCTTCAAAAGAGCCAGAGACAAAAAAAGAATCTTCGAAGTCTGCTGCGCTGAGGCAGGAGGTCAAAGTGCTCACACAAACTGGTAAAGAAGTCATGTTTTATCAGTGACACTGCAATTACGGACGTTTGATTTCTGTTTGTAGGACAAGGTCCTCTCATTGATGGAGAAGCCACCGGGCATGGAAAGAAAGGGATCTTTGTGTGAGGAGCAGCAGCACATGACAGACATCCTTGTGACCGGCTGGCTGACGCAGCCCAGGCTGCCCTGGCTCAGGCTCTCCCTGCTCTTGCTCGTTCCACCCCCATGACTGGAGTGAAAAAACAACCCCAAAAACCCACCCCAAACCAAAAACCAAACCCACAGCAACAGCCTTGAAAGAGTGGCTGCGCTCACGGTTAAAATAAATAGATTAGGAAAGAACAAACTGCAGCCCCCTGGGCAGTGCTTGGCCTGGCTGTTCCCTGAACAAGCTTGTTTCTAGATTGCAGCAGGTATCTTTCCCAGAGCTGAAGGGTTCTCCAAGGGAGTGATTTCCCTTTTTTTTTTTTCCCCTCAGGCATTTCAATAGGAAAGTTAAAAATAAATGAAACGAATCAATGCCTTTTGGCTGCTGCTGTTTCAGCTGATGCCTCCTCTAGCAAAACACAGGCTTGATATGGTGCCTGAGAGCTCTTCACTAGAGAAAATGGGCTTCTCTACACAAGATTTTACAACTGCAGCTTTCCATCCTTATGACTTTGAGTAATGTTTTGCTTCTGAATGTTTATGCTTTCCAGCTATGAGTGAATATATGAAATAGCTCTTCTGTGCAGTGGGAAGCAACCTAACGAGCCTGAGCTACACTGAGGGCACTGGAGGAGTTTAAAAATGTTTGGAGAGCATGTGCTGAGCAACCCAGGGGATACCACTTCAAGGGAGTCCTCTGACAGAGCTGGGGACAGCACAGTGCCTGGAGCAGAACAGAAAATCAACCTAAGAAAAAAAAGGGACATCTTAATCTCCAGTTGAATGTAGATACCTAAATCTCTGGTCTAGATTGTGGTCTTGCTAGGTCTAAGGGAAAATCTATAGGCAAAAGAAGACAAGCTGGGCTGATCTGGGTTTTACAGGGCCAGTGTCTTACCTTAATTAGGCAGCACAGGAAGTGGACGAGTGGAGGAATGAGTAACATGTTCAACCAACACAGAACTGGGGAAGAAAAACTCACCCTGGGGTTAAAATTTTATGAAATTCTTGCTTTTATCTGCTGAGATGCACTTATTGGCTGGGGGCAAAACAACATTGGTGCAGACTGAAGGGGCTGATGATGAGTTTTTGGGAACAGGGTTCAACCCCAACAGTCTCTCAACAAATTCCATTCAGCTCTTGTAGGAGTGAAAGTTTAGTTCTAGCTCCAAGGCAGAAGCTAAAAGAGGGGCTGTAAAGGTGAATTGGCCCATTAGGTACAGAGACTGAAGGAAAAGCTGCATGTGCATGAACTGAACAGCCACTAGGAAATGTCAGGGTGAATGTCGCATTTAACAGTGATCCCGAAAAAAGCAAATAATTATCTGAAGAAAGCAAGTGGCAGCACAATGTTTGAAAGCCCTGTCATACTAAATATTTTCCTGTGGTTTTGCAAGAATGGAGTGGCACAAGCACCACTAAGAAAAAGCTGCCTACCATCAGAGATCACATAAAGATCAATTCAATTCTGCCCTTAGGCATTTCACAGGAAGCCAGAACATGTTTTGGGTGGCAAAATGGGATAAGAGGATTTACATACTGGACACTTCAGTAAAAAGAGACTCAGAAGAAGAGTACAGCCAGTCTGCTGCCCCACTGGTCAAAGTAAGGGTACAAAGTTCAGCATTCCACAAAATCTATCTCACTGGCCAAAATCTAGTCTGAGAGCACTCAAGAGCAGTCTGTGAGTAGACTGTGCAGGGATAACACTCCACAAAGGATGCAGCCCTCAACAGCCTGCCTGCCAAACAGAAGCAGATGATGAGAGCAGGGCAGGGAACACAGCTCAGCATGCAAGAGCTTGAGCACGTGGCAGCACAGTACAGGGACTGGGTAGGTAACACCTCTGCCCTGTGGCCTCCAAGCCTGGTGCACCAGTGACACAGTGACACAGTGTCAGCACAGCAGGCCTACACACGGACACCAAAGCTGTGCAGCCTTCTTAGCATGAGGGCATCACAGGACTGGTTCAGAAGAGGGGCCACTTGGCTACTGCTCTGTCTAGGAAGACCAGGGCCAGTGGGGTCCACTGGAGGAGGCACTTGAGGCTGGTGAGCACCAGGACTAACACCAAAGGGGCTGTAGTCACCAGAAACACCCTCCAGACAGGACGTCCCTCAAAGGGTTTTAACTTCCCTTTGAGTTCATGCCTGCTGGCCACAGAGGAAAGGAAGTTGTGTCCAGTGGTGGCCATGCTGGTCAGACATGGGTGCTGGGACACCAGGCTTGACCATCCTCAGGTGGCCACTGTCTCCTTCTGCTTCAGCACTGCCTGCCCAGCTTTCCAGTCCCAGGGCTTGGCCAGGCAGTGCCCAGGGCATGGGGCCAGCCTGTCTTCTCTGATCAATACCCAGCTGTGGGGTGTTCCTCCACCTCCCTCCAAAACCCCACAGTGGTCTAGCAGACAGGGAAAGCAGCATGTGGCAGGCTAGCCCCAGGCTCCCTGGCCCTTCAAGAGGAAGGCAGCAGGCTCTCTTACACCATCCTTCAATAATTTACTAGACAGGCACTAACAGCTTCCCCCTCTGTTGCAACAAGCAAGTCAAAAACAGTAGAGCAGAAGCATCCATCTCTGACATTCCTGCAGGTTTTCTGTAATGGATCACTTTTGATTAATTAGCGAAACAAGTTTGAAACAGCCTGCAGGATACTTTGTGTGTGCTTGTGTCTCAAACTGGAACAGGAAACCAAATCTCTCTCTATAAAACATGAAAATAAAAACTCTGCCCTTATTGTTTCCACTGTCACAGGGGTCCTCCTTTCTTTGCTATCCATGTAGAAAAGAAAAAAATATATCTAAAGCATCTTTGCTATTGTACTAGAACTAAAAATGAAAAAAAATTTGTTTTGCTCACCTTTCCCTCTCTCACCTGTGAGCACACAGCCATTGCTTGACAAAATGTAGCACAAACACACAGCATGGCATTTCTCCTGCAGGTTTGCTGGCTAGAGTTTCCTGATTACCAGTTCAACACTCTAAGCACAGCTCATCTTTGACCAAGTCCCAAGATGCTGAATGTGGTACCAATCTCAGCCTGCATGGGCAACACCAGCTCTGGAGTCACTTGAACAGCAGCACACACTGTGAAGAATATGCCTCAAGATGCTCACTCAGAGAATTTTTGTTAATTTTATTATACGCTGCCCAAACTACCATTTCAAAAAAAAACCTGTTTAAGGACAGCAACTTTCTCCTTTTTTTTTTCCTGAGGAATTAGTCTGAGGCCTTGCACGCTTTCCCACGCTCGCAGATTGCGGGTTATAAATGCGTGGGAGTAATGCAGTTTCGATCAGTCAGGTAGGCTGGGTTTCTGTTAGCTGCCTGCATACCTTTGAGCCCTATCAGCACACAGTGATCAGTGGAATTCCTGGCATTTTTGTCATAGCATCAGAGGCAGTACTTTACAGAGTAAATACCAATGACCTGCTGTTCTGTCAGGGCTCTGTACTTACCTTTTATTTTCAAGTCAAAGGTTAGGCCTATTTATGTAAATCCTCAGCCATGGGCCAAGTAATCTGACCTCCTGGTTTTCATTCTCCTAATTGTTTCAGGTATTTTTCTTGAAAAGTTTGGTCAGTTAAAGCTTGGGATCTTTTTTTAAGGCGCCTTTGAAGGGCTCTAGGGGCTTTCATAGCCCACCCAGTTTGCAAAGTGGAAACATCAGTGACCTGATGCCCTGGGCACTTATTTAAAATTCATTACCAGGAAATAAGGTTTTGATATATAGTCCCTCTATGGTGAAGAATATCTTAGGGAACATATGCATGCCATTTTTTACTTTGGATTATGTGATCTCTGAAGCCACATAGAGAGGCAATAATAAATTATATTCCTGCTTGCCCTTCATTTCTAATAAGAACGTTTTCAGCTGTAGATAGTTTTGACTTCCCACATGCTGGCCACTGCTTACAATTCCTTTGTTACTTCACGCTTGGCCGTGCCATTTTATTCATAAAAGGGTGTCCAAAGCAGTATAACAAGAAAAAAGAAATTTACTGGGGTTTTTTTCAAGCCTTTTCTCTGAGATTCAGCCATGCTTATATTCCAAGATTAAAAAGCAAGATGAATATCCTCTGAATAAGAAAGAAATATAGCCAGTTTACTCATACATAGAGGAGTACAGCTACTCTAGATTTTGTCCCATCACCCCTGGGCATAGAAGCTACATATTTCCATATGACCAAAACCAGCCATAGATAGCTCCATAGTGGAGTATTTCTCTCCCTTCTTAAGGTATATTAAAACTAGAAACACTTATCAGGTTACTGCTTTCGCTTCTGACCATGGGTAAATCACATAAAATGCATGCTATGACATTTCAGAATTGATTTCTTCCCTAGTCTTCCTCCTGTTAGGTGTCACTTTGAGACATGCAATGGAAAAGAATAATTAATATAATAATAATAATATGTTTTTTAACTAGTGCTGATACCAGAGCTCATGCTACCATCTGAAAGCATCAGCTCTAAACTGGAATTTGGCTTCTGCACTTTAGATCTGTGGAGGCCAAAAGCACAATCAGAGAACTGAAGTTTCAGCATCCAGGGCACTCATTATGCAGCTTATTCTCCAGGTATATTCCTTTTAATTATTGGAATAGTCACTTGTCTGCTCTTGGTGAAAAAAACAGGCTAAGTGAAAAGCACCACTTACTTTCTTCACTGCTATGTGCTACTGCCTTGAAATACAATGTTCATTTCTTCCAACCTTCAGATAACTACAGCCTCATTCTGGGGGGAAAAAATTCCTGATTTCTATACCCAGCAACAGAGGAACACTGAGGAAACATTAAGGAAGCCATTAGAAGTTAAAACACATAAGCTGGGATAGAGTTAGCAGAAATTGCTATGGCAAACAGATGAGCGATGGAGGCACAAAATAATGAAAATAATGACAATGGCTGGCAAATGAAAGTAAAGCCAAACTGTCAGAAAAGGTGAAATTCGAGAAGTCCTGAGTCAGGGTCTCAGGACTTCTCAAAATGTGGAACCCACACTCAAGAGACAAACTGTACATTGGGACTTTTCCCCACCTCTCCTGATTTCACAGGCTGCTTCCCACACTGAGCCACAATTGCTGAATATCTCTGCAGCAAGCTGCAACTGTTACTTACAAAGCAAATTTTGAAAATACTTTGACTTCCTTTGAACTGAAGGAAGGCAAATTCCCAGAGGACACCGTTTGAGACCATGCTCTGAAGGCCTGTTCTCTATGAGTTCTACCAAAGTGTGCATTTCTGTTCAGACTTTGGCCCCATAAAGAAAATGGGAGCAAATCATTGCCATCCTGAGGTCCTCTTTTCATACATAGATACCTTCTAACATTAAATGGATGTGACTGCATAGCCTGCCTATGTCCAGAGGATGAGTGATGATCTTAAGGTTCACCAGCACTGGATGAGGACAAGACATTGGCACCAACCCATTTTTCTTCCCAAGATGTGCCCAAAACAAGTCAGCATTAACTCAGTTACGTGGCAGGGAGTCTTTATATCTCTCTATATGCCCCTGCTGTTTTGACCTGAGAAGAAGACATCACAGTGGTGAGATTTAAGCCTTCCAAGCTGGGAACTCACAGCATTTCACAGACCCAAATGGACACATGCTGATGAGTGCAGGAGTCCAGTTAAAGAGTCTACAGTTGGGTAAATGTGGATATAAAATATCCAAGGGGACTGAAGCTCTATGAATGGATGCAGTGGAGCAGGAGGAAGGATGAATTGCTGTAAGTTGAAGTTCCCCTAGAGCCCAACCAATCCAAGTCTGCAATTTCCTTCTCACCCCAGCCACAAATTCCAGCAAGAAGTTGTGTGCCTGTACGAGGCCTTGCTATGATCCTACTATGAGCTGGTTCAGGGAGTCAAATCAGGTAAAAAGTAACTCTGCAGAAAAAGCTGAGTCCTTTAAGAAGTTTAGTTCCCTGAACTGGGTCATGACATGACCATGCAAATATCAGTGCTGGCAAGAAGAGAGGGAGCAAGGTGCAAGACCAAAGCTCTGACTTGGACCTGAATCAATTTGGACATGAGCCCTTAAACAAAGAGCTGAACTAGTCTGTGTAACGTCACAGGCATGAAATAATTCCCTCAACTGCCACTCACATTCCTATTTACACAGCAATCCCTCTTCAGAAGAGTGCACAAGGACACATCTTTCTGAGGCAACAAACGTTTTTCTTCCATGCAGAATAAACCCATTCCACACACTGCTCAAACACAACCTGCCTGACCCTTAATTTTTCTACTGGGCCCCTAACCAGATATAAAAACTGAGCTCTGAGGGCTCTTCAGCAGGGCTTGAACAGCTGACCACATCTCTGCCAGCCTTTACAGGCTTTTTGAAAGACAAAAAGAGCATTGCAGTTCAACTCAGTTGGGCTTGCTAAACCACTGCATTCCCAACCAATTCCAGCAGGTTTTGACTCAGCACTATTGTTCTTAAGCACATGGTAGACACAACTTATTTGCTTCCCATTTTGTTCTTTTGTTTTGTTCTAAAGAATTGCCTCACATTCCTCTCAAATTCCTGGTGGTGTTTCATGGGATTTTGTGCTCTAAACACACAGTTGTCAGAACCAACAATTCTTCTACAGATATTCCCCCTCTGTAGTTGTCCCTTTTCTCTTTAGAGACAGCATGATCCTATATCACTTTTGACTAAAAGATATGTGATCCTTGACAGCATCTTGGCCTTACTCCATAAAAGCACGCTGTTTTATTTACTGTCCACGTAAGCCTGCCTGGGAGTTATAGATAGAGATATAAGGCATTTTTTATTGCTATTTTATTTAGCATTAAACAATTTTAATGTACTTCCATCAAATGTCCACCTTCATTCTATAAGTCAACTGATGCTTCCCTACTTACTCTTTCCGAAGGCTCCTGATGTTGTGGTTTGCAAAGCCAGCTGTGCATGTGGTGCGTGCACACCTACCTCCCCACTGACCAGGTTATCCTGTTTAAAACACCATCGTGACCCTTGGTGCTTCACACGGTGGTGTTGTGACAGCAGCAGTTTCGTCTTCTTGGTCAAAGGCACGGGAAGATGTACCGCACGTCCTGCTGCGGCCATTTTGCACGTTTCCCAAGCAACATTTTGTACGCTTCCCAAACACGGACCAGATCCCACAGTTACAGAATATAGCCTTGGGATCCTCAATGCTGCAACCCAAAGAGCTCAGCAGGGCTCAGCCCAGCTGCCTCAGAGACCAGCAGGGCACGGAGGAGACGCAGGCCTGGTCCCCAGCATGGCCCCCGGCCAGGCCCTGCAGGCCCTGCTCCCACAGCCATCCCAGGTGGTGTTTGCTGCTCCACAGCTCCTTCCCTGTCTGTTCCCTTCTCCAGGGTACACCTGGCACTGTGCAAACTGGCATGTCCACACAAACAGACATGGCCAGGGGCTGTGTGTGTGTGTGTGTGTGTGTGGTGCATGGCAATGTACAATCAGCCCTTGTGTCCAGGACAAAAGCCTCCCCTCATAGAAGGTGTGAGGACAGCGTGAGTGGAAATACCTGTGCAAGCTTGCATAGCTGCCTTAATCCTGTGACACAGCCTCTCTCAGTTCTTGGTCTGAACACCCTCCCTACATCCACATGCCTTTCCTCTCTTTCACTCTCTGCCAGTGGCCTCAACAACCAGTCTGGGCTCCAAGCAGAAGTTCACACACAGGAGAACTGGAATGGTTTCCAGCCCTGTCTTCACACTGCTTGGCTGGGGTGTGAAATGAGGCTTCATTCTCAGGGGAGAAATTTGGGTCACAGTCAGGGATGGAGTGACCTACTTCAGTATCCTTGGGAATTACTTTTACTCTCCATTTCTGACTCAAGAGCCATGCCCAGACAGATGTATTACCACAATATTGCAACTGTCCTAATGAAACCTGCCAGCCCTGACTGATCTTGGCATCCCTCCTAATACCCCTGGAACCATTCACCCCTCCTGGCTGGTCTGCTGGCATGGGAATAGACAGAGCATCTCGGCAAACCTCACCAGGCCATCCTTGCCCTTTGGATCAGCCCATTACAGAGAGATGTTTCAGCATATGCAATGCAATTACGTCAATATCAAGACACAGTGGATTTCTCTCCAACACAATTTCATCAAATCAAGAAAAATGTCCTAATTCCTACAGTAAGTTCTCTCCCTTCCCCCTCAGATACAGCATTAACCTTCTCTACTCAGCAACCCACTCACAGGATTGCTGATAGCTACTAATTAAAAAGGTTTTCAACTGACTGCAAAACTGGACTGAGTGAAATGATGAATATCACTGCTGTAGATATGAATTTTAATTTGGATTTCTGAAATAGGCAATTACAGTTTATGTATATATATATATATGCACACACACACAAATACATACATATATACAGAGACATCCTTACTTATATGTTTTTGGATATTACACAGAGCATGGCCCTCCTACAGATGGGTATGAAGAAAAATACAAAGCTTGTGAATTCAAATTTCATATGCCAAGTGGAAAATGAAGAATATTTAATCCCTTAAAAGTGCTCTTTCCACAGAATAGGAAGAAGTCCATTTTCCAGGATTTGCCCAACTCTGCCAAAGGGTGATTTCTTCCATCCTGTCCTCTATTGACAAGATCACAGCTCTGGACCCTCTCAGCTTAGACATCCTAGTTGAAAGGAGCTGTAGTTTTGAAGCTCAGAGCCAGAGGTAATAAGTCTCTGAAAAGAGACTAGTGTTAACTCTCACTGGATGACTCAGGACATTTCAGCTTTCTCCTGATGAGCTTTGGATTTAATCTGTACATGTTTTCACACCCAGAAATGAAGCAGATTCAGCAGCTGAAGTCTGGTCTGGATGGCTGCAAAAAATGATTGAAATGCAACTTGAGTGAACCCTAGAGGCTCATTATACAGAAGATACCCTCTTCAGTAGCAACTGGCAATATCATGCTTCTGTTACAAAAAATACACAGTCCTTCTTCTTTGAAGCCAATTTCCAAAACAACTTTTCAAATAAGAAAAGAGAAATTTTGTGAAAAGAAAAGAAACTGCAGTTCACTGGGACCTGGCAGAACTGACTGCAGCATTGCACAGACATAATCCATTCTGCTTATAAAGAGACAAAATGTCTCTTAAAAAAACCTTCCTCCATTCATTTGTACATGAGCATGGTTTACACCCCCACTCTAAAGACTGAGCTTCATTGTCATAAGATGTTTTTCTGCCTCCTCACAATGGAAGTCCTTCCATTTATTGCCCCCTTAAACAACCAAATATATCAAAGAGGTGTATTTTTTTAATATTTGTTTTCTATCTGGCTATGAATTAATTTGTTTTAACTGGTAGGCCAGAAGCAGATTTTTGGTTTTCTAAAATCTTATCACTCAAATCTTAGTCAATGCAAAATGAACAAGAGAAATCAACTGTGCCTCATCATCAGGGTTTTTAGAGAGGAGAGAAAAATGGAGATTGTTTTCTAAAATCTGGTTTTGATTTGTTCCAGAGGCAAATTAGCTTTCTTTCCTTCCAGCAAAGTGAAGTGTAGAACCATTCCATCACTGGTCTCTTTTTAAAAGGATTTCAACAAGAGATATGAACTGTGCCTTTATTTTCAATCTATAGAAGAGTTGCGGAAGTGTTTCTTTAAAGGAAAGAGGCGTTAAGAAATGTTATTGAAATGTGGGAAAATAAATAACTTTTATCCCTCATGATCAATATCAGCAAAGGTGAGGAGACTGTCAGAGGCCTAAATCTGAGGCAGAGCTGAAACTCCCCCTGTTGGCATCTGGTGGGCCATGCCTGAAAACCATCTTTCCTCTGTCTCCACAAACCTTTGGGGATTAATTTCCAATGAACAGGTACAAACCCTCAGTTATTTGCTCCTTAATGCCAGCCAGGAGAGAAATTAGCCAGATCCTCTGAAATCTGTGCTGCTGCTCCTCCCTGTGCCTCGCACTTAGCGAGCTGTGATATCTGAAAGTGGAATAAACCTACGTAATGGAGCAGGCTGGTGATGAGAAGCTGCAAAGTAGGAAGGAAAATTAACCACACGATGCAGCTCAGTGAAAAATAAAACATTAAAGGAGAAGGTGCCTCCAGCCATCCTGAGAGTTGGGGAGAAGGGAGTAGTGCCTGGAGATGACAGGTATCAGGCAGTGATTTTGTTAACAGCCCATGAATTTATCCTTGGGTTCACAAGGCGGTGATGGCACTATCAGTTGGTTCATCCATCATCAGAAAAAAAAAAAAAAACAAAAACAAGCCACCACAAATAAACAAATTGATCTATGGAGCTGGCCCCTATCCAATGGCAGAAAAAAAATCAGAAAGAGGAAGAATTACATGTTAGTCTGGCTATGGGTAGCAAATGAATCTATCATCAAATCCAGCTAATAAGCCCACTCACTTTGTGTCAGGGAAGCTACATATCCTGGAGGGATTCTTCAGGGACTGAGTTTCAGTCATCCTGCCAACTGCATTTGCTGTCATTTGGAGCAAATTCCTACAGCCCTTTTTTTTTTTTTTTTTTTTTTTTGCCTGTCATAATTAACTTCCCAGACCATCTTCATGCACATGGATCGGGGTTAGCACAGGCAGTGCTGTTCGCCTGCAGACTGAACATATGCTGTGGGTCTTCTTGTTCCCTCCTTTGTACCTAATGGCTCTTCTAACTCTCAAAATTCAGAGTAATGCATCTAACGATGCCAAGGACAAGAACTAACAAGACTTTTAGCACTGCAGAGCCAATACAACTGTGAAGAAACAAATCAGTACCTATTCTTCTCTGTGGACCACAACCACCTAACCTGCTGAGAGTAGAGATATTACTTTTGACACTGATGTCAAAACCATAGAGCTACTGTTTGATGGTTGAGTGTATCTAGCATTGTTTGCCATACAGAAGTGTTTGCTGTTCCAAACATGTTGTAGACATTGCTGTATTAAAGTCTGCTTTATATAAAATAATATTGCCATGACATGGCCGAGTGAGGAATTTATATGACTGTGGAAAGGGCTGGACAGCACAGACTTAAAACATGCAAGATCTGTGAGGAGACATCTCACCCCTCTCACAAAAGGCAGCAGACATTGGGGATTGCCTTAAGCCATGCCTGGTTTATTCTTTGCAAGGGAAGGAGTATTTTGCAGTTAGGGTCAAACTCTGATCCTCAATAAACACTGAGTGTGTCCTTTTCTTAACACAGTCCTGCTGACCCAAGTGCAGACTCTCAAGGAATGGAGAGCTACCCACAATGAGCACAGATGGCAGGATCTCATTCTGCTGCATTGACCCTGCAATTCTGCAGTTCCTGCTGTATCTGTGCTACACTAGCAGGAGGTCTGCTCTGATCTTTCTCTTCTTGTGAAATCATTATCCCAAGAAAAGCTAGATAGTTATTAAATATTAATTGAAATTAAACTCATACATGCAGTTGTTCTGACAACTCATTTTAGCGACAGCAGAATTTTGTTCCTGCTTTTTACATGAAAATGTGAAGAGACTACAAGAATGTTTCAGCACTGCACAAAAAAGCAAATATCATTTCTGTCTGTTCACCCATGACAGGAAGAGTTAACCACAGGCACGCTGCTCCACAATGTACCACATCACGAGCAGGAAGCCAGCTTCAAGCATCCTTTACACCATCACTGAATTCTGCAGCACAGAATTTCTCACCTCTGAGCAATGGCCCTGTGGCCTCCCCTCTTCTCAATTCATGTTTGTGACTCAAGTGGAGCACACACATGCTTACAGGCACCTGGCAGAGCCCTAAGGAGCTCACTCATCACTCCCCTCCTACAGCATTTCTGAACTGCACAAATCCCCATACAGACCTTGCCCATAATGGAAATCATATTTAAATCAGTCTTTTAATGATAAATCATTTGTTGGGGGTGCTTGAAGGTCTTCCTAAGCCCTCAGCAAGCACAGGGATGGCAAAGGCACAGGGAAAGAGCAGTGGATGTCAGCAGGGAGTCAGTGGCACAAGTGGGACCACCAGTGGCTGCCTGGGACAGGAGGTCCCTGCAAACAGCCTTTGGCAACTGGAAGTCCTGGGTTTCCTGCTGGAGATCACCTTACAGAGATGTGCTATTCAACACCTGTAGAAGCATCTGTGAAGTGACCCAGGTTCAGCTCAGAGGCATCCCCAAGATGCTGATGTGCCAGAGGGACGCCATCCACAGCCCTGTGCATCCCCAGAACCACAAAGAAAAAGACATAGAGAGTCCACCATGGAGAGCAAGGCAGCGGGCAGCACTTACAGCAGGCCCTGAGGAGGCTGCTGGTCAGCAGTTTCCTTCCTGGGCATCAGCTGAAGCTCAGCACATTGATCCAAAACTCACTCACCTGTGAGGTGCTCCAGCAGCTCCATGATGTTCCTTTCCCAAGAGCAGAAGCTCCAGCAGTTTGGTGTGCTGTGATGGTGCAGCTCTTTGAGCACAAGCACTTCATGCCAGGAGGGGAGCAGTCACAAGCAGTTTGAACATGGTTTCATGCCCTTTCATGAGCTACACACAGTGACAAATTTCCTTTGAGCATCCCTTGCATCCCTACCAGGCTACCACTGGTCTGGCTTTAAGACCAACTGAGCACCCACTCTCTTTTCTCAAATGCATTTTCATCAAAATACCTACTTTTGCTTTAGGATTGCTTTGAATGTTAATGCCTTCATCTTTATTTCTTCAGAACAAACTGTTCGTAATTTCACAGGTTTTGTTCTTTTCTCAACGTGCTATCTGCAAATGGATTAGCTTTACTTTCAGCCTCAAGTGCTTCTGTGCAGGCATTTCAAAGTGAAAGAACTTTGGAAAAACAATTTTCTGGAGTGGTTCAAGAAAACAAAAAATCGCATGAAGTTACTTTGAATTATTGCTTTATATTAAATGACTTAAATGCTTAAAGCTGGAATTTTTAAAGGTTCTTCGAACTGTTCAGAGAGAGAAATGCATAAAATAATACTTCTTAATGCTTTCACTTGTTCTTTAGTCTCAAATCAAGTTCTCTAAATACTCACAATGGTATGCTTTATTCATAAAAGGTGAAATTCATTCATTCTGCATAAATCCTTACTCATCAATCAGGGCAACAAGTAGGAAATGGAGGGAAGATAAACTGCACCGTTCAAAATAAGCAGACTAGCAGCATGATTCAGAGCATTTAAAACTAGGCTCCTGTTCTGAATCATCCTCTAGAGAAGTCTCTCCTTCTCCAATAAATACAGGGGAGTTTAGGAGGCAAGTCTCCTTTGGCTGAAATAAGCCACTGTGAATTAACCCTTTCATTCAGACTAGCATTTTCTTCACAAATCCATAATGTTCAGTTTCTGGATCCTCTCTTTCCATAGTTTCACTGTGGGGTTAAGTCACCCCCTTTAAAGGGACTTCTCATTTTCCTGAATGTTGCAGTAATCCTTGAAAGACGTAAAACACAATCAGCAGGGGAAAAAAAAAATGAAAACAAAGGAAAAAGTGAGAAGAGCTGAATAAACAATAAAAATATCAGTGCCAAAGGACATTAGTCTTTGTTGTCTGGGGCAGCACAACACATGAGGTCTTTCCCTTGTTCCTATTGCAATAAGAAATGAAGAAAACTTGCCTGCAAATATTTATTTCTGTTTAAAATACATTAGTTTGTCCATATTTGCAGTCAGTATGTATCCACTTTACTTAATTGTTCCAGCACCCACATTCCACTGAGCTGTATATTTAACAGTAAAATTCACAATTTGCACTGCTTGGTGTGCTACAGAAGCCATTCAATCAGAAAACAGAAATGATTTGACCACAAATTTGCAACTGTAAATATTTATATCTAAGCATTTGTAAATGATGTGCAGTGCAAGAATAATTGCCAAATCAATTCAAAAGACAAAACTGAATAAATTAATGCATCTATGAATTATTCATGAATTTTACCTTCTCATATAGCAAGTTCATTATTTCTCTACATAACAGTAAACAGCTAATATGTCTGAGTGCATTTAAAATATCGATTATTCTTCTGGATACACTATTCAGAGCTTTTAATCAAGAGAAAATTTCAATAAATATTAAACTTTCATTTAGGGAAAATATGAGAAATCTTAGTTCTAGGGATAATGTGTGCTTATTCCAGAGTATAAGGAAAAAGGATTTGCAATTTATCCAAAATATCAAGAGAATTTTCCATAGCTATTTTAGCTCAGATGAGTGTAATAACAAAGTGTTCAAGAATTAATTGGCCAGGAATCTTTCAGATTTGATTAATCTCGGAAAGATCAATCCAAAAGACAGAGCTTGACTGTTCCAAACAGCTACACACTGTGGAGAGAAGCCCTAATTTTCTCTAAAGAAAATCTCACGCTTCTCTTGCAAGGAAGAAAACCCGAGACACATCTCTTATACCTTGGCAAATCTGGGAAAACCTGTGAATGGCTTGGAGACAGGAAATGAGAACAGCTCCTGGAGGGTTCTGTGAGATGGGGCTCAAGAACAGACAGGGGATGTTGGCCTCACCTCAGCTCCTTGCCCCAGAACTGGTTTCATGGCACAGCCTTGGTGACAGCCCAACATCTGTGCTGGGGACCCAACACATCTCAAGAGCTGCCACTGCTGCCTCTGACCTTCCTTGGGGACTGTGCATTACTCTGGGTAGCTGATGGATAATTGCTGCCCTGAGATGTGCAGGGAGTCTCTGCTTTGGCTCGCACAACTGAAGAACGAGTCTGGACTCTTCACTTTTCGGTCTTGAGGTTGTTTGTTAGTTCTTATCTATAAAATTTTCCTTCTGCCCAGCGGAGGTCTGCTCAGCAGGGCAGCCACAGGCACTCTGACCGCCCCCGAGGCGGTGTTGTCTTTTTATACTACAAACTACGTATATCATATTTACTCTCAATTTCCAATACCTATCACCTATGTTAGACAGTGCACTTCTACTCTAAACCAATCCCAAAGTACCAACATCACAGCAGAAAATGGAGAACAAGAAGAAGAAGAAAGGTAGACACGCCCAAGTTCCTCCATCTTGTACCCATAACCCCCATACCAAAAATCCTAAAATCTACATTTTCACCCTGTGATAATTTTATTATTACACTATTCAAACCTCAGTGACTCTCAGGTCCTCATACAAAGCTGGCAACTTGCTCCAGGTGTTTTGGGCTGCATGCCAGGGTCTCCGAGCCCCCCAGCGGGATCCTCGGCAACTCTGCACCCCTGGAGGGATGTACTGAGTTCCGACACATTACATTCTGTTTCTGACTTCAGGCAAGAGCTTGGAACAGCAGTGCTCTAGGTCTGTGAAACTTGGGCACTAGTGGCAGCAAAACCAAGAGCAATAGTCTCTCTGGGAGGCATCCTCCTGGTTACTCAGGTACAAACATCAGGAATAAGAGTTAGAGTGATGGGGGTTTGTCAGCCAAGTCAGTCAGAAATGCTTTTAAAGCTTTGCAGAGGCTGAGGCTGTTGATACAGATTTTATATTAGATTGGTTTCTCACGGTTATTTCCACCTGTTTTCTTGTGTTTTGTTTAGCTGTGTATGTGTTTGCATGGGAGACAGAGAAGGGAAAAAAAATAGAAAAAACATTGCCAGGCACATTTGGCTACCACTGCAGAGAAGGTCCAGTCTCTGATCTTATCTTCAGAGGGAGATGGCACTCTACAGTTTACCCATGCAGAAACTTCAAAAAGCAGACTGTTGATGGCAGAGTCTGGTTTATGAGAGCAGACAGTCCAACCTCACAGGTTACTCTACAGTATGAGGAGGTGTGTGCATCTGCTCTGCTTAGAAGTTTAAAGTACAGAGATATTTCCAGATAAGACCAACTTATCTCTGCAAACTAAGCAGTGAGCAGAGGCTGCAGCACAGAGGGGATCTGCAGACAGACAAGATGTAGTATCTTAGATTTTGAGAGCTCCATTCAGCTATCCTACTTCTCCTTGCTTTGCTTCATTGTGATGGTGCCCTCAGGGAGGCAAAGGAAACATTTTTCAGGGTGCACTTACCTACAAGCAGTTTGAAGTCAAAAACATTATGCAAAATATGAAGAGGTCATAGAAATTAAAGGCCATTTCAAGGCTGTCATCTAGTCCAGCCCTTCTTTCATGAGTCAGGAATAAATATTAATAGGTTATATGTAAAAGAATTTTTGTGAAACTTCTAAAGGAAGAGGGTAGTGTTGACAGGGACCCCAGAGTGCTCAGTTAAAACTCACTCCACTCTTCTATCATGCAGTCTGTTCTGCCTCCACTGAAAACCACCTGAAATTTCCTTTGCTGTAAAAGCTTTAAACCAAGCTCTGAGCAGCTAAGATGGATAGCTAAACTGTTGTCAAATTTGTGCAATACATGGCACACAGGTGAGAAGCTCTTTCTTTTTAAGTGTGTATTGGCTAAATAGTTATGTAGAGATAAGGAAAACATAGGGAAACTAAGGAAGATATCCATATTTCTGTATTTCTTGTGCTTTAAGAAAAGAGAAAATTAGAGTCTGTGTGCAAGATCACTTTTAGCTTGGTCCCCACTGGTTTTAATAAAATGCAGAATTCAGATTAATTCAGTATAGGAATCATGTGCTCATCATCAATCTATGTCAGCCAAGTCGTATGAATGGATGAAGCCACAAAATGTTACCTTAGCCTGGGTGGATTTCCTTAGATTCCTCCAGACAATAGGAGTCCCAGGAAGATTCTCTGGGATGTCCTCTGCAGCACCTTGTCTCTCTCCACAGAAAAATTTACTCTCACAAAGCAAGTCCAAGGAGAGGAGGCACCCCACACTGCACGTGGGCTTTAAGAGCTTTTACACTGGGCCTGTATCAATTAATTCAAAACAAAATTGGAGATGTCTTTAGGCTGACTGCCATCAGCCAACCTTCCCAGCTGAATGCTTCATTTTACTAAGAGCTAGCTGTAATGAATGAGTTGGCTTTGCAAAAATAAATGGAGCATCTACACAGAGAATAAATGGCCATCAGACCTAAATGAGGCATTTATCACAGAAGTACTGGTAAAGAACTTTTAAGACTACCAAACTATTTAAAATTCAACTTCAGCCTAGGGTGAAATTCCATTTTTTTGTTTTATTTTTTTCAATACCATGTTGCTGACTAAAAGAGTGTTGTTCCACTCTCATCTCTAAACCTTCCTCTCCCATACTGCTGCTTAGCAGACAGTACCCACCTGGAATTTGTACTCTCCTTCCTAAATGTCACAGTTGGTACACTGAATATCCTTTTGCTTATTCACCTATTCATCTCTCTGACAAGTTCTCTATTCATCTGTCTGTCTGACCAAGTTCATTCTGAGCTCTGATTGTGTCCTTCAGAACATCTTGCAACTCCACCAACTGAAGTGTCAAATTTTAAAAGCATCTCTTCCATCAGTCAAATTGTTTGTAAAAAAGATAGGTATTTTTGCATCTTATTGTAGCATGAGATATATTAGAAACCTTCCATCTTGATAGCACTGACTTTGAGGATAATTTCTAGTCATTTCTGAAACTGGCTGACAGTGATTATCGTTTGACATCCCCCTGAGCAAAATTAAAAAAACACGGTCATATGGAGTGCAGACCAGTTGTATTTTTCATGGAGTCTGGAGACCATTCAGGGCAGGAATGTGAGGAATCCCCTGACTGAACTTGATTTGTGAATGTGTTTGAGTTTGCAAATCCCCATTTAAAAATGGACCACATTCTGTCATCACTGGCTCAGGGGAGGAGCTCTCTCATGGCAAGTGTGAAGAATGGCCAGAGCCAAATGTTTTGCACATTCACTTGAGGAGGAAACAGAAAAAACCTTCAGCTGTTTATTTGAAATTATAAAAGCCCTGCACAGTCACAGAAACAAGACTTCAGGTTACCTTTCAATCACTGCTAATGCATGTTAATGACAAACCACATATGTAGCATCACTGCTGATCCTTCATCGGCTTTTTCCAGCCAAGAACGTTTTATCCAGGTGACCTTGCCAGGGGGATTAATCACAGTGCAGGCTTCTCCCCCTCATCTTCAGTGTATAAAGCCAAGTGGGAGGCCAGAACCCCAGAGAAGTATTTGAGAAGTGTGAATATTTGTTAAACCTTTTTTAAGCTTCATTTTTGTTCAAGGGCAAATTACAGCACAGCAAATCTCTGGAGTACATCTTCATTTTGTTCAGCCTGAGCACAGCAATACACAGTTTCTGGAAACCTGCAGTTCCTGATGAATACCAGGAAGATTTTCAAGTTTCCTATCAGACATGTATTAATTTGGTTCAGCCCAAGCTTGGAGAAAAGTCTCTAGCTAGAAGAGGAGGAGCTGTGGCAGTCACACACTGATTTTCCCCACTGTCGTGTCCCACACTCTGGGCTAACCCAATTTCTTGCTGGTCCCATTGGAATAATGCTCCATGTCATCCTTCGTGTAGAGGGGACAGCCAAAGTTTTCCCATTCCACAACTGTAAAAACTGAGAATATTTCTCACTTGCTTTCCAAGGTGTTTCCTCTGCACACCCTGCTGTACCTCCTGCCTTCCTCACTCCTTTCCTCTGAAATATGCACATGGGGACACCCTTCCTTTATAATCTCTCTTCTCCCTATAGTCACATCTTTTAACATTATGTTTGGGGTTTTTTACCCAAAAATTTCCAGAAAAGATCTGATGATAGAAAAACCCTAACTATCTTTCCAAGAGCAAATTGCTGTAAGAGAGATATCTACTGAAGCAAGTGTTCCTCTGATTTATCACCCCACTCCCTCATTCCTATTGCTCACTCCTACTACTGAGGCTGTATGGACCCAGTAATCCCTACAAAGAAAGAGATTGACCTTTATATTTCCCAATAAAGGATGTAGAAAGCTTTGGTGCAATTTCATCAGATTTTCTTCAAATAGATTATCCCATCCCTACAGACGCAACACAAGAACTGGAACCACAATGAAAGGCTTTGCTGCTGGAGGTAGATTGCTACTTAATAATGGGTGCATGCACACAGCTAACTGAGCCAAAGCTGAGATTGTTTGATTAACCATTAATTTTCAGAGTTGCTGGAAAGCGGTTTCAAAATCACTAAGAATCACAACACTGATTTGAAAAGGAATCAGAACAAAAGTCTTGCTATCACCATGGATACAACAGATGGGGACCCAGCATCTAAGCAAAAACCCTGGAACTTCATACTTACACTGTTGGGCAAAATAGATCACTTAATATTAATATTTAGAATATGTCCTGCTTATAAATAAAATGGTAATCAACATACAAAACAAATCTTGATCTGTTTTTTGTTGTAGTGCAAGCATTCATCATTAGTTCTTTATTTTTTGCTTGTGTACTGCCTGTGACATCAACACAACAGTGAGGTAAGCTGATAGTGGTGTTTCAAATGCAAAGTAACTATATGATACTTTAAACTATTTGAGAATAACTATAATTTTCCTGTATCCCCATAAAGCCTGAATCAGCCAAACCAACACTCTGATTTAACACAAACATTATTTATTAACTTTGTTAGGATCCACATTATAAAAATGTTCAGACATTTTGCTCACAGAGATTTTGGTGAGCTTTAGGTAATTGAATGCCTTTATTAATGTGGATCCCTGACTTTGGTTTACTGTTGGTGATGGATCAAAACCAGTGGAATGCTGATGGGTATTTGGTCTTGTTCCAGCCTCAGCACTCCTCATGACTCTATTATCATTTTTCCTTCACTGACACCTCCAGAGCCTTGCAGAAGATCTCAGCTGCAGGAGCCAGTGCAGCTACAGACACACAGTGCTAATTGCAAGAGCAGGCACAGCTGCAGGGGGCAGGAAGGATTTTTTCTGTTCCCTTCATGCAAAATTTCTTTAAAATAGCATAAAACGCCCCAGACTGAACTAAGTATTCATTAGCCCAGAGTTCTGTCTTGGACAGTGACCACACAGCCAGAAAAATGTGTAAGGACAAGGTAAAGATGGCATGGATTTGATTCAATACACTTTCCTAGTTTCTAGTGATTTCTTAAACTAGAAACAGCTTTTGCTGATACGTCTTGACAATATCTTCTCTGATGTTTTCAAGTGCCTTCTGAGCATTGAATTAACACTGTGCCCTGTGACAGGGAGTGTCACACTTTATTACGACATGGAATTCAAATCCTTATGAAAATACTGGGTTTAAATGACGTTTCTACTTCCCTTAGGTTGATGTCTCTCTCAATTCCAACACCATTTTTCATAACCAGATACATCACAAACATATAGACTTCATAGAGCCACAGGATGGTTTGGCTTGGTTGGTTTTTCAAGATCATCCAGTCCAACCCCTTTTCAATCCTCTTTCAAATGCCTTTCAATTTAGATACCTGAAATCAAGGGTTAGGAGGTCCCTTTGCCCAGATGTGTTCAGGCAATTGCAAGCAATTCTAGCCCAGAAGCCATGGTAGCTACATTTGTTCAGCACAGAATTACAGATAAAAAGTCCTTCTCTGCCTCCTTTTCTGCCCATAAAATTTCACCTGAGACCCAAAAATAACCTTCTGGATAACAGAAATTGGTACTTTGCCACAAAATGTTTCCACCTCAGCAAGATAGCTTTTCTGGCAAAAAAACAACCTCAAACCTATTTAGTGAGGAATTTCAAAGAAGCTGTAATGAATTACTTAACTAGGCTCCCCAGGCCTTGCTCGTGGTTCAGTAAATGTGCTGATCTCTGCCTGATGGCACTTGGCTTAGCTTTTGTATCCCTGAAAAATAAACAGAAGGTTTGCCAGTGGCTTTGGTGAGAACAGATTGAGGCTATAAAGAAATCAAGACAATTTCCTTCTGGAAACCGGTAGCTTTCTGTTAATAGAGGAATCCAGAGGAAGAGAAAGCAGCATGACCTGTGGAAAGATTTCATTATCTCAAAACATCCAGCCTTTTGAAAAGGAGGACGTGTAATTAAAATGCAGAGATTGAAAAAAAAAATTAATGTCTGAGGGTGCATAGTAGCAGCCCTGGAAGCAGCTTCCATGGGCCAGGAGAGGAAGGCAGGGAAATGGAAACAGGCACTGAGCCACAAAAGTCCTCCCAAAGGTGGAAAGTGAGGGTTGAGCTGTGCACTCTGCCTGGAGTCCAGCAGGATCAGTGTCCAGCACCAGCTTGGCTCTCACACACTGGCTGGTGTCCATTTTCTAGGGAGAGTCTGATGAGGATGTGAGGAAAAAAGGATATTTTTTCTAAAGTCCTCTGCATCTATTTTCAATGAAGAAAGGAAGCAAGAAAACCTGCAGCTGCTGAATGTCAAATGCATCAAATCCAGGGCTGATGGTACAGCTTTTTGCAACTTCTTTCTAGCCTAATTTTGCACTAAAAATACATTATGCCATTTCCTAAAAGGTTTCACGAATGCTTCTAGTGCACCAGGAAGTGAATAATTCTCTTTATCCTGCCCAAAAAAGTCTCAGTTCCTCATTAACCTTTTCACAGGATGTAATCTCCTGTAGTTCTGCAGAAGAGATGTTGCCTAGCTGGGGTGTTCTTGCTTCCTGTTATTTCATAGCCCTACGGGGAAATAAACAGGGTTTCGAAGAAAAAGAAAGGAAGTGAAAATGGCAAGGGAACAACAGAAGCATCTCTATTATTTTTCTACACCAGGTTATCTCTAGATTGCTGTGCCATTGCCTCAGGTTTAAAGAAACCCAAGGAGAAATCAAGCAGTTCACACACAGTCCCAACTGCTGCATGAGATTGTACCTGCATCAGATGGTATTTAGAGCCCATTGTAGACAGAGTGTGATCACACAGGCTCAGGCATCCATGTCATTTATGCAGCAATGTGAGAGGGACCACAATATCAGATAATTCAGGACCCCCAGTGCAGGGATAAATGATGAGGATAACCAACAGTCAGGACACAGTTTGCAGATTGGTCAAGAAAACAAAACACTCACACCAGAATCCAATCAAGAAAATTCCTTCAGCTAAATAACCTTCCAACACATTCCACATGTCCCAAAACACAGGAGCAGCAAATGAGATAAGAATTGTTTTGATCTCTGTGC
Source organism: Emberiza elegans (assembly GCA_024865655.1). Taxonomy (NCBI): domain Eukaryota; kingdom Metazoa; phylum Chordata; class Aves; order Passeriformes; family Fringillidae; genus Emberiza; species Emberiza elegans. The sequence continues at coordinate 3,835,798 of JALJVW010000163.1, forward strand.
TTCTCCAGGAAAAACCTGAGAGAGGGAATTATGTCTCTGTTCAGAGAATGGGAGTTCCACACCATGAGCCCACAAATGTCCTGAGAGCAGGAGGACAGCGAGGTGACCTCACTGCAGCATCACAGAGCTCCAGGAAGGGCCAGCTGGCCCTGACCACAAGGCAGAGCTTCCTCCTCCTCCTCACAGATCCTTCACCATCTCAACCCTTCAGGACTCCTGAGAAGAGCTCAGGCTGTTCAAATCCTCCTGTTCTGCACGTAAACCAGGTAAATGCTGTGATTCAGTTACTCCTTGTATTCTCCTCAGCCTGTCCTCTTCCACAAACGCACCTCCAGCACCTACTGAGATCCCCTTATTCAGCTGCAAGGGGCTCTCAGCTCATTCTCAAGACTCTTTTGCCCTTCCAGGGACATTTTACTGTCAGTCTACCACACCTATCAGCCCCGGGAGATATAACCATGCCTGGCAGAGATGGCCTTTCCCTTCCACTACTCATCCTCAGCTATTCACTCACTCCCTGCAGCTCACAGTCATTGTCTTCCTCCCTCCAGCATCCAAAACAGTTTCCTAAGCCATTTTGGGAGTTATTTGTAGGAAGAAGTCACTCATGACTGACACACAAGCAGAGGTTGAACTGCGTGCTGTTTCCCAAGGTGGCTGCTGGCTGTAAACAGCTGTAGGAGGGGAGGGAGATGACAGAGGCCAGGCAGCCTGACCCTCATCTGAGCTGCACAGCCAGACAATTAGCCAGAGTGTGTCACACATCTCCAATCTGCACACAAAGGTATTTTACCTAATAACTTCCCGCGTGAAGCAAATGGAGCAAATAATTAAAGCACCATGAGCAACCTTACTATTGATGCAATTTTATCACATTTTTTTCACACACTCATCAAATATTAGTAAAAGGCATTCCAGCAATAAAAGAAACCAACAAAATTCCAAAAGGTAAGTGGACATGCTGTTTCCAAAAAGTGCTTTCCCACCTTCTTTCAGCCTTTGGAGACCAGAGGGTGTGGAGGATGCTCATGGACACCCAGCAGAGCTGCCCCTTGCCCCACCCAGGGCAGGCTGAGGGGACATGCAGCAACCTGAGCAAGGAGCTGGAGAATAAATCACAACAGATTCCAACCCAAACACTTCGAGCTGTATTTTTTTTATGGCTGTAGCTCATTCTTCCTCTCTAGCTCCACTATTCCAGTCTCCTGCAGCAGGACACTGCCTTATATTATAAATACATGTTTACCATCCACAGTCAAAGTAGCAGTGAATAATGTTTGATTTTCTCTCTAGCCAATGGGCATCTGCTGCCTAGGAAATGATCAATGAAGTGATAAAGCTAAATCAGAGTCATATTGTGTATTATGAGAAGAGTCACATATCAAAGCTGGGTTCTGAGGTTTCCAATTTGAGCTATTTACTTAACTGTATATCTTTCTTGATCTTGAAAGGACTCCCAAAAAGCCTAAATCTTACCAATCTTTTCACTTTCTTGGCATCTTATGGCATTGTGTAGTTTTTGTATAAATAAAAACATAAAACCTTGGTGAAAGACCAGAGATTTTGTGTAAAAACACACATAGCGTATGGAGCCAAATTCCAGAAACAATGGCAATATTTTTCAAAATGGAACTCCTGAGGGATTTGTTGACTAAACACACATATATGAAACTGAAAATTTTTTAGTGCATTTTGAATACTTAAAATATATTAAAATTAAAGAAAAAGAAAATAGGACAGAAGCAACAAAACACCTCATCCTTTGCATACACTTTTAATGAAACCAGTATCTCATCCTGGTTGTTTTCTTACGTTGTTTTTGAAAAATGGAAATAATTCCTGCTAACAGGCACAACCGAAAATTAACTGTTCAAGCTCAAATGTTTTCTAAGTGTGCCAAGAACAGACCATAAAATGGGAAAAAAAAAAGAAAGAGCACTAATTACTTTATTTGTCTCCTAAAACTAAACTAACAAGTAAAAGCCTTTAAAGAGCACCGGTCAGAAATACTGATATCAAAGGAAAAGACTGCTGATAATCCTGGATTCATTTGCAATGATTTATTCCATATTTTATTGCACAATTTATAAAAGAGAATTGCAGCAATCGGAGCCCTTGCACTGCTACAAGAGATTAAAAGATTTTCTTATCAGACAACTCAGAATTGTGATGATTCACACCTTCATTATTTCTTGAAACACTCCAGCTTCCTCCAGAAGGTACAGCAAAGGTTTTGCATGACTACATCCCTTAAACCAAACACTGCTCGTGTCATTTTCCCACGGTGCTCAGAACAAGCTCGGGGTGAAAGAGTAACCCTTTTAAGCCGGTTAAACAACCGTCATTATTTTAAAATAAATGAAGAGGAGCCGAGTTATTTACGACTCTGCGCTCATGTTTTATGCATGCCTTACCTCGGAGACATTCGATAGCCCCCCACAACACTTGGTTGGCTCTAAACTTCAGCAAGTGTTTGCCAAGAAGGTCACATTGCCCTATTCACACCGAGAAAGGTGAGACTTGGAGACACAGTAGAGTAACAGGACAAATGGGAAGACACCGGAAAATTATTTTTTGCTGCCAGGGTTTCCACACAAGCATAAAACCTGGGTCAGGGAGAGCCCTTTCAGTTAACAGTGAGTGCCAGTACTTCTCACTGCCAGGTTAAATCAAGGATACGCCCAGCCTCGCAGAGCAGGGAGGACAGCCAGGAGAATGAGCTGCTTGCAAGGAATTTCTTGAAATCAGCAAAGAGGAGCCATCATACCCGTCCAGAGTTTGGTGGGATTCCCCAGCCAACCATTAGCACAGACCAGACTGGCCCCCAGGGTCTGCAAACATGATGGAAACTCAGAACCTGAGAGCAAGCACCTGAAACCGTGAGGGGGTGGTCCAGGGGACACCTTCCTGTTTTGCAAACAGGTTTCTGGAGAACAAGAGACCTGAGCAGCTGTGCTTGAGAACCAGCTGCACCCAAATGTCTTGTTCTTCACAATTGCTCCACAGCACCCTTGTGTGAAATTATATTTTGGTTCTGTAACAGGTAGATGTGGTTTTTACCAGGAACATCAGTCCTGATTTGGTAAGACCAGGGGAGGGCACCCATTGCCCTGCAAAGAGTGATGAGGGGCTGTGTTACAAGTCCTGACTTAAGGACTGTGTGTTTTAACCCTGCATTGGCCCCATTATTAACCTCAAATATGCCCCCAAATAAATCAAGGAGCACCTCTTTTCTTTTGTGATCTCTCCCACTAAACAATACTGAGCAGAATTTAAGTTGGATAGTGGCAGTCACACCAGAGATGTCCAGCCTGATGCTGGGGCTGACGTTCTTTCTCCTGCACACAGTCCTGCAGCAGGAAGGGTGAGAGGTCTCCCTGTGCCCTACAAGACACAGACATGCCCTGTTCAGGAGGCTGCAGCTCTGTTCTGAACACAAAATGTGCCCAGCTACACATACATTGGTGTCCGTTGGTATTTCTGTTGTAATCTCATTGATTTGTGTGGTTCATGGAGACTTGGAGTGAAGCAAAACAAAAACACACCTCTGTATCACCTTCTACCCTGGGAACCCCCAAAAAAGGCCTTTCAGTGACTTTCCAAACTCCATTTGAAGTTTCTTTTTAACTGTGAGTTTCATGGGTGAGATATTTAATAGAATGTGACCCCCCTAGCTCATTTAGCTTTGTAGACAGTGTATTGTGCTTGAGTCTCTCATCCATTCATGCACTTGTATTACCTCATAAAGGTATTTTTTAGAAATAAAACATGAATAGGGAGATTTTTTTTCCCCTCAAACTTAGCGATTAGCTGGAGATTAGAATTCAATTGAACAGTTTAGTTAAATATGGGTTTGTGTGTGTTGATATGGCTCCCCATTGTCACTGCAGGTATGAGAGGTTTGGCAGTTTCCCAGCTTGGCTCTCCAGTGGGGGTTCATGGCAGTGCAAAAAGCAATGTCCCACCTTTCAGTAAAATAAAATGAAATACTTCTCAGAAAATGCTTATTGAAATCTTGCCAGTTTTAAGAGAGAGACATTTGCATGAAACTCATTGTTTGTTCCAAAGCTTTACCTTTTTTTTTTTTTTTTTTTTTTTTTGACAGAAACGTCTGGTTTTACTTGATTATATATATGCATATATAGTAGGGGTTTGTTCCCCCTTCAAGCTAGCTCTGAGGAAACAATATTAGAAGAAGAAATAATTAGGGAAGCCAACAGTCAGCTGCTTTCTCTGAAGAATATTGGGCAGATGACAAACCCACTACAACATTTGGTGCACTATTTATGGGCAGGAAATTTTAACAGAGAAATGAGAAATGACACCCTGCAAATCATGCTGAAGTTCTATGAAAGTTTTTTTCCTGCTAAAACTGAAGGACCATAATGACAGACAGACAAAAATGAACTTATGTGCTTTCTCCTTGTCATGATAGTAGCTCATAGTTTTCTTAGTGTAAGATATCTCTTTTAATCTCTTGTAGCAGTGACAACATTTATAAATGGTACTCTAAATGAGAAAGATCTTTGGAATAATCTGTTCCAGGTTAGGCTATCATTACCAATAAAATACCTCTGATTTGCACAAAACCTGTAATTTGAGAGGGTTTTTTCCCCTGCTGATGTAACTCCTTTGCTCTTTTAATTCTCAAAACCACAAAAAATGCTCTCAGAAATATTCCCAGCTGCTCAGGTCATGCTCAGCTGTGCTGATTCCAGTTTACAGAGAACACATTTAGCACATTAAGTCTTGATTACATGGCAAAATCGGAGAGTCGAACAAACATCTCCTCATGCATTAGGGAACTGCACAGCTACAGTAAGTCCTGAGGCACAACAGTGGAAGTTCCAGTTGCAAAATATATAAAGTAGAGGCAAAAAACCCCCCAAATTTCCCTCTGTGTCCTCCATTGAGCAACCAGCACTTGGTGCAGATGAGCAGCAGGGTGGTGCAGTCTGCAGCTGAGGGATGGCACTGTGACCCTTCTCCATCCTCTGCCACAGCTCTGCTCTGCCCCTGAAAATCTGACCTTGAGCTCAGGAAAGCGGGAGCAGAAAAGACATTTCCATTTCATTAATCCCAGGCCAGGCTCTGAAGGAATGTGATGGAGGAAATGCAGATGCACCTACAGAGCTCGGCAGCACAGCCCTGTTTCCCAAAGAGAGGGATCACAGCTGGGCTTGTGTTACAAATCCTGCACCCAGAGATCCTTCCTGCCATCATCTAGCCATGGCAAGGAAGAGCAGTGATGCAGGGCCAGCTCTGTGTGCCACAGACCTGACTTCACACTCTCATCTCCTCTGTGACCTGACTAACCTAGCAAGTGACAGCCTTGTTATAAATATCCAAGAATCATGGGGTGGTCACTTTCCCACTGTCACAGCTAATTAACTTCGAGGAATAACTATGGGAACTATTTCATTTCACCACCCCAAACATGGGCCTGGAGTGAATGTGCGTATCTGACTGAATTGGCTTAGAAAAAACACCCCTCTGTTAAACATCAGGGCAGGTATAAATTACTGTGGGACTGTGCCACGTATTCAAGGCTCTGTGATTTGCTAGAAGCAGCACCAAGATTTACAACACAATTTTCAATCACTTCCATCAGCATTTTCAATCTCTTGCACATGGCGGTACTTATGATATCAAAGAGTTCATCTGTGCAAAAGCCTCAAAAAGTGATTGTGTTCCTAAAAAAAAAGTGTAAAATGTGTATATAAACTGTCATTTCAGTTTAGAAAAATCCAGGCATAACCTCATAATTAGGAACAGCTAAATTGCTTACTCTTTAATCAATGGCACAAGGAGAAATTTATTTTGTTTAATAAACTGCTCTTAATGATTACTGTTTGTTTGCTTCCTAAATCTCAGAGTAACCATGTACTGCAAGTGGAAAATGTTGGTGAGGAGGTTTGTCTCTGGAGCTTAAATGACAAAAAAATCTCTTCACTTTTCCAGTTTGAGGGAAGCTTTTCTCCATTGATCTGTGAGCCTCCTGCCAGCTCCTGGTCAGAAAAGGGGGACCTTGACTTACGGGTGTGGAGGGCTGCCAAGAACATGAAACCAGCACCTATATCTCAGGGACACCAGAAAGCTGTAAACTGGCTGGATACAGAGCAGCAATTGTTTGATAATAATTGTCCACCATACCTGCATCCTGTTCCTGTTCCAGGAGTTTACAATGGATCAACGTACCCAAAGCGTTTGTACCCAGGTGAACCTGGGGCAACCCAGTTCAAAAGACTTTTCTTTCCCTCATCTGGAATGGCCACAAAAAAAACCAACCCAACCATCTCTTTCCTGTTCTGCCCACGTGCTGGAGCACAGAAAGGACAGCACAGGTAGGAGTGGCAGGAGGGAGGCCACAGCATTCATGATTTCCCTTTTGCAGACGATTTTGGAGCTGCAGGGTGGCTTTCCAGACAGCTTTCCAGGAACTGCCAGCTGGAATGCCAATGCAGAGAAGCCATGCTTTGCACAGAGACATATGTGCTCTCACACACATACATAAAGCCTCTGAACTCACTGCAGGAAAGGTTTTACCCCAACAGCAAGATAAGTAAGGTGTGGAAATTACCTTAATGTAAAATCCATGTGGAGATCAGCCCCTTCGATTTTACCACGGTAGCAAGGTGATCCCACTCACAGCTGGGACAAATGCTATTGCTTCCACTTCACTATCTGGTGGCAAAAGCTATTTTAAATTCATAGACAGAAAAAAATGACAGAGCTGAGAGGCTGAAGTTAGAGTGAGCCAAGAGTAGGAAGTGCTGCACATTGTATCCTAGAAACAGCTTTCTGTTCCTCGGTCCTTTTCAGTTATTCATTGGAGGAGGGAGGTTGGAAGAAGTGGTGCAGCTAAAGTAGATATCAGCTGAATTTTTGCCAAGTGGTCATTAATCCCTAAAATTTCAATCTTATTTTCATTAAAATTTAACAGCAGAGACATGCCTACAGAAACACAGCTGAGTTTGAGCTTCAGGAATGTGTTTATGTCTACATGGGTGGGAAAAAACAATGGCTGGATGGAACAGCCTGAGACAATCCCTCACCTACACTACAAAAGCATTTAATTATATCATGTGGTTTTTATCTGTAGTTTGCACCAAGAAAACACATGTGTGAAAGACTGAATGCATTGTGGTTCAGGAAGCATCTCTTTAGCCAGATGAAGATGAGGATGGTTTCCTCCAAAGAAAAAAAATGGATTTTTTTCCTCATGGTGAAAGAGAATCTTGTTATGATTTAATGGTCCTATAAGAAAGAGTGCTTTTCCTTTGAGAGTCAAACAAAGCTGAGTGAAAATACAGAAGATTTAAAAGTAACCTTGGAATGATATGCAGATGCTGGTTAAGATGTAGACATGCCTGAAAAAAATATCAAGCCCTTCCTTATAAATCCTCTACCTTCCAAAACATGTATCAAGCTTAAAATGGAGGAAAAATTTCTGCATATCCTTAGTGAAATCTAAAGTGACAAGGAATTCACCTGTTTTCTCTCCCCTTTGGAAGCAAGTCAAGATTGCTTTGGTGAGAGGAGCTAACATGTTTTGCAAGTTGATATCATATGCAGTGGGGAGCCAGTGATTAAAAAGGCATCTTTCTTTTGGGGTTTAGCTTTATCCAAGGCTGAACCTTCAAATAGAGATTCCAGTATGTAGGAGGAGAGGAAAATCTAATTGAGGAAAAGGAGAAGACTGTAGCTTGCAAATTCAGAACTATTCCATCAAAGATAACTAGATCATCTTTTTCATAGCAGGAATTAGAAGTGACAGATGGTCTTGCTGCTGAACCAAAGGTGTAGAAGTCCTGAGATTCAATCTGTATTTCTGGCTCTGAAACAGATTTCCTGTGCAAGATAGAGCAAAAAAAAAAAAAAAAAAAAAAAAAGAAGCATTTCAGTAATGGCCAGTTTCTGCAGACTTCATCTGAAACAGATATAAACCCTGATTTTTAAAAGAGTGGTCTGCAAGCTCCAGTTTACTTTCAGTGGGAAGGACAATGAAAAGGCACTGTGGAAAAGACAGCTTCTTTCTCACAGACTGGATTTTAAAAAAAGCTGAAAATTTAAAAATGCAAAAGCAGTGCCAAATCTTGAAAACTCTGACCAAGAGTGTTTCTGAGTGGTGGGCTTACATCTGTGAAATAGAGACATTTATCCCCTTTCAAAATTTCCTGTTGATCCACAGGAAAATATGACCTCTGACAAGAGAAACAGAGCAGAGGTAACACCAACGACAATACCTTCAGGTAAGGCACCTTTTACATTTTCAATTACATAAGTCTGCCTTCAATTAAACCTCATCAACTTTGTTCACATGAACTGAAATTGCCTATTATGGTGCTGAATTGCATTAAGCATTGAATTTGAATTTTATTTCTGTATGCAGATATATTTTTAGTTGGCTTATGCTTTTCACTCGTTTCTGAAAATGGCAAATTGACTTCACTTTTTCCTCTAACATTAAAATAAATACCACCATAAAACTAGAACTCTCCAGCAACCCTGTGCTTTTGACCAGAAACTAAAGTTTAGCAAAAACTTGGATGAAAACAGTGCTGATATTTGCAGCCTCTGTGAAAATCTGCTCAGGTTGTGCTGTACAAGACTCAGAGGTCCCAAAATACTCACAGACAGTCACAGCTGATGGGGCTGAGCAGGACATCCCTGCCCTGACATCTTCCAGCAAGCTGAGGATGCCGCAGCACCAAGCAGGGGAGGTGGGAGTGATTTCTGATGCACTCTGGTTGCTCCCATCCTGGTGCTTCAGCGAGGGGGAGGAGGAGGAGAACTCCAGCTGACATGGAAAAGGAGCCTGGGAGAGGATGGGGAAGTGAGGGGATGAGGGGGAGCAGCCCAAGCTGCAGAGCAGGGGAATGGAAACCTTCAATGAGGACTAAAGGTCTGCAGAGAGAGAAGGCAGCAACCGGTACAAGAAAAGGTGCAAAATGAGTCAGCTGAGGAAAGATGGCACTGGGAAGAAAGCAAAAAACTAAACTGGAACCTGCACTTCTCTGTCATCATCATGAATCACAAAAAAGCCTCGTGGGCTTCTCCATGGAGTTCCCAAATAACCTCCTGGCTGATCAGCCTGTTACCCTAATTGGTAAAGATCTCTGCTTGGCATCCAAATTCTAAAACTGTTAAGGGAGCACAAAGGCATAAATTTAGCTCCAGATGATGGATTGCGTTTTATGATTTTGGTGCATTTTAAAACTGAGCTCTTTTTTTTTTTTTTTTAAAGATAAGGTTGTGAAATCAAGTTTTGTAAGAATTTGGTTTATGCTAGGATTAGAGGTTCTTGTGCAGATTTAATCTGACATACCAAATGTGTATTTTGACACTGTCTTCATTCTTTAGGTATCTGAAAGTTACATGATCTTACATTATCATTTATACTGAATTTTTTTCTTTCCTAGTTCATATGTTTTTTCTGTATTTTCTAGTGTGAAGACTTTGCACAAATGGCATGTGAAATTCCTAAGACATATTTGGTAAAAATTAGCTTCTACTGCTGGATCCCTTCTCTCCAACCTTCAAAAAACTTCCATGCACCTTCATAAGTTTGCTGAATTCCAAAGCAAAAATAAAAACCCAGAAGAAAATTTCCCTTTTTTATTTTTTCAGCAATTAAAAAAAAATCTTTGTGCAATTATTTGGAAGCAATGCTCTTTGTAAAACAAGTAAAAAATTACACGATAAATGAATGGAAAATAAAAGTACAGTCTCCTGCCTCCTGATGATACTTTGCTATATTGTCAGGGAGAAGCTGAGCATTTGCTGCCCTCAAGTGGTCTCCTATTTTTTGCTCCTACAGGCATTTTCAATGATGTTTCATCCCTTTAATAGCTTAAGTTCAGACCTGGGGTTTTTTGAAAGAAAATTGAAAACTTGGAGCAAACAGAATTCAGCTTTGATTTGTAAAACACACAAAACATGTGTTTTAAAATGTATAAATTTTTTTCCTCTTTAAATATTAGAGAAATCTTTGGCTTTATTCTGGACATGCTTCATCTCTGCTCTACTGCATTGTAGAAAAGGATGCTGCCATACATAATCACACAAAGTGTGGATTTCAAAAGTCCTAAATGTTGTTGATTTTGTGGCTTTGAGTTTTGGACTATGCAAAACAAACTGAAAAATACAGTCTGAGAAAAATGTTATTGCTCAAAAAGGCAACTGTAATGGGGAAAAATTGAGTTTGTCCTATCTTTATTGAAGATCATGTTGAATTACTGACAATGGGCTAAAAATGAGTCAGGGAAAATGGGACTCCTATCACACTTCAGAAGTGGATTATAACTGACTCAGGAGCTAATTCAGCTGCAGCTCAGACAGCTGGGTCAGATTTTAACTCAGCCAAAATGAGCAATAAGAATTGTGTCTTCACACTGCATCACAAGAGAAAATACCCTCCCTCCAAATATACTCCAAACAGAAACCTTCTGTAACAACACACATGCCTTGCTGCAATCTTCACCTACATTTCCAAAGCAGCGCCAATTCCTATTGACTGCAGGCTGTCCAAGAGCTCCCTGGGCTGGAGTTTGTTTCATCCATGCTCTGAGCCCAGGAGCACCAAGGAAGTGCAGAGCTGGCCCATTTGTCAGGCCATTAATGAGTGTCATCAGAGCATCCAGGGCCCCCTGTGCCAGGTCCCAGGGAGGTGTTTCAGACAGGCACAAAGCAAGCAGATGGCTCCTCAGGGATAATACACACTCCTGGTTACAAGGAAATGCAGCAATCAAACAAAATGCAAAAACTGGGGGATAGGACTGGGACAAAAGGAGTGAGGAGAGCAAGTTCCACATGGTTCTCCACGTCCTTATGCAATAAAAAACATCTGCATATTAACATGAAATAACAGCTCTGGATGCATTTATATTTTCCTCCCTCCCCAGTTTTGTCCTAATGTCCCCGTCCCTCTGACATATGTTGCAATCCTATTGTGAAACCAGTAATTTTCTGAAATGGCTGAAAAATAGCAGGTGGGCATGACACGAAAAGGCTAAACACCATCATTTGGGACAGATTCCAGAGGAGATGAATATTGAACATACTAAAAAAAAAAAAAAAAAGGAAGGGAAAGGGAAAAGGGATGGTAAACAAAGCAGATTTTTCTATTTCCTTCTAAGATCATACATACCCTGAACTAGGAAAGCTGCATCCTCCTGGACTGCCACCTGGACAACCCTTGCTCCTGCCCCCGAGGAGCCTGGCTGGTGCCAAGGCAATGCCAGGGAGGTGTCTCTGCTCTTTTGGGAAGCAGCAGGAGCTGCAGAGCCTGACACAGGAGCACAGCACACCGAGCAAAATGTTTCATTAATGTGCAATTGCTGCTGCAAGCTGAGAGCCTCAGCTGCTCCCTCACCTCACTTAGCCCTCAAAGCCCAGAGGTCACCCTGGTGACTGGGCTTGGCTGCTTTTTACAGAGCTCCCTTTCCGCTCAGTTTGGGAAACCATCTTCTGTACTTTTGTGATGCCATCTTTTGTACTTATTCCCTAATCCATGCAGGAGCACACGTCCAGTCTCAGAACACACTTCTCTTCACAGCTGACAAAGCCAATTACACTTTGGGCTTGTTTGGCAATTTTAGCAACTACCTCTCTTCCATTTCTTCCAAGGGGCAGTAATGAAGCCTAAGCTTTGGTTTACACCAGGAAGAGAAGCTACAGAGATCCTAATTCCCTGCATCCTGCCTGGATACCATTTCCCAAAGACTTGTTTGTCTGGGGAAAGGTGTAGCACCACAGGGCTGCAATAGGAAAGCCCAGCATGTTATGTGATGGGAAAACTTCGGGGAATTTCATGAAGCAACCAACTGGGAAAGCTGAAGGGTTTAACACAATGTCTATAATAAAGTCATTTTTGAAAACATCCAAGCATTTATTCTAAATAAAAGCAAGTACCTACTCTAGGCTTACAAACACTCCATCTTTAAACTCCAATACTTTATGTTCCTATGACAGATTTTAAGATTATATAACTTGCCAAGTAACATAGACTTTGTCTTCATCACACCATACCTGGTTTTCTGCACTAGCAGATGTCATGCTAATATCAAAATATGTGTATCAGGAGAAGAATCTAAAATGCCACCAGTGGAAAGATCAACATAGTTGAGTTCATGAGCTGGAAACAAGAAAATCTATCTCCAGACCTGCTTTCTTGCAAAAAAGCCCTCAGGATCCACAATGTGTAAGGACAGTGCTCACTGAGATGTCTGTATCACCCTGCTGTATCTGAACAACAACAAAAAAAATAATCTTTATATAAAGAGAGGAGTAATCACAGAGTGGTTTGTTTTGCTTTGATTTACTTGAAAGGTACTCATAAGTGAAATACAGCATGTCTAATTGTAGATGAAGGAGAAAATAGGGATTTCCTTCTGCTGTTTTCAATGTTAAGCACAGGATAAGAAATAGAAGACATAAGGAAAACCTGAGCTTCTAAAGAGGAACATTTCTCTTCCTAAATCCTCTAGTTGCTAATTCAGGCATTGTCAATGCTGCTGCCCTGAAACTCTTCCCACTACATTGCATGGCACTCACTTCTTTGTGGTCCTCCTCCTCGTTTTGCCATGGACACAGGAATGAATTAATGGACCCACCACCATTAATTCATTCCTGTGTTGTTTCAATCTTTCTTCGGCTTTAGCAAGGAAGGAGCTACAGAAAACAGCAAGGAAGGAGACTCACTCAATTTTTTCCTGTTATATTGTAAAACTGAAATTCTCTAAACAGTTTTATGGAAGAAGCCAAGAAACCAGCTTGTATGTGCTTAGATGGAGAGGAGCAGAACCTGCAGCATCTCTGCAAATAACGCCCCTGGCAAGGAGTGAATACAGCTTCAGAGACTCTGGCTCTTTTGCTATTCCTTAATAAATTTATGAGAAGCACAGCACCAGTGGTCAGCCAGGCAGAACACACACCAGAACAGAATTCATGATTGAACAGGCAAACAGAGCAGCATTTACATTTCTGAGTCTACAAATCTGGTCGAGCACTGGAGCAAGAGTAACAACAAGGAAGCCCATAAACAAACCTATTCACAGGGAGCAGGGCAGAGAAAAGAAAGTGGAACTTCTGCTGTGTTGTTGGGAAGAAAGGACATAGAAGAAACACATTCTGCCAGGTGTTAACACAAGGCCAACCATGAACTGCTGTGAGTCTTGTGACAGAATAGAGATCTTGGACTGGAAGTTGAGCAGCAAAGTATGAGCTGCATGCTCATGTTATGGACCCAAGAACTCACATATCAACACATAACTTGGAGTTGTTAAAAGTTCCTTAATTAAAGGCGCATTTGTGACTCACTTACTCCAGCCAACAGGAGAGGTTCTGGTTTGTAAAGACAGGCAATATCCAACCCAGGAAAAGGCATGCAGCGAACATAAACTTGTAAGAAAGAAAATCATGCTCTGAGCACAGACCTTTGCAGACAACAAGGTGAAGGACCAGCAGCTGGCTCAGAGGGGAGGTGTTGCTGCACAAAGCACCATTGCACAAGGCAATACAAAAAGCAAGGTGAAAAATACCCTGCTCATGAGTAACAGGGACAGGGAGCCTAAATGTCCTCCTCTGGTCAGAAGGGGCAGAGTCAGGCATAAAATAAGAAATCAAAAGTCTCCATGCTGGAAAGGATAGGAAGATTTAAAAGCACATAACTGGGGCAGAGTGAAAGTCCATGTTCCTCAACACTGTGCCCAAATATCAGGCAAACAGCAGGAAAGACAAGTCCAGAGCACCACAAAAAGCAGAAAGGTATTTAAGGTGGACAGTTCTACTTTATTCCTTGTCTTCTACTAAATATGATTTTAAGTCTTACTGTTTAATTTTGGAACACAACAGTGGTTCTGGCTAAGACACTGATCCAGGTCAATGGTTTAATTTCTTATCTTTTCTATTGTCTTGCAACATGAGGTTGGCAGATTATTTTCTTCTCCACATCACGACTTCACCTCCTAAATTTGGCTATTCTTGAATACCTAGATAAGAAAAATTTCCTGCCATGGAAAAACTCCTGTGAGTTTTCACAGTGCCTGGTATAATGGGACCTTAACCCTAACTTATACCTCAAGGTGCTACTAAATTTGAAAATGGTCACTTACACATTTTACAAAGCCCAAATGAGGGAGCTTCATGTTAATGTAGAAAAAGTAGGTCATTTTACCAAAGAAACATTATTTGTAAACCAGCAGAACCAGTCAGCTGATGTGAGAGAACACCCCAACATGGGGACCACCATGACTACACCCTGCAGGACTGGTTTCATGGTGTGTGGACACAAATTCAGTCCCTGAATCCACACCACTGCCTGAGCTTTGCCAGTGACTGCTGTCGCTTCATGTTGTGGTGGTTTCTTGGGACTTTCTGCACAAGTGAGACCCCAAAGTGCCTTTTGAAACAGGGACCTAACCACTAAAAAGAAAAAATGGTTTGAAAATCTGAGTCTATTTGTATAAATCTTAGCCCAAATCTTCATATATATATATATATATGTATGTATGTATGTGTGTGCATTTATGTCACTACTAATTATTATTTTTTTCCCACAGAATTGTCAGAGATAAGGTGCCAAGTATGAAAGAGAGAGGAAGGCAGCAGGGTTGAAAGCAGAGGGATTTTTGTGTCCCATCAGAAATTAGAGCTGGTGGCACTCTTTCTACATCTTCAGCTGCCTTGGTGAAGACCTCCTACAAAAAGGTTTAAAGGAGCACTTCAAAATACCACCATGGAGGCAGGAAGATGGTGAGGAAATAAATATGCAGAAAAGGTAACTGGAAACCAGATGGAAAAGCAATATAAAAGCACAGTATGTCTGTGGCCTCCACTGTTTCTATTCCTCTCACCAATCTGTGACATTATGATTTAAAGCAATGATTTATAGCTTGGTCTGTTCATTATTAAAAACAATTGACCAAATTTCTTCAAAATAAGCTACCACCTCTACTAATTAGGCTACTGTGAAGTATCTCCCTTTTTCCTCACTCTGGAGTTCATTTGCCTCAAATAAACTGCTATTGATGGAAGATAACAAATATTCTTTTACACCTTTCCTACATCACAGGGTAGGTGAATGAAGAGGGACAGGTGATTGGGATTGTGGATTGCAGCAGGTCAGGAAGATCACTTCATATGACAGAAAGGGTATTTCCACTAACAAGAGATAAAAAGGGGATTTCTAACATTTTGGATACCATTTCAAACCACTGTTGCATTTATTTTAAAAAAAAATTCAACCACACAAAATTCGAGACCTTGAGGTCTGCCAAGGATTTATTCACTGTGTTACTGCAACCAAGTTCATTCCCTTCCAGATGCTTCTGTTGGCTTTGTCTTACCCATTTCATTTCTTTGGGGCAGGGAATATTTCCTTGTCTGTGTTTTCACAGAAATCAGATCAAGGGCACTCCAGCTTTGAGTGATATCCCTTGCTGATATTTTAATAACAATACCTAAAGATTCATTTTGAGCAGACGGGCTCAAAGTCTTCCAACAAGCAAGGAAGTTAAATGCTGGCTTTGGTTAAGGACACTTTGAATAAATTCAGAGCTCTGAACCCACAGACAGCTCGACAGAACCAATTTAACCACTGGTAGCCCCTCAGGTGAGAAATGTAATCTGCTCCCATAAAGCAGTTCCAGCATTTCCTTCCACACAGAACTCTGCTGCCCACAGCAATTCCTCACCAGCCTGCACAAAACTGAGCTGACCTACAGATGCTGCTGAGCCTGGGGCTGGGGAGGCAGGAAAATGGCACTGAATCAGTTGCATGGAAGGAAAGCTAAAATTAAAAAGCAGAAACAAACCATTCAAGCAAATAATTTTTAAAAAACCCCATCAAAACACAAATATGATGGGAAATGCAACACTCAAAGGCAACTCTCAGAAAACAAGCAGAGGAAGTTATTTTTTTTCTCAATTAAATGAAAGAATAGTAATTTTTTTGCATCCCACATTTAGTTAATTAAATGAAAGAATAGTAAAGCCCCTCAGGTGAGAAATAGCAGTTCCAAAAAAAAATTCCTCACCAGCCTGCATGAGCTGACCTACAGATGCTGCTGAGCCTTGGGAGGCAGGAAAATGGCACTGAATCAGTTGCATGGAAGGAAAGCTAAAATTAAAAAGCAGAAACAAACCATTCAAGCAAATAATTTTTAAAAAACCCCATCAAAACACAAATATGATGGGAAATGCAACACTCAAAGGCAACTCTCAGAAAACAAGCAGAGGAAGTTATTTTTTTCTCAATTAAATGAAAGAATAGTAACTACTTCAAAGGAAATGCTTAAAGAGAAACTCAATGCATCCCACATTTAGTTAATTTATGTAGTTGCTAAGTTCACCTATTTTATTACAAATAGAAAAGTGGAGGGTTTTTCAACATTTAGTAGTTATGAATATCACATATTTTACCTTTTAGAGCACATTCACAGAGTTTTCTTATTTGTGCCTCACAACTGATTCTTTAAAGTGTGTCATATATATACTCATTAAAATACTGGTTAATCAGTGACCACATATTCAATAAAGGGGCGAGGGAAATGGAGATAATACACTCCAATTGTCTATTTAGAATTAGATTTCCCAGTCTAGGTTTATCTCCACATTTTCAACTGATTTCCTTATACAGATCTCTCTAGCTGCTCATCCCAAGACCCAAAGCAAATTCTGTGCCCATTTCACTTAATTCCTTCACATGTTTATTCATTTCAATACCTTTTTTTTTTCACTTCTGACACTTCCCAAGATGTTTTCATTTTTTCAGGTGATGTGAATTGTGCCATTCATTCTGCTGACCTTTACAAAAGTAAGAGGAACCTTCATTTTTACAAGGCTCCCATTAACATTCAAAATGTCTGTGCCACGTTTCCTCCAGCCAGGTAAGTGCAGCTGAGAAGATTAAATGGTCTACTTCATTTGCTGATTCCAGCAGAATCATTCAGACTCACTTAAGGTACCCACATTTAAACCAAATTATTCATACTGTGACTTTGGAAACCAGAGGAATTCCTAATTATTAGCTAAAGTGTTAGTGGTAATGTAGAAAGATTGTGGATGGTGTCTCGAGGAATTTTAGCTGGTTGGATCAGCCTTTTTGGGGAGCTAAAGCATCCTAGCAAACCACAGCTAATAACTGTGCTTTATTAGCTACTTCTGGTTTTCAGCTACTGTAGGTTTTAATTCTCAGCATCCTTCCTTACCCCACAGATTGAGGCTGACTAGGTTGGATATTCCTGTCAGGAATTTACTTTTCTCTGCAGTTTTGAAATAGCTGCCATATCCTTTCATTTTTGTTTGCTCTATTCTGAAGTCCTTTCCTGGTCCTTCAATGTTTTTGAAATGCCCAGTTTGCTTAAAAGAGGGTGCCTAAGTCTCCTTCACATTTAATGGGATGTGAAACCTAGAAACAGACAAATTGTTTCTGTACCTCTTCCAGTATCTCTGAGAATACAAAATACTCTTCAATTTCTATAGCACTTTTTACAGGCATCACAAAAATGAGCACACTTTACTGCAATATTAAATAAAATTACCATTAAACAGAGAACTGACTTTACCCTCCCCTGGATTTATAAGGAGCAACTACATTTAACTGCCCTTTCTTGATGCCACACCAATCAGTCTCTGGAGGATCAGAAAACCCTTTGGAGAATTATTTTTCTTTCCTGGAATGCTTTAAGCAAAGTTTCCAGGAGAAGGAGGCAGACCATGGCCCACGGTGACTTTCAAGCCTCACATCTCGCACAGACAAACATTTCTGAGCTGCAAATTTGGCTGAAGTGACTCACCAAAGCCCTGTCAATAATGAAACAGAAATCCCTGGGCTGTGTTTGTGCCTTATACAGAGTCTCAGATGCCCTGATGGTTCAGATACTCATGAGGAGACTGACTGTGTCCTCACAGCCTTTTGAAGACACACAACAACTTTCTAGTCCTGGCCTGAGTCACCTTCCAGACAGAGGAGCACATTTATAGACTGGAGTGGTCTCAAGCAAATAGTGGTGAATGCAGGGACCCAACAGCAGCCCAATATCCATGAAATCAAACCTATAGGCAGAAAAAAAATCTCATTAATATCAAATCCTACCAGGAGGATTATGAAGACATCTGCAGCAAGACAGCTGTCACAATATTTACTTTTCATATGACAGGGAAAAAGAAACCAAAACGTTTTAGACACTCTTAAATTGTAACATCTTAATTTGATAATAGCAATTTGTATTAAACATGCTGATAGAAGTTTGAGAATAGGGGGTAATTTAGAAAGAATCAGGTTGCATCCAAGATTACAATTTCAATGGAAGCAAAATGTTATTTAACAAATCTAGAGTAAATCGAGTTGATTTATCACTGATGCTACATACTGCAAGTTTCAGCAGAAAAAAAATTTCATAACTTCTTGGGAAAAGGGATTTTAGTAGATGCCTAAAGAGAACTGTCACTTCTCCAGCACAGCCAGTTCTGGTTTAGTTTGTACTAAACACATGCATATATTTACAAAATCATCCCACTGTCAAATACAGATACATTGAAGAGAAGGTTGGGGTGGGAGAGGTCCTGGAAATAAAGTGCTCTAATTGAAATTGCTTTTGGCAGGAGATAGGCAGGAAGCTTAATAGTTTAGTATATACCACACAAGTCACATTCAATAAATTCCCCAAGTCTGGTGGGCAAGTCTCAGTCAGTTGAAAACATCAGCTGAGACAGACTCAGTTTGTTTCCTTCCACTTAGCTTTGATGCAAAAACATAAAGACAAAGCCTTTCCTTACAGAAAAATTATCATATTGGTTAATTTTCCATCTGTACAAGGACCAATTACTCTCTGCTGGAAGAGAGTGTTACCACAGAATCAGCCCCTTCTGTTTGGGCTCACCAGAAAACCAGGCAGAAACCATAATAAGCACAAGCCAAATAAGCCATGTAAAATTAGAGTTGCAGAGGAGTTTATCATATATGGCTCCACTTTGCCTGAGGCTCAGGAAGTTTCAGGTTTTCTGCTCTGAAGTAACTTCTCAGCCAGGAAATATGAGGGTCTATAAAAAATAACACTTCTGAATATATATCTGTTACATGCATTTTAAAAGCCATGACAGAGAAACAAAGACAAAAGGAAGTGTGAGTTCCAAGTCAGCAGCAAGTATCTACCATTCATTCATGATTTTTAACTTGTGTTTGGGGAAATGTCCTTCTGAGACAAACCAGCCCCTTCCATCCTTCCCCTGCTTTTCTACTCTCTAGAAGAATCTTCCACTGTATTTTGCCATTACCAGTGTTATTTCCAGCTATCTGAAAGTTCAAATGGTCTCATGCTATGAGAGATATTTTCTTCTTTCATCCCATCCTGAATAAGCATATCCTCTGTCTGGCCTATAATGTTCATTTTGGCTGAAGTTCTTCCTTCCTATCTCCCCCTTAAGCACAGACACACTTTTTCTACATTTCAGGTCTTAAAATCTGTCACTTAACAAAGAGCTGAGAACAGGAGAAAGGAAAGAATAAAAGCTGGTTTGTTCCATTGTGGAAATCCTTCATTCTCTGCTCTAAGAGGGTCTCCCGGCTCAGATATTTACCAATTCCAGATGTTTCCGTGAGAGGATTAATCCTGCCCCCCCAGCCCCAATGAACCTAATTGTTCTATAGCATCCTGCAGGATATGGAGAGGGGAAAAAGAGGATATTTTCTTCTTGACCCTTAGCTGCAAAACAATTTGTACCCTGAATTTGGGAACAGTTTCTCCAATGCTCCCACAGTGTAAACATGAGCTGTTCTCTGCCCTCAGACTCTCTCATTTCATTAAAAATATCAAATTGGTTTTATTCAATGATATAACAGGAGCAAACTCCTATTATATCCTATATTTTCTCAACAGGCATTTGGGAGGTTTTTGATCTTCACACATCTGCAATTCACTCTGTAAATAAAGTAAGATAAACAAAGCAATGTATGAACAGCTTAAATCTGGCTGGTAGAGCTGGCTGGCAGTGCACACTGCATGTTTTCAGCAGGTAGACTCCAGAAACTTGCTTCATTTACTTCAAGAAAGCACTGTGAGCTTACTGAATGCAGCATACCTCTGGAGCCAGAAACACTTCAGGGATGGCTTAATTACCTGAGCTGTTCACAGACACAGCCCAATTCAACAGAGCCTCGTGAAAAAAACCCTGTGGTGAAATTTAAAACACTAAAGGAAGGCGGAGTGGGCTTCGGTGTTGATATTTTTTCTTGTAACACCCAAAGAGCATCGTGTGCTGGGTTGATAGAACTGCTCAGCACCAGGTTACCACTGAGGTACTTGGGATGCACTCAGGATTTTTAAAAACCTAACAATAATCCTCTGCCTACAGTCTATAAAAGTTTTTAGCTACATACCTCCATTTCTGTGCTCTTTTAGGATGCAGCTACCCTGTCTCCCCTCATCGGGAATCACACAGCCCATGGGGATCACCTGGACTCCACAGGAATTCTCCTGACACCACAAATTAATGCCACCCGTTTGCAAAACGCCTCAAAAAATCAGCCGAACTTTGAAGACTAAAAGGTGGGCTGGCACAAAACGGGGGTGTAAGATCCGACTTTAACCTCTTCATACAGACTTTCCTTTCAAAATTTTCTACTTCCCAAATAAATAACCTGTAAGAAGCATATTTGGGGTTTTAGAACATGGCTTCTGGGACAGCAGCTGCCCCACCAGCTCAATTTTCAGAGTTTCAGTTCTCTGCCCCTCTCTCTCATCTGGCCTCCATTATTTCCAGGATTTTTTTTCAATGAATGCTGAACAGTAAGAGTTATTTGTTATAATTTCTTCTTAATTAAGTGCAGAACTATAATTAAGTTAGAACCAGTAAAGCACAGCATACTTGAGCTATTTTATGTTCTCTTCCAAAAAAAGGGCAATAAAAATAAAGAAATCAAGAGGCAGAACTGAAGAGTAATTAGGAATTTTGAGTTCCCAAAAGGAAAAAGCTTAAAGTCTGTTGTCAGTATATTTTTCTGTAAATCAGGTTCTTAAAAATCCATCCAATTAGAAATATACATCCAGGTATAAACCCTCCTCTCTTCCAGATTTGTAAATAAATGTGCATAGCTAGATTTATATCTCTTTACCTTACCCTAGTAGAAAAAGCTGTTAGAAACAATTAAATTATTAACTAATTAACATAGCAGCTCACCAATAACAGAAATTTTTGTCTTACATTGAGAAGTAGCAGGGTGGAAAATTATCATTCTGTTGCCAGCAGAGCACCAGGAAGCTCTCCAGATGCAGAGTGAAAGGCAAAAATTCGTTTTCTTACCCAAGGGGTGCTTTTTTCCCCCTCACATTATGACCCAAGTCAGTGCTGCAGAAGAGATAAATGTCTGAGAAACAGAATTACTTTATGGATTAACTACAAGCAATCAGGCTGCAGCTTCCTCAGCACGTTGCCATTTTACAGCTGGATACTGCTCTGATCTCACTGGTCAGGAGAAGGAGAAATGCCATTAAAACCACATTAATTGTCAGAGCAAAGCAGGGAGAAGAGCATCCCTACCTTGGCACCTGCATCTGTGCTGGGTGATGGAGACCAGCTTCCCCTAAACTGGAGCAAGACATTTTGGTGGGGAGTGTGGGCTATTTTTATTTGGAGCTTTTAATCTGGAGTCCTTATTTTAAAGAAAACCCAAGAGTTTGTCTTTCTCTTGTTGAAATGAAGGTTAAAATACACAATTGCATGACACCAAGTTGCTGACATCATTCACATTACATGATGTCACGAATGCTGTCAACACTGTGCCATATTTATAAAGTAAAAAATAGCCTTTTACAGAGACAGCTCAGATTTTCACTGCTGCACAGCTCTTCTCCTTTGCTTTTATGCATATAACATGCATAATTTACTCTCCTATGCAAATAAATCCTAGCCTTTATTCAACCCCTCTGGCTGCACCTATTTATAAAGGATTAATTCAAAGGCATACAACTTCCTTTTTCCCAATTTCCTGTTCAAGACCTCCCTGTAACACCATTTAAAGAGAGCAAACAAGTTCCCAAATACCTGCTTTTAACCTCACCCAAATTAAGTAGAAACAACACCACCCCACCACAAAATAACAGAAATTAAACACCACCTCCACATCCCCACATATTTTTATTTTTTCCTCATGTAAGGCAAACCCATTCAGCCTGTGAGCTGTCAAACACACTGTGTTCCTTGGTTAAGGAAGGAAAAAAATAAAGATGCATTGCAAAAAATAAAGACGCATTGTGTTTGGCCAGGATGGCAGTGCAATGTGCTTCTCACCAGTTGTAAAACTGCACTCCAAAAACCACTTTTGCCACTCTTTTTGATATTTTTTTCAGCATTTTATGATCAGCCAGTGATCAAAGGTGGAAATCACCTATTCTTTTGCTTAATCATATTCAACTACATTTTCTCCCTGGGGCTGGACCATCTTTGCAGGAAGTTCAGCATAAGTTCTACTGGAAGATTCCCTGTATTGGCACTTTAAAAGAGTTTTGTTTTCATTATGTTATTTAAATCACCCTTCTATTTCCTACTCAGACATGTAGCAATAATAATTAGCAGCAAAATAGAGAAATTTGAGTAAATTCAAACTAATACATTCTCTAGCAAAAAACCTGACAACTTTCTTCTTCATGACACATTTTCCCAATTGCCTGTAATTCCCTAAGGTTGGAAGACCTGCCCAAGGAAAAGCCATGGATGTCATCACTGCTGGCTGGGTCACCTTTCTTCTGTAGTCTTTAAAGGAGGTGGTGGATGGGGGAAAAAATCTAAAAATTATAAGCATTAAGGCTTGAAGTTAAAAGATGTGGTGAGATGATTTACTCAATTCAGTTGTGACTCTTTGGATTTTTGCAGCCACATTCAGCCAATTAAAATGGGTCTCATAACGTAGCTAATGGGTCTCAGATGTAGATAAAATGTTGTTAAGTCCATTTTGTACCAGTGGCAAAAAGGCCACTGCTAAGAAACCCTGAACTGCATTTCTCTGAGCCATCCTCTACACGACATCAAGCACAGGCTTCTTGGTGAAAAAGAAGAACATGGGAGTAACACACTTGAAAAAATACTGATATTGTTATAAAAACTAATATTACAAAGGGTATCACCTTCACAGCAGGATGTTCCTCACATAAATGAAATAACCCAAGATCATTACTAACAAATTCCTTCTTTCAGAAATTTCTCAAGCTATATATATTGTGTGACATTGTTTCTTAAATTAAAAGATGCTAAAACTCACCTGCCAACACCTCTGAATTCACAAGGATCATGAAGAGCCACTATCTGTGATGCAGGAGATCTTTATAATGTTGTATTTGGTTTGGAGCTCCACTTCTGCTTTTGCTTGGTTTGACACACTACTCCTCCAGTGCTCCCCTGCTCTCTAAATTGATTAAATCAGCCTGACTGATGGCAAAGGGGCTGGGACAGCAACACAGACATTAGTTAAAATTCACCAAAAGAATATTTTATGGCACACTAAACACTGCTGACACCAAATGCATGCTCTATTGTGGTGTCACTTAAAACTTACTTAAGTTATAGTTCTCAAAATTACACTTAGAACAACCCTATTTCCAGTTGAAGAAGGAAGGTGGGTGTTATAAAATCCCATTATAGGAATGGTAAGAAGTGCAAGAAAAATATATTAGAAAATCATGGAACCTCCTCAGACCTGAACTAACTTAATAGAAGCATTGGAAAGGTATATTGGGAGGAAGGACAGCACTGCAGGGCCAAAATTTGTAGTGTTCTTTTACTGCAGTTGATTTCATGGCAGTCCCTGCTTTGCTATGCTGCACATATGGGTTTTGTGCCTCTACTGAAGATCAGGATCACAACCACACTGCAACCAGCACATCCCAGTGGAGCTGGGAGCCTCTGCTTCCCAGGCTTTTCAGCCAGGAATACCAGTGTGCATCCCATTGCAAAACAGAAATCCCACTGTAAATGCTAGTTCCAGTTAGCATTTACCTAAATTGCAGGAGATACAGGGAAAGCCATCCAAGCTCCTGTGTAACTCTGTTCTCTCTCCAGGAGCTGTAAGCAGTAACCTCCCTCCCAGCACCCCAGGCACACTGACACTTTTAAATGGTGCTGCTCTCCCTGTTTTTCTAACCTGCCCTATGGATTTTACAGCCCCCTTACAGCCACCAGCACTTGAGCTGTGTTTGGATTAACCCACAGGTTATTTTCCTGTGGTTTGTGCTCTAGTCAGTCTCACCCCCAGCTCCAGGAGGCAACGTGCAGGAGAACAGAAACCACTGACAGCAGATGCTGCCACAGAGCAGAGATCCAGGAGGAACCTCTGCATCCAGGGGAAACCTTCTGGGGGAGAGGGCAGGACCAGGTCTGGAGCAGTGCCCCAGAATACTGATGAAGGTATGGTTTGAAAGGACATGTTTCCAACAAAAACCTGGCAACACAGCGCTGGAAAGAACCCACATCCAGCCAAACTCAGCTGCAGGCACCACAGAACTGTGACCGTGTTTGCAGGGGTCTTGGGATGAGGGAAGAGAGGGATCTGACTCCATGTTTCAGAAGGCTTGATTTTTAATTTTATGATATATATTATATTAAAACTATACTAAAAGAATAGAAGAAAGGATTTCCTCAGAAGGCTGGCTAAGCTAAGAATAGAATAGGAAGGAATGATAACAAAGGTTTGTGGCTCGGACACTGTTCAAGCCAGCTGACTGTGATTGGCCATTAATTAGAAACAACCACATGAGGCCAATCCCAGATGCACCTGTTGCATTCCACAGCAGCAGATAACCATTGTTTGCATTTTGTTCCTTGAGGCCTCTCAGCTTCTCAGGAGGAAAATCCTAAGGAAAGGATTTTTCATGAAAATGTGTCTGTGACACAGAACAACACAGGGGAGAGGTCCCAGATCCCCCCTTGCTGTGACACCTGGGATGGCAAATAAAAGCAGAATATTCACAATTCATTTACTGTTCTTTCCCTCCACCTAGGAGGGATCCCCTGCACTCAGAACACATCTGGCAGATGTTTTCCAAACCTTTAATACTGCCATGAAGGCGATGCCATGGTAGGAGCAGGGCCCTAAATCAGCTGGGATTGCAGGATTCCCACACAAACACACTCTCTCTCAAGCCAGTAGGATTTTCATATGGGAGTCATAACCTCCCTCTGCCCCAAACACACCCCACCAAAAACTCTGGCCTCCAAACATGACCAGGGGCATGAACATTTCTGAGGGCACATTGAGTGATACCTCCAAGGATGTTTCAGCTCCCAGTGATAGGATTTCTCTTTTCTTTTTCAGCCAGACAAGAATTCTCTTATTAGTGCCCAGAGATTTCAGGACTCAACTCCCATTCTCCAGCAGGAAACTCAACATTTTTGTGACTGTCCTTCAAACTCTGAGCTAAAGTTCCTCAAAATCTAGCATTTACTTAGTGGGAAATTGCACCCTTTTCAAGTTTGTTCGCTCTCAAAGGAAACGATGATTTCCAAAGTTTCCCATGGAACAAAAATTCTGAAATGTGTTTCTTCAAAAAAGAATAATTATGAATTTTCAACTATTTTAAATGAATGCTTTACTGCTTAATTTAGATACACTGTTCTAATATTATTTAACAAATTGACCTATAGGAAATTGGTGGTTCAGGAATTAAACATAACTACTCCCATTAATTTATAAAACATTAATTTTTTATTCAGTTTTGAAAATCATTAATGACAGTAGCAATTCAACACACACTGAAGGCTTTGCTCTTCTTTCTGCTTAAAACTTCTTTCTCTATGCTGAAAGTTTCATCACATTTTTACTAACAGAGCATATATAAAAGATTAAATCAAATTTCAAGCAAAATATGCAGTTTCTTTTTGCACCTCATCTCATTCTTTTGAAACATTTTCCAAAATGGAAACAACTTCTTCTTCTTCTTTTCCAACCCTTCTTTTATGTCGTAATATTATTATTATTATTATTATTATTATTATTATTTTATTTTATTTTATTTTATTTTATTTTATTTTATTTTATTTTATTTTATTTTATTTTTATTTATTCTTTAGAAATTGTTTGGAAAAGATACCATATGGGCATATTTCCACATTAAAACTCTGGCCTCCAAACATGACCAGGGGCATGAACATTTCTGAGGGCACATTGAGTGATACCTCCAAGGATGTTTCAGCTCCCAGCGATAGGATTTCTCTTTTCTTTTTCAGCCAGACAAGAATTCTCTTATTAGTGCCCAGAGATTTCAGGACTCAACTCCCATTCTCCAGCAGGAAACTCAACATTTTTGTGACTGTCCTTCAAACTCTGAGCTAAAGTTCCTCAAAATCTAGCATTTATTTAGTGGGAAATTGCACCCTTTTCAAGTTTGTTCGCTCTCAAAGGAAAAGATGATTTCCAAAGTTTCCCATGGAATAAAAATTCTGAAATGTGTTTCTTTAAAAAAGAATCTTTAGGAATTTTCAACTATTTGAAATTAATGCATTACTGCTTAATTTAGATACACTGTTCTTATATTATTTAACAAATTGAACTATAGGAAATTAGTGGTTCAGGAATTAAATGTAACTACTCCCATTAATTCATAAAACATTAATTTTTTATTCAGTTTTGAAAATCATTAATGACAGTAGCAATTCAACACACACTGAAGGCTTTGCTCTTCTTTCTGCTTAAAACTTCTTTCTCTATGCTGAAAGTTTCATCACATTTTTACTAACAGAGCATATATAAAAGATTAAATCAAATTTCAAGCAAAATATGCAGTTTCTTTTTGCACCTCATCTCATTCTTTTGAAACATTTTCCAAAATGGAAACAACTTCTTCTTCTTCTTTTCCAACCCTTCTTTTATGTCATACTACTATTATTATTATTATTATTATTATTATTACTACTACTATTTATTTTATTTTATTTTATTTTATTTTATTTTATTTTATTTTATTTTATTTTATTTTATTTTATTCTTTGTGAAATTGTTTGGAAAAGATACCATATGGGCATATTTCCACATTAAAAAATCATCAGATTTTTCTGACAATCTCTTTTCTGGCTAATTGCACTGGGGTTTCCATGAGGAAGGGTGCTAAAAACCTCACTCACTCAGGTTTTGCAGAATTTTGTTTCCTCTGTATATTTCCTTTTGGGATCTTGAGTGCACATACTTTCCCAGCATGGACTTTTCCTTTCAAAATTAACCTGTTCTCCATTTCTCAGATAAACAGACCATTAAGAGACATCTATTAGGTTGCAGAAAGTGGTTGCTTTTATTGAAAATACGCATCCAGGAAGGTTGGCGCCCCACCACGTCCCTTTATGGCAGTTTTAATTCTGCTCTCTTTTGTTACATCCAGGCTTTTGCTCCTGTGAGTGCTGATCAAACTTCTGCTGAGCCTGGGGAAGGGGCAGGAAGGGTTTTTACCAAAGTGTTTGTTTGATTGGTTTTGTCCTTCTTTTTCCCAACATCAGAACTGAGATGACAAGAAGTTTGTGTTAATTTGCAGTAAATTAAATTAAATAAAATTTCCCCAAGTAGTTTTGCCTGCAACAACTGCCTCAGACACTTTTGCTTCTCTGCCTGCACTGGAATTTATGACAAAATAAAACCAGCCTGACAAGCACAATGCCAAAGCAAGCAATAATTTCACCAAGGAAACACTCACCACTCTAATAGCACCAACATGCAGGTGTTAAAATGAAGATCCCAGAGCTTTTACAGAAATATATTTCACATCCACCTACTGTAAACAACATCAGGCTCCTCACACTATGACAAACCAAGGGACACAGGAGGCTTATTCTGAGAGCAAGCAGGAACAGAACATTCCTATCAGAGATGAATACATAAAATAATAGATCTAAACCTGACATACAATCACATGAAACTATTTTTAAGATTTAAACAGTCTTTTCTTACAGACAGAGTTAATTTTCCTACCTTTCTGCTTCCTTACCTGGCAATAATTCATATTAATGAACCAACACAACTTGTCTGATTGCAGGCACATAACACCACTGAAGTCCAAACTTCCTAAATCCTGTCTTTCATTTGAGGGTTCCTGACGGTCTGAAGTGCCTATTTGGAATGCCAGAAAATCAGAGAGCCTCACACTGTCAGGTTTTCTGTTGCCTCAGATAATTTGTCCCAGAAGGCTGTCAGGGTCGGGTGCATTAGAAGCCTCCAGGACCGACCCCCTGCCTTGGATTACCTCTCACAGGGATGGGCAAGACATGAGGGGAGTGAGGGATGTCAAAATCTCAACTATAGGGCAGCAAAACCCCCATGCATTTTATAAAGTTACACAGTAATAATCCAGAAAGGGTCCTAATGGATGAAGTAGTCCCCATTCCCACCTCCCTCCTGGTGGCACAGGCTGCCCAGAGAAGCTGTGGCTGCCCCATCCCTGGAAGTGTTCAAGGCCAGGCTGGATGGGGCTCTGAGCAACCTGGGACAGTGGGTGGCACCCCTGCTGATGACAGGCAGTTTGAAACAAGATGGATTTTAATGTCCTTTCCACACCCAAACCATTCTGTGGCGCTTTAAAAAAGCAGAATCGGCAGGAGGGAGCACTTCAGCTGAAATTTAAAATCATAGAGGTTCCAGGTCTGGATCAAACCAGGATTTCTCTACTGCCTGAGGAGGGGCTGTGCTTCAGTCTACTAGAAGTACAAAACCAAACCTCCACCCTGGAACATCCTCCCAACATGAGATCATCTAAAAGGAAAAAGCTTTAAATTTTAGTTGCCTGTATGTAGGGAGAATAGAGGAAGTAGCAAAGAAAAGAAAGCAGGTATTAGTGAATCAGAGAAAACTCTTCTACTTTCATACAAACTCCTTTTTAAATTTCTTGAAAGAATATTTTGTTAGTTAACTCAGGGGTTTCCTACCTCTTTTTTCTGTGTTCTCATGTTTGTTTCTTCTTGTTGTTTGGACTGCACAAAACAAAACTCTGCTTCTTCCCCACCCAGTAAGGAATTAACAGGCACTGTGAACTGAATCGTGACGTTTGAACTTGCTCATTCTTGTTATCAACTTGATATTCCCCCTTCCTCCTCCCATTTTCTCCAGCTTTCTGAAGGAGGCCACTGTGTGGCAGCCCAGTACCAAAAACAGATGGCAGGCAGGGTCAGCAGTGTCCCAGTGAAAATTTATCATGGCAGTAAATAAATAGGGAGCAAATATTCAACTCTTTGTGCTGCAGTCGCAGATGGCAGGAGTGAGAGGGACAGGATTACTTGCTCTGTTGCTGAAGGAGCCCACTCCATGCAGGTGTGGTCAAACACTGTGTTAAGGATCTTCTCCCAGTCACCTTTGCAAGGAATAACAGATCTGATGAAATTTCTTTGTGAAGTTTCAACTTAAAATTACCTCCTTTAGTATCATTCCATTTAATTCATTATACAACTTTTATTTTAGAAAGGTGAGTAATATACCAGATCTTACATAGTCATAAAGTAACTTTCAGCTTCTTTCACTGCTCCCCATGAGAAGTGCAGCTGATATAATGGTGAGTTAAAAAAAAATAAGTCCACAAACTCAAACCCCACCATTGTGAAGGCAACTCAAGCAGGGAAAATAGAATCTGAATCAGACAAAATATTAACAAAATATTTCAGTTCAAAGACCCCAAAGAGTACCTGTGTCTTCTCATTTCTGAAGTGTGAATGATGATTTCCCTTTAGAAAATTCTAAAATAAGCATCCAGAGAGCTGCAAATCCGGGTGTCCTGCATCACGCCTCCTTCCACACCCTGGACAAACAACCAAGTCTGTGAAAATCTTTTTTTTTTCTCATTACAAACATGTTCTGATGTGACTTCAGCCTCTTGGGCTGTGACCTCATCCCACCCAACAAGCTGAGTAGATCTGCAGGTGTGATCACAGTTTGGATGGACAGAGCCAAGGGAAACCTCGCCTTGTCCCACAGCTCTGCGGCTGATTCAGTGGTGGAACCTTCTCTTCTGAGTCAGCACTGAGTCACTGGTGGGGCTCAGTGCTATGGGACAAGGTATTTCCAAAGTGTTTCTATAAAAAAAAAAACCAACTTCCAGCTGAGGACTAAACACAGCTCTCTTCAGCCAGGACAATGAGGGCAACAGCTTTGCACAGGTAAAAATCCAGAAAGCCAAGCAGTCTTTTATTTCCTGCATCTAGAAGCCAGATGATTTCATCTAATTGTTAAATAGTAAAGGCTTCACATCAGGCAGTGACACTGCTCTGTCTGGGGGGATCAGACTCCTCATCACTTCCACACACAGAGAGTTGGAGCTCCAGTCCTGCTCCAGTCCTGCTCCTCCCACCCACATTGCCTCACCAAACAGAGCCATGGACAGGCTTCATCCTCCACCACCACAGCTCCCCTTCCCTCCCTGTGAAATGGAGCTGGAGCACTGCATGTGTGGCCCCATGTAAAGCCAGTTTTTCTCTAGAAAAGCCTACAGCCACAGCCACAGGGCAAGACTGTGAGGGTAAGGGATAGGAAATGCTGCAGGATCTCCAGAGCTCACTCAGGGCTTAAACCCTTTCCCTCCTTACCTACAGAGAGTCTTCTGAGCAAGTACAGGGTAGAAAGGTGTCCATATGCAAACCCTGCCAAGAGTTCATTTCTGTTTTACAGCCTGTGTGAAAAAAAATTCTGGTTTTGGTGATGTTTAGATTCCCAGACACTGAACAGTACATGGGACACACAGAGCTTTGTCCATTATACCTGCCAGGACAGGAGAAATTGCTTCAGCTCCTCTCTGCTGCCTGGGCTCAGACATTCTGTTCCTGATTTCAGGAAAGCCCTTCCATGTGCCATCCTCTGGAATACCCAGTGGGAATTCCTGAGGGCTGACCATGTGCCATGCTACCCCACTCAGCCCCAAACCCTCCTTCTTTTCAGCCCCGCTCTGTCCCTCCTGTGGTGCCCATGCTGGCAGCTCGGCCGCTGCTCTCCAAACCCTCGTCAGCTGTGTGGGGACAGCACAGCCCTCAGGCTGCTGGAAAAGCAGCCAGTGCTCAGGGCTCTGACAGCTGGTACCAATAACTGATGCTTAAATCCAGAGCAGACACCCAGTTCCTCAAGTCTTCCAGCTGTTGGCACCATGGGGCCAAGCCCACAATCAGAAAGGTTGGTTTAAAAGAATAAATTCCACAGGGAAATGCACAGGGCTCCCAGCTGTCACACTGAATATGCAAAGTTGAAGGGGGTACACATGTTCTCACCATAACTGCCTTGGGCTTCTTCTTTTGATTTATCTGGGGGTCTCATTTCTACACAGCCTTTCCCTGCAAGGTAGAAAAATATCCCAATAGTTGTCTCAGGGTCTCTCCTGGTCAGAGTGACCCCAAGAAAATTTAGAAAGTCTCTTTTCCCAGCCCAGTGCTCGAAGAAGGAGTCAGAGCTCTTCATTTCTCAGTCTCAAGGTTGTTTATTGTTCCTTATCTATAAAATTCTTTCTCCTGCCCTGCCGAGGTCCATCCAGCAGGACAGTTCCAGGCACTCTGCCTGCCCCCAGGGTGGTGTTATGTCTTTATACTAAAAACTACGTGTACAATGTTTACAATTACTTTCCAATACCTATCACCTGTGTTAGACAGTGAGCTTCTACTCTAAACCAATCCAAAAGTGCCAACATCCCAGCAGAAGATGGAGGCCAAGAAGAAGAAGGAGAAAGGCTGGACATGCCCAATTCCCTCCATCTTGCCTCCTGAACCCCCATACCAGAAACCCCAAAATCTACTTTTCCACCCTGTGATAAATTCACTATCATTCTACTTAAACTGTTGTGGCTTGCTGATCTTCATACAAGGTTGGTAACTTGCTTCACAGGTCATAATCAAACCCACAGGTGTTTTGGGCTCTGTGCCAGGGCTTCTGAGCCCCCTGGCAGGGGTCCTGGCCATTCTGGACAGCCAGAGGGATGTTCTGGGTTCCAACAAATAGTCTGCTCATCCTAGTGCTAGCTTTAGGTGGACAGATAACAGTAAAAAATCCTTAAGGATAACTTATGTCATCCACAGGCTGCACTTTAGAGGTCTGGTACAGCTGCCTAACTGTATGTTAGATTGTCATATATTTACATACATTACATACAAAGTACATGTGGCTTTCTCACCAATGCAGCTAGAGAAGCATGCTCACTAATCTCCAATTTTAACTCAGCAAGACTTTTTCCTTTTTTTTCCATAGGAAAATGCCAGTTCCTGAAAAATATGCATATATATTCTGCAGGAACAGATTGATTGAATCAAATCTTCTAACAGCGAGCAAACACACTTCCTAGGGAAACCTGGCTGGTTTCCTGCTAGCTCCTGGCCTCCCTGGGAGCTTCCCTGGTGAGCAGCATGTCTGGGCTCACAGGCTCCCTGCTGCAACCATCACAGGCAGCCCTGGCCTTTTCCATTTAAAATTGTGAAATAAAAATCCTTCTTTTATTAATTAAATGAAATTTCATGTTCCCGCTCTGTGGGAAGTGAAAAATTCCAAGATACTTAATTTTAATACAGAAAGAATGCAAGAATGGTGATAAACTTTCCCATTTCTCCCTCTACAGGAATTTGAGGTTCTGATGAGCCCTTTTTTACACATCATTGCTTATTCCATTGCCCACCTCTGGCTGGGTAAAGACAACTGGTGGAAACCCAAACCTGACAAATTAACATTTGAAAAAAGTTAAACTAACCAACTGTTATGAGTTCAACAACAAACAGGAGCCTACGATCCCCAGAGACCAACCATGGAGAGCAGCTGGCAATAAAACCTGATTGCATGTGGAAGTGGTTAGTAAAACAAAACAAAACAAATAATACAACTTCAGCACGCAAACTCGAACTTCTAATCTCACCCAGGCCTTGGGAAAAAAAAAAAAAAGTAGCAGAAAGAGCAACTCAGTTTTTAAGCAGCGCTTTCCAACCATGTAACTCAGAAAGTTTAACAAAGTTTTATAAATGGAAAAATACACATAAAAAAATAAAAATAATAAGGAAGATGAGCAGGCCAGTCGTAGGTAGCAGAGCATGTTTCACAGCCCAGCACCCAACCTTCAAGGATTTATCAAGGTGAGTGAAAGACTCCGATTCTTAGGGCAAAAATCCTTGTGATTTTCAGTTGTTGCCCTGGACTGTTTTGCTCCCACTGCCAACAGGCAGAACAGCCCCAAAGGTTACAGGATTTCCAAACAGCTGGACTGATACCAGCATGATCACCTTCTCCCTCCTATAAGCCACTTAAATGAAGTCTTCCTCTTCAGGGACATCTTTTGTGGCTGGTATCTGCATCCCTCTGGGTGAAGGTGCAAACAAGAAATATATTTCTGTCCTTACAGCAGCCACCCTTCCAACAAGACATTTCCTACATGGGGAAATGGCTGAGGCTTGACTTGGCCCATCCCAGAGAACAGTCAGAAAGCCCAGAGACATCTGCCCGGGATCCTGAGGGAGCATTTCAGCATTGTAACATCCAGGCCAGCATGAGGTAATGTTTTGGCTATCTGCTTGGGGCAATTTGCATGATGAGCACACGATCCATTTGTGGCGGGTGTTAAAAACATTTCGGATTAGGGCTGCAAAGGGTGGCGAGAGAAACCAAGCAGACATCTGGTCATACTGTTGGAATTTATGTGGGAAGCGAGAGATGTATCTGCAAACCACAAAAAACAAGATTTAAACACAGAAATAGGGGGGAAAAATCATAGTTCAGCAGGCCGGGATGGCTGGTATGAGGAGGCTGCTCCTCCTGCTGACCTTTCCACCATGCACTGCTAGGCAGTGCAAGTGTGAGGAGAATTTCCATGTTGAAAGATACAGAGGGATTCTCTAAACCCCTCGTGCAGAGAACAGTGTGATTAGAGTTTCTGTGGCAAGAAACAGACTTCCAGAACAGATTAAAACAGCTCTGAAAAAAAACCCCAACAAACTCTGCCTTGACATAGCCTTGCAGCAAGCACGACACATCCACCCCTCCTTGTAGCAAAGGCATCTAGGGGAGGTGTTGGGGAAAAGCTTGGTATCAAAGATGAGCAAATTAATTTCTATATTGATTTTTTTTCAGCAGTGAGAGTCACCCCTTTTTGGTTTTGTTGCTGCCATTTCTTTGATGCAATAGCTGGAAAACCTGTGGGGAGAGAAGCCAGATTTTTTGGTTGCAAGACAAGACCTGAGCCATAAGATCATGGCATCTTTCTACACAGAAAAGGCAGTTACAGACACAAAAGAAATATCTCATATGAAAAACAAATAAGAGAAGAAACTTAAAATTTAATCCTTTTTTTCACAGGATTTTTTTGTTTATTTGTTCGTAACAGATAGATTTTTGAAGGGATGAAAATTTAGCTGATTACAATGAAAGCATCCTTTTTTAAAAATAATTTTTAGCTTACTTAAAACTAAGAATTCACGGAGCTCAGAAAAGTGGCAGCTCCAGCAACCAAGGCATTCTCCAAACTTAGACATTTATTATAAATGTTATTTTTATTATTTTTATTATTTGCTGTTTAAAAGAAAAATGTTTTCACTAGCAGACATGTTGCCTCTTGAAGGCAAGGAGGAGTTTCTCCACAGTCCTAAAAGAAAATCTTACTTTTTAAATTTGAATAGTCCTACACATATTTCAGACAGAACAAATAAACTTAGTCATTAAGACTTGTGTTTTGAATGACGCATTATTTTCATCTGCAAGGAAACATCTCCAAACTTTGTGAGTTACAGACCCAAATTCTTATTTTTAAAGTTAATATTCAATACGGCCACCTTTGGCACAAAATAGACTTGCAGTTCAGATAGGCACCAATGATAATTCTGAGATAGAGAAAAGAACTGAACCTAAAATTTCTAGAACTTGGAGAGCCCTTGGAGTGCTTTGAGAACTGAATGATCAGCTTGAGCAAAAATAGCAGTACCATGAACTTAGCAGTACCCATGAACTTTTAATGCCCAGTCAAACTGAAGACGAAAAAAAAACTTTGAAAGTTGCCTTGTCTTGCACTTCCAAGTGAAATTCCAATGTCCCCAAGGCTGAAAGCAAGTGCCTGCAAAACTTAATATAGGAATCCTTTGCACCTTCCTATTTTATGTGAGCTCCTGAGTTAGGAGCAGATGGGTTTTGCAGATTTAAATCTTTGGGGTTTGACTGCTTGAGGTGCACTTAAATACCTCTCATTGCTGCTATTATAATGAACATATTTCACCAGTTAATAAGGTAGCAAACTTTGAAATGCAGGCAGATGGGCAGCGTGGGAATTCAAGTGAACTTGTGT
The DNA here is from genome assembly GCA_024865655.1 of Emberiza elegans. Classification (NCBI taxonomy): domain Eukaryota; kingdom Metazoa; phylum Chordata; class Aves; order Passeriformes; family Fringillidae; genus Emberiza; species Emberiza elegans. The sequence goes on from JALJVW010000163.1 coordinate 3,871,044, forward strand.
TTCTGTGGGATGGAGCAGCCTTGTGCCATCAAAGGTGAGAACTGTTAATGGCTGGAAGTCCAACATCTGCTACACCACCTTCACACGGTTCATGTGAAAACAAAATCCATATGAATCCCTGGTAGGAAGCAGGACCCCGTGAGCCCCCTTCAGGCTCACAGGATGCCCTGACCATCCCTGCCTGGCTCATGCCCAGCCTCCAATTTCACCTGTCACATGAAGCAGGGCTGAGCAGCACTTCAGTAAAATACCAACCTTATACTTTTCCTGCTTTTAAACTACATCCTTATTTAATATTTTAGGGAGATAATATTTTTAAATTAACATTGATTTCTATTTTACAGTTTTTTCACGTAACAGCAGAAGGCTTTAAAAATGAGGCTGTTGCTGAGACTGATTTTGCCTCACCACCACTTTCTTTATCACCATTCCGTTTAATAAAAGATATTTGTTAAGAAAAAAATTGGCTGTTTTTAACTTTATTAGTGTTCACCCTGAAAACAATATTCAAAAACTTCAGCAACAAGCAGAAAATGAAGAACCCTCTCACTGTGAAAAATTGGTACTTGATTTGCAATAATTTTTATTTCAAGACTTCTAAACTTTTTAATATACAAAGCAAAGATTACAAACACATTCTCCTCATTAGAGAGGATCCTGCCTCACATCCCTTAGTAGTTTAAGAATAGAAATTGTGGAAACTTGCACATTCTGGTGCCCTAATGAGTCTTAAGGCAGAGGTCACTCCTCCAGCTAAGGTGACTCTATTGATTAGGGTGTGCAGGTACTTACACAGAGGAGTTGTTTGAAAACCTTCCACAGTTTTTTAGCAGCTATAATTAGAAGCACTGGCGCAGTTGAGTGAATCAGTGCAGCCACACCAGTGCAGACAGTGGTACAAGTGTGCCTCCCTCCCTCAAGGAAGAAGAAACCACACATACATAACTCTGCTGGCTAAAAAAACCTAAATTACCGTACCCCTAATTAGCTTTAAAAATATGCAAAGTCCAAGCCCTGGGAGAGAGTTGTGGTAACAGAGTTAATTGGCATTTCCACGGATAAATATCATATGAGAGCCTATTTATTGAGTAAATGTGGGTGTTGGTCACCTGACTCAGTGCAGATTCTTCCAAGAGCTATTTTACAAATTCCTGAGAGAAACAGGTAGGGCATAACTGCTTTATCCTGCTTCCCAGGACATAACTGCTTCATCCTAAGGAAGAAAGATAAAGCATGTCAGGTAAATCACACCCAGCAATGCCTGATCTCTCCACTGTAACTGCAGCCAGGGAGATCAGCTCTGATAAAGACACCTTCAAGTATCTGTAGACATGAAGGGCACAAAAGATCATTCCTGCTCTAGCTAAGGTTCCAAGAGACCACAAACAACAACAAGTGTTGGTTTAGAACAGAAATCTCCCACTTTAGGGCAAGAGCTGCGCCAATAATCAGCTGAAGCAGAATTACCACTAACTACATTCACAGGGCAGAGCTCTATGCTGCTGCTCCACCAGCAATCCCAAAGGCTTTGGGCCAGACTGCCTGTGTGGCTAAAGGTTGGATGACTCCTAGTGGATAAACCACATCCTGTCACTGGTCAGGAAGAAACCTGAGGACTTCCAAGTCCCTTGAGGACAAATTACTCAGAGAAAAATCTATAAGGGTTCTATTATTATTATTAGTAGTAGTAGTAGTATTTAAAATACAAGTGCCTTAAAATAGCATGACCAGGAAGGGTGGATTCAGGGAGTTGACATCTGACAGATGTTGGTAGTTAAGGAAAACTCTGGAATCCAGCCCAAAGACTCACTGACTGAAATAGGCTTGACACCCAGATCTAACCAGGGTAACAAATGCCCAGATCCCTCCATCCCCTGGTGCCAGATGTGTCAGTGTCTAGTCAACAGCAGAGAGGCCACAGGGTACTTCCTCACTGTTACAAACAAAACCCAGTCCTGGCATGTGTCATTTAATAAATGTGCCTTTCAGTCCTCAATGTTGTGGTTCCCAAAGCAGCCCAAGCAGCAGGAAAGGAGGATTAGTGTCTTTCCAGAAAGGATGCAGCAGTGAGTCACAATCTCAGCACGGCTGTGAGTCACTTCAGCAGCGCTGCTGAACGGCTCAGCAATGAACATAAAGCTACAAAACATTCCCTTTGCATTAGAGATCACAGGCAAATCCCCAAATCCGGGCTGGGAGATGTCTGTGGTCCAACCCTGTACCCAGATAAGGACTTCCCCTCTGCCTCTGCTCACTTTTGTGATGACAGGGAGCAGAGAGGAGCTGAAACAGGAGACAGCTGGAGTGTAGCTGCATTTGCAGCTCTGCCCCATCACCCACTGGAGCAATGAGCTGCACCAAAGGCCTGGCTTTTCACTTGTGACCGTGTTCACAGGGGTCTGAGGATGAGGGAAGAGACGAGGATCTGACTCCATGTTTCAGAAGGCTGATTTATTATTTTATGATATATATTATAATAAAACTATCCTAAAAGAATAGAAGAAAGGATTTCATCAGAAGGCTAGCTAAGAATAGAAAAAGAAAGAATGATAACAAAAGCTTGTGGCTCAGCTGTCGGAGCCTGCTGACTGTGATTTGCCATTAATTAGAAACAACCACATGAGACCAATCCCAGATGCACCTGATGCATCCCACAGCAGCAGATAATCATTGTTTACATTCTGTTCTTGAGGCCTCTCAGCTTCTCAGGAGAAAAACTCCTAAGGAAAGGATTTTTCATAAAAGGTGTCTGTGACATTCACCCACTGTGGGTGGTGCTGCTTCTCACAACCCAGTCTGTGCCAGTCCTTGGCAGTCATCCCTGCACCTTTCTGGGGGAAGTGTCCTGGGGCAGGATAACCCTCTCCAGGCACAGGGTCACAGGGAGCAGACAGATTTTCCTTGCCTTCCAGTGTGCAGAAAAAGCCATCCTCATAGGGACAAATCTCTAATAAATATCTCTTTTCCTAATCTAGGTCCATCAGGACCTGGGGTTGGAGTCAACATCTTTCCTGTAAGCAAGTGACTTCCCTGATCAGAGGTTGGACCTTCACTGGAAAGCCTTTGTGTTTTCTGCTAGCAATGTCACATAACTTAAGTCCTCAGCTTAAATTCAACTCAGATGGTAAAATAATCCCAGAAAAAGGTGATTCTAAAGACTTTGCCTGCTGAGCCAACAAATCATTCACCCCCCCAACCCTTCTTCTCATGTTCATCAGAGTGAAGTGAAACTAGGTAGATAGACCTGGAGGTTTCCAGAAAATGAGTCCTGAAGGCAAATCTAAGCCCTTGAACAAGACACCTCTGTTGTTTCTGAGAGAATTGTGCATGCGGATAAAGCATCAGCTCACAGCTTAAAGAAATCACAGCAGTTCATGGCAGGATATAATAGAATATCTGGCATTTAGACGGAGAAGAAAAATACCTTTCATTACATAAAAACTCCAAATCACAAATGCTACCACACAATTTTAGATGACACATTTTGGTGAGTAAGTAGAGCTGAGCAGGGAACAAACCCTTCTCATTAGTGAGAGACTTACCTGGATGCATTATCCAGTTACTTTTGGATGACTGCAATTTGAGAATTGCTTCATTGCATCTCATGTTCAAATTCTCTTGGAAAAGGAAGGAAAAGCTTGCATGCAAGAGAAAAAAAAAAATAAACAACATATCTAGAAAACAAAGGTTTGAATTCAGATTGTACATGAGTTGCATTTTCCAGCTGTTTCTGTCAGTACTTTGCTGCCAGAAAGACCCAACCCTTTGTCTCCACTTCTGAAAGTATTTTATAATGTAGAGTTTATGGAAAAGACAAAGGAAAGAGCTGCTAAAACCTCATCTTTACTATTTAATTTTCAGCAAGGTACATAATAGTTCAAAGAAAGTGGTATCCAAGCAACAGGTTTGAAAGGGGCAAAGCATTATAAGATTGTTCAGTCAATTATCATAGCCTGAGCATGCTGTTAACTGGCATAATTGCCTTTGATGCAAAACACACTTTTAATAGTTATAAATAATCACAGAATATCCAAAAACTGTATTAATAATGAAGAAAACCATCTCTTGAAGTATTCTCCTCACACCCAGTTCACACTCGTAACGTATCTTCCTCTAGCCAGAACATCAGATCTCACTGGAACTAAAAGCTGACACCTTGAGGAAATATATTATTTTGATTTTCAGCTAAGCATAGCTGGGAAAGTGATATTTCTTAAAAATATATATATTTATAGATATATAGATATATGGATAGATATATAGATATAGAGATATATAGAGATATATATATGGATATATAGATATATAGATATCTATATGGATCTATAGATATATATCTGCATTCAAAATATATTTAATGTCAGATCTGCCTCTCTGAACAAACTAAAAATAATTTTCCACCATTTTATTCCCTTAGCTCCATGGAATTAAAGATTATGGGTAGGATCCCACATAAGCATTATTAAAGAAATAATAAGTACCACAGCACCACAGAGAATCTTTCAGATCAGAAGAATGCACATTAACCATGGCCTAAGTGCTCCCCTGTGATCGCTGAGTCAAGGTTACAGGTGATGATTCACAAGCCAGAAAGGACACAGCTTCACTTTCAGAGTTTTCCATGGTTGGCAGAGAGATAATCTCCATTCCTGCAATGAGCACAGCTGATGGAAAGACAGCAAATGGATAATCTTAGAATGCTGTATCTGCAGAACTGGGCAGCAGTCCTGGAAACATTCATATCTAACAAGCACAGTGCTGTTCAGACACGTAAAATGGTGTGTATGTGCTTGGAGCATTAGGCTTTGCTTCAAAAGCCAGATCTGCACCTTATGATGTGACAACACCTCCTCAAAACTGCCACAGACGGGGCTGTTTCCCACACAGATTCAGAGATGAAAAGACTTCTCCCAAAGCAAGGTATCTGGCAGTGCAGAAATGAGCAGACAGGTTCCCAGGCAGCAAGAGAGCATCAGTGAGGAGATGCAGCCATCAGCCTTCCCTGCCTGATCCAGAGCTGCTCTGGCAGAACCTCCTGAGCCTCCCCTGTGGCAAACCAAGCCCCTGGGCACAGTTTATGGAAGCACAGAGAGGAAGGCAGGCATATGGCATCTGCCTGGCTCCCAGAACAACTTCTTGTCCCAGATCTCTTCCTGTCGGCATTCCCCTGTGCCAGAGAGAGCCTGGGTACAAGGATGGGCAGATTCTTCCTTGCTCCCAGCCTGCAGCTGGGACAGGGGCACTGCAGGGTCCTGGCAGCCCCTCCCTCTCAAATCCTCCTCCACTTGGCACCCAGGGATCCCACACACCTCCACGGTGATTTCATCAATCCCTTATGGAAGGGGGCAGTTGAAAAATCACCTTTTGTCTCAAATAGGAGACAAAACTTTGTCTTTTCTGTCATACATCAATATGCAAAGTATAAGGAATGAATTACACTTGGAGATGAATACCCAGAAATTAACTCATTGTGGGCCAGCCTCACAGCTACCTGCTTTGGCTCCAAGGTGATTTCTGCTTTCCACTCAACTGGTTCAAGTCAACCTAAGCCTCAGGATAATTCATGGTAATCAAATTGTGTGGCAAGCCACTTTTTGGTTTTGGAAGAAGCTTTCCAAAAAAGGCTCTTTAATGTGGCATAAGATCTTTCCAATAACTGTCAAATCTGATACCACTTGATTTAAGAAAGAAAACACCTTAAAATGTTCCCCATGCAAAAACTCTGTGACAGTTTTGATCATTGTTGAGTAAAGACGTTTTCAAAATGGAAATTCACAAATGGAAGACTCAGCAAATCTGGCATCACCTTGACTGCAAGCAAATAAAGCAAACTTCTTCTCTGGTAGGTAAGGAAATGTTGCATTATTTGTGTAATTAATGTACATTAAGACCAACCACCCAGGGCATACCAAATACCCTTCAGACAGATACGTCAACGAGAGGAGGGAAGATGGATCTTGATAGGGATGGACACAATATTCAAAACAAAGCTGGGGACAAGAGTGGCTGTGCAGAAGGTGACTGCAAACTGCACATCAGCAACAGAGTCTGAGGAGAGGGACCCATTGGTCACAGCACACATAAATAAAACTATACAGGAATCAGAAGCTAATTTTGCATGTGATACCAAAAGTGGCAAGAACGAGGAAAGCGTTACCAGCTAACAGGTTAATTTTTGCAACTATCACCTGAGACACACTCTCTGAACATGGCACAGAAAACAGATGATTGATGATGATGATGATGATGATGATTATTATTATTATTATTCCCTTGTATGCTCATCCCCCTTGAAGCGTAAGGGACTGTATGTTCTGATGAGGGTTCAGGTCTCAGCAATTACCTTGGGGGCACAACCCAAGCTGTTAAACCCATGTTCTAAAAGCCAGTTTGGAAAATGTCAATATAATTCTTTAGTGTCTCCTGTGCACTCAGTGGCTGATACACTGCATATCTTAAATACAGTCCTGCCACCAAGCTGTGCATTGGTAACTGATTTCAGACCAATTTTTCTTTGTTGATTACAAAGTGGTTTTAAATTAGAGCTCCTGCTTTGAGACTGTGTACTTGGTTGAACCTAAAATTTCGTGATTGTCAGTACAATTCTGAAAGCAATACAAAGTAGTACACAAATGGATGCCTCAGAACTAAATGTAAACAGCTCTGTCCCAAGCCAATAACCACTAAGTAGTTGGCAGGTGCTGCTTGAGCTTGCCACCTACACACAGAGAATTTGACAGAGGATGAAAGACAAGTACTGTACTTGTGTTCCACCTCAAGCCCTCTAAATTCACTGTTGGGACTGACATTTGGGAACAGATTTCTGCAAAATCACAGTGAAGTGTTTGAGAAGCTCAGCTGTACTTCACTCAGCTGAAGCACACCAAACTCACTGTACTAAGAAGGAAGTTGTAGCAAAGGATTTATTGTGCAACTGGGATGTACATGATAGTAATTCCATTCTCTTCTGCATTTTAGATATCCTACCTGATTGCACAAGCACCTCTATCCCTGAAACAGAGGTCCCATCCTTAAAATGATAACACCACCTCACAGCAGTGTTGTAAAATAATTATATACAGTCTAACTGCCAAAACTGTGCCACCTGGCTCAGTAACAATTTATGTGGATTCACAAGCTGACCTTCCATAGTCATCCTCCCAACAGATTCTGTTTCAGCCTCCAAAATTCTTCTTCTTCTTTCTTGCTTTGGATGCCTGCAGGTGGTAAAGCTTCCTGGAGGTGCAAGACCCCAGATCTTGCTGTTCAGGCTTAATTCTCTTCGGACCCCTGGAATGTGAGGACAATCCAGTCCCACAGGACACTCCTGCAAGTCCGGACCCAAAGCTCTGTGCAAAGGTGATGAGCTGGAGTCCATTCTTGCAGCTCAGGGCAGGAAGGGAAGGCTCAGTTAGGGAAGGAATGCCATGGGAAATGGGACATTTAGGGTTTACCAGTCCCTTTTGGGGCTGTTTGGGCAGGGAGTCAAAGGGCAAAGTGAAGCAGGGCTCCAATGACTCTGCTGGTTCAGACATCATTCACACCATCTTCTTCCAGAAAGAATTCACACTTTGCTTACAAAATGGTTATTTCAGAAGCCTCTTTTACTTCCTATCTCCACATAATCCTACACTCTAATTGTACTTCATTTCTTTAATGCAGTGTTAAGTCTTCAGGCACATTTCAAGGCTAGAAAGAACATTAACTGCTTTGTAGGTATTTTTAGGAGACATTTTGATGACTTTGTACCATTGAGTTCAGCTAGAGTTTTCTTTCTAAAAACAACTAAGTCATCAACATGATTAAAATATGGGTATTAAATCCTTCAAAGCATTTAGATAAGTTTGTGGCTAGAAATAGAAGAGTTCTGCAGTTTTTTTGGAGGCACAGGACATCCTGTGCTATGGTTTAAAAGATAACTTTGACTGAGAAAAGGTCACTAGACCTCCATAACCCATCTACAGGTCCAAGGCTAAAACCCACATAAATATTCTTTCACAACCTCAACACAATTCAGACCTATAATTATCTCATACACATAAATTTGATCAGTCACCACTGATTTCCCTCAAATGTGGCAAGTTCATTTGTGCTTATGAAAGAAATAAATTATATTTGAGCAGGGATGAGAGGCAATAAAGCATTAAACAAAAGATGTAATTGAAAATCTGACAAGTTCAACACAAAGTCTGTTAAACACATTTGCTCACATTTGGTAAAGCAGAGCCTCTTTCTCTGCAGACTCACAGAGATATGGATGAACTTACACAAAACTTAAGGGGCCAAGCCTACAAATCACCACCCAAGAATCATCCCCATCATGCAAACATTCCTGCTCTTTTTAAAGGTTTTCATAATGTGAATAAGAATTACCTTCAGAAAACAGGCTCTGGCAGGATGAATGGACCCTGAACAGAAGTTTAACTAAAGAAATGCTGTGCTGGTTCACAGCACAACCAAGCTGCAGTGAACGCCACCAGCCCCTTCCCCTGCTCTGGGAATGCAGAGAAACACAGCCCTCCCTGGGGCCCAGGAAGCACCAGCAGATGGTGCTCTGAAAGCAGGCAGGCTCCTAAGAAAAATCAGCTTTTATGAATCGAAATTTGACCAGCACCAATGAGAAAATGTCTCCAGTAAAGATATCACAGTAATATAATAAATGATTCCTTCCTTCAGAGAAAAAACAGTGCACTGTAAAAGGGCAATTTTCCCCCTAACTCATCTGCTTCCAGGTGATGCTGCTTTAATTATAATGGCACTACTTTGTTCCCAGAGCACCAGTGCCAGTGCAGCAATCTCCTCCTTACCCATCAGAGTGTCTTCAAGACACCATTCCTTCTTGATACTTCACAGATTTGCCTTGGAGGCAAGAACACTTCAAGTCATTCATTTGTGAAACCAAAGACATCCTCAGTGTTGTCAGAAATTGTGAAAAATTTGGGTACATTATTCCAGTGCCTTCTCTTTTCCTATTGCTTGGCAGCATAAAACAGCACTGCTTGAATGGATCTCACACTTGAATTTATTTAATATATTCTCTATTTAACAGCTTCCAGAGTAGGATTGGCTTTCAGCACATGCAGATGCAGTCACTCAGCTGCAGAAGGATGGAGCAGCACCTAAAATGGACTTCAGTACTGGAGAGCCAGAGTGGGATCACTAGAGGAAGAAATCAGTGATTGAGATATTTATTCCCTCAATTTAATCAAATCAAGATATTTAATTTCACTTTTAAAAAATTATCATAGACTCAAGCCTGACAGAGGTCAAGAAGTGTTTGGAGAATGCCCTCAGGCACATGGTGGGATTTTTGGGTGTCCTCAATGATCCTGAAGGGTCCCACCCAGTTCAGGATGCCATGTGATTCTGTGAAAAAAGAACACAAAAAATGGGACCCAAAGCCCCCAAACAGGCAAATCTCCTCACTGGGAGCAGGGAAGGGATCCCCACCACATGAGCTGTACCTTGCAGAACAGGAACATGCTATGGCCAACCAAGGTGTTCCAGTCAGCCTGGGCAAGATTTACTGATCCAGTGCAGGAAAAAAACAAACAAAAGAAACCCCAAACCAGTATATATGTTTCTACATTTATTTGAGATATTAAAAATATACTAATACACAAATATATTTATAATATTTTATATATTAACAATATTGCTAATTTGATATATTAAAAATATACTACTACACAGTAATATATTAATAACATATATATTAACAATATTGCTAATTTGATATATTAATATTATAACAATGTTAATATTTCATCATTATGTATATATATAATGATATAATAAATGTATATTTATTGATATACATTTCTACATTTATTTGTTTGCAGAAATTTATTTTATGTTTGCTAAACCAGGGGCCAAATCTTTCTAATAGCATCAAATAAAGTATGAGGTTCTCTCTTTGGCTTAGTAATCATGTCATCTTTAATTAAATATTTAATGATTAGGTGCCTCTCGGGGGGCTCAGAAGACCTGAGCTGCCTGGCCCCGCTCAGGTTTTGGTCTGTGATGAGCCATCCCAGCTGCCAGCAGGGAGATAAATCAGCTGCAGAGGGGAAGGAAGGGCAGCACTGGGTCCTGGGAGGAGCAGGGGCAGCAGGACAAACAGGGGTGAGGTGAAACAGGAGTGGGGCAGGTCTGAGGGGCTGACACCCAAGGCAGAGCCGCTGGGAAGAGGCGTGGAGGAAAGGGAGAAGGGTGGGAAAGAGAAGGAGAATGCATGGAAACAACTGGAAACAGATAACTCATTACACCACACCACTAATCCTAATTACCAACCCTGGGTATCAAAGATTTAATTTGTGTAGAGTCTGAGCTTGATGCCTCTGCCTGGTTTGGGTAAGCTCAGGCCACCCCAGCCTGCACACGGGAGTGGGATTTCAGCCTCAAGGATTGCCAACCCACAGAGTTCATCAGAACCAGGTTTAAGGTGGGCTGTGTCCCTATGGAGGCAGTGGGAAATACTTTTCCTCTCTAATTGAAGAGTCCATCCTTTTCCTGTGCATTTTGAAACACAGGTTAGACCAGCTTTGAGGACATACCTTACAAAGCTGCTCACCTGCAAGGATGGAGTTTCCCCCTGCTCATTTCTGTGTCAGTTGCTAACCAGCTATTTTACATCAAGGTTTGTCTTTGGCAACCAGTTTCACAATGAGAACATTCACACCTAACTTCTTTCACCACAGCATTTAACTCCAGGCAGAGAAAAACCTGCAATGGCCAAGTGGGGATCTACCACTTGCCTCCCACACTGGGTCACAGTAAAGATTTGTAAATTCTCTTTTTATTTACTTGTGATCAATACAAGAGGAGCGGAGAACACGCCTCACTCACTGCACCAGAACATACATCAATTTGCTGTATCAGTGGAACAATCCATGTGTTGGTTTAGAACTCATTAGCTCCCGTGATCTCTCCCTTACCATTAAACTTCTCTCTGATGCCCTGCCTGGTTTTAATAGGACCTTAAATTACTGAAGGACTGTGCATTCTGAGCCACATCTGTTTCCTCTAAGATTTTTTTTTATGCTATTGCCTGTAAACTATTTCTATATGTTTCAAAGTGAAAGGTCAAAAATTATCATGAGCTTGTTTCCTCCTACTGAAGCATTGTTTTCCCACCAAGCCATTGATTTGCATGCAATCGGAAAGTTCCCCTTGCTTAATATCTTTGTCCATTCTAATCTTTCATTATCTTGATGAAGAAAGCAGATGATTTATCATTTGACACTGTTCCTGAATTAATGTTTCCATCATCTCCACTACAGTTAATTGTCTACATTTTTTTTCTCTTGGAACAGTGGTGGAGACACCAGGTCATGTGGCAATGTTGCATATATTAGATTTTATCTCATCTTTAACTGATGCAAGGAATTCACATTTGCTGTCTGTCTCAGTTTCTTGGACAAGGGCATGCAATTGGATCACAGGTCAGCCTTAGGGTCCCTATATGGGCCTTTTCCCCTCATGAACAATCTTTCAGCTCTTCATCCACAGCAGAAAAGTATTCTTTCATTCCACTGGATGGAACCTTCTACCTTTACCCTTATTTTATTTTTAATCCTTTTATTTTTAATCCTGACATCATTGCTATCAACTTCTGCTGGTGCTACAGATCCCTCCAGCACAAAACCCAGCACTTCTCCTCAGGACGTCATACAGAGTATGATGGGCTTAATTTCACTTTCTAGCACATCAGGGAAAAACCCCTGAAGTGTGAGAAGCAGGCAGTGGATGTAGAGTTTGTTCAATAGACAAGAGGAACATTTTGCAGCTGCAGGGCACATTTCAGCTAAGGGCCTCAAAACATAAAATAAATTTCACAAGAGCCTTGCTGAGATAGGGTTTTATGAAGTTCATTTAATTAAAGTTTAGTTGATGAATGAGGGTAATGTTTGAGTTTTTGCAGGGGAAATCACAACAGTGACAAACAACTATATTTCTCATTTATTATGTGAAATTTGTGATGTTTCTGGAGAATTTTATAATAAGCTGTGAAGACAGTCCTAGATAATCTTTCTCACACCAGAAAATTTTTAAAATCTGAAACTTTACTGTGTCAAACCATTATTGATTTCACATTGATCAGCAGAGTCACAAATTTGTATCAAGGCACTGAGGAGCAAAACACACCACAAAAGCAGAAGGTAACAATTGTGTGGAAAAAAGTGACAGGATTATTGAACCAACTTTATCTGATATTGCATGGGAAGATGATTTGCCATTCAGGCAGAAATTATACACAAAAAATCCTTAAACTAGGAAAACAGTTAATTAATATACTCAGCTTCACAGATGTTTTAATCAAGTGTAGTCTAGATGATTGAAGCTGTAACTGTTTGCTATCCCGAGTAAAAGACATTAAAATAAATCTTCAGCATTGAATCCTGACATGAATATGGACCTTCTAATAAGGCAAAAATTTACAATAAAATTAGCATGGGCATTTTTGACAATTTAATTAGCTTAAAGAAATGTATAGTTTTACACAGATCACTAAATCTATCACTTTAAGGAGCTAAAAACCCTTTTCCATTTACCACTAAAAACCCCAACAGTATATACCTCAGGCAATACAGAAATTCCAAGAATATTACCCATATTCTTATGATTGTATTATCTTATGAAATAACAATTTCAAATCTTTTTGGGAATGGAAGGAGGAGAGCCTTTGGGAGAGTGAAAACAGAGGGATGGGTCAGGTCCTGCTGCATGGTGTAGGCAGAGCTGCTCTGCCTTGGGTCTGTCTTGGTGGCCTGAATAGCCCTGGGAGATTCATGTCACCACCCCTTGAAATGGAAGCACAGGTCGAGTAAGATGTTATTCAAATGGATCAAAACTGTTGGACTGGAGTGGTGGAAATACAGATTTTCCTGTTTGCTGCAGAGAAAAATACCCAGGAATCTCAGCAGGCTGCAGCAGGGGTTAAAAATGGGGTAATGGAAGGAGGGAAAGTTAAATCATAGAATCACAGAATGCCCTGGGCCATTGGAAGGGAAAATAAAGATCCTCCAGTTCCAAACCCCAGGTTTGGGTCAGAGCTCCATCCAGCCTGGCCTTGGGCACTGCCAGGGATGGGGCAGCCACAGCTTCTCTGGGCACCTGTGCCAGGGCCTGCCCACCCTCACAGTAAAGAATTTCTTCCCACTATCTAATTTCAACCTCCTCTTTCTGTGTGAGGCCATTCCCCCTCGTCCTGGGCTGTGGCAGTGCTGTCCAGCCAGTCAAGGGCTCCCACTAGTGTTGATCTTTATTTCAGTTTTGTTGCTTGAATAAGGAGCTAAAAATGGGATTATTAAAGAGAGGGAAAAGTACAGTAAGAGAAAGAAGCTGTCATAAGGGTTAGGCTCACAGATACTTTCACACTCAATTCATCAGTTGTAAACCTGGTCCATGCTGTTAATTCCTCAAAGCTTATAAAAACCTGGAAATTATATCATCTGGAAATCTTGTTGAAGATATTCACATGCCATTGTCAGCACCTAATGAAGAATTGCAACACTTTGTGAAGATCACAGTTTTAGATGGAGCTCTGGAGAAGGATGGAGGTCACAGGATGATCTGTCACTGCTGTCTGTGGCTCCTTCTAGAGGCATCCATGGGCATTTCACACCTGGTCCTCCAAATTCATGGTGTTGGGACACAAAAAGTACCTAAGGCCAAGGGGAAACCAGTCTAGTTAAAATATTTAAGGGGGGAGATTTGTTTGGTTTGTTCTTTTTCTTTAAATCAAAGCTGCAAGTTGAAGATCCTGCTCCTAAAAATAAGTCATGGAGGACTGACTGATGGATTGGACAATAGCAGGTAACACTGGAAAATGAAACTCTTTGGTACAGAGTCAAAGCTGGCATATCTGGAAGCAAATATTTCCATAACTGACAAGCTGGTTTGTATGAGATAGAAATTTGCACAGGTTAATAATAACAAGTGTTTTTCACCGGATAATCTTTGTGTAGAACTGAGAATTTCTAATGCTGGAAGCTTTGTAGTATTGCAGCCAAGTTCACATCTTTGAAATATATCTTCTAACACACTAAAGTACACCCCTGACTTGGATTTTCTTTTCTAGCAAACATGATGAATATGTATTAGTAAGAGCTACTTATTGGGGAACTATGAGCTTTTTGGTCTGTGTGTAAAAGAACTGGATCTCTAAATAGGAAGGGGCCACAGGAAAAAATGTTTACTTTTGGATTAGATAAAGACATAGGACACAAATAGTATCTTTGTATTTTCATTGAAATTTGCATCTAATCTGGCAATTTCCAGGCTCATATCCTGAATTCATTATTAAATAAACACTTTATATTTGTTTCCTGTGTATCATGATTTCTCTGGCATGATGACTTGGGGGAACAACCAGATTGTCTGCTGGTACTCAGGAGTCTACAGAGAAAACTGTAAAATGCCAAGTAGTTTATATTTTTAAAGTCTGGAAAAATAAATATGAGGTAATTCCACTAAAGCATATGATAGAGATATTTGTAACTCTTCATATCTCTTGGTACAAGAACACAGCAAAATGTCGAGCTCAGAATGAGAAAGCCACACACAAATCCAGATGAGAGACAAACCTTTGATGTGGAAACATGCAGCAATGAGCTACCTAAGACATGGTCCATTTTCTGGTTAGTTTTTTTTTTTTATTTTATTGAGCCTTTAATTCAGGTTTGTGCAAATATAGATTTTTAAGTATTTGCTATTCACCAAATATATTCAGACTAATTACCTGTGGGACAGCAGCTATGTAAGAAATAGGGAAGAAGTTATGACTTTAAAACCCCAATTCCCTTTTTTAGTAAAAAATGTAATTCCCCAAACAAGTGTCACAAATTACACCAATAAGTGATAACCTTGCTTTTCTGGAAGCTGTCTTAGCAAATAAAATAAAACATATAAGAAGATTTATGGATATATGTAGAATTGCTGCCACTAATGAAATTAAAATTCCCATGTGCCTCCAGGACTATCATACACCAAGTTTTGCATAAACAAATAGTAGTTTCTTTTTAAATCTTCCCAGACTTGTGTCCACTTTTTCAAAGGTGGGATATCTGCTAGCTTTTTTTGAAAAAATTAACAACTGAGATAAAGAACTCATACTTTTGGGTTTGATTTTAAAAGGAGACGGAGTAAAAAATTAAGTTGAACCTTCATGAAAATGGAACCTGTACATCTTCAAAACCTGAAACTTTGCTGTTTCACATGAACAGGTGCTCCTGTTTAAGAGATTGGATGCCCCTGACATTTCCATGAGTGTTAAAGGCACGAGTAACCAGCTGTGTTTTATGTATCTGTGCTTGAGTACTCAGAGGTTACTAAAAAAATCAGAAATAATCTGCACAGCTGATGGGCTGTTATGCTTAGGTATAAATCTTCATTGACTTTTGATTGATTAACTGAAAGGGGGGAGGTTATTACTGAACCTGATCAATCCTACACTGTTTTCCTTTGTCCATGTCATTATGATAATGCATGCCTTTGTTTTCAAAACAGATACTGAGCTCTTTCTCCTTAAAAGGGAATCATCATCAATTACCCTTGAACTTTAAAATCACTGTTTTGCAAACTTTAAAAGGATTTTTCAGGTTAATGAAGGCAAGGGTATTTTCCTGTGACTCAGAATTGAACTTCTCTATTAGGTGCACGCAGGGTTTCTATTTCCAGCACCAAAACAATGCAGATTATCACCCCTGAACATTTCAAAACAGCAGCTGTGGGCTTTGATGACTAGATACCAAATATTTTTCTAGCAGAGATAAAAACATTGCCATAGTAGATTTCATCCTGCTTCAACAGGCTTGATTTCCAAATCACCTGCTCTTCACAAGCCCTTTAGGTAAAGCCAGAGGTATGCAGAGTCAGGAGTTTAAAAACAGTTCCACGCTGGAGCACCGAGAGAAGGAAAATCCTCTTCCTGCTCCTGCCCATCCATCCTTCCCCCAGGAGGGGGAAGCCAAGCTCTGCCAGTTGCAGAATAAAGTTGCAGTGGATTAAAGGGAAGTGTGGGAAGGATCTTTTATTCTTTAACATCAACTGTTCTTATGCTTGTTCCCAGGAATGAAGTTAATACTTTCCAAGTGTCTCCTCCCATGGCTCCCTACTGTGGACAAGAATCTTTCTATCTTCACTGAGAATGCTGTAAATTTTGGGTCAAAGAGGATTTTTTTTTTTTCCTAGGCAGTTCTGCTCTTGAGCAATAGGAGGATGAAGATGACAGGAACCACACAGCCTTTCTGGCTCTCCTCTCACCCACACAAATGTGCTTTAACAAGGAGCCCAAGCATCAGTTTCAATTAATACAAAATGCAACTTTTCTATTATCCAGGGCCAGCAGCCTGTCTGGAGAATTCATCTCCATAATGAGAAGAGGTGCTACTTTCACAGAAGGCCATTTTCACTGCTGGAAATGAGGAGGGTGAGTCAATTGCCAGAACACTTTCGTGCTGTTGGTGCCTTGTGAAGGCTGACCTAGAAGAGAGCCCAGACAAAGCTAAAGAATAAAGCAGGGATTTTTTAGAAGGCCTCCATGGATCCTCCTTGGGCAGCCCAAGAGCCCAGGCAGGGCTGCACCCAAGGGGAACCAAAATGGTAACAAAATTGCACGAGCAGTAATGTGCAATAAAGTAATAAAATAAAAGTAATAAAACACTTTTAAAAGTTCTGGTCCATTTGCATATTGGAGTTAATTATACAATTCCAGATTTAGTCCACAAAGTCCCATCCTTCTTGTTTTTCTCTCTTCAGTCCATGTTGTTTATGCTCTTGGGCCTGAGATTTGGATCCTTTGTCCTTGGTCCCCAGCTAGAGCAGGAATTGTTTTGTCTCCCTACTCTGTGCAGAGAGCTCACCATCCCCTCATATGAAGCCCAGAACTACACACTAAAGCAGTACAGAACCTGAAAAATATAAAAGCTAAAACCTGAGGCATCACCATTGGAGACACCTTGGTCCCCAAGTGGTTCCAAGCTTCCTGTAGGTCCACATTGCATCCCCAGATGCCAGGATCATCTGTCCTGGCACGCTGCCCACCTTTGGGCCCCAAATCCTCCACTTGGGTGTGCTGGCTGCCCACCTGCAGGGCAGGGTTTGGGCTGTGAGCAGGTGTGAGATGAGAGCAGCAGGATGAAGTGTGGGACTCAGAAAATGAAACCTTCCCATGAAGCACCGTGACCACAGTGAAGTGATGGCTGTGTGTGTGTGTCTGTACATAAAACTATCAATTCTTCACTCTTTACCTACAGTTTCAGCTGCCCTAAGGATACAAAGCCCACAGAACTGTTTTTATGAGCTGCCCAGCCACGAGGAGCTGGGGTGACAAAGGAACACACGTGTTGGGTGGATCATTTCTCTAGGAAGGGCAGGCTGCAGGCAGGCAGTGATTTCCACACCAGAGCAGCAGCCCTGCTGCCAAGCAGTGATGCAACATCCACAGCAAGCACCACTCCAGACCCCTGGGAAATCAAAACTAAAAGCTCACCACAAATAAGTACAGTTTATTATCCTCAGTGGATAGCTTCAAAGACGTGGACAATTATGTGAAGCAATCTTTTGATTCAGGCAGAATCATCCTGTGAGGTGTCTATCTGCCTGAGGGCCCAAACCAGTGTCCTTTCCCTTTTGAAAGGTGAGCACACCTGACAAGCCTTGGGATCAGCAAACACAGTATGAATTCAGGGATTAACCAAGCACATTCTGCCCCACTGGTTTTATTGAGAAAACAGCTCATGCTTTAGAAGTAGATCTTGCTCCTGCTACCCTGTAGAAAGCACACAAAGCTGTTCCCCTTCTGATGCCTTGCAGTTAGCCTGAAAAACTTGACAAGAAATCAAAAAGATTTTTTATTATTACAGAATTTTTTAGCAAAAGATATTCAGTTTCTCCTGCAATATAGTATTTATAATAGGGTGTGTTAGCCCTGAACTTTTAAATCATTTTGACTTTCAAGCCTTCCTCAAAATGACCAAAACCAAGCAAATAAAAAAATTTAATTTTTTTTAAATTGAGAAACATGGAGAATATTTTTTTTCATCCTAGTTCTCTGCTGTGCTTTTCTGTGCAATTTGTAAAATGCACAGACTTTTGGTTCTTATGGGAAAAGCAAGTACACAAGCAATATATAGCATTGTTGGCCCAGAATTTTTGGAGTTTCCTCCTGGAAAAAAAAAAGCCTTCTCATTTAGTATACATCCTCAGGGAGCAGAAAACTGATTCTGTGCATGCCCATTTTTGTATAGAAATAAATAAAATTTGCACTACAATTTTTATCTCCACTAGAAGAAAAGAGTTTGAATGCTTGAACAAAAGAGTTTCTAAGAGTATACATGATTTAATGATACACAAGACTCACTGCCACTTTCTCCATTCCAGGATTTTATATTTCCCACCAGGAACTGCTGAATATTTTCTTCCACATTAATGCAAATCAATACAACATAAATTATTTTGTTAGACCATTTTTTAATTATGCCTGCTGGAAAAATCCTTATCTGTATGAAAGCTGTGTTAAGACTGTGCAATTCAGTGTCTGACTGTATCCATGCTCATTTCCCTGTCAGTGCCAGGGCCAAAAACAGCTCTGTGGTATAAATCCTGTGCATTTCTGGGTACAGCAATTCCAAATCTGGGGCTCTAGGTAATGGAATTTTTTCTGATGGTCTTTCTACCTGTCCTCCTTTTTTTTTTTTTTTTTTTTTAGAAGAGGGTCAATTTAGATTGAAATACAAGGAATAAGTGCTTTTCAAGTGGTTTACAAGTGGTTTTGTGTTCAAGAAGTGACTGAACGTGGCATTTGGCCACAGACAACTTGGTTTGGGGTTGGCAGCTGTGGGAACAACTCCAGAGCCACAGCACACAATGCCCTCTCTCCCCTCCTTTATTTTCAGGGTGACTCTGGAATCATTTCTGTACAGACTTGATTAACCCTACACAAATTTTATCTGGTGCATTCTTTTTGCATTTGGATTTGTATAAGTCCTTTTCTTGTGTGTGCCTGTAGACACCACCAGAGTTCAGGACAGGGTGTGCTCTCTGCCACAGTGCCACAACTCAGGGACCCTGGGTCACTTACAAGTATGGAGCACATCCCAAAATTCTTCCCAGCGTGTTCCTGGACCTCATCCAGCCCAGGGTCTGAAATAAACCTGGTGGCAGTGGCTGCTCCATGTGGGGCCTTGTGCTGACACTGAGCATCCCCCAGCCTTCTCTCTCCAATACACATCACACAACCTTCAAAAATCTTCATACATGTGAGAAGCAGCATATTCCCTCTCAAACAACTTCTACTGCCATGTCTTTCTTGCTTAAAAGAGAGAATTTGGGAGCCTCTTTTCATGAGCTTGGGCCATTGGGGCTTTGTGTGCCCATTGCCCTTCCTGCCTCTCCCTCCTCCTCCCCATGGCCTGGAGTGTCCCTCAGCTCCTGGCAGTGATGGGGGATCATTCATATGGTTATATGTGGATAATCTTGATTTAATAGGCAACAACAAGCGGTTTCTTGCCTTTTTTAAGTCCTTGAAAGTTCTCAGAAAAGCCCCTGCTTTCCCTTATTACTCACACTCGTACTTTGGAGTCTAGGTCCTTCCCGACTCTGAAGCACATTTTGTCCTTCTTTTGTTTTCTTAAAGGCTGCCCCAGTTTCTTTTCCTGCTCTTTAAGGCTCTCAGCTCCTGGTCTGGGTGGGTGCAGCAGCCTCTGTGGCGTCTCTTCAGCCAAAACAACAACCACTCATCAGATTAAAAATGAAGGGAGGGTCTCAGTTTGAGCCTACCCAGAGTCTGAAGCAGAGGTCCTACAAGGATTAGAGAAAAATAAATGGCTGATGTTGAGAGCCTGGAATCCATCTTGCACAAATTGATCTCATATTACACTGGGATTCATATCTGAGCATCCTCAGCTGTGGGAAGTCTTAGACAAAGTTTTTGGCCTAACTCTGTTCTGGATTAATGCTAAGTGACTTTAAAACAGCACAAAAGCAGCCACAGAGCCCATGCATGCCACAGGCATCTGTGTTTCTAGTTCTGATGCACTAATATGAACTAATAAAGTGAATACACTCAGATTTATACTGCTGTATGTTTCTCACTTTCCAGCACCTACTTCTTCAAGAATTTCAATGCTTTTATGAGAAATAGGTGTTTGTTCCTAACGATAGTTCTTCAATACCAGAAACAGCTCTGTATCTCATATTAAAGGAATTATAAACCATCCACACAATTTAAAGCACCACAGATCTATCACTGGTGTTACAGTATTATCTGTTGGAGAAGCCCATTCCCACAGAGCTGGGATCCTGTTTCTTAGAAAGTATGAGAGCCACATGTTCATGTTGGCCTCAGCAGAAATCTCTTCATCAGAGAAGGGAACTGCCCTATCCAGCCCACAATACAAAGATGATGTCTAATGCCCCTCACAATATTAAAATCTGGCTGACGCTGTAGCCCAAGAGTTGCACACAACTGTGTATTTTTCTCTTTTAAAAGAAAAAGCTTTGACCATACAGAGATATCACACAGAGAACATCCAGAAGTGGATAACCACAGGAAACAACACTGCTCATCATCTGCTCAAAGGTGACCAGCCAGGGAGTTTATGCAGCTTCAAGAGTTCTCACTTCTGGCCCTACATTTTCTGGTGAAACAGCCAGCCATTCCCACATCTCTTAGGTTACTGCTGAAGAATAAAGCCTACCCTGTTATCTGCAGGTACTTTAGCACCATATTAGGATCTGAAACTCTGGTTAACCAGTGGACTTGGCTTTGGACTTTTAAGTAATTTTTTTCCTCACCTTGTCTGCAACTTCATATTATTGTCCTCAGGCTAAAGAACCAAAGGTATTTCTTGAGATGGCAGATATATTAATTATATTCCAGACAAGACTGCCTTACATTTCCTGCAGTCCCAAAATTTATGGGGGGTTTTTTTTGAAAGCAAGTCTCTTCCCCCAACTACATCTCATAATGAATGAAATTATCACATAAACTGCAAAGCAGTTCCTCTTTACTGCCCTAACCTTGGTATACAATAAAAATCCCATTAACACATTTTCAACTCTTCCCTTGATAAATAAAATATGCTTATTTTAACTCTTCAAAGCTGACCTAAGACAATAAGGTCACATTTTTATTTAGCTAAATCACAAGCAGACAGTGCTTGTTTGGGTACAATTATGACTAAGCTTCAGTGTCTACGTCTACAAGAGTCACTAGGAAAACATTATTTTTAAATGCTTTTAAAAGGATAGTAAACATTCTTAATACAACAGAGCTTTGATAACTCTATTTTCTGGCATGTTTAAAATATGGACCTAAGAAATTCTTCCCTGGCTTGGACTAATATTCCCTCTAGTGCTACAAGAACTGCTCAATTAACTTTTCCAAATATATAGTAGATATGTAAACTGACTAAAAGAGGCTGTGTCCCACATCAGGGGTTACCCAAAATTTATGAGATTTCTGTGTTATTTTTCTATTAGGTCCTGGTTTAAATTTCACTTATGTAAATAAGATCTTGTTGCCTCTCAATGATCTTGATTCAGATCTAGGCTGCAACTTCCCTTCTCCATATTTCTTCCGTGGTACATAAAAAAAACCACACCTTTTTTTTCCTTCCAAAACCACATTATTGTCTTTATTTGACATGAGGATGAGATTGGTTTTATGTTATTTCATCAGCTACGCAGAGACCGTTTATGCTGACCTCTGTGGTGACTTTGTTGAACACTGAGGTCTTGATTCTGTAAATCCCTTGTTGAGGCAGCCCCACTGACACCAGTGTAACCTCAGTTAAAAAGCCTACTTGCCTGCAGGGTGGAAATCTCCATCAGTATCCACCAGGTCTGTTACATAAACACTAAAAATATAAAAATATTCCTTCTCTTTAACCTTTTCAAATGCTTACCAAAGCAATGATTATTTATAGGTTAGAATAGTAAAATGTGTCTCATTTTTAGAAAACTGTACAGGATGATGAATCTGAGAAAAGAACAGGATTTCTTACTCCACAAGTTTAAAAACCATCCTGTAAACATACTTGAAAGTGTTTTATCTTGCTTCTAATGGTGTAATTGAAAAGTTTTTCACATCTGAATAGAAACAGGATAATAATCAGAAAATATAAACTCCTGAGAGCTGACAGGAAAACAGAAAATAAAGTCAGTGTAAGTGGTACAATTCCATATGTATGTTATTGTTTTGCTCTGGGCAACCTCAACTCACATCCAGTCTGGCAACAGATGAGAAGCAGACACAGAACCAAAGCAATCACATTAAATTACAGCTCCACTATTATTTTACTGGGTAATTATTAGAGATAATTGCTTTCAGCACTTGAGGAAAGGCCATATAAAACACTCTCAAAGCAAGCACCGCTGCCATCTGGGAGGAGACTGAGCTCTGCCGCTGCTTCTTGATGTTTGCCTCAGACTAACTCACCTCATGGCCCTGTCCCTGGCTCAAAGTCCATCACCTTTTGGCAAAGGCTGCTGCTGAGGTGTGAGGGCTGGCAGTGACAGCCTCACAGACCTCCCTCTGCTCAGCCACACTACCTCAGCAGAGTAAAAACTGTAAGAGCCTGAACAAGGGATGCAGGACTCCAGGCAGCTCTCCAAAATGCAGTTTATTCCATCCAGAGGTTACAGCAGCCCAGGGTGGTGGTGACAGAGCTGTGCCCACAGCTGTCAGCTCCAGCTGCAGGCAGGCCTGGAGACCCTTTGGTTTTGGTTACAGTGCATTCTATACTTTTCTTTGCTGGGCATCTTCATACAGTAGAACCAATCTGTACCTTAACTTTTATCTACAGCCTATCATAACTACTATAATTACCATATTCATGTTACTGTTCTCCAATCACTGTTCTCAATCAATGTAGAAGTTAATACATTGCAGTTTAAGGTAGAAGTTTTTTGTTCTTCAGTTTTCTTGCAGTGGAAAATTCTGAGACCTTTTTTCTACTTGCAACATTTGCTGCCTTGTTTGCCTGTGCTCTCTTTCTGCTTGGTAAAAACATCTTCTTGTTTGAGGTGGGTTTGTCCTTTGCTCTAAGCCATAAAAACCCCTTCTAACTAACACAGCCTTTGCCTCCTTGGTTAGCCAGTAAGACTGGCTCAGCAATTCTTTTCCTTCTATATCAAAACTTGCTTCCATCTCTATTCTTTCATCAGACTCTACATTTAAAGATCTTTCTGCTAAGCATACATATCTGTGAGACTTTCTTGTCAAACTTTCATCCTTCCCAACAAAAAACCCTGCCTGTCTCTGAACACAGTGCCAGAGGCAGCCCATCCATGCAGCTGTGCTCAACAGCTGGACCTCAGCACAGCCCCACTGAAACCTCACCAATCACTGTAATAACCTCAGGACACCCTTTTTAGACACTTTCTCAGGCTGCCAGTGGTCAGCAGAAAGTTAATATTTTCTACAAAATATGACTCAGGAAATGCTCAGGCTGTGGTACTAGAGCAGGGGATGTTGTCCCCTGCAGGACTTCCTTTCCTTTTAATGGCTTTCCAAATATTTTGATTCTTCCAGGGGGAATTAGAAGAATGCCAAATGGATGCCTTCTGCTTGGGCAAGACCATGCTGGACTGGCTTCACACAAAGGCATATTCATGAACTAAAAGATAAGATTCTCAGAAACAATTAAAACACACTCTTGGGGGGTAATACAGGAACAAATGCATTTAGGAGCCATGAGGACATGAGCAGTCCAGATAACTTACTGGAGTCTGATATTGGCTGGGGAAAAAATAAAAGTTACTGGCAAGGAATCTTACTGTGAAATGAATAGACTTGATTAATCCCAAGGAGGTAGTAAAGCTGACAACATTTGTAATATATATGAGGTGTATCTGGTGTTTGGGTCCAAATTGCAGATTTAAATTAAATCCCCCCCAAATTTCAGGGACAGAATTACCCCAAATATTCTTAAATTATTTCCATTGCTAGCAACATTCCCATTAGGAAGAGATGCCCTCCACCAGTCTCATCATGGATGATTTAGGCACTTGCACGCTTTCCCACACTTTCCTGGCTGTGCTTATTTGGAAGTGCTCCATATTCTGTAGAACATTTTCCATTGTGTCACCGAGTCACTGCCTCACCATCTCTGCCTGTTTCCACAGCTTGTTCTGCTTTTGTGGCTGTGTGGGTGGGCAGGCCTGGGCAGCCCATGCAAGGAGCTCACAGGCAAAGGAAGCACCTCTGCGTGCATGCTCCACTGAGACCCTTCCAGCTGTGATTCCAGGAAAACACCCACGAGGGAAAACAGGTGTGTGGGTGGGGAAATCAGCACAAATGGGGAGAACTGAGTGCTCTTACATCACATGTGCTCACATTTTTTATTCCAGCATTCCAGCAGACTGGAATCTGTCTGAAAATATCTGAATGGAATGCAGAGAACAAAGTAAAAAATAAATGTCTGCTGGATTTTGAGTTGGTGATGTGTGTTGTGTTGCCAAGGTATTCATTCAATGTGGTTCTCATTCCCACTCATTCCCACATTTTCTAAACTCCTTTGCTTATGGGTGGATGTTCTCAAAAGTGAAATGGTCAAGGGAAAGATACAGCTTTTTAACAATGTCATCTTACAATTCTTGTGGATCCATGCATATGGAATACAAACATGCATTTCCCTTGCCATGGTTCTGATATTCTGAAAGCAGTGCACAGTATGGATTGCATCTGCTGTGTAGATACACGAGTAGCATGCAAGAGAACTGGGATTCCTTCTCTCCCCCAAAATTAAATGAATGCCCAATCTGGTTCATTTAAAAAGAAAAAAAAAACCACCAAGACAAAAACACAAAACCCACAAAACTTTAAAACCCCAATACTTTCTCTAGAGCAGTCTTATGAGCTGTAAGGGCAATGCTTCTTTCTATCAAGGTTGATGAATTATGCACTGAGTGGGAGTGAAAACCACTAGGGCAAGAAAAAATAATCCCAAACTTTCTTTTAGTTCATAGACAAGTTGTCTTGCAAATTCCTCCCTTAATGTCTGTAATCATCTGTTGTGTCCTCTCCCACAGCCAAACTACACTAAATCCTAACAACAGACATAAACAAAGGCAACTTTTCAGAGAGATGTGTGACAGCACAAACGCTGAGGTGACCGACTTTGGGAAATAAAATAAAACTGATTGGAACAAGGAAAACAACCACTGCTGAGATGAGTCAGTCCCTAAAACAGCCACTCAGAAAAGGTCTAAACATTGCTCAGCAGCTTTTTTGCTCCTGAGAAATCTCCTGAGGATTTGAGAGGGAGGACAGAGGAGGGACACAGCTGCACATCCATCAGCAGCCCTTCATTCCTGGTCTTGCCGTGTGCCAAACACACACAAACGTGTTCATGAGGGGAAGAGAAATGAACATTTCTGCACCCCAGCTGAGGTACAGCAGGATCAGACAGCCTGTTAATCCTATTTGTTGCAGAATTACAGACTTAGACAGATCCTGCTAATACAAACACACTCAAAGAGGAGAATGGAAGGGATTACAACTCCTCATTCACACTCCAGAGAAACTTAATATGTGCTCTAGAAAACTAAGCCTGTAATCTCTTAAACATTCAGAATACAATTTTAAAACATCTCTCACCAATTTCAGACCTCAAAGGCTGAATGACCGCCCTGTGCTTTCAGTAATAAAATAAATATTTGTCTTTACAAGGGCAATATTTCCTTGTTTCCACTTAGAGCATGAATTAGCACACTTTAAAAAAAAATAAATGCTTCCTGTACAACCAAGAACATTTCAAATGTATGTACTTAAGACTCTTTTAAAAAATTGTCTACTGGTCACAAGAGCAGATTATTTGCATTTTTAAAATAACAAAACTAGGAAACTGTTTTTCCTGAGGTACAGTGAAATTATAAAGACAGTGGAGGAAAAGCTGAAATCTGGCCTGTCCTTCTCACAAAATCAGTTTCTATAACATTTAACCTAATTAAGGCTTTTTTATCTGGTCTTAAAGGTGGGTTTACCAGGATTTTGTATATCTGCCTGCCTTTCTGTTCTTCTTTTTCCATTTTTCACTTAACCTTTTGGAAAGAGCCAGTCTGTTAAGAGTGCAATGAAGACAGCACTTCCAATGCCCTGCTAAGAATAGACACAAGTGTTTGTAGACTTTAAATTTGTCTGATATGTCACTCCTCTGATGGAGTAGAGGTGAAGGACCTGATTCTGCACATTTAAAGCACATCAGTCCTGTTGTACTGACTCATTCATTGAACTGCCTTTGAATTTGGGCTCTATTCCACCCTCAGCTGCACTGCTGCACAGGTGAAGAACAGTAGGCTATGTCAATAATTCCTCAAGCTGCAGAAAAGCAAGAAATGCAATGAAAGGTCAGCATTCACTGAAAGCAGAAATGTATTTCAGTGCAATGCTGTGGCACAAAGCCCATCAAATGGCTGGCTCTTCACTCCAGCACAGAAATGAGAGGAGAAACCAAAGACTGGAAGCAAATCCAGGCCACTGCCATGGGAGAGTGAAGAAGTTGTTAGGAGTAAGAACAATGAGCTCTGGAAATGAGCCACTGGCTGACATAACAGATCCATGTGGATGTGTTTGTCTTGGGCTTGTAGGTTAAACCTGGAGGTCCTTCTGGAGGTGATGCTCAAGCCAAGCATTTGCTGAAGAGCTCAGGGCCCTTTGACTCTGGTGGCTCAGAGGAGTCAAAATAACAGGTTTAATGGTCCTTCAGCCTCTGCAAAGTCACCACAACAAACACAGATCCCAAACAAGACAAGAGATGAGTGAGATGCCTGTGGGAGCAAACAGGCCAGAGTCTCCAGCTGCTCTTTCCTCTGCTACTGTCTTTGGAATGAAGGATGAAGTCTGAAGGGAGCCTGGGTGGAGGTGGCTGGGATGTGTGTCAGCCTTGGGGGCTAGCCAGCTTTCTTATTATTCTGGTACAGCATGTTCAGAAAGCAAATTGGGGTTTTTTCCTTTGCTCTTTGTGCCAAAGGGAGTGCTGTGGCTGAAGCCAACTGCCCCAGGAGCAGGTCCCAGAAGTGCTGGTGCCTGGGAAGCTGAAGGGCTGGAGCCAGAGGGCAGAGCAGGAGTGTTCTCCATTCCCTGGAGCAGGGTCCCCTCAGCTGTCACAAAGGCAGGGGTCAGTGTCTGCTCCACAGTGCTGGCTGTGCAGCATGGCCACCCATGTGTGCGTAGATGAATGGCAACATCCATCTCCTTTTCACTGCTCTCTGGAGTATTTCAGGGAAGTAACATCAGAGTGGGCAGTATTCACTGAGCAGCTGACACCCTGCCAGATCACATCCGTTTTCATCCCAGGAAAAATGATTTCTGCATCATTTAAGGCAAAAACTCATCTTAAATATCATCAACTTATGGCAGAACATGACTTCTTTTCATACAAAAGAGCAGAGTCTTCAAAATTTCCTCTTCAGAAATGAAAATCAGAGTGAATTTTCCTCTTCAGAAAAATTTCCTCTTCAGAAATGAAAATCAACTCCAGAATGTGTCTAGACAAAGATCACATTATTGCCTTCACCTCTCACAGGAGCACCTACAGCTCTGTGAGGTAGATTCTCTTTCTCTTTCTTTCTTTCTTTCTTTCTTTCTTTCTTTCTTTCTTTCTTTCTTTCTTTCTTTCTTTCTTTCTTTCTTTCTTTCTTTCTTTCTTTCTTTCTTTCTTTCTTTCTTTCTTTCTTTCTTTCTTTTTCTTTCTTTCTTTCTTTTCTTTCTTTCTTTCTTTCTTTCTTTCTTTCTTTCTTTCTTTCTTTCTTTTTCTTTTTTCTTTCCTTTCTTCCTTTCCTTTTCCTTTCCTTTCTTTCTTTTCTTTCTTTCTTTCTTTCTTTCTTTCTTTCTTTCTTTTTTCTTTCTTTTCTTTCTTTTCTTTCTTTTCTTTCTTTTCTTTCTTTTCTTTTCTTTCTTTTCTTTTTCTTTCTTTTCTTTCTTTCTTTCTATTCCTTCCTTCCTTCCTTCCCTCCCTCTTTCCGTCTCTACAAAATAAAGTCACAATCAATAATCTTTCAAACAAAACTGAGAAATAACACCCACTTCTCTCTCTCTGAGCTATAACTAGTTCAGCAGTCTATGCTGCTCCACCAAATCTTGCCAGCATCACATCACACCAGCATCAGTGATGGGAAAAGGACAAAGAGGCCACGTTGCAATATTAGCTGGAGACAAGTGCCAGGAAAAAAAAGAAGTAATGAGGTTAGAAATGTCAGAATTAAAACATTACAAAATATTACATATATGCAATCAATGGTGCAAGAATTTGAGCACCAGGGGCTGGAGGAAGATGTTGGACAGCTGATCACCAGCTGATAACCATGCAATGTTGCTCCATTTTTACTTTCTGGGGTGAGCCCTGTCCTGCTGTGAATAGAAGAGGCAGCCCATCCATGGCTGCCTTTCATGGCATGGCAGCACACACAGAAATCCAGGCAGCATCCACAGGGAGATCCCCACCTGTACTCATTGTGCTGACAGCTCCTGACCTGCCTCTAACCCATTCTGGAATCAGGTTAATGTCCTGACCTCTACACCTCCTGAAAGACAAGGCTTTTAGGGGAATTCAGCCCAACCACTCATCTGTCCTGCAACCACATTCTCAAAAACCCAAATGCCACCCTATACTTTATCTACCCTTTACACTTGTATTGCAAGTGGTATCAAAGGGAATTTTTTGAGTTATTTAAGGGCCAAACCAGCTTTTTACAATAAAATGAAACTGCAGTTATCATCAAATCCTAGTAGCAGTACCATATTTTATCAAATAATTCAATAAACAACATTAAGTCACACAGATTTCAGTTCCCATTTCTCACTAATTGGCACCCGTATCATATCCTGTTGCATTACATGGTTTCCTATTCTACTGTGCTATTTTTTTTTCTAAAGACAATGTTAGAACATTCTTCTTGGTAGTGATGGGCACTGTTTTGCTCTGACACAAATGTATCCAGGAATACAGCTGTTTTTATTCAAGAGGGAATATTTTCATATCAGAGATTGGTTTCCAGAATTTGTTAGATTCTTTACTTGATGGCAATGGCTTAGAGCAGATATATATTTGCTCTCTATCATAGCGTTAAGATTTTTTTTACAACACCTGTTCTTAAAATAGCTTTCTATAAGGTCCATTTAGACTTGGAACGCAATATCAGTTTTCAAACCCGTGCTTAATGTGCTTTATAATTTCAAATCAGGGCTCATTTATTTTAACAATTATGTTGACATAAAGATAACCAAGTTACAATTATATATATAAAATTATGGATAATATTCTTTCTTTTAATCTGCTTCTTTAAAATTGTTGATGTAATCTTTAATTTGTACAGCAAATACCTGTGCTGCATTTTATTTCCTCAAGTATTAGTATTGAGACTTTACATAATTGTGTTTGCATCTGAAAAACATTTCACCTGTTCAGATATTGCCATGATGGCTCTTAAGCATTTTCTCTGAACATTTCATTAGTTCTCCTCACAGAAGATCACCATTCAAAAAGACACCTTAATTGCAGGGCATCCATCTTACCACAGTTTGGGAAGGCTGAGGTTTGAAATCAGTTTTGGTAGGTTCTAAATACCTTTATGCTTTGGTTTTAACCAGAGAGCAGCCAGTGTATGCACCATGGACTCCCTCTCCATGCTCCCTGTGAGAGTTTGCAGTCACTGAGATCCAGGCTTAGTTGTGATGGTTTTTTTTCTTAATTGCTCAGAGGATTTCCAGTGCTCTGTGTGTTATGTGTGATCAGAAATGCCATGCTGAAGAAGTTGTCCTAAAAACCAACAACTTCCTGGTGGAGAAGGAAAACCTCTTCTGGATGGTTTCAGACAATCTGGTCCTTCTCTTCCTCAGCTAAAAGCATCTGCATCTGGCTTGAGGCTGAGTTTATTCAGCTGTGCTTCCTCTCTTGTCCTTATTATAATCAGTGGAATGAACCTGGGCAAAAGAAGTAACCTTTTTCCAGAAGGCATTTCACACTCTAAAACCTGTGAACTCAAAAACCTGTGAATTCTATTCCCAAACAGATTCTCTGATGCATAATCTCATGTCCTGAGCAAATAATCAGAGCAAAGGCTATCTGGCAGAAATGTAACTGAACAAAGGAGCAGAGAGAAATTCAGACAGGAAAAGCACTCTTCTCTTTGGAATCATTCCACACAGGATAATATGGCCTGAATACAAGAGGCCCAAGAGACATTTTCAGCAATGACATACCATGGTGGATATTTTTTTTTAACATGCCCACACACAGTAAGTTGGCAAAAGTATTGCTGAGGTAGTTATTCCCTTGCTATTCCTAAAACAACAGAAAATCAGCTATCTAAACATGCACAATTAATAAAGAATTGTGAATATCAGTGCTCCTTTCTAACAAAATAACTAAATATAACACAGTACTTTCCTTCTCTGTGTATAAATAAATGGATTGTCATTGCTGCCACACACACAGAGTACATTTTGCCCAAAACATATATTTTACAGGGCTACAGGTTTCCTCTTTTGCATGGAACAATCTTGGAATTTGGTTGTTTAAAGTGATATATTTGGCCAATATCCTGAGTGCCTGGTGTGACAACAAAATGTGAGCAGGAGAGCAAACAGACAGACTATCGCTTCCTCTTTTTCATTGACTTCTCACAAATGGTTTTCTCAGAATCACAAGATAATTTAATTGCAATTGCATCTTTTCCCTCATGACCAGACTGTTCTTAGCAGCCAGCTTTGCTGTCTTACTCCACTGACTCCACTAGTAAAGGAAAAAAAAAATGTTTGTGCACTATCCTCCCCTCTTCCTCTATGAAGTGTCCCTTCCTCTATTTGTTAATTCGATTAGCTTCTCTGTAGGCAGAGAAAAAGAAAAAGTGTTGCAAAATAATTCACACCTTGTACCTTTTTTTGTTTTTACCCCTACATAAAACCACACAAGTGGCCAAAGCTACTGTGATTTCTTTCTTGACTTTTTTCCCAGTTGTTAGTCATAGTTTACTTTAGTAAAGCTTCAGTGCCATGCACTGAAACCTCCACAGTGCAAAAGCCAGAGATTTGTGGACACCATTCCATAAGGACGTGATATATTTCAGGTGTCACAGCACTTCTTTCATGGCTGACTCCAAACACAGTTGAAGTCCTACACACCACACACAACCATCTCACCCCTTTTTCCTGTCCCCAGAGGTGTTCAATCTGTCTGAGATCTTTTCTTCTATAAATGTAGAGAGGTATGTCTCTGTTTCACTCTGGATTCTCAATAACTGTATTAATAAGATGAGTGTTCTGCAGATCCACCAACTCTCTTTGCATGACACACATCTGAAAGCAAACAGCTCTCTCACTTCTCTAAGAGCCTGGAAAAACTGAGATATTGTTTTCCTCTCTCTTTTCTTTCCCTAAATCTCTGTGTTTCTAGTTTCAGAGTCCACAGGCAACATATTTGCCACACACAAGCTATAGGAGTTACTTTATTTTCCTGACAGCCTCAGATGCTTTGTATTGTGTGTCCACACCAAAGAGAGGACAAATTACCTGTCAACAATTGGGGTGTTTTTTAAATCACTCTAGGAACTCAGCTGTCTCTGTCTGAATTTTTCTGTAAGTGCATGGTAATAGAAATGAGGAGCCACATCTTTGATGAAAACTTTTCACACAGGCTTTCAAACATCTCTGTTATTGTTCATCTTTATTTTTGATGGGATACTTGTAGGGCAAAGACCATGTCACTGAGGTCTCTCTTTTGACCCTTCAACCATGACTTATTGCTAGCAAATGCCATATTAAAAAATCTGTGATCAAAATGTGATAAATAGGTATGATTCATGCTGATAAAATTGAAAGAGTAATCAATATTAGTATCGTAATTAATATTTGAGAATACATAAAATAGTTAAAAGTTATAATGTTAAAAGAAGAGAGGGAGAGGAGAGACTCCACCCGTCCCACTCCAGCAGATGTTCACAAGGACAGGGCCTACCATATAACCAAATTATCCCTTATTTATATTTTTTCTAAACTACTCAATTAAAATTGTTACTATCTCAAATATTGTTTAGTTTTTTTTATTTAAAAAATTGAACAAATATAACAAAAAGAACAAAAATACATTTTTATTGTATGCTATTCAGTGTAAATACAAGGAACCCTATCAGCTGCAGCTGCTTCTCGATTTTTGCTTGTGTGGTAAGAAACATCTTACACATAATGGCAATGATTTGGCAGTGAGAACCTGCTTTTATTAGCCACAGGGTTGTTCAGTGTGTGCCATAGGAATTGGAGCCAGTGGCAGAAGAACATCCATATATTTCATTTCCTCTGAGGAATTCTGCAGGTAGGGGCAAGTTACCTGCACAAGGCTGGGCCTTCATGAACACCATTTAGAAGGGAAATAGAAGACAAGGTTGCCTTATAGATTAAAAACTCATCAGGCAACCCATACTCAAAATTCTGATGCAGGCAGCAAAGTGGTTTGCAACATGACCTTTCCAAATCCTAAAGAGATTCCTGGCTATGGAGACACATTTGCCTTTCTTGCCTATTGGGAAATTCCTTTCCACCAAAAATGGTACATAAGTATTAAAAAAAAGATAGAAGCCATTGCAAAGAACAGCAGAAGAGTTCTTTCAAATTACATATCTTAGAAAGAAAAAAAATATATCCAGAACTGTAAAAAGTCACATAATAAAAGTCCCAATCTTTTAAAGTCAGGAAGCTTTTAGCCACAAAGAACCGATTCCATGCGCATCCCCGTTCACCAAATGCCTGTTATTAAAAACAACACCTAAAATATCAAAAGAACAGTTCCCAAACTAAGATATCCCATCAGGAAATGTTTCAGTGAAAGACATGAATTGGCTGATGCAAATATGTTCTGATTCAGGCAGAATTCCATAGGAATGTTGAACTTCCTTTAAATTTAGCACAAATTTAGGCCTACCCTCCCAAAATGATGATTGTGGGAATTGCAGGCAGTCCCGACATGGGAAGAGATGAGAATCTTGACTCCATGTTTCAGAAGGCTGATTTATTATTTTTTATATATGTTATATTAAAAGAAAATTATATACTAAAACTATGCTAAAAGAATAGAAGAAAGGATTTCATCAGAAGGCTAGCAAGGAAAGGAATAGAAAGGAATGATAATGCAATCTTGTGACTGACCAGATGGTCCAAGACAGCTGGACTGTGACTGACCATTAATTAGAAACAACCACGTGAGACCAATCAAAGATGCACCTATTGCATTCCACAGCAGCAGATAGTTATCGTTTTTCTTTTCTTCTGAGGCTTCAGAAGAAAACTCCTGGCAAAGGGATTTTTCAGAAAACATCATGGCTACAACAGATTTGCAGGTGTCAGTGATACAGAGAGGCTGAAGTAGTGTCAGCCGTAAGACCCAAAACTGAAATCCCCTTCTTGCTGCTGGCTGGCAGCGGAAATGGCGGGTCTTGCACAACCCCAGAGTTTAATATTAATTGTGCATAGCGTCATCACATTCCCAGGGTGACTAAAACCCAGAAAAAATAAAACATGAACTTGGCAGACTTTAACCATTGATGTGAAAGTTTTGTGCCTTGTGTCACAAATGCTCACATTGGCAAAGAGGTCCCAGCTGGGTTTGAGCTCCTGACAACAAACAAGGCAAGCACAGCCATTGATGGGGAGCCGAAAATGAAACTGTAGAGGCTGAGAACCACAGCTTTCAAACACCCGGGGGGTGCTAAAACACCCCCACACCAACACACCTACGACAGCTCCAGGTGCGGTTCTGTTCTCTATCAAATCCCATTTAGCTATTTACACAATATAAATACAGAATAAATACGCTATTTATGCAAACATACACCTAACGTACTTTGAAAAAACAACTTTCCCGCTTCCCAGGCAGGATTCTTCGAGATCTCCGAGATCACCGGGTGCAGTCCCTGCCCTCCCCCGGGGCGGGGGCACCAATCTCCAGCGCCCCGCAGAGCCAAGAGGACGCCTGTGAAAAACGCCAATCACTCGTTTTTAAAATTTTAAAAGTTTAATAGTAATAAAATGGTTATAAAAATAGTAATATAATTAAAATGGTTATAATAATAGTAATATAATAGTAAAAAAAAATTTGGACAATTAGGGTTTAGGACAATATGAGACAATAAAAACCAAAGAGTTAAGGACAGTCCGGGTCCCTCTTTCTGGGCAAAATAAGCCCGAGAAAGGACACCCGTTAACAGAGGATTAACCCTTAAAAGCAATAGCCTGTTGCATATTCATACACCTCATACATGATGCATAAATTCCATTCAACCACAGGATTCTGTCCTCTTAATCCTGACGGCGTCTTCAGGGCTGAGCAAGGCGGGAAGAAGTTAGTTTCTTCTGATAAGAGAACAATAAATTCTCTTTTTCTGAAAGATTTAGGTGTCCTGTGGCTGCTATCTCGCTGCGAGTCCTTTCTTTAAGAAAAGTATCTTACATAGCATAGTTTCTATTTTAACATTATACTACAATCTAAAATTATATTTAACACACTACTTAAGAAAATCAATACAGCGTAACTTTCTAACATAACACATATCATATTCATTTTAATATTTAGGAAAAACCAGTCATAAAATACGTATTTTTCACAACGCCGTTGTGTCTTTCTCAACGTGCTACGGCCAAAGCTGCCCAGCCCCGGCTCCCCGGCACCGTGAGGGGCGTCCCGCCTGAGGGGGACCGGCGTCCTCCCCGCAAGGCCTATGGATTTGCAGGAGCCGCGATCACCCATCCAGCAGCACCGACGAGGGTCTGGAAAGGGCTCAGTGGGGACGGGTGGGTTCCCGAGCCCCCTCACAGCCAGGCCGGGTTGTACTGTGCTGGATGCCCGAGCCCTCCTCACGGCCGGGCCGGCCCGTCCCGCTCGGCGCAGCTCACCGCTTTAGGAAGGCGGAAATCCCCGGCGGAGGAGGCGTGGGAGGGGAAAGGGAACGGCCCTCGGCCAGCAGCTGCTGCTCGGCTCAGCACGGCACGGCTCGGTTTAGCTCAGCACGGCTGGTCCGGCACGATGAAGCCGCGAGGGTGAGTGAGTGAGTGAGTGGTGGCCGCGGGGAAGGGTCGCTGCTGGTCCCGCAGGGATGCGCATCGCCCTTGGGAAACGCGAGTTTTGCCGCTGCGGCGGGCAGGGAAAGCGCTGGCGGGGTTGGAATGCTGAAATGCACTCAGGGAGACCCACGGAACCGGGACAGGCTGCAGCGCTCCCGGAGCCGGGACGGGGAAGCCGGGGGATGCCAGAGCTCCCGGTCAGCCCGGGCAGGGGTCCGCTGTCATAGCGGCCATCGAGGGCTCCAGGCAATTAACGCCTTTTATGGATATTTTCAGCTGAAGGGTTGCGATGGGACGTGACTCTCTGGGGTTTATTGCCCCGGGTAGCGCTGCTTTGCTGCAGGTGTTAGAAAAGCTCCGCAGGTGACACGCTTAGGGCACCTGCTGATCGGGAAAAGCCGTGTCCCCACAAGGCTAGGGGACAAAATGGGTCTCAGCAGTGGAGCAAAGCCCCAAAGTTGTTACTGCAAGCATCAGGACATCTCTTGCCTGGCTAGAGCGTGCCATGGCAGTAACATCCCATGGCTTTAAGATTAGTGATGGAGAAGTTGAGGTGCTGGTAGGAAGAATCATCTCACCCGTGAAAGGAGAAGTGCAACTTTCTCCTGTTTTGTACGGCATTTTAAAACACTTGCAGAAAAGGAAGGTGTGGGAAAGAATTGAAAAAGTAAAAAAGTTTAAATTTTTTTTTTTAAAAATTTTTTTTTTAAATCAGGAGAGCAAGACCCAAGCTCACTGCTAGTGATAGACACAGGAGCTGAGTGAATGCAGAGGTTTCTCTGCAGGCAGAGCATTTCTCCCTTTTTCCAATTGAAGCTTGGAACTAAAGCCATTCCAGGGGAACATCGTGGGTGGACACCACCCCCACAAAACCACAGCTGCAACTTCCTTCAAGAAGG
This sequence comes from Emberiza elegans, assembly GCA_024865655.1. Taxonomy (NCBI): domain Eukaryota; kingdom Metazoa; phylum Chordata; class Aves; order Passeriformes; family Fringillidae; genus Emberiza; species Emberiza elegans. The sequence goes on from JALJVW010000163.1 coordinate 3,906,999, forward strand.
AGGAGGAGGCATCTCTAGATCTGTCTAACCTTGACTGTGTCATCATTTATTAAAATGAGAAATCAAGATCTGCTTTGTATTCATACATATGACAATCAGTTCTGGCTGAATATCAAAATGTCTGTTGGCATTAGCAGATGCCTACCATGGGAAATTCCCTAGAGAGTCTCTTAAGTATTAATCAGTTATTGTTTTCATTCTATTCAAATGGGTTGCTATATCCATAACTTCTAACTTGGGTTGGGAATAATAATACAAACACAGGCATGGGATTAAGAAAGATTGATGGCTACATGAGCAGAGCTTGTCAAGACAAACTTCTACAAGCCTGGCACAAAAGTGATGACTCCTGAACAGTGTAAAAAATACAACAGAAATAAAATACAAATCCACGTGTAAAGGCCACTGTCAAAATCTTTACACTTATGTTTATGCATTAGTAAAAGAAAATCTATTGCTGTTCTGTTTTGTAGAGTTGTATGTTTTACATCTTTGATATTGGTTAATAAACTACTTAATGTAAGAGAAGTAGTAGAAGAGACAGAACAGAATGTTTAGGTGTGCTTCCCTGGGAGACTTCCTTTGAGACTGATTGCAGATTTACTGAAGTAATAGAGCAGAAATTTTCCACACTGGATATACACTTAAACTTTTCAAGCCTCATCTATCAAATCATTTCAAAGGACACAGAAAAAGAAAATAAAGTGTTTTCTTTATACAAAAAAATAATACAATTCAGATTGGTTCTCCCCTAAAATTTTTCCACCTCAGTCTCTGTGAATGGGGCTTCAAGTAGAGGTAGATTTTGTGTCAGGAATGTCCTCTGCTTTCTGCACAGGAAGCTGAATATGTTTGGGAAGATGATAATTTTACAAAATACAAAGACATGTGATGTGTGAATTCCTGTGCTTGGCTGGACAAAGGAGCTGTGGGGAAAGGGCAGGAAGCCTGGAAGAGAGGGGATCTTGTAAAGAACAGCAAAGTGAGGAATGGTAGGTCAGGGCCTGGAGGGAGGAGAGCCAGGCAGGGCAGGGTTGGTTTGAAGGGAAGGCAGTGACCACCCTGGGTGGGAGAATCTGGAGCTCAATCCCGGACAGAAATGGCCTGCCAGGAGCAGGAATCCCTTTATCCCTTTGCCCCATCCCAGGGCTCAGGGCAGCGATGCCTTGAGAGGCTGCCTGGAACAGAGGCTAGACAGCATTAAAGGAATAAAGTAGGGATTTATTGAAAAGGCCTTCAAAGGATGCACCTTGGGCAGTGCAAGAGCCTGGCTGAGGCTACACTCAGGATGGACTCCTGGGTCACACCTTTTCACACTTTTATAAGTTTTGGTCCATTATATATTTGGGTTAATTGTCCAATTACAGCTTCAGGTTATGCAGTCCCACCCTCCCAGATTGCTCTCCTCAATTCTCTGTTATACTTTTTGGGCCTGAAGCTGCAACAGTGTCCTTGGTTCTCCAGCTGGAAAAGGATTGTTTTTTCTAATTAAACTGTGAGGAGAACTTGCTAGCACTTTATATGAAGTTCAGAGTTATATACTAATGCAGTACAGAATCTGGAAAATACGAAAGCTAAAACTTAAAGCATCATGAGAACTCTGGGGGAAGGGAGCCGGTTGAAGCTGGGTGGTGTGGCCTCTCAGTCCTGCTTGCAACAGGTGAGCTGGGTACTCTGGTGACAGTCCAGAGCTCCTGTTCCTCTGCAACCTTATTGCACCTGAGCAATATCAAGATGGCCAGCTCAGCCACACAGTTCTCATTCCAAAACCTTTCCAGCTTCTTTCTTTCCCTTCCTACAGCAATCTGGAAGAAGGAGAGCACAATGTGTAACTAGGTGTGGTGGTGAAAGGCTGTTTTAAAGTAACTCACAGGAAAGTGCTGTCCATTTATCTTAATACCCCTGTGGGATGAGAGTTAAATCACTTGGACTTTATAGATGGGTTAAACTGGGTTTCCTATGGCCTCCTTTCCTTTGGAGAAACTCCTGCACAGATTTGCCCCTCCAGAGTAATCAAACACACCAAATTCCTCCCAGCAAAAACCTTTGCACAGCTCTCCACTATCAGCAGGTTTCCCGTTTACGCATTTTAACTCAGTGCACAACCTGGTGGGCAGCATGGTCAGCTGCTGTTTTCCTTCAACCAGACAAAATGACTCCTTGAGTTTCAGCAAAAGATTGGAAAACTTTTATAGGGTTCTGACCTCTGCAGCCACTGTCCCTCCCAGTGACCCAGACAGCCTCCAGAGCCTGTTTGTCCAGCAAGCCAATCAATTCTTTCAGAAGAGAAGACAGGCCAAACACCAGCTTCATGCCCTCTGCCCTGATTCCAATATTAGTGCATTTTGCTGCTATTCGTGGCCTTGGCCACCAAGTTGTATAAACAGAAATTTTGCAGCTGTCAAAAATGCAAATACTTAATGGGGCATTGCATGTACCTAATTTACCTACTTCTGCCACTATATTAAAACAATCAGAATTGGGCTTATTGCTATTTAAACAACAAAAGTCAGTTGTAACACTTGTTTGCTTTTCATTTTAGGTACGGATTTCTGTTACTGCTCCTTCTTATCCTGAAGGCTGGTAAGTTCAGAAAAACTCAGCGTGTTAATGTGTTTGGCCAATTGCACAAAGTAGATGTAAAATGTACAATATGAACATCTCTGTGTTTTCTACAAGATACTGAAGAATTCCTCAGAGTGAAATGTTTCTCTGACATGCATCAGGGATAGAAGACACAATCAATTTCTATCAGTTTCATTGCAGAGAGCAGCAAGGATGCTTATGGATGCTCTTACTCAGATTGCTTTGCTTGCTTCAGAAACCTCCCTGTGTACTTACCTCTGTCAACAAAAGGCCTTAGAAGTGGAGCAATAAGAGCTGCTGATAAGCAGATCTAACATGCCTGTATTCTCAAGAGTAGAATTATATGTCATGGTTTCAAGTAGCCAATGCTAGTAATTTTACTACTGCTTATTAGTAGTAAGTTTACTCCTACTATGAGTAATACTTTTACTACGGTCCTAAAACATCCCTTGCAAAACAAAGGTAGAATTAAATCACACCACCTGGTGATATTTAAGTGTTTTTAGAGTTCTCTCCTCTGTTCTTGCTTAATCACTGAGAAGGACCTCAACAAAGTCACCAAGGAGACTCCCTGGCCCCAATATTAGGACAAACTGTTCCAGATTCAGTCTCAATAGAGGCTGGCTGGCCTGTTTCTGGCCACTCATGGAGTTGCACCCATCATTACCAGGACATTACTTTTCCTGCTATTCCAATGGGTTTCCCAAAATTTGAGCCAAGCAATTGTGTTGCATTTCAAGCCTGTTATTTCAGTCCCAGTACCTGGTAAACGTCCTGCCTTTCTCCCTGCAAGCACTGTGTCTGCTTAGTGATAGTTTTAGACCAGGGTGCGTAACTCAGATGTGTAGATGAGCTGTTTCTGAGTCCAGTGCACCCTTACAAATACAGGTTCCCCTTTAGCATTGACACCTCCCTCCCACCTCACCACGCACTGTTTCTGCATTTCCCAACCTCCACTCCTGTCATCTTCCTTCCCCTCAGCCATCCACCCACATAATCCCTTCCCCCAGCTATAATCTCTCCCATCCAGCCCCATGCCTGACCCCTCTTGCCTGGCGCCCACAACACAAACACTGCTCTGGTGCCCACCAACCAGTTGCACCAGTGAGGTTTTGGCTGCTGGTTTGGGGGGGATGGATCCAGCAGGGAGGCCGTGGGCAGAGCTGCCCAGCCCTGTGGGACTCACTGAGCTGAGCTTTCTGCATCAGTTGTCCTCACCTCATGTCTTTGCCTTGCTCACATGGAGTAGAGGTTGCCTTTCTCATGTCCAAAAGGCAGGAAAAGTGCTCTGAAAGACAGATACGGTCCTGACTTTACCTCAAGTGACCCTCAAGATGTAAATGTCTAATGAATGTGTCACTGGAGGGATCTGGGTGTGCTGGTTTGCCAGCTGAGTGTATTTGTTCAGAGGGTGTCACTGACAGTAGCAGTAAAACGTGGTTACTTCATCATGCCGGCTTTGAGAAGTACTTCTTTCACTCCCCTTCTTAATTTTTCTGGGTTTTAAAATAATGGCAGCACTCTTTCTTATCAATGTTTTCACTTCTTGTGATTTAAATGGAGTTATTTGGCATTTTTCTTAATTAAAAAACTAAATAAGACGTGATTATTGAAGCATTAGGACCTGAATATGTGTCTGCAGTCAGTGTGCAAAGTGAGTGGGAGTAGGAGTGATTAACACTGCTTGGCTCTCAGAGAAAAGGTCCCTTTGGACAATGCACAGACAAATAGACATGGTGAGAATTAGCCACTGGAAATTTGGGGGGTTGGAATGACTATAAAGAGACCATACTCACCTACCTGCTATAAAACTAATACCGGAGTCTATATGTGGTATGATGTACTTGAAAATACTTTTTTCCCCACATAATGTCCCTTTTTTCTCTCTCTCTTTTTAATCTTGTAGTTACTGCACTAGAGAAGAAGAACATCATCAGTAAACTTGGAGACAATGTCACACTAAGTTGCATTTATAACGAAAAGAAACCCTTGCAATTAAAAAATCTACGGGTATATTGGCAAATAGTTGATGATTCCTATCAAGAAAAGTGTTCAGTTGTACATGCACTGATCTCTGGCCAAGATGATAACAGTAATCAGTGTATTCGCTTTAAAGACAGGACTCGACTATTCTGGGATAGGTTGGAAAATGGTGATTTTTCTCTGCTGTTGCTAAATGTCAGCCAGAGTGATGAACATACATACAAATGCATAGTGCAGGAGAAAACTGAACTTCCCAAAGTGATTCACCAGGCAGAAGTGGTTCTCAGCTTAGCAGGTAAGAGCTTGTGTCACTTTACCCAAATTCTCATTTCCACTTTTCAAATTTGTGCTATTTCAATACTATATTTAAACATAACTTTAATTTTGAAACAGACTTCTGCTCTTTGCTGAAATAAAGTCTTCTCTGCTTAATTTAAGGCAGGGAACATAAACCTTGGAGAATGCATGTAAAAACTGTTTACCCAGTGTCTGTTTCTTTTCCTTCTTGTTTTTCATGGGTATGAGAGCTCTTGCGTGTGACTGGGTGACAGCAGCTGAAGTTGGTCCTTTCTTCCTTTGGGTTTGGCTTTAGCTTTCTGCCCTCCCAGTGAATCTCTCAGCTCTTTGGTTTACAGACCAAACCTGCAGGCGTTTCTCTTTCAAGTCATGAGGGTGGCGTGAAATCCAGCAGTTTGTTCAGAATCCATCCCAAAACTTTGCCTTTCCAGTACATTTCAAAACGTCGACAACTATTTCTTTTTCTCCTTGCTCTCCAGCGAGTTACAGCCAACCAATACTCAGTGGACCAATAAGAAACAGTGACAGCACTGGAGAGGAGGTGACCTTTTACTGCAGGTCTGGCAATGGATACCCGAAGCCCAACGTTTACTGGATCAATAAAGTGAACAACAGCCGCCTGCATCCCTCACAAACAGAGATCATATCCCACGACGACGGCACCTTCAGCGTCTTCAGCACACTGAAGGTGACAGCCACTTCTAACATGCAAATAGAGTGCTCCATAGAAAATGAGATGCTGCAGGAAAATCTATCGGCCAACTGTAAGTTCCCTCATGCTGCCTCTGTTTTGTAGGCAGCAGAAATGTCAACCAGCGTGTCCCTGTCTGTAAATGCACACTAACAAGGGCTATGTATTAATTCAGTGTTTCCAAAATGTTCTGAGAAGATCTTGGGCTTTGTTTCAAGCTCCATTTATGCTTAGCCATGGACCTGATGTTTAAGTCTTCCACACTGAAGTGAATAACCCACCAAGTGTTGTGACAACAGCACTGAGAAGCTCTTGCATCTGAGGCAGTTGCTGAGCTTAACCTTTTAGTTCCTCAGGAACATGATGGTTTGAGGAGTAAGGTTGTTTTTTAGGGGCCACCATCCAGCAGATCCATGATTTCTGACCCCCTACACAATGGCCTTGCAACACTAACATTTGCTTTTTACTCTGCCGAGTTCCAAAGTTCAATTTCCAGTTTCTCCAAAACTCAGTTTAATACAGTGCACAACTTAAACCAGGTCTGCAGCAAATGGGCAATATGAGCTCAATAGAACAATGTACCTTATAGCACAAGTGTAATGTGCTAATTTTTGCTGATGTGATGATTAATAGTAAAAGCAAGTATTTAGTCACTCAACTCTTCACAAAACCAGAAAGCTATTAAAAAAAAAAAAGTATTAAGAAGCTATAGTTCCAGTACCACTGCTATAGTTCATTATTTCCAAAAAGCTGTGTAGAGAATCTGTCTGGAGTGGAAGGCTGATCTGGAGGTGGCTGTTTGATCTCACTGCTGTTCCTGGTCCTGCCTCTAGCCACACTTTTCTCTCACAGGCCTCTGCACCCTGGTGCAAGGAGCTTGGAATATTTCCATAACAGTAGCTGGATACCCACAGCTAATTTACCTGAACAGCCCTAACACTGATCTCATGAATGTAGGCAAACAATATAAACTATTTCCAGGAGCAAAAATTGAACACATGAGCAGAAGTTGTGCAGTAGAGTGTTTATGTGATAATACATTGTGCTGTCATCCCAAATTAAAGGAAAACGAAGTAAACTCATTATTAATTTCCTAATGGCATTGTCATGTTGTCTTCTGAGGGAAAAGACCTTCATATTACTGTTTTTTGGGGTTTTATTAAGTCTCTCAGTCACACTTGAAAGAGTCAGAGATGTGATTTGAAGCCTTCAGTTTGAAGCAATGAGTGAAGATTCTTCACTAACCTCAGGGAAACAGGTTTTCACCCATTTTTCTGAATACTATCAGATTTACATTATAGATTCTATATAGATTTCTTTTCAGCTGAGTCTAGATACAAGCCCAAACATACAGTCTCTCAAAGCTGGAGGGAAAGAAGAAAAAGGAAAAAAGAAGAATGGATGCATTATGATGACAGGGAATAAACTGGAATTTAGACACAATTAGTTGGAGATGTGTCTCGCTCAGAAGGAATCACCAAAATCACAGTGATACAAATAGCATAAATCTTGACTCCTCCAGAATTTTTTTATGCATCTAAAACATAGTGAAATATTTCCCTGGTATGAAATGTGAAAATTTACACCTTATGACATCCTTTTCTATTTTATTCTAGACACGCAGCAGAAGAAAATCAGTGGTCCTGGCACAGAAAGTGACAAAAAAACAGAAAAAAAAGGACGAGGTGCTCAAGCAGCTGGCATCATTGGCATTGTCTTTGTGATAGGTCTTCTAACTGGCTTAATCTGCTGGCTGTGGAGAAGGAGGTCCTCTAATCTAGTGTCCTATAAAGGTAATGAGACACTTCATTTGCATGACCAAATTGTAAGAATCCTTTTTCACTTGCCAAAATACTTAATGTTATCCAACAGGAAGAGATGAATTATGAGTAAGCTAGATGAGGTATAACTAAGCTATTATCCAACAGGAAGAGATGAAATATGACAAGCAGTAGGAAATCCTACCATTAACAAAAACTTGGGATTCTCTGGGGAGGAAATGTAGTGCCTCAGGATATGTTATTCTTTATGATTTTCTCTTCCTGTGTCTGAGCCTTTCTTCCTGTGTCTGTGTCTTTCTCCTAGCTGGGGGTGTTTAGCCTGGAGAAAAGGAGACTCAGGGGTGACCTCATCACTCTCTACAACTTCCTGCAAGGTGTTTGTAGTCAGGTGGGGCTGGGCTCTTTCTCCAGGCAGCACTGACAGAACCAGAGGACACAGTCTTAAGCTGCATCAAGGGAAATATAGGTTGGATATCAGGGAAAAAGCTTTTTATGGAAAGAGTGATAAAGTTCTGGGATGGCTGCCTGGGGAGGTGGTGGAGTCCCCATCCCTGGGTGTGTTTAACAAAGCCTGGATGTGGCACTGGGTGCCAGGGTTGAGTTGAGCTGTTGGGGCTGGGTTGGACTCAATGATCTTTAAGGTCTCTTCCAACCCAGTCATTCTGTGAATTCTGAGCCTCACAGGAAGTAATTTCTGGATGTGAGAGTAACTCAGCTTTGTGTCTGTTTGGGCTATGGTTTGTCAGCTGTGATCCCTGCAGGCTCCTTCTGGACAGATGGCACAAAACAGGACTGGGGTCAGTAGCTTGCTCATCTTAGCACAGTTTGAAGCAGAAATCAGAGCATAATTCAGTCCTGAGAGCTTTAGAGTCACTGGCTGGATGATTAAGGGTGAGGTTCCTGCTAGGATCAGGCAGAAATGTAGCTGGTCACATGGGTACCCTTGTGTAGCTGGATTTGCCCATGTGTGTGACTCTAAAAAAGCTCTAAAGGACATCTTGTGGGCCAGACTGAGTGTGCCAATGTAGCTGAGCACCTGCTCTAAGCCCCTATCCAGGAGCCAACATCTAAGGGACAGAGCAGGAACAACCACACTTTTCATGGACAAGGACAATCCATGTCTTCAGTCTCAATGTTAGCAACCCTGGGTGCCTCAGAAAAGATCAGGGGAAAGCAGGGTTGTGATCTTGTCCAGGATCTGCAGCATCTCATGTAAAAGCCATGTCCTTGCTGCAGAAACAACCCAAGAGTAAGGTGAGGCAGGACTCTGTCCCAAGATGTGGAGCAGGGCTATCACTTTAATCCCAAGATCTCTCCTTTCTGAAATGATAGCCTGGGTTGTAAGCAAATAGAATATTGGATTACATTTTACAGAATATTTAGCACATTGAACCCTCAGCTTTGGTGGATGTTGCTTAATATTAATCTCATTTTTCTGAAGTCTTTGGTTGTCTATCCTACATGCTGAAACCCATGCATTTGTTTCAACAGATGTCCAACAAAGAGAAGACCAAGGAGGACTCAGCTGTAAGTATTAAAATATATTATTTTGTTTGTCTTGAATGACTTAACTTCACAGCTTCAGTACTCAAGTTCAGCACAAGTCTTTAAATTAGACTTGCTGGAGGATACAAAGTGAAGCATTTTTTTGTGCACTACATCCTAGGTGATCTTTAACTGGGATACAGGGACATCATTTGCATCATGTCTGTGAACCTGAGCCTATATACACCCAATTTAAAAAAAAAACAAACCTCCTTTCCTAGAAGACACATGCTCTTCAGGCCTTCACCATGTTCATATTTTTATTTTTATTGCCACACAATATTGCAGGCCAGCTGGTTTACAAATTCATTTGTTATTTATAGTAGGAAAAAATGAAAATTGGGTGAAAAAATAAAGACAGATTGGGAAAAAAGATTAGACAGAGGACTTGCAAGAGTACAGGGTGAAATATCTGCCTATTTGATATCTCACTTGGTAGTTTCTACTGAATCTAATGACTGTTGCCTGTGTGCCTGCAGAACAGGCAGGAAACACTGTGGTTTCACTAAAACTGTACTAGTTAAAGCATAGTTTGCTGTAGCAGATGCTGTGAATGTACACAATTCATAGTATCAAGCAAAAGCAAAATAACCCTTAAATAAATAAACCCATAAAAACAGCTTTTACTTTTCCTGGAATTTCTTTGACAGCCATAGGAACTGGGTGAATGGTCAGTTATTTTTCAGACCACAACCACATTTGTGGTTGCTAAACATCAACAGCTGTTGCGCTCCCTCCTGCAGAGCATAATCTATGGAGGAGGGTGGTTTTTCTCCTTAAAATAAAGAGACATTTTCTCCCTTTGTTCCTAGGAACTGCATTGACGTAACACAAGCAGCTCATTTAAGGTCAACTTTTTCTTCTCCAGACTGACTTATTGCAGGCCCTTCTTGGTTTGATCCCTGCCCTCAGCCCATTAGTAAAAAAAACCTCTGTGGCATAAATAAGAGAAATATTTAATCTTGTTTGTATTGAAGGCTGCTGTAGCATGATTTGTTCATTGAGGACAAAACAAGGGCACCTTCCAGATGCTGTCTTTTCATTGTCATTTCTCCACTCCACGCGTGGAAGAGGAGGTGGGACAGCAGTTTTGGTGGCTCGCTGATGACAGAAGCTGTCCCACCTCTGAGGGTCCCGTTTTGGGCACCCTCCTGTTAAGGGCAACTTGGATCAATACCAGAGAGATGAAAATGGTCCAGGGAATGTGATCTCTGGTGAGAGATGGATTATTATGTCTGTTTAGGCTGGAGAAGGCCAGGCTGATTAAGGACACAATAACAACCCTCTTCAGAGTGTTTTTTGAGAGGATGGGACAAGTTATTTATTGTGCTAACCCAGCTGACACTGCAATTAAGGCACAGCAGACTTAAACAAAGGAGATTTAAGCCAGATGTTAGAAGAAATTGTCTAAGGGTAATGGTAGTTGAGCACTGAGGCAGAGTTTGTCCAGGCGATCAAGCGCCCATCAGTCCAGGTTTGCTGCTTTGTGATTTCTTAACAAAAGAAAAAAGCAGTATCTGGCAGGAATTATTTAGAAATAAAGCTGATACTACCTTAGTACAAAAGATAAGCTCTAGGAGAAATTCTAGCCTAATTCAATCATTACGTGGTATTTTCATATTTTCAATCCTGTTGTGTGTGGTGGATGGGGAGTAAGGCCCTGGGGAGGTGCATCCAGGGGGATGCTCTGCCACAGCATTTTGTTTTCAATGCTGCTGTAAATGCTCTTCTGCTTCTGGCACCTTATGAAGAAGGTCAGGCTGTTTCATGGCAGTGAGAATCCTGAATACTGCAAACCAAAATGAGATTACTGAAACTAACTTTGCTGTTACAAAGGCAAAAAAGAGTTTGGAAACTGGGAGGAAGGCAGATTGCAAGGAAGAGTAACTCCATCCTGGTGGGATTAGTCTCTCCAGCCACCCATTCCAGTCAGTGGGGGCGGAAGCTCTGGTGAGGAGAAATTCAGAGCTGGAGCAATTTTGAACTATTACGTGAAGGAATTCCTTCATTTCCTGAGAGGACCCAGAGGAAGCTATTTTCTCTTGGCCACAGAGAGGATCTGTACATCTCATTCTCTGAAATAGTTTTAAATGAGCCCAAGGTGCCACTTTTTCCATTTGCTCAGAGAGGCACTTCCAGGCTGTGGCATAAGGACAGAAAGCCCCCAGTGTCCTCGGTATCCAGGCAGGACTTCTCCCCAGCCAGTTCTCTCTCAGCAGCATGAATATGTCTTTTCCATAGCTTTGCAGCTTGTTCCACTGGTCACATAGGAATGATTATTTCTGGGGAAGCTTTTTGTCTATCTTTTTATAAAAATAAGTTATTTTGTTCTTACAGCACCTGCCTAAATGGAAGGTCTGCCAACAGTTTGGGCAGCTGGAGATGTGTCAAGAGAAGCATCACTCCCTCAGTGGCAGCATTGTTTGTAATACAAGTGACAGACTTCTGCCAAGAGAGATGGCAAAGAAAAAAAAAAGCTTCTAGTACACAATAGAGAGGAAAATCTGCAGGATTTTCATTCCAGCCACTCACTGTGTCCACAGAACAGTTGTGTCACCACTCCAGCTCAGCACTTTGGACAGTCCTCTGTGATTGTCAGTGATTTGGGCACCTGCACTGGGGAAAGCAGAAGGCCTGGGACTCAGCTGCTCTGTGCCAGACCACTGGAAGCTGGAGACTGTCCAGTTTCTCATCAGGATCCTTGAGGACTCTCAGGAGCAGAAGCAGCACCTTCAGGAGCATGGGACATGCTTGCTGTCACCTTACCCTGAGGATGACTACTGCATGTGAAGAAAGGCAGCTAAAACAAAGAAAGAAACTGAAGGGCTCTGCAGAGTGAGATTTGTTACCTCCTTCATGTTTCTCTCTCTCTAAAATACAATCCTTTCATTGTCTCTTTTCACCAGCTGCTACTCTGTAAAGAACCAGGCAGAGCACTTTGACCCAGTCCTCCAAAAACAGGAATTGCTCTAATGGGGTCAAACACTGAATTTGTTATCATAAGGGAAGGTGCCTTCTTTAAGGCCTTGATAGCAATATTTTGGTTTTTAACAAATATTCCACCAAAAAAGGGACTTCCACTTTCAACAGAAGCCAGCTGTGAGAAAAAAACAGGTTGTGGGAATTTGAAATTAAAAATAGTGCTCTCTGCTATATGAATGTCATGTTACCTGGACTTACCCTTCTCAGAGTGGAAAAAAACCTGTGGTTGAGCTCTGCCTGATTCAACTGAATCTTTATTTAAGCATCTTCCCGTGGCTTCCAGGGAGGATTTTAAACTGAAGGTCTTAAACTAAACTTGTGCTTGTGTCTCATTCTTTCATGCACCCAACAAAACAAAAAAGAACAAAAACCAAATTCTGTCAGTGTTTTGTCCATGAATGTCCAGAAGGCCAAGAACTGCATTTTCTTTGTGCCAGTGCATGTGCCTTGCTGTTTCAGCCCCAGGTCAGCCGAACTGACTGCCTCAAAATAGCAAAAGAGTAAACTTTGCTGATGATATGAAATTCTGAAGGAGGAGGAATTTTTACTAGCTCTCTTTCCCCATCTTGACAGAAGGGGATGGAGATTGTTATTTTAAACTGAGCTCTGGAAACACTTGACCTCTCCTGGACCAGTTGCTAGACTAAATTTGTATGATTTTTGTGAATAAGTCTTGTTTGTTTTTGCTTTATGTGTAAGAGGCGCTCCAGTATCAACTCTGAGCTCAGACACTGATTTTTCATATCAAGATCTGCTTTCAATTCCCAGCTGAGTGAAAATTTTGTTTTACTCACATGACATGGAAGCAGGGCCATTTGGCAATAGTGCAGCAGTTATCTTTTGTCAAAGCAATACCCCCAGGGAGGCTCCCAGCTGTGCTTCTCTCATGTCCTTAAATCCAGATATCAGATATTTTCTGAGGCCAAATCTTGTCTTCGGTGTACCCTAAAGGGAACTTGCTTGAAGAAAGCTTGCAGACACCTCAAAAATGTGAACAACATCTGTGCAGATGTGCAGGGCAGCCATTTCCTAGTGCTTCAGTAAAAAGTCCTGCAGACATTTCCTTCTTACCTGCCACATGAAGATGTTTTGTGCAGCCTGTGGTGCTGCTGTACCTGACAGAAGCCTTTCCTACAAGTAGTTTTCCACTTTTATATTCTGCAAGAAGTGACCTGGCAGCCACTCTGCAATATGGCATTAAAACAAATTTAGACTGGCTGGATTTTCTTACTTCTGGGCTACTTCATGGATACACCTAAATGCAAAAGCCTTTCAAAATCTCTGCTTTCATTTAGCTTAGGGATCCAGCTGTTCTTAGAGGTCAGTAAATCCTAGATGACAGTTGGTTGCTACCATTCAAAAGGACTTGGGAATTTAGTAATAACAGTTTTTGTCTTCACTTGCCATGTTTATATTTTAAATAAAGTCTATTCATTCTTCTGGAAGTTTGACTAAATCTATCAACACACAGAGCCAAGTCAATCCAAGCCATTGCCTCCACCCAGAGTGAGTTTTACTTTTAGCCACTCAGTTGCTCCTTCTCAAAGGCCTCAGACTAGGGGAGACAAACACAACACAGAGCTGACCACCTTTGCTTTATTTTGGCTCACACAACAAAATCCCTTGAACAACACAACAAACTCCAGGAAAGCCAGGCAGTAGCCTGAGGGCAGCACTAAGCCTGGGATGAATCAGCCCAGGCTTTCTCACCCAACTTCACAACCCCAGGCAGAGCAAAGGCACAGCACATACTCCTGCTTCCAGAACTGAAACCAGCTCATTGCACTCCCCCAGACCTGTTTGCACAGGAGCACCAGCATCCCTCTGTTTGCCTTCACTAAAGACAGCAGCTCACTTAAACACATGCTCAGGAAAGCAACAGTTGATGCAGCTTTGGAGGAAGACTCATAAATGGACTCACTTTCACAGAAAAGTGAAAGACTTTTGTTGTGGCATGGCTGGTAAACCACAAGTGGAAAGCCCCAAGAGAAAACATGTGTTGCTACTTAGTGATCTGGATCCATCTGTCCTGTTGTCAGATTCACTATTTAAATCTTTTTACCTGTGAGAGCTGAAGTGTTTCTTTTGCTCAAAAAAGCATTCCCTTTTTCCAGCTCCCCTGACTCCAACATCTGTCCTCAGTAGCTGTTGGGCTATGTCAAAGAAAACTTATTTGTTCGTTTCCCAACTTGCAAAGTGAATTTTTCTCATATTTGTAGCAAACATGCACAAAAGGTAATATTACCCCCAAGTGTAATTTCTCTAACCTCTGTCGTTTCCAGAGGAGCGGAAACTGCTCTAAAGAACAATTGAGTACAGCATAACTCCACAGGGAGAAAACATCCCCATGTCTGTCAGGCTCTTGGGGCTTTTCGTCTCCATATGTGGGGGGCATTAGGGCTTTCACCTCCTCCATGATATGACATGGGATGGAATCATTATAATCTCATCCCCCCTTGAGGATTATTGTGGGGCTCCTGCAGCAAGTCTGGAACAAGGGTGGTACGAAGGTGATGGGGGGACTGGAGCACCTCAATGATGAGGAAATGCTGAGGGAGGTGGGTCTGTTCAGCCCCAAGAAGAGACAACTGAGAGGGGACTTGAACCGTGTCTGTCATTGTCTGCAGGGAGGGGTCAGAGCAGGGAGCAGGTTCTGCTCCGTGGTGCTGAGAAATGGGACAAGAGGAATGGGCAGAAATTGGTGGACACAAAGTTTCACCAGAAAATGAGGAAGAACCTTTTGTTGAGAGTGGCTGAGCACTGGAAGGAGGCCCAGAGAGACTGTGGAGATCTTCCCTGGAGATGCTCAAAAGCTGTCTGGACACAATCCTGAGTAACACATTCCAGGGGACTCTGCATGGGCAGGGAGGTTGGACTGGATGACTGTGGTCCCTTCCCAACTTACCCATTCTGGCTTTATAAAAGGCACCCCACATGTCCTTGGAGGTGATCTCCTCTGCATCTGGCACCCCAGGGAATTACAGAGCAGTGACTTCCACGTCATTCATCTCTCAGGATGCACTTAGGTGACAACAGGTCAGTTTGTACAATTACCTTCCAACACAGGAAAAATGCTTCCAACATTTCCTGTGTTATCAGCACCACTTAGCATAATTACTGCATCTGAACCATGCTCCCTTGATGTCAAATGCAAGCCCTTGACAGCTGCTTGTGACATTGCTGTTAATCACAAACTCTTTGTTTGCATATTGTTAGGAAAGAGCCTGTCTCTCATTTCAGTCTGGCACAGAAACTGCTATGTAGGGATAGATGCTCATATATCAAGGATGACCTTTGAACTCGCCCAAAATAGATCCCAACAATTTACTAATAAATTACTTATTTGTTTTTCTGTAATTCCAAGAAATGCTGCTAAGGACAATTGAATACAGAGTCATGCTCAGAGTCACACAAGGCTGCCTGTAGCTGACTTGGTGCTTACACTCCTATCTTCAGCTTGCAGAGACCTTTTTCCACTTGCTGGACTGGAAAGTCTACTTTTTTGCAGCATCCACCCCAGCAGACATCATAAGTCAACAGAAGCTGTTTGCTAATTTTGAATGAGATTACACTGCACAAAAAGAAGATCACCTCTAAAAAAATTTAGAAAGAGGAAAAATCTATCTCTCATTCAAACTGGAAATCTTTAAAGAATCTGTAAGAAGCAACAGTAACACAGCCATAATGGGGACAGGGAGTGACTGCAAATATTTTCTTAATTTCTTCTGCCAGATCTGTGCTGTCACATGTCATCCCTCTTACAAGGCTGAGACTGCAGTTTCGAAACAAGATCAGATTTCCCTGCAAAAGGAAATTTTCCACAGCATCATGCTGGACTAGAAGCAACTCTACACCTCTCAATTCATCTCTCTATCAATCAGACTTACCATTATTGTGCTACCTAAAATGCATCACCACTGCAGTTATCACAGTTACTGTAACCAAAAATAGGTCATGGAATAAAAGTGCAAAATGCCTGAACTGTAGCTAATTTTATGACAGTAGGCAAACATGAAATATCTTTCTCACCTTGTTGGAAGTTTTATTAACCAGCTCAGATCAGTGTGATCAAACTCGGTGTCAGCAAAGGACTATAAGTCCTATCACAAACCTGGTCTTTCAAAGCCTTTGGTTTGGTTTTCCCTGCCCTTATGAACTAAGTCTGGGTATGCCCATATTTCCATCTGGCTGTATCTGCAGCACAGAGGGCAGCTATGTTATTCGAGATGTGTTATTGAATCCTCTTACCAAAACCACGAGAAAAATGCAGCTCTGTGCTGGTTCCTGACCCACTGCACAAGGCAGGAGGGCTGGCCAGATAATGCCCATGCTTTCCAGGAGATTTCATTGACTGAGTCCACACAGGGTGAGGCAGGGGGACACGACCCCAGGAAGGTCTCCTGCACTCCTGGCACCAGCTGGCACAGAAAGCATGCCCAGAAATGAATGACTGGAGAAGCTCAGGAAGTGGCTTTGGAGACAGGGAAGTCTCCAGGGGTCCCTGGCAGGGTGAGCCTTGGTGCCAGGCCTCTTCTCATCAGGTGGGGATCCCATTAGGAATCCTGGGCACAACCCAGTGCTGAGGGTTAAGTGCCTTTGAGCAGGAAAAAATTAAAAGAATACATAATTAAACACATAAATACATAAATAACCCCCAAACTTTGTGCAACTGTTCTGTTTAACTTCAGATTATGTGTTTATTTTTTGAAGCTGCATTTTTCATTACTACCATGGGGCAGACAGCTGCCTGCCCATGCTGTTTTGTATGGGACAGTTTGATCCAGCTGAGAGGAGGAACAAGAAAGCAAGAGGGAAAAAAATAAAATATTTTAATCTGCTCCAGCCGGTGACAATTTGCCAGTCCTCAGATGAAGGCTTGTGAAGGAAATTGATTGGTATTTAATTTATTTTTAGTGACAATTTGCCAGTCCTCGGGAGATGAAGGCTTGTGGGGGAAATTGATTGGTTTTTAATTTATTTTTATTTAAAATAGCCCATAAAGAAGAGCTACCAAACATGCACTCTGGCCAGCTGGAACGATTAACCAAAAAACTATCAGGCATGCACAGAGGGAGCCAGTGCCTTTCATCAGCAGTTTTGGCAATGTGGCAACTGCAGACCAGCTTCATATAATGTGTCTCAGCTTCATTTTTGAGCAATTCCTACTGAATCACAACATAATCTGGGTAGAAAATTATTTCTAAACAAAGTCAAAAAATGGTTCCTCAGAAACAGAAAACTTGGCCAAAGGAATCCACCAGAGTCTGTGGCTGCATTCATTGCATCAATAGACCTTCAAGTCTTGGGAAACAGTAGTAGATAATCCATGTGTCAAACACCTCCTCCATTTCATGCTTTATCAGCTTTTGCATTAAAACTGGCTTTAGTGTTCCCAGGTCACAGGTGCTCAGGCTCAAGCACCCTACAGCCACGAGCCAACCAGGCACAAGAGGTGTGCCCCTGCCTGAACATTTTTCATAAGATTTGGGGTGTGGTTGAAGGGCAGGACAGGAAAGGAATTGTTTGGTTCAGTCTCCAGGCAATGCTGCAGCAAACAGCAAGGAGGGACTGACTGCCCTTTTGCACCCTTTTGCACAAATTAAGAAATCAGGTGAGAAGCTGGCAGTGGGCCCTAAACCCCTCCTGCACAGGCCTGGCTTTACAGCCCAGCAATTCTACTGATCTCTCACTACACCTTTTCCAAAGCAAGCTAAAATCTTATAGCTATAATCTAAAGCAAGCTATAATCTTAATCTCTGCACTCCCAGGTGATGGGACAGAGCACCCAGCCTGGCAATAAACACTTGTGTGTCTTATCTCTGATCTATCCTGTCTCAGCTGGAAGCTCCATGCAAGCACTCAGCCCGGTTGAGAGGGGAGCACAAAGCAGCCACATGCAAAAGAGTATTTGAAGAGAGGTAAAGTGAAATCCAGCAGTGTGATTAATGCTGGTCAAATTTTGCAAGGAGATAAGCAAGAAAGCACGTGGCTCCTAAAACATCCTTGTCTGAGTGGCAGGACTGTCACAGGCTGGATGAAAACACAACTGGAACGTCACTGATTTCAGTCAGACTGTTTGTTTTTTGGGGAGCTGTGGAAACCCAGGGCACTGGGAATATTTCTCTGTCTGCTCTGGGGTGCCCTGACCCTCAGGGGAGCACTAACTTTGACCTCATTCATGGAGAAAGTTTCCCAGACTTCAAGATAGACTGGAATCCACGAAAGTGTGAAATAGATTATAGAGAGCAGTGTAGGTGTGTCACTTGGTGAGAAATTTAGGGTTTGGGATTTTTAGTATGTTGCGGATGGAAGCAAGATGGAGGGCACAGGGCATCATCCTGGGTTTCTTCTTCATGCTTCTTCTTTCTCCTTCTCCATGGGTTTGGGTGGCATTTTGTAATTGGGCAGAGAAGTCCCCATTGCAGCTCTGTGGGATCAGTTATTGGGTTAAAAGGGAAAATAATCCAGGTGTCAGCTCTTAATTGGATAGTTTAGTCTTAAAAGACCTTGTACCATGTTGGCCATTTTGTGCCTTCTGATGAAAAGCTGCTGAACTCACAGTAGTGAGACTGTTTTAGTGATAAGAAATAATAAACACTTGAGTCTGAACATGAACTCCTGTCTCAAGTGCCTTCAATGCAGACCCAGAAAAATTAATGACTGGTACTGCCACAGGGAGGGAAGATTGATATTCCTGTCTCCTCTGCACACCAACATGTCAAAGTTCATGTGCCTGTTCACTGCCAAGACAGCACAGACTATTTTCTGCCCTTTTCAGGAGCTGCTCCCCACAGGTTGACAGAATACCAGCAAGTTAATTACAGACAGATATTAGGGCCTGCCTGAACTTTCACACTAGGAAAAATTGTGCTTTCTCTCACAAAATTTAGAAATAAATATTGATTTTTAGCTAAGGTGAGTTACAAAATCGGAAGAGTTTCTGCTATATACCTCTCCCATCACAAAGCCCCTGCTCACTTTGCTGTCCCTGTGGGTCACAGCCACAGGGAAGGTGTTGCCTTAAGGGCCTTTGGCCACTCACAGTACTGCAGGTGTTGCTGGATTAAACAATTTCCCCACTGTTAGACCAACTTCTGATAGGCCAGGGGTAAAGGACTGCAGATAACAACTGCAGAATGGGCACTTTCATTGCTTGCTAACATTTCCATTGACACATAACCCTTCAGAGACGAAAAACCCTCTACAAAATGTAGCAAGAGTGGCTGGATCTGCAGTCGTGTTCAGAAATGAACACATCAGGCTTGACAAAGCTCATACAGGATAGCACAGAGATCAGCTCTGACAGCATAAACCAAGTTGTAGGATTTTTTTGCTCTTGGATCTCATGGTATCCCCGCCATGAGATGGAAGAACCTTTCCTATAATTAGCCTTACTGAGCAGTTGCATCACTGGAGGACTGCAGATGGCATTGCTGGGTGTGAAAAACGCCAATCACTTGTTTTTAAAATTTTAAAAGTTGATTAGTAATAAAATTATTATAAAAATAGTAATACAATTAGAGTAATAATAATTTGGACAAATTGAATTAGGACAATATGACACAACAGAGACAAAGAATTACAGATGTCTGGGTACGTTTTTCTGGTCAGCACGAGCTTGAAAAAGGACACCCATTAACAAGGGATTAACCCTTAAAAGCAATAGCCTGTTGCATATTCATACACCTCATACATGATGCATAAATTCCATTCAAACACAGGATTCTGTCTGGTCATCGTCAACTTCTTCCTTCTAATCCTAACAGCGCCTTCGAGGCAGGAAGAAGTTCGTTTCTTCTGATAAGAGGGCAATAAACTCTTTTATTCTGAAAGATTCAGGTGTCCTGTGGCTGCTATCTCGCTGCAAGTCCTTTCTTGAAAAAAGTATCTTACACAGCATAGTTTCTATTTTAACATTTTTTTATTGCCTAAAACTATATTTAACACACTACTTAAGAGAATTAATACAGCATTACTTTCTAACCCAACACATATAATATTCCCTTCAATATTTGTGAAAAGCCAATTATAAAATACACCTATTTCACAATGGGAACTGTGCTGAACCTCCCCCAGGTATGTCTGCTCAATTCCTGGCTTACACAATTCACAGGCCCAGAGAGGGGCCCAGTTACACCCCCAAATACTATTATAGTTGCAAATGAGCTGGTTGGAATGTTAAATACCTTTCAAAAGATGGGTGTGCTCCCTGCACGTTTCTAGGCTGATCAGAGCCTTCCCTCACCTGATTAAAGCAGGTCCTGCACAGCTGAAATAGTCTATTTTATGTCTTGCTTATGCTGGGAGAAAAGCAACCATACATGGAGAAAATTACATTTCCAACACCTCCCAGTGCTTGCTGCTATTCCCTAGGAAAATCCAGAAGCCTTGTGGCATATACAAGCATTAACACCTCTACAGAAAAAGTACAAATCCTCCCTTGAGGGTCTGAGATCCTGAGCCCTCGGGCAGCACCCCACTGCAGGGTACCCTGAAAAAAGGGAGGAATTTATTTCAGAGAGCAACAAACAGCTAATTGATTGGCCCAAAAGCTTTATCAGACTGACAAAAGTAGTAGCAAAAATCAGCTTCACATTTGTTCCTTTCTCACAGTCAAGCTGAATTTTTGTTCCCATCCCTGCTGGCATGTTCAGGTCATTATGCCTCAGTAACAGATGCACATTTCTTGCCAAGTATCTCCCATGGCCAGGACTGCCACATCTCTTGGACAGCAATGCTGCTGGCTGTCACCTCCTCCTTTGCAACTGAACACGCTGCTTCAATTTTTGCTGCTATGGCTGCACCATGGAAGGTCTTCCACTGTTGCTCAAGTGGTTCAAAAGCCAGCATGAAAACTCATTAATTCTTCCTATGTCTGTCTGCGTCCTCACCCTGGGATAAGAGTCCTAACCACATAATATATTAGCTAAATGTGTGGAAAGCAGGCACAACCAGGGCTGGAAAGCCCCACTCTGCGGCCAAATCCAAAATGACAAATAGAGCACACAGATTCAGGTGCTCACTATCCTCATTTGAACAATCTTTTGGCTTCCACCTGAACTGGAGAAGGATTAAAGTTTATCAACAGGAAGCAGAGAAGGTGAGCAAGACAAGATGTAGCTGGTCTGTACTGCCTTACCCAAACAACCTTGCTGTCTTCTGCTCAGAATGACAAATGGAGTTTGCATTTTCCTTCTGAGGAGAGCTTGGGTAAGATTGTCTGTATCATTTGGTTAATCTGATAACAAAATGGGGGGCAGGGCAAAGAGAAAAACTCACATTTATCAGTTATACCAGCTACAATCACCAATATGAGATGAACAGCCAAAAAACCCTCACTTTTTGGAGAACTCTGCCAGGAGGTTTAAAAGCTATTTGGATAACAAACACAAGCAGAGATGAAATAAACAACTAGAAAAAGGAATATTGCAAGGTTACAACATGATATAATAGCACCAAATGAAAATACACAAGTCCTTTGACTGGTCTGCACCAGTACTTAACTGAATGCAAGTTTATATCCCAGATACAGGAAATTAAAATATATAAGCTACTCATTCTTCCATCAATTCACTTATAGGTGATGAAAACAGTCTGGCTCTGATTTTTGAAAGGATCTGATTCACAGTGAATTGAATTAGCAGATGTGTGGGCAACTGTGTTTGGTAAAAAAAGGAGTTGTGTTCTGTGGAAAAGCAGGCTGTATTTTGCTTTAGTTGGAAACCTTTTAGCAAATATGCAGGACATAGCAAATAGAGGGGAGACAGCACATTTATACACCCTAAAAGCAGCATGACAAAGGTACTGATCATGTGAACATCTCCAGACACTGAAGTGAGGAGCCCCAGGGAGTGAAAACCAACAAGACATGAGAAAATGGCCTGTAGTAAGTGAGTCAGCTTAAGGATTTGTGTTGGCTTGGTAGCTTGTCTCAACAAGGTTCTGTTCTGTGCTCATTTCATTGCAATGTGCAAAAAAAAAAAAAAAAAAAAAAAAAAAAAAAGACCAAGCAAAAACAAACCAAGAGGCCTGCATGGATGAACAAGAAGATCCTGACAAAACTCAGGCATGAAAGGAAGCAGGCTGAGGGTGGAGCAGGGGTGGATAACATGGAAGGAACAGAGACGCTGTCTGAGCACGCAGAAACGTGGTTAAAAAAAACCAAACAAAATCCATCTGGATTTTGATCCATTCAAGGTTTTGATGAGATGCACCAATGAGTCCTGAGGGAGCTGGCAGATGTCATTGCAAGGCCACTCTGGACAATCCTTGATGGATGATGGCAATTGTAAGCAGTGCCAGAGAGGTAGAGGAGAACAAACACCACCCCTGTCTTCAAGAAGAGAAAGAAAAAGGACCCACGTTGGACACAAGTCAGCATTGTATCCTTGTGGCAACGAAGGTTAAAGGCATCCTGAGCTGCACTAAGCAAAATATTGCCTGCAGGTTGAGGGAGGTGATCCCTTCCCTCTCCTCAGCACTAATGAGGGGAATTTCTGGAGCTCTGGGCTCCCCCATACAATGAATATATCAATCTAAAGGGGAGAGAGTGAAGGGCCACAAGGATGCTGAAGAGACTGGAGTATGTGAGGAAAGGCTGAGAGAGCTGGGGCTGTCCTGCCTGGGGCAGAGGAGGCTCAGGTGGGATTCCATCAGTGTATGGAAATGCCTCCAGGGAGCGTGCAAAGAGGACAGAGCCAGGCTCTCTTCAGCAGTGCCAGAGGAGATGGGCACACGCAGGAGGCTCTGTCTGAAGATAAAGTAGGTGGCCTGGCTTGAGCAGGGGAGCAGAAGCAGATCACTTCCAGAGGTCCCTTCCAAGCTCAACCACTCTGTGACTGAGGAAAAATTATGACTGGATTTTGAAAGCATACAGCCATAACAGCACTCTCCTTCAGGTCACTCAACCCATGCTAAGTCTAATAGGACAAGTTGGAAGAACAGGAAGGCTAGGAAGAGAAAAATATTTCTTTCAGTCTTTTCTCTCTGTCAAGATAAACAATTATAAGCCAGTATTGCACTGCTGCCAGGTCTTAATTTTCTTGCAAGTTTGACTACACTCAGCATGGCACAGTGGAACACTGAGCAATCACAGCACCTCTTCTGTCACATGAGCCATTGATGAGCCTGGAAAGAAAACTCATCCCCAACAAAAACCAACTCCAAACCAAAGCTCAGCCACACACTGGAAAGGTTTATCCTGGTGAGCAATCCCCACAGATCAATATGACTCCTTTGTATTTATCACTGAAAATCAAATTGAGTGAAAACTGCATGGCCGTGCCCACCAGACCCACAGCCTTCATCCAGACCATCAAATTTCAACAAGTGTGTGTGGCTCCTGTATTTTGGTATGCTGAGTGTGGAAACCCAGGGCACTGGGAATATTTCTCTGTCTGCTCTGGGTGCCCTGACCCTCAGGGGAGCACTGACTCTGACCCTCATTCATGGAGAAAGTTTCCCAGACTTCAAGATAGACTGGAATCCACAAAAGTGTGAAATAGATTATAGAGAGCAGTGTAGGTGTATCAGTTAGATGGGAAATTGAGGTTTTGGGGTTTTTAGTCTGTTGTGGATGGAAGCAAGATGGAGGGTACAGGGTGTCACCCTGGGTTTCTTCTTCATGCTTCTTCTTTCTTCTTCTCCATGGGTTTGGGTGGCATTTTGTAATTGGGCAGAAAAGTCCCCATTGCAGCTCTGTGGGATCAGTTATTGGGTTAAAAGGGAAAATAATCCAGGGTCAGCTCTTCATTGGATAGTTTAGTCTTAAAAGCCCTTGTACCAAGAGACTGTTGGCCATTTTGTGCCTTCTAATGAAAAGCTGCTGAATTCCCAGTAGTGAGACTGTTTTACTGATAAGGAACAATAAACACCTGAGTGTGAACATGAATTACTGTCCCAAGTGCCTTCAATCCAGACCCAGAGAAACCCACAACTGGACCCCACAGCTGAGAGGTTTTGAAAGAATGGATTAGTGATCCACACCTGCAAGATGGGAGGACAGCAATAACGTGAGAAAAGAATGGAAGGCACAGAGGGTATCAAAGCACAAAGCTGGAACACAGTGGCCTTTCCATCCTCGTGAGGTTTTTTGCTAGGTGGTACTTAATCACCAAGCAGGGCACTTGGCAGACAAAACACAAGAAAAACTTGTGTTTAAAGACATAGGACTTTAAAGGGATGTAGGGGAAAAGGCTGCTGGAATCACTGGACACACAGGGGAATTACTTCAGCTGATAGATTAAATTTAGGCTTGTTCAAAGCACGTAACGAAGGAATTAGCCTATGAAGCATTAAGGTCACATCCTTAATCTTTGTCATGGAGTGATTTTCTTTAATCTGGAGCAGGACATGGCACCTCTGAGTCAGATTCCAGCAACTGAGTTAACTTGGACAATACTTCTGCTGTTGTGAGAGGAGCTCTCAGAGTAGGATTAGGATCTTCCAGAAGAGTAGCTCTCAGAAGAGCATGAGGGGGGAAAAAACCACAAACACAACTTTCTCTTGACATTAGTGCAGCCATAGATGGTTTTGGTACTTAATCATGAATTCTAGTATTGGAAGCCTTCCACTTCTGTGTTTCAGTGCTAGAGAGAAAATAATTTCTACAAACTCACAAGTTTATTCCCCTGCTCTGTCTTCCACACATCTAAATATGAGTTGCATCAGACATTCAAAGCTTTCCAAAAGTGAAGTGCCTCAGGAAATACTCTGGATTATCCCTGCCACAGGGGAGAATGAGCAACTCCATTACAGCCCTATTTGAGTGAAAAATTACATATTGCTGAAGTACTACCATGAAGCTGACTGATTTGCTAAGTCTTACTTTTAAAATGGTTAAATAGAATGTGGGTGGCTTTCTTTGTTTTCTAGTATAGTGAAAGATGATTTTCTAGACTTTTTTCAATTACTTAACTTCTATCTTAATACCAAAAAAAACCCTAAAAAAAACATAACCCCCAAAAATAAAAACAAGAAACAAAAACCAAACAGGCTTATTCTAAAGTTTAAGTATTTTTGTATGAGTGTTACATGTTAATATTTAAATTCTTACATCATAATTAAATAGCAAGCTCTCTACTTAATCCAAGCAGAGGAGATGAGATAAATGAGAACAGTGGTTGTATTACTATTATTTTTTTTAAGAGCAAATATTATTTAATACTTTTTAATAATAATTCAAATCAATGGACATGCCTTTTATGGCATGTTTATACAATGTAAAGTTCAACACTAATAGTGAATTAAGAAGTGTGTGTATGCAGCTGTAAAGTAAACAAAGGAAGATGTCAGAAGGATTCCATTCAATGCAAGAGAGACTACTCAGAAACCAGCAGTTTGAATAAGTGTTGAACAGAATACACCAAACACATTTTTCCACAATTGCTGAATTGTGCAATTATGCAACTATGTGCAAAAAAAAAACCCAAACCACCCTAGTGAAGAAATGCCCTTGGCAGCAAGTGCCCATTGGAAGGAAAACATAAATTTCTTTATGAAATGCAACAGCAGACCATGCCAGACCCAAGCTCAGCGACATGCAAGAGCTCTCAAGGAGAAAAGGAAAGGCTTCTGCCATGGCTGGCTGAAAACATAAGGGGTAAATATTGCCCAGAACCTGCACGTCAGAAGCAGAGAGCCAGGGAAAAAGCAGTGCTTGATTGCAGAGCAAATAAAAGAAACAGCTTTTTTTGGCACTGAAGAGTTTGGAAAGGAATGCTTAGAAACTGCAAGGGGTAGCGTCAGTGCTCAGCTGTAAAGGAAACCAAATACAATTAGTTTTGACTGATGTTAATGTAAGATAAAAGTTTTTAAATTATTTTCTTCCTCAGTAGAAAGAGCTAAGCAAAGTCTCAATGCCTGCTTAAGCTGAGAGAGAAGAGTTGTTTCAGAAACACTGGCAAAATCCTTGTTCTGAACATTTTCAAGTTGCACATTTATGCAAAGAAATGCTTAACTATGAGACAAAAGGTAGGCAGTCCTCCTAGAAGGAGCTGCAATACCTGAAGGCTGCATTATCATAAATAGCTCAATTCTGGGAAAAGATCAAAGGTGCATCCTGAGCTTTTTCTATTGGTAAAGTGGCAACTCCTGAGCTTTTTCTATTGGTAGTTTGCAAGGCTATGGGGAGAGCTGACAATATTTCCATTTATTCCAGCTTGGCTGGAGAAACAGCCCCTGATTTCTCTGAGTCACTGCTCACATCCTGCCCTGCTCCTGAACAGAATACACCAAACACATTTTTCCACAATTGCTGAATTGTGCAATTATGCAACTATGTGCAAAAAAAAAAAAACCCAAACCACCCTAGTGAAGAAATGCCCTTGGCAGCAAGTGCCCATTGGAAGGAAAACATAAATTTCTTTATGAAATGCAACAGCAGACCATGCCAGACCCACAGCTCAGCAACGTGCAAGAGCTCTCAAGGAGAAAAGGAAAGGCTTCTGCCATGGCTGGCTGAAAACATAAGGGGTAAATATTGCCCAGAACCTGCACGTCAGAAGCAGAGAGCCAGGGAAAAAGCAGTGCTTGATTGCAGAGCAAATAAAAGAAACAGCTTTTTTTGGCACTGAAGAGTTTGGAAAGGAATGCTTAGAAACTGCAAGGGGTAGCGTCAGTGCTCAGCTGTAAAGGAAACCAAATACAATTAGTTTTGACTGATGTTAATGTAAGATAAAAGTTTTTAAATTATTTTTTTCCTCAGTAGAAAGAACTAAGCAAAGTCTCAAGTGCCTGCTTAAGCTGAGAGAGAAGAGTTGTTTCAGAAACACTGGCAAAATCCTTGTTCTGAACATTTTCAAGTTGCACATTCATGCAAAGAAATGCTTAACTATGAGACAAAAGGTAGGCAGTCCTCCTAGAAGGAGCTGCAATACCTGAAGGCTGCATTATCATAAATAGCTCAATTCTGGGAAAAGATCAAAGGTGCATCCTGAGCTTTTTCTATTGGTAAAGTGGCAACTCCTGAGCTTTTTCTATTGGTAGTTTGCAAGGCTATGGGGAGAGCTGACAATATTTCCATTTATTCCTCAGCTTGGCTGGAGAAACAGCCCCTGATTTCTCTGAGTCACTGCTCACATCCTGCCCTGCTCCAGCACTTCCTCATTCACAGCAGAAGCTCCTTGCAGCAGCACGTCTGGATCTCAGCACATGCACAGGGGACACAGGGAGATTCCACAGAGGTAAGCGAGAGATCAAGTTTTCTATATTGGATGAGAAAGTGCTAAAATTGCAGTATTTGGGCTATGGGGTTTGGCTAAGGTCTTTTACACTTGCTTCAGATGATGTTTCCATGGGTAAAAACGAAAAAGAAACCGTGTGGGTTAGGCTTGGGGGTTTGTTGTTTTTTTCTTTGTCGTAAGCAACAGTTTTCCAGAGAGGAAAATCTCCAGGTTGAGGGGGTTCCCAGCTGTGTAACTGCTCTCCCCCGTGCTGGCTCCCAGCTGGGGCGTGCTCAGAATGCAGAATGGAAAGTGAGGCCACCACTAAAACAAAAAGGCATTTCCAACTCAATTTTCTCACTGAGCACCACTTTGCCTTTATTTCTGCTCTTATCTCTTTGCTTTTCCTTAGCCATGAAAGTGGCGCACTGACAGAAGTGACTGAACAGGGCGTCTCAGTTTTTGGTGAAATTCAGAGGACAAACACCAGGCTGAAAACAATCAAACCACACTTGCTGCCTCAAAATGTCACCTGAGCGAGAGCAAGGGCTCCAGACATTGCACATGCAGGCAGAAAGGGAGCTCTGGGTGACTCCTCGGGTTCTGAATGGCCTCTGATCACAAACTGGCAGAGGGTCACAGCAGCTAAAAAGGAAGGCAAGAGGTCCCAGGGTGCAGGTAGTGAAGAAGTCAAGTGTGAGAGTGATAAGACTAGAAAGAGGCTAAACAGCTGCACAGGAGGGTTTTCCCAAACTGAGTCACTGAGGTTTCTATTACAAGTGATGGTGGAGTTTGGAAAAAAACAAACAAACAAACAAACAAAAAAGAATGAAATTCTGTTGCACAAATAGGCTACAGAGAAACCTGGTGCCCGGATTTTGACAGATTTATATTAGATTAATTAAAAAACAAACCACAAAACCTACACAGCAATAGATGTACAAGCCAATCCCTATAACAAGGCATTTAAAACAACTTCCCTGTCTTAAAAATCTAATTTTATTCTTGGTAGCACCTTGCTGTCTTTGGAGGGAACTGTACCCACCAAATTATTACAGAAACAGAGGAAGGTAGGAGAAAGACACCTGGGAGAAGTGCAGAGCAACAGATACCACAAAGATCAAATTCTCACACCTCCTCCATGTGAACCTGGAACTCAGACCCCCTCAAGAGCCAGCTCATGCTAGGTAATCTTGCCTTTTTGAAAGCTAAATAGAAGTGTTTCACCAGTTGACTAAAAGTGAATCCTGAGGAAGAAGTGAAATGACAGAGCTATAGATTTCAGTTCTCATTAAACCAAAAAAACTTGCCATTTTTTGGAGTTTATCTTGGTAACACAAGTGTAAGTAGTGCAAAGGTGGAAATCAGCAGAGATTTTTCATTCATTTCATTATTTATCTATTTCTGGAAAGGGAAAGGAGATGACAGGAAATTTTTACCTCCTAGTGCTCTTCTTGTAATACAGACCAGGTTATTGGAATATTTGGCAAGATGAGTATTAAAAAAAAATTCTGTTAGGCTTTCCCCAGTTGGGAAAGCACTAAAAATGATTGCATGGGTATATACTACACTCAGGAGACTGATCTTCTGGTAGAAAAGTCACCAGTTCTGCACATTTTGTCTCCAGAAAAGCCACTCAGTGTTTGGTGGGAGGTGAGGGATGGGTGGGAGAACATTTCACTCTACAAGAGAAAAACCATATATATTCTTTAAGGGAAAAAAAGAAACCCCAATACACAGGTGCAGTTAATCCTTTAGGGGGCTTCTTGGATTTTCCCACCTTATCACTTATCTACAATTTTCTGCTAACATAAAACAGAGACCTGCTGGAGCAGATCCAGAAGAAGCCCACAAAAGCAGTCAGTGCTGGAGCAGCTCTCCTCTGAACACAGAGAGAGTTGAGGTGGTTCAGCCTGGAGAAGGCTCTGTGGAGATCCAGAGGGGCCTTTCAGGGGCTGGTAAAAAAGAGACTTTTTACCAAGGCCTGTAGTGACAGGACAAAGGACAATGATTTTAAACTGAAAAAGGAAAGATGCAGGTTGCACATAAGGAAAAAAAATTCTTTACTGTGAGAGTGGTGAGGCACTAAAATGGGTTTCCCAGAGAAGTTGTGGATGCCCCATCCTTGGAAGCATCCAGGTCAGATTGGATGTGTCTCTGGTGTAGCTGAAGATGTCCTTGCCCATGGCAGGGGGGTTGGAACAAGATGTCAGGGTCACTTCCAAATCATGCTATGATGAGTACTTAGAGTCCTTTGAAAGAGTTTAGCTGGTTTGTCTTTCACACCCTTCTCACTTTCCTTTTCTGAACTGTGTTACAGCCCTCCCTCCCTCTCAGGACAAAGCAACTGCCCCCTGTGGAAGCTGAGCATCCCTGAACAGCCACCAAAGATCCAGTCCAGGAGCTGGGACATGCCCGTGACTGAGCTTTGGTTCAACAGCAGGTGAGAGAAATAAGGGGAGGAGAGGAAAATGCGTATAAACTGTCCTCTGAGCAATGAGATACTTTTCTGCTACATTAAAAAGTCCATTAAATACACACTCACACACACTTGAACATACCTCAGTGAGTGTGTCTCATTGAGCACTGACAATTTTCAGGGGCATTTGGGGATGTGTGCACACTGTGAGTGTACCTGCTGTCATATATTTCAAAGCAGCCTGAGCCTCAGAGAGTTCCATTCATTGATTTCAGGTCACATATCTGCTCACATGTTTTTAAAACAGCACCGCAATACCTTGAGGCAAATCCTCACCCCAGAGCAAGGTGTGGTGCAGAGGTGTCTGTGCTAACAGGAGCTGGACAAATGCTGGAGCACTGCATGGACATGAACTCCACGTGCTGAAGGCAGTTGTTAATTGCATCACTCCAGTATGCAAAGTTTCACTCCAAACTCAGTTCTGTTCTATACAAAAAGAACACTGGTGAGTGGTGTAATCCAGCTTTTGCTTGGTGTAGTTGAAGAATGCAACTTTATTAGAGAATGGGAAAGATGGAGAAAAAAGGTGAATTATTGATCTAGATAACTATTATGGGTTATAATCTATAGGGCTCTGATTTTTAAAATTATTTCCACAACTTAGTTTTGCATGTATTTTCCTCTCACACCACTTCATGCATATGTTACAATGCCATTTTCTATATTACTTTATTCCACTTACAATTTCCTTGCAAGGCTGCTGAAAAAAGCACACTAAATGAGACTAAGGAGACTGCTGCTTGCTTAATTTTTTTTTTTTTGGCCTCCCATCAGTTTATGAATATAGTTAATTAGTTGTACAGTCCAAACACATTTCTAAACTAAGTGCATTTAAGTGTAATCTCCAGCTCTGGCTTCTCTTCTAACATTTGAGCACCCCATGCTCTACATTGGCATGTGCTTAAGTTCTGAACCAGAATTTTTTTGTAAAAGCAAAATTGCTTTCAGATCCTTTATCAATAGTCTTGCCAGGCCAATGATTGATGTCACCACAGAGAAAGATCAGAGCTAGAGCCAAGCAGATCCTTCCCATTGTATCTCCAAAGAGGACTGATTTATTTTGACACGAGGAAAGGGAAGAGCATACAAAGCTCCATATACTACCACTTTGAAGTAGACCAGCTTAAACTTGGTTGTTCTTCTTACCCAAATGCAATGTTTATCCAGAGGACAACATTTGCTCTAAACAGCAGTAGCAATGATGAAGGGAAAAAAGGAGATTCCCAGAAGCATTTGAGAAACCCACAAGGTGAGAAGAAATGGAGACAGGAGTGTGACCACTTTTCCAGCTCTATCACTGACCCAGCAAGGGCCATTCCATGGTTAATTCAGTCCCATACACTCCTCACTCAGTCACCCACAGTGATGCTTCTGAATTCTCAGGCTGCAAGCCAGTTTTTTTGGCAGCACTATAGGCAGCACTACACTTATACTGCACAGAGATTTTTGAAAGCCAAGCATGACCCTGTATGAATCTAAAGGCCCACAGTGATAGCATCTATAGAATAGAACCTATCAAATCTTCAGCTGTCTTCTATAACAAAATCAATATTCTTTTACAGAATGATTTGTTTGAGATGAGGAAGGATTTTTTTTTTCTCGACAAGAAATTCTGCAACGACATGTGAGGATGGGAGTGAAAGCTCCCTGGGGTCCCCATGCTGTGTTGCATCTCTTGTACTTTTTAAATCCTCTGCTGGGAAAGGGAGCAGGGACATGGAATTAAAAGCTTTAGGGCTAAAAGGTTTTCCTGGAAAGGTCCCCTCTGCAGGACAGCTATGCCAAGCCAGAGAGTCAGGGGTCAGAATTTAATTTCATTTCATCCCTAGGACCCATGTAAGTCCCTGTGCTGTAACACATTTTACCACCTCCTCCCCTATTTCTTCACTCACCACAGAGGAATGAAGCAGAAAAGAGTGTGTTGATTTGTACTAGAGTGTTGTCATCCATCCAGTAAGTGTACCCTGGGGAAGCCTAGTTCCATAAACATTGCTTGGGATCTATTAAACACACTTGGGATCTATTAAAGCCAAGGAAAGCAGCAGTGCCTTGCTGAGGACAAATTCCTTTTATTACACCAGGATAGAGCTGCATGAGTACCTGGACGAAACCTTCAGAGTCTCAAACCAAAAAGCAAAACACCTAATTAAAGAGCTAGCAGGGTTGCATGGTAGGCCTGCCTAGGGGATCTTTGCATTTCCTCATGGGAAACTTCTGTCCTCAAAGATTATCCTCCACACTGTTCATTTCACCGTTTGAGAACCTCGCTGTGGCTACAATTTTCATGGTGGTCACGGAATGGAAACATTTTATTACAGGTGTTTTCCAAATACTGCTTTCACTGAAGCTGAACAACTCAATTCAGATGCAGAGTGACCTGCAGGAGCTGATCCCAGTCTGTGCAGATTTGTTGGCTTGGCATGGTTGGCAAAGCCCAGCCACAGATGTGCCCCACACCTCAGAAGGGAGAGGATCTAATTTAGGATAGCCCCTTGGTTAAAATACAGTTTTATTAGTTTGGCTCCTATTTTCTCCTACTCTTCCGTGTTGAGAGATGCACGAACAAGTTCTCACTCAGAAATAGCCCTCATGTCAAGGGTTATCTCCAAGGGCAAATGGAAATTTCAGCTCTAATGTGCCTTGCATTTTCAGGCCATAAAATGCAGGGATTTTGGGATGAAGCAGCTGTAAGAGACAGAGCTCAGGGAGGTAACACAAATCATGGCAAGGCCACCACTGACTCCCTGCCAGCAAGGTGTGGGTCAGAGACACCCCATGTCCTGCTCTGGTTAGGCCAGGGCAGGTATTTCATCTTGGGTGGGTCAGAGACACCCCATGTCTTACTCTGATTATGCCAGGGCAGGTATTTCATCTTGGATCAGAGACACCCCATGTCTTGCTGGTTATGCCAGGGCAGGTATTTCATCTTGGGTGGATCAGAGACACCCCATGTCCTGCTCTGGTTAGGCCAGGGCAGGTATTTCATCTTGGGTGGATCCTGAACAGGGCTGCAAGGCCCAGATATTTTGCCATCCCTGAAAAACTGCATAGCAATAGTATTAGCTTCAATTTCTGAAACCTGTGTTCTGTTTCAGAGCTGCTCTGAGGCGTTCACTGTCCTTCAGCTGCCAATTCAACCTCTCAAATGATGGTTTACAGCTTGAGCGATTATAAAAAGGCCAACATGTAACACTCTTAGTTCAGTCCTCTAAATAAACAGTCCTAGAAGCAGCGAGGTCAGCTTTGAGTTCCTCGCAATCTGGGCCATTGAAAGAGACAAACTCAACAAGGCTCTTCAAATCCCATCTGGTAGCAGGACAGGAATGTAAGGGCTTTGAACCACAAATATGGGATCAGCATGTTAAGATCTAGAGAAGATTTCTGTGAGTGCTCTGAGGAAGTGCTTCAAAACCAGGTCATGTAAACTTTATACACCTGGAGTGCTTCCTACAAATTATTTCCCCCTTGGGTTGAACCCAGAAGCTATTTCTTTGTTTGACAGCTGTCAGTTAAAGCCCAGGACAAATCACACCAAATAACTACTAGTTAACTTTCCACAAATGTGTCAGAAAGGGGAGGGAAAAAAAAAACCAACTTGTTCCACGACATATTCTCACAAATGGACATTTGTGTCTGCAGCTGTAGTGTTTAGTGCCATTCCATAGTGCTCTAAAGATCCAAACAATTCTTTGTTTGCCTGCATTATAATGAGGCCTCCAGATGTTTGGCAGGAGTCTGTAAAATATGCAAAATGCCATGGCTAATCAATTAGCACTTGGTACTTTCCCATCTGAGGACATCACATCCCTTTTCCCTCGAGAGTTAGGGATGCAGTAGGTTGCTCAGAAGTCCCACCCAACACTCCTCCTCACTGCCCCAGCTGAAGTTATGAGATGCAGTTTGGATAAGAAGTAGGTCATTGGCACATTCCTATCAAGGATCAATCAAGTTCCCATTGAATGCATCAGCTCTTTTTACCAATAAGCAGAGACAATTTGGAGGAGGAGTCCTGCCTTTCCAAATCAAAGTTTCTGTGTGGTTTTCACCTCAAGTTTAGTCATTTCTAAAGACCCAAGTCTGGCCATCTCTTACCACAAATACTCAGAACTCAAGCTTTGGGCTGATCAAAAAAATGGGGTTTCAGGAAGAGCTGATAGCAAGAGAGGATGCAAATTCAGACAGTCCATCCAGCTGTGGAAAACATCAGGGAAAACCTCTCTTCCCACCCATAGGAAGACCTACATCTGTCTATAATCAGTTGCTACATCTGCCTAGCACATTGCAATGATAAAAATCCTCCAGGCTACAGCTCTGTTAGACATCTCCCACAAGTGCCTACTTCCCCAGAATCTGATGGCAAAGCAGAAAAATCAATTGTTTACTTTGGTAGCAACAGCTGTGCATTGAAGAATATTGTGTTTTATGAGAGTTTGACTCTCATACACTTTCAGTGTATTGGAAACACACTGAAAAGTAATTTAAGACATGCAAATAAGGACATCCCTTCCATCTAAACAAAATCTCCACAGCATACTACAAAAGAGCACAGCCAGATATGGTCCTGCCTCTATTCTGCATGTGGATAAATAATAAAGTATTTGGCCTACGATTTTAAACATTTTGTGCAAGAACAAAATAAAGGAAGGTAGTCCTTTCTAAGGAAAGTGCAAGACTTTTCTAAGGAAAATTCTTAACTAGAGAAACCCAGAGATAAACAATGATCTCACATATATCTCATTCTGTGTACAAAAAAAGTGCAGAATGTGAAGTGAATGTGAAGGAACACAGTTCCTTCAGCTGATACTTTACACATCTTGCTTTCCCAGAGAACAGGGCTATCCACTGGTGTTCACAGTTCCCAGTGAGAATGACAGGAGAGAAAGCTGAGATCCTGTCTCTGATTTAGGTCCATTTGCACCTTAGGAGATCACTAAAGCAGAGAATATCAGAGGAGCTTGAAAGCAACCAGTTTAAAAGTTATTACAGCTTGGATGCTCAATGTTTTTGTCGTGGCTCTAGGAAATGTGAGCAGAGAAACCTTTCAGAAGGCTGGCCCTGACACGACACAGCCACAACCTCCTGCTCAGTTATGGATGGCCTCATGAATGACACTGCTTCTCTGGGATTCCAGGAGAAGATATCCAAGGATTCAGAGTTCTTAGGTGATATTAGAGATTTCCACTCACATACCCCCTTGATTTTTGACATGGCTAGAACAACCAGTGCATCTTTCTGCCCTTTATGCTCCAAGGCACATCATGCACCCAACCAACAATTAGCTGCTGTATAATACAAGTATTTAACAGTGTTTCCAAAATCACTGGCGCAGACACAATCACTGTAGTGCTCCAACCCACTTTTTCCAGGATTTCCAAAGAACAGTTGTTATCTAGGTGATGCAAAACCTCATGACTTGTGCAAAACTCCAGCCAAGAGTTCAGAGGGTGCCAAAGCAGATGTGCCACAGGCTGCTGTGGCAGAGGAGATTTGCATCTGTGGCACTGGAGCAGCTCCTGCAGCTGCCCAGAGACACCAGATCACAACTGTGGAGCTACAGCCTGTT
Source organism: Emberiza elegans (assembly GCA_024865655.1). Taxonomy (NCBI): domain Eukaryota; kingdom Metazoa; phylum Chordata; class Aves; order Passeriformes; family Fringillidae; genus Emberiza; species Emberiza elegans. Next base: position 3,942,067 of record JALJVW010000163.1, read on the forward strand.
CCTGCCATTGCAGGAGCAGGTCATCCTAGGATCATCCTAGGAGAAAAACATCTGGTGTGAGATAGCATCAGAAGATATTTCACAGGGTGTTGATCAGTGGAAAGGAAAGAGCACGAGTTCAGGGCACGTAAGGATGAGTGCTGGGAGCAGGAGATGTCACACAAGCAGTGCTTCAGTCGGAGCACTGTCAAGACCTCTCAACAGCACTGGTGAAGGTAAATGCTGCTGTTTTGGAAAGGAAAGGGCTCAGTCATTTGGGGGCAGGCAAGTCCTAAAGACCCAGCTGTGGGGCAGTGCAATGCTCTGCTGAATTTTGAAGCCTTATGTGGGTCTTGCATTTCACACCTCCAACTTCCACTTCAGGGCTAGTTGAAAATAGACTGCAAAACAAAGTTCACCTAAAACTTTCACAGGGGGATTTCCTACATTGAAAGTGTAGAACCACAAAGAGGTCAGGCTGATTTTTCATAGCAGGAAACCTCGTGGTTCTGCACAAACTGCTGCTCTTTCTTTCCAAGTCATTGCTTACCAGCATGCTCCAAACAGCATAAGCATCTAAAAGAGATGCTGTTTGGCATCTCTGACGCTGAGAAAGATTTCATTTGGTGCACTCTAGACTGCAAAAAAGACAAGACAGCAGCAACCCCTGTGCTGCTCCCCTGCTGTAGGTGCAGCTGCCTGCTTGGCCAGCAAGTTTCCTTTAGAAAATAATCTCACACAGCTGATCCAGTGACTCACTGCTAAGGTAATTTGTTTGGGCCCAGGGCCATGTCCAAAGGGACCTCCAGCACAGCCCACAGGATGACCCTAGGGCCCCTCAGGATAACCCTACCACCCACTACCAAGTGACCACCAGATGCCATTGCAACACAAGACATCTGGGCAGAATTTATTAGCCTGATGCCATCTGGCTGATTTCAGATATTCATTCTCCAGCCTGCTTTCAGCTGTGTCCTACTTTCAGGACTCTCTGGTATTAAACATACTCACTGGTGAGAGGGTTGTGGGGCTACAACCAAAATAAGCATCCTCTGAAGCAATGAGACGGTTCATTACCAGAGCTCCCTTCTCACTGAACCATTTCACCCTAGAAGAGCAAACTAAAGACTTTTTAAAAAGTCAGTAATTTTTAGGATTATATCCTCCCCTAGTTCTTGGAAGCTATAATAAATTTACATATTGGGTTGTGATCTTCAGTTGTTGAGCCCAAGGACTGGCTTTACTTTTCCCTTTCTATCACAACTCAAAGATCAGCACCAGCCAACTGCACAAAGATGTAATTAACAGTTCACAACCTGGTTTCTTAAGAAGAGTAAGGTTTGTGGGATCAAGCAAAACACCTGCTTAATTCCTCCCTTTTCCCCCAACATCCCTTTTAGCCCTTTGACAAATCTTGCAAAAAAAAAAAAACAAATTTAAAACTCCAAAGAGATTCTCTTATTAAGGCAAGAGAAAAGACAAAACTAAGACAGTTCTGTAAAGTTAGCTCTGAGTCCAGGGAGTTTGTGTTAGAGGGCAAAAAGCATTAACATCAGGAGACACCAGAGAACCCATACCAGAATTCATCTGCCCTTTCCATGCATCTCTGTGCCCTTTTCTCACAGCAGTTATGGAACAATAGTTTGCCTTCCCTCGACACAGCCCATCAGGGAACGCAACATCCAATGCAAAACATTTCCATGCCAGCTGCTGCTATCTCCCAGTTCTAAATTCATCCTTTGTAAAACCATCTGTAACGCTGCTGCTGTATTTTCTATTCTCTCTCCTAGTTACCCCAGGTAAGGGCTTGCAAGAGCTGATTTGCAATAGGAAAGGAGGACACAGAAAGAAATTGCAATAAGAGAGGTGACAGCATAAGAAATTGTGGCTTCCATCTTACACTGTTCCTTTGCTTTCTCCTGAGGGAAGAGACCTTTTAGTGTCCACTGGGGGAAAGGGGAGAACTGGAATGAGAGGAGCTGGGTTTGGATTTTTAAAACCAGAGCTGTTGGTCACCTTCCAATTCTAGAACAGCAAAATTTCAACCAAGTATGGCTTTAATTTAAAAAATCATTCACAAAAAAATCCTGCTGAAGTCCTACAGTCTCCAACAGGAAAACCAAGGCACTGAACCACCACAGAAAAAGCAAAAGTAACACACAGCCCTTCCCCACCAAGACACATGCACAGATAACAATAATGAAGCAAATTTCAGCAGGTCCCCACACAGACCTGAAGGAGAGAGCAGGTAATATGAAAATTAATTTACATGCACACAGCCATGGGAAGAACAGGGCAATGTTGTCAGAAGAGGGTAGGAGGGGAGATGCCACCTCATTCTCATGCCATGGTGCTGAGCAGAAAGGCATAAGCAGGAAGCAAACACAAGTGGTCTTTCAAAGAGGTTCAAAAGAAAGGAGTTCCTTGCTTTGCTTCCAATCCCAAGCCTTTTACTTTGAAAAGCAGCCAGCACCTCCCAGTGTGGCTGTGATTACAGTCAGGGGGAAAAAAAAAGCTATTAATGCTATTGCACTAATAACAGAAATTGCTCTTTTGCTGATGGGACAAGAACGAGACAAGATCTGATCATGCTTACACAATGCTTGAGAGATGGATGCTCCAGATAGAGAATCATTTGGCTGAACTAAATCTGAACCAGGCATTAAAAAGATCTGAAAGCTTTAAGAACATTGAGAAAACATTCCAGAGCATGGGCCTGCAGGAAGTGCTTGTGATCCCCACTCTTCCTTCTCCAATTTACAAAATTTGACTGTTACAGGCATTTTATTCAGACAAAAAAAAATACATCCACCTCAACTATGAAGCCAAAAGTCTTCAGTCCTTCAGCACCTGGGCAAAACATCTCTGTATGACTGTTCTGCACTTGGAACAATCATTTGCAGATTAGCTAAAGAAGCATGAAGTGCTTACAAGCATTTTTAAGGGGCTGTGCCCTTTTAAGATCCTGTTCATATCTCTGACAAACAGGAGTTAATTGGACATTAATGTTACCATGCTTGTAACACAGCCGTACAACTGGAAGCTCTCTGCTCCAACACCAGAGCAGCTAGGTTTAAACACTGTGTGGGCTTCAGCTTCATAAATATTTTCAAAGCAGGGGTTGGGAAAGCAATTCCATGGGGAAGAGGGAGTCAGGTTTAAGCCTGCAATATTTGGCAACTCTCAGTCTTATTTTTGTCACTGGTTCAAGAGCCCTTGAACCACTGAGTCCATCCTTTTACTAGTACAAGGTATTCCATTAATACTTTGTGCTTTACAATTAGCATCTATGGAAAAAGCCAAGTTGGGCTCCTGGAGAATGGAACAGCTTTTCCATTTCTTAATTATTTACACATCTGGTTTTTTCCTTGCATATAAAAGGTGCCATTGGAACCTGCAGAAGTATCAGAGGTAATTGAGCAGCACACCAGAGGTACTGGGTACATGCTATGAATCACTTGGGAAAAGTTGTTCTATAAACAGCTCCTCTCTCCTTGAAAAGTTCTCACAAACTGCAGCTGCAGGTCTGTTTACAAGAATTGTGAGAGAAGAAACCTCCAATAAAACCCAGACACCTTCACTTTTACTTTAGGAGAGCAATGCTCCTTGAGAGACCAGCTCGGGCAGAGAGCAGCTGCTTTTGCTCTGACATCAGTGAGCTAATTATTGTCATTGATGGGCCCCAGGATTTGTTCCAGGTCTATAAAATGTTTATGATGAATCTTTATGAGTCACTCACAAACACGTTCAAACAACTGCATTTAGTAGCTGAAAAGCACTGGCTGTGACTCGGGTGGTTCCTCAGGCTGCTCAGAGGAGCCGCTCTCAGGGTTTATCTTCCAGTGTACAAACCTCCAGCAAGGGACTCTGTCACCTCAGTCCCCATAAAGTGAACATTATCCTCCAGGGAAGAGCCAACAAAAGTGACACCTGCCTTGATTAATTTCAGTTTCTTTCTCTCCTCTCACCCTGGCACCCTGAAGTTCCATTTTCAGACCCACCCTTCACAGCATTTTCACATCCAGTGCAAATAGGCTGCCAATTAGCCTCATTTACCTGTCAGGCTCATCAATTTGTTGATGAATACTTAACTCCCTCCTGTAGAACAAAAACATTTTCTGAACTTGGTCCAAGTTTCTTCCTCTTCTTGTCTGATAGGAAATATAATTACAATTATTTTGGCGTTACAAGTCAGGGATGAGATATATTGTCCTAACAGGTCTGATTGAGGAAAAAAATAAATTGACTACTGAGGCTTGGTGGGATTGTTATGTGTATCACTAACAACCCACATCTTGGAGAAAGAAACTCTTTTTGAGATATTATAAAATCAAAATAGCTAAGGGAAGAGAAGAATCACAATAAGGAAAAGGAACTGGTAATCCTGGAGCTTCTTGCTAGCAAAAATAAACATCTGTATGTCAGGGTTTTCCCTGCTCTCACAGTATTGGGCTGGAAAGTCATTTTGGAGAATAGAAATTCTCTGGCATTTGTGTGTTACACTTCCTCCTATATAAGGTATCAAACAAAAGTAATAAAAGGCATTTTATTGACTATTCTGTCAGCTCAAAGCAGTCTCTTGAGCCTGAAATAGTTTCTCTTCTGCTTCCTAAGAAATTCCCCCAGAATTTCCCTTTCTCCCTCTCCCTTTTGATTAGGCTGTGTCCACTATCTGGATACAAAACTTCCAAGGGAGGGAGTTTTCCTCTTTCCTTCCTTGGGCTGATAACATTTTACCAAGGGGGTTTTATAATCCTGGCTCTGTGTGAAAGAAAGCTGCAGACTGGACAGGAAAAAAACCCCACACTTTTAAAATGGATCATTTTGGAGCTTTACAATCTTAACAGCTCATAGGATGGTCTGGGTTTTAAGGGATCTTTAAAATCATCTCATTCCAACCCCTCTCCATGGGCAGGAACATCTTCCGCTAGACGGGGTTGCTCAGAGCCCCATCCATCCTGGCCTTGGGCTCTTACTTAGTGTTCAGTAACTCAATTATTGTCAAGTTACATCCTCCCTAAGTTTTCCTTGCCCTTTCCATCATTTCCAGGCAGCAATATCCTCTTGACTCTGTTTTTCCAAGAAGCCCGAGCCAGCCTTGTGCACATCTAGCTGTGCATGTACCTTGTTCTTCCGTGGGAGCTTACTAACAAAGGAAGAGCTCAAATAATTGTGTGATTTCCATGCAAGCAGAGGAGCTCAGCCCATTGAATATTGGAGCTGCAAACTATTAGCAGAAATTTAAACTGGGTGGAGATATTTCAGTGTAAGGAGGTTTCTGCAAGTAACAGACTAACAGGGTTAGGCTTCCATCCTCATTTTTAATGAGACAGAATTATTTCACATAGGGAATCTCTAATCCAGGTGGCACAAAGCCCCTGCAAGGCAAAATACCTGCCAACCACACCCATACCATGCAAGAACCTCCCACCTATTTCAATCCATTCAGATCCTTCTTGCCTCTATCTGTCTTATCAGGAGGTGTAATCAGGAATTCCTACCATTTGACATAATTTATACATAATTTATGTGTGGAAGGCCAGAGGAAGGGCAGTGAGGTATTTTTATTTCACCCATCTTCTCTCCTATTCCAATAAGTTTCTCCCCAGTTTGTGTCACACACATCCAGTCGGTAAGAAGGCTAAATGATCATTTCAGAGATTATGGCACACTTGCACAGAAGTTGAGCTCTCTGCCCAAAGTGATGTTAGTAACCCAGACTGGATCATCACTCTTCAAAACCAGGTCTTATTTTTACATCTCCAGATCACCACTTTAGAAGTTAATACTTCTAAATACTAATGTATTGGTCAGTGTTGTATTAATCCAAACATTTTCACTGATCTCAGTTAAATTAATAATGCTTCCAGGACTCTTTAAATAATTTAATCTAAGAATCAGCTTAGCTGCTTGGTTGTTGAGTACTCCAGAGTCAGCCAAATCACTGATTTAAGGGTTGGTTTGAGCAGATGCCAGAGGAAAAAAAAGACCCCAGTGAAGAAAAACAATTAAATCCTTATTTCCATGTTAACATTCTAGCCTACAATACCTCTGTAGGTTAAACAACACTAAAATAAACCATTATACAGAGAGTACAAGAAGCAGATGTTCAGGTGGGAACTGCCTTCAAAATAAGAAAAGATACATAACATAGATTCAGCTGAATGAATCCTTGTCTCTTCCTGCATTGTCACTTGGGAGCTACTTCTTTAAGGCTAGAGTTTCCTAAAAGGTAAAGCCTCACACACCTGTGCCATTTTCACATAACTAATCTCTTGAAAGAAATCTCTATTCTTGAGAAAATAATTTATTCACCAAAAGAGGAAAAAAAAGTATTTTGTTGGAACTGGAAGATAAAGAGCAGTGGAAACTCTCAGAAAGGCAAAAAGGAATTGAGAAAAAGAACTTTTGTAGGAGCTGTCAGAAGGACTTTACAAACAGGAACCATGGCTTTTTTTGTCTCATTCCAGAAGCTTCATCAAAGGGCATGATACCACCACAGACCACCAGTCACAAGGAATAAATCTCACCCATGAGCACAAGGGTCAAGGAGGATATATATATATATATACACACATACAAACACAACACACACACACATATACATACATATATATATTTTTAAATATATATATACATACACACACACACTTATACTGCTTAGGCTGTGCTTCCTGAAAGGTCACAGTGTCAGATCTGCAGAACTCAGTCCCAGGAGGGCTTAGGACACACAAGACAGGGATAGGTGGGGCTGGGAACACTTCCTAGGGATTTAGAGGGAAGAAATCCCTCCCTATGCCAAGAGTCTTTGCAACGGGAAGAAAGCAAATGGAAGGCACTGCCTGCCATGCAGCAGCAGCATTCCCTTGAAAAGCTAAATGCTCAAAAGTTATCTCACACAGAGAATAAAGCATGTCTTAAGAGAATGGGATGAGGGCTTTCTACTGAAAATTACAGACAGATGTCATGCCAAACTGCCTAACACTGACCCCAAATGTTGGGATCTTTAGCTGGACAGAGTGATCCTGAGAAAAGTTAGAAAGTCTCTTTTCCCAGCCTGGCACTCAAAGGAGGAGTCAGAGCCCTTCATTTCTCGGTCTCAAGGTTGTTTATTGTTCCTTATCTATAAAATATTTTCTCCTGCCCTGCCGAGGTCCGTCCAGCAGGACAGTTCCAGGCACTCTGCCTGCCCCCAGGGCAGTGTTATGGCTTTATACTAAAAACTACGTGTACAATGTTTACAATTACTTCCCAATACCTATCACCTGTGTTAGACAGTGAGCTTCTACTCTAAACCAATCCAAAAGTGCCAACATCACAGCAGAAGATGGAGGCCAAGAAGAAGAAGGAGAAAGGCTGGACATGCCCAGTTCCCTCCATCTTGCCTCCTGAACCCCCATACCAGAAACCCCAAAATCTACTTTTCCACCCTGTGATAACTTCACTATTATTCTGCCTAAACTGTTGTGGCTTGCTGATCTTCATATAAGGTTGGTAATTTGCTCCACGGGTCATAATCAAACCCACAGGTGTTTTGGGCTCTGTGCCAGGGCTTCTGAGCCCCCTGGCAGGGGTCCTGGCCGTTCTGGACAGCCAGAGGGACGTTCTGGGTTCCCACACCCAAAGGCAGCAGAGACACAACATCCCTCTGGAATGAGCACAAAAATCCTTCTTGTTCTTGGATTTGCCTCCACACAAGGCGATCGAGCAGACGGCAGACACAACATTTCTCAGAAATAGCAGCTGGAAATATGGATGCCATGGATCTTGACTGTCTGAGAATTCAATCAGACCAGACTTAACATGAAACCACCAAATAGCCACAAGACTGTAGCTTCATTTGCTTGGGGTTGAATTCTGTTCACTTGCATACCCAAGAGCGTGCTTCCTTCCCCCTGAAACTTGAAATGAAACGTGCCACTTTTAGCATCAGTCCCCTGAGCCATCAAACTCTTCCCATTTTACAAAGCCACAGACTACCTCAGTTTAGTCTGAGAGCTATTTAGAATGGCTGTTCTGAAATCAAGAACACAATCTAGTTTCCCAAGGCTTCCAGCCTGCTAAGTGTGAGAGGTCACATAAGTCTGGTTTTTGCCAGACACCTCTAGAGTTTTGCTATTTTCCTTCAAACCCTAAGGAAGATGTTTATTTATGTTTGAATTTTGGAAACTGATCCATTATAAACTGAAATCCCCGTTTTCCCTACGCATTTTATTTCCATACACAGAGATAAATTCCTCTTTACCAAAGCTGTTCATTTAAAAGCCAGGGAGGCTCCAAGTCCCTGCTGCAGGACCTGTATGTGGTACAGTGGAGCAAACAAGGGGCAGCAGGGGTGGGAAGGGGTCTGGAGCACAGGTCTGGTGAGGGGCAGCTGAGGATGCTCAGCCTGAAGAACAGAAGGCTCAGGGAAAGCCTTATCACTCTCTGCAATTATTTGAAGCAGGCTGTAGCCAGGTGGGGATCAGCCTCTTCTCCCAGACAACAAGTGACAGGACCAGAAGTGGCCTCAAGCTGCACCAGGGGAGGTTTAGATAAGATATCAGGGGAAAATCAGGGGTTGTAAAGCAGTGGAACAGGCTGCCCGGGGAAATGATGGAGTAATTATCTGTGGAAGTGGTCAGAAAATGTGTAGAGGTGGCACTTGAGAGCATGGTTCAGTGGTGAACACAGCAGTGGTGCTGGGTTGACAGTTGGACTTGATGATCTTAAAGGACTTTTCCAACTGTAATGATTGTTTGATTCCACAGCTTTCCACCAGGAGCAAACCACGCACCATCACTCCTTCATTCATTGTTCCCAGAAGGAAAATCTTTTCAGATCAGAAGTGCCTTTGATAATCTGTCGGTTGCCAGAGCCTGTTTGTGGCCCACAACAAGCCTTAAACAGGCGATGGGAAATTCCAGCAGCTTGGGGAAACACAGGAAAGCCCAAAGGCAGCACCCCACCCACCACCTCCACAGCTGGGCTGGTGTGACTGCAGCACAGAGCACACAGAACCCCAGTGCTCAGCAGATGAGGGAAATTCAGAGAATTACAGCTGCTAAAACAAACAAACATGAAAACCAGGCCAGGCACCCACTGCAGGACACCGGAAGACCAGGATCCCAATCCAAGGCTCAGCTGTCACCACAGCACATTTTGCAGCCTCCCAAGGAAGAAGAGGACATTCCTTCCCACTGCCTTGAGCCACAAGGGTGGCTACAGAAACACTCGCTGCCACCACAAACTTCCAGAAGATTGCTTTCAAATTAGGGCAATTTCAGAACCTAGAATCCTTGAAGAGGAAGCCACTGTTGTTTTTGACTATGTACCAGCATGTATTCCTCTCCAAGATGTCTTAAATCCCTGTCCTTGAACTAATTACAGGACAGGCCTGTAAATGATGCCTCATGTTGTTTATAGGTTGTTTTCAGATGAGACCAGAAGTAATTACCCAGTTTCGGTACAGGCTGTTGCATCACAAAACTTTCTCTAAGAAACCAGACTGTAATTTCCACTTGCAAACTCACTCATTAGCTTTCTATTAACTAATGGTTTTTACCTAAATGTGATAGGACTGTTACTGTGGTTACATGAGAGGAGAGCATTTAAAGAAATGACAGAAAATTGCCTTGATGTGGGTAAGGAATAGCAAGGTGGCATTTTTCAGCTCAGGGCACACTCAGGATTTCACAAAGTCATGGAGAAAGGTGCCTCCCCCATGCTCCTACAAGCACCAGTAACAAGAGTCACCTTGCATAAATCTGCTCTCAAAAGCCAAAGGTATGCAAGGGAGGGAGGAGAATAAAAACATACTTGAAAAAATTACCAGTGACTAAGCTACCAAGCCTTGCCAGGAGCTCAATGAGAACTTTCCAGTTTGACAGCATCCTTCATTCACCTGCTGGGTGATTTTGGCTAATCCTTTCAGCAGTGCTGCTGCCTTCTCCAGCTGGTGTCTGCTCCACCTTGCACAACCATTCCATCCAGTGCCCAGTGCTGGATGGAAGTGCCAGGTGAGGTGGAAGAGCTGAAAAAGCAAAGCAGTTCCTTCAGTTTGTCCTGCCCACTTAGCTCACAACCACTTTGATATCAGTGTCACACTCCGTGGTCACCACACAGGGAGAGTTTCAGCGCTCCAACAGCACTAAGCCTTCGACAGCAGCATTTAGACCCTTTCTCACCCCATCCCTCCTGCACTGGAAAGGGACAATTGGAATCCATTTGCTTTGGGACACAAAGCCCTGCTACTCTACAGGGAACATTTGGTTACTTCACTACTTGATCAATTTAATTTTAATGCAGGCCGAGCTAACGTGCTCAATACACAGCCTTGCACATAGGACACAAAAGCTGGGTGACAAAGATTGTCAAGAAGATCATAATTTTACAATTTAATAATATGCTTTACAAGTTAATCACACATTTTACAATTTAATCATTTATTTTAATTGCACCCAATGCCTAATGTTATTTCAGGTAGCTTAGCATATTAAAGAGTTACTAATTAGCATTTGAATTCTTCATGAAGTTATTATTCATTGCAAAGCCTTACTCTGTTAATTATTTTAACCTCTGGAAAAAGATGTCCTAAATAATTCATAGAGCTGATTTAAATGACCAATAAATGGGTCAAATATTAAATTTGAAAAAAAAATTAGAAAGAAAAAAAATGTAAGTTTCCAAGCTTCCATCTAATTTAAACCAGAAATGGAAAACAAGAAAAATGAAATATCAAATACAAACTGTTTAAAGTGTTATCCACATGGTGCATGAAACATCTTACACCAGCTCAGCTGAACAGACAGGAACAGGTCTCTCCTTTGGGGTACTAGAAGCATCAAATTAAGTCAGCTCAAACGAGAAAGAAATGTTATTTCAACTATACAACAGTGAATTAAGCTAAATTAAGGGTCAGGTGCCCCAGCTAGACATCTGAAGCATTCCTGTGGTTCGATTCTGCTTCCTTAAAAAAGACCTGCATTGCTCTCTTTATGCACAAGCTTAACTACAGTAGGGAAGTAACACCACACGTGGATGGCAAGAGAGCCCAACATCCCAAATTGTGTCTGAGCTGTGTATCTTAATTCTGATCTCAGTCACTCCTCAATCCAAAACTTCCGAAGAGGCATTTCTGAGAACCAGAAACTCCACAGGGACTCCGTGGGAGGAAGCCAGCCAAAGGCAGGGACACAAACAAACCAGCTATGCTGGAACAACCACCCTGCTGTTCCTGGAGTCAGAATGAGAACTCACAGAAAACGAGTGATGCTCCAGAAGAACAATACAACTTTCAGGAGCTCTGCCTTGTGGGTCATTCCTGTCTGCTGCCATTGCACCTTTTAAAAATGCCTGTTAGCTGGCCACACGTGCCAAAATGTTTAGCTGTTTTTGAATAAGGAGATTATCATGAGGACCACCTGTAGGTAGAGAGAGAGTGGACATGGCCACAGTACCACACAACAGGATTGTCATAGACATCTTTTATGGAAAATCCTTTCCTTAGGAGTTTTTCTCCTGAGAAGCTGAGAGGCCTCAGGAACAAAATGTAAACAATGGTTATCTGCTGCTGTGGAATGCAACAGGTGCATCTGAGATTGGCCCATGTTGGATATTTGCAATTAATGGCCAATCACAGCCCAGCTGGCTTTGACAGAATGTCTGAGCCACAACCCTTTGTTATTAATTCTTTCCTATTCTATTCTTAGCCAGCCTTCTGATGAAATCCTTTCTTCTATTCTTTTAGTATAGTTTTAATGTAATTCATATAATAAAATAATAAATCAAGCCTTCTGAAGCATGGAGTCAGATCCTCGTCTCTTCCCTCACCCAAGAACCCCTGTGAACACGGTCACACAGGATCTGCTTGGCCAGACACCCCAGACCTCTGCTGCTGCCTGACAGGAGAGGCTGCTGGGGAGCCCTGGCCCAGCAGAACAAGTTTGCTCCTGGTATTTTGGCAGCTTTATGTGGAATGGAACATCTGCACAAAGCTGAGAGGGCAGAAAAACTCTTGTCACCGGCAAGCAGGATGAGAGGACACAGCCCCAAACTTCACCTGGGGAGGTTCAGGCTGGACATCAGGAAGGATCCTTCACAGGAAGGGTGTTAAGCACTGGAGTGGGCTGCACAGGGAGGTGGTGGAGCCAGCAGCCCTGCAGGTGTTCAAGAAAGAACTGGACATGGCACTCTGGTCTGGCTGACAAAGATCAGACTATCTCAGAGGCCTTTCCAACCTAAACCTTCTGTGATAAGAGCAACCGTCAGTGCCTCTGTTTCATTGACAACAGGTAGGCAGGAAGGAAACAAATATGGAATAAACGTCCATAAATGTATAACCTTGCCCAAAACCTCCTCCAGCGAGGAGAGAGGCAGCCATGGGAGTCCAGCAGAGACAGGCAGGACACACTGTTAATTGTCAAAGAAGGCAATGATGGCAGATGGTTTGCACTGAGTATCGGGAAGGGGCTGCTGAACAATTCATGAGCAGGGCTTGGCCATGAGGACAGAGGGAGGGAAGAACACAAATCTTGCTCTCCCCAAGAAGCCACGCTGTGCCAGGAGCAACAGGCAGGAGAACAGCACCAGCACCTTCCCCACACAGAGCTTCCTCAGTGGGAAGAGAATCCCGGATAAAGCACTGCTTCCACCATCAGAATCATCTCTGAACACGCAGAGAGGAGCAATCACTCTGATACTTGTTCTCCTTAATCTGTGAGATCCTGTGAGGATGGCAAAAGGAAGCCCAAACTCCACATTCATTCCCACCTCCACTCCGGCTCCATTTTGGATTTTTCCCAGAGAAAATATCTGATTTTAAGGCCTCCTCAAACAAACTCCTTTCTCTTCATTTTCCTTACAGGCTCATTATTTTGTTGGGAGATGTGCAGCTTTGGTGGTATTCAGCAGTTTGTAGGATGGTGCCTACACCTCCTGATAAATACAACACCCATCAGGTTTCTCCACTTTCTTTGCTCTCAGCTGGCTGCAGGACAAAAATCCCTCCACTGGGCTGAGAGCTGAGGGCTAGTCAGTGCAGGGCTTGTGACTCACATCCGTCCTACACAGGAAAATACATTCTTGGTATTGCAAGAGTTGTGGAAAAAAAACCCAAAAAAACACACAGTGAATCTACATACACAGACTGTAAATTATACATACCCAGAAATTATATAACACCCTGTGTTTTACACGCACAAAGTGAAAGAAAACAGCAAATGAAGCATGAGCAAATAACCTATTCTCTCTTATAAAGAACACTTCTAACAAAAATTAAGAGCCTTTCACTCTTTTGCAGAGACACAAGTGGCAGCTGAAGTGTCTGGTGAAGCTCCTGACAGCTCCTGCTTCCCAAGGGCTGGGAGGCACAAAAATGAAATGGTAAGTTATGCTTTTCCTTGGGCTGTGAAGGAGCTGAAGGAATTTGGGAGCAGAAGGAATTTGGGAGCAGAAGGAATTTCATTTAGTTACCAACAGAAAATAATCTCAAGACCAAACTATGACTATATAGATGCAATTAGCATTGTCTATGTGTGAAGGCAAGAGGGAAGTACAGGTCTGGTGCTGGCAAATGAAGCCTTGTCCCATCATGAACACTGAGAAACCCCAGTGCTACAGGCAGCAGCTAAAACCCACACCAAGACAAGATGGCAAAACAAGCCAGGGTTTCTAACCCATCCAGCTCCATATCCAAATTACCTTCACAGAGGAGGGAGCTGGGAAAGATGGCATAAATTACACCACAGGAAAGGTCTTTGATTTCTGCTCTAGCAACCTAACAAAGCATTTGACCTTTCTCTCTTCTCTCTCCTTCTCATTAGGGAGACTGCTCTCTGGATGGTTGCCTGCTTACTGCTTGCTTCTCTGCCCAGAGGTAAATATCCCACAGTGCACACCCAGGAATTTGCAGAGGCATTTACATGCAAACACACAAGCTGCAAGCAGAACCTTGGAGCAAAACAGAACAAGTGAATGCATTGCTTTGCATCTATTTCATCACAATCCAAGGATTGCAAGTACAGGTCATAACCCTCGGATAAACTTCTGTATCCAAAAGAAGTGGTTTTCAAATTTAAGGTGTTTCAGACCCATAAACCTTTACCTATAAAGTTTATCCTGCCACATCCCTAACAGTACCCCACAATTTTAATAATATTTAAGATTACTTGGAATCTCATCCTTTACAACCCCAAACCATCTTGCATCTGCTTAGCTCTAGCAGAGTTGACTTTCTGACATTACATGAATTAGATACCATCTTCCCTATGAAAAGGATAAACCAGTACACGTTGTTGAGAGAACTTTATACAAGATGCAGTTCCCTTATTGATGTTTAAAGACAGCAGTAGTAAGAGCTCTGTGTGTGGTCAGGCCTCCTCTGCTTGCCCAGAAAAGCCTCACAGTTGCCAGACACTGTGGTGGGTAAGGATGCCACACTTCACCTGGAAAACAAGGGGGGAACCAAAAAAAGCCCAATCTTCATGAGCTTCCCTGCACCACACGATTGCTGAAGCAGGAGTGTTTTCTCATTAGAGAAATCTTACAGATTGGCTAAATTGTCACATTCAACTTCATCTTAACAGGCTTTAACATTTCAGTAATATTAAAAACACTTTTTTTTTTTTTAATTCACAAAATAAACTCATCCCACTTTCCTCACATTTGCAAGTAGAAGCTGTGTGGCAACATTCATCTCCAAGATGGAGAACTGCCCCTTCCACGTGCAAAGCTTACTTGGTAGGGAAGATGAGCACTCTTATTCTTGATTTACACACCTCAGCAGCAAGTGCCACCACAACTACTTCAGTTTTCTGGCCAGGAAGCTCTCTGTTTCTACATCTCCTGCTGCAGCAACAGCCCCAGTGGGAAGCTCTACCACCACTTTAGCAGGACCTTACTCTTCTTCTCGAGACTGGCTTCTATAAGGACTTTTACCTGACTTGCCCCCAGAAGTCTGTTCTCCCCATCTACAAAAGACCTCTTGCGTCTGTGGGCTGATTAAACAACTCCTTACAGCAGCTGATTAAATAACTCTTATTCCAGCCAGCTTCAGCAGTGCCTCCTTTTCTGCCTCCTTCTGCCCTGATTTTACCAGCTGGAAGCAGCGAGGGCAGGGTGGGCTGAACCCTGTGGGTGTTTTTAGGGTCCTCACGGGTGTTACAAGGTTTGTACACCATGCCGTGGAGGAGAGGGAATGGCTCAGCTCAGATACGCTCAATATCTGTCCTGCACCTTCAGAAAAAGAATCAAGAGCAAATAGGTGCACTCCCAAAGCCAGTATCAAATGTGCAGTGTCCACAGCCAGGAGGTAGGACCCACACCCTTCCTCCCTCCTTTGCTCATTGGGAGAATCCTTATTGTCCCTTTTTCTGAACGGAGCTACAGGCTCTGTTTATCATCTTCTCTTCATCCAAGTGCAGCACCACGCATTGCAAGCTCTCTCTCTCCTCGCAGCACCCTGCAGACAGGACCTTTCCCACCAGGAAAGTCTCATTCCCTCCTCCTCTGGAGGCTCCTTTCTTCCCCTGGCTGCCAACCCCTGCAGCAGCCTCAGGCACGCTCCTCTCCCGCTGTGGTTTCCTGGCCATGGTCAGGGTCAGCCAGCACCACAATCTGCTTTCACACATGGCCATGCCCTGGGGACACTGCTGAGCACAGCCTTTCCCTCTCAGGATCAGGATGACAGTGCTAGAGATGGTATTTTGTGTTCTGGCTCAAATGTTTATTATTTCTTATCTATATTACAATCTCACAAGCGGTGAGTTCTACAGCATCCTACTAACAAGCTACTAAATGGCCCCATATCTATCTCCCTACAAGTCTTTTAAGGAAAAACTGTCCAATTAAGAAATTACACCTAAATTATTTTTAATTTTAACCCAGTAACTAATCACTCATGTCCCAGAATGAAGAATTTTCTGTCCAATTACAAAAGACCACCCAAACCCATGCAGAAGGTGAAGAAGGACCAGCCTCTGCCCTAAAACCTCCAATTTAGCTTTATACATTGTCACTGTCATATTTTCTGAAAAATCCCTTTACCAGGATCTCTTCTCCTGCAAAGCTGAGAAGCTTCAGAGAAAAATGTAAATAATAATTATCTGATTTGCTTCTCCTGTGTTTGTTGTTTTGGGATGTGGTCTGGGTATTGTTTACCAACAGGTGCATGTTTGATTGGTTTCCTGTGAATTGTTTTTACTTAATGACCAATCACCATCAGCTGTGTCGGACTCTGAGGAGTCAGTCACCAGTTTTTATTCATTCTTGTTAAGCCTTCTGATGTATCCTTCTCTTTCTTCAGTATAGCAATATATAATATAATATAATATAATATAATATAATATAATATAATATAATATAATATAATATAATATAATATAATATAATATAATATAATATAATATAATATAATTAATATAATTAATATAATATAATATAATATAATATAATATAATATAATATAATATAATATAATATAATATAAATAATATAATATAATATAATATAATATAATATAATATAATATATATCAGCCTTCTGAGAATATGGAGACTTCTCATCTCACCTTGTCCTGGGGACCTCAGCAAACACCACAATATACATTACTATATTCTAAACCCTTAAACTCTAAATTTTCCACCCTGTGATGTTACACACTTGTAATCAAACTGCACACCCATAATCCCAGTTCTATCATTCCATTTTGGAAGCCTTCTCCATAGCCTCAGGTCAAATGTAGTGTTCTCTTGGGGTCTGTCCTTTCAGCACAGAGAGTTTTAAATTCACAGCATCCAGGGTTCCAGCATTTCCCCAGGCCCAAGCAGCTCAGGGAAGGGGTTCAGGACACTCCATCCCCTCCTTCATCCAGCAGTGTCCCCTTGGGATGTGCTGGGGACAGCTGATGGCCCTGCCTGGGTGTGTCACTGCTTGCAGGGCTGGGGATTGCAGGGTGGCACAGGACAGGGGAGGCTGAGCTCTGTTAAAATTCAAGCGTCCTTTGAGAAGCAAATCCCGGCCAGCAACTGATACATTCTTAAAATTGCAGAACCACAGAATCATTAGGTTGGAAAAGATCTCTGATATCATCAAGTCCAACCTGTGACCAAACACCACCTTGTCAACCAGATCATGGCAATGAGTGCCACATCCAGTCTTTCCTTAAACATCTCAAGGGATGGTGATTTCACCACTTCCCTGGGCAGCCTGTTCCCAGGTCTATTCACCCTGTGAATAATTTTTTGTCATGGCCAAAGCATAATGACCAAATGGCTCAGCTCTCCACACAACGAGGGGATTCTCCTTCCACCAATAACCAGAAGAAAGTCTTGAGATATGTGGTTTTTATTCAGCTAAAAGCTGAGACTGTTGGGCAAACTGGGCTGGGAATTTCAGCTGAAAACTCTGAAAACCAAAGAAAAGCAGATGTGTGGTGATAGAGTTATTACTGAAGACATTTACTTGGCTCCCAGTTTCAGCTGTCTGGATCGTGCTTTTCCTTCTGCTTTCATGCCTGGATAAACACAGTGTGACACCAGAAAAGGCTGATTGATATGGAAACAGAGGCCTGAGCATGTGACAAGCTGAGCCTTGGCTGATGCCACTGCCCACAAGGGGAAACTGGGACTCACTTTGGTCTTTAGCCTGACATATGCAGAGAGCTGATGCAAGCCAGGAACACAAGGGTGACCCCACTGCAACCAAGAAAATTTATTTCAACATTGAGTTCAATTACTTGCCCCTTATGCTTCACAAAATTTTGGCCATGGAAGCAGATTGAGTTGTTTTACAGTGAATTTTAGCTTTTCTTTTTAGCTTTCTTTCAGTCACAGACTCACGCTGCTTTTGCTCTGCTCCATGCTGGGAATAAACTTTTCATCCAAATTAATTAATCTGCATTTAATTTATAATATTATTTTATGCAATAGGTTTGGTCAGAGTGCTAATTTAAGCCCACATTCTGTGCTGGAAACACCTAGTTGTTCATGCTTTATAAATGTATTAAAACTTTCTTTATTACCCAGTCTACCTTAGAAAACGTGGCACTACAATCTGATAGGAATTGTCCTGCCTGATAGTGATCACCCATTTTTGCAAGTTTTAGTATGCTTTCAGCTAACTTGGAAGGATTTATAGAAATAATTGTCGCCAAAGTTATTAAATGAACAGAGTGTGTAAGTGGGTGCAGCTGGCTGCCTGCCCTGCCTGTGCCCCTGTTTGCCCACCTGCAGGATGCCTTCATCCTGGCTCTTGCATGTGCTAGAATTGCTTGGGAAGGTTGGGAAGGTGGGTAACACCTCTGCCTGATGTCAGGGACATCCACCAAGACTCCCCAAGGTCTTGGAAAAACCATTTCTCTAAAGTGGGAATGACAGACTCTTCTTTCTGGCTTCTGGAAATTAACACCAAAGAGTGTGAGACCACCAGAGAGGGATCAGCAGGAGTGCACCAAACCAGACCTGCAGAAAAAAAGCTCTTTTCTGTCAGACCCTCTGCAAGATTTTGCAGGGGAAGGGGGATGGAACCCCCAGCACATTGCATAGAAGTTGAGAATTGTGATCTGGTAGCCAAATAATGGGAGTTGTGGCAGACCAAACTCATCCAGGATTTTTCTCCTGGTCTAGCAGTGTTTTTACATTTCTCCTTTTTTTCAGACAGACTTCCTACAAAACCAGAACTTGTTTCATCATATCTGCCCACCCCCACTTCCCTGCATCCTCTTTTCCTCTTGTGACCTGACCTATTAATTAAAGTCAAATCAGACACCTAACCCCAAAGACTGAGATTGCCAAAAGCTGGAAGAAAAATCACCAGCTAAGGGAAACAAGCTCAAGCAAAACCCACACTTCCAAAGTGGAGGCAACTTGTACATATCAGCATCTGTCCTCCTGTGTTGGGGTCCCAGTTGTGGATTTCTCTGGGTCTGGATTGAAGGCACTTGAGACAGTAGTTCATGTTCACACTCAGGTGTTTATTATTCCTTATCAGTAAAACAGTCTCACTGCTGTGAGTTCTGCAGCTTTTCATTAGAAGGCACAAAATGGCCAACAATCTCTTGTTCCAAGGTCTTTTAAGACTAAACTATCCAAGGAAGAACTGACACCTGGATTATTTTCCCTTTTAACCCAATAACTGATCCCAAAGAGCTGCAATGGGGACTTTCCTGCCCAATTACAAAATGCCACCCAAACCCATGGAGAAGAAGGAAGAAGAAGCATGAAGAAGAAACCCAGGGTGACACCCTGTGCCCTCCATCTTGCTTCCATCCACAGCATCCTAAAATCCCCAAAACCTCAATTTCTCACCAAGTGACACACCTACACTGCTCTCTATAATCTATTTCACACTTTGGTGGATTCTGGTCTATCTTGAGGTCTGGGAAACTTTCTCCATGGATGAGGGTCAGAGTCAGTGCTGCCCTGGGGGTCAGGGCACCCCAGAGCAGACACAGAAATATTCCCCCAGTGCCCTGGGTTTCCACACTGCTGCACAGCTGGCTGGGCTCTGAGCACACATGGCCCTCCTGGCTGGCAACAAGAGAATTTGGGAGGGAGAGTGGCAATAATGATGTGGCGAAGCCAAATTATAGAAAACGCGGTGCCCCTGTCTCTGATGGAACTGTCTGGGCTTTATTCCAGGTCAGCTGGACACCACGTGCCATGCATTTGTTGGAGAAACTGTGGTTCTGCCTTGCAGCACCACCCCTCCTGGAGAGCTGGCCCTTTCCAAGTCCATGCTCTACTGGCAGATTGGCACCAAGCTGGTGCACTTCTTCCAGAATGGGCAGGATTCACTGGAGGGCCAGGATGAAAAGTTCCATGACAGAACCAGTCTTTTTCTGGACCAGATGAAGCATGGCAACCTTTCCTTAAAGATCTCCAATGTCCAGTTAGGGGATGATGCTGAATATTCCTGCATCTACAGACAGATTGAGAGCCACCAAACAAAGAAATCTACAATTAAACTCAATGTATCAGGTAAGATTTTTTTTTTTAGTACAGAGGAGGGAGTCGAGGGCACCATTTCTTGTTGATAAGCCATATGCAGCCATTGAGAGGGATTACTTCAGTTTTAAAAGCAATTTTTCACTCAGTTTCATTCTGTTCCTTGCTTTTGTTGAAAGAATATGTGAGAAAGAAAAGATAAATCCTTTTTGTTCAGCATCAGCACTTCAGGACTCCTAAAGGCAAGCCACCTGCCTCTTCCACCTCCCTTTGAGGATGAAGGAATAATGTCCCCAAATTTCAGCATCTGGTTATTTATGGGTTTGTACTGTCCTTGATCCACTTTGCCCCTGAGGAGCAGCAGAGTTAATTTCACTGTTTTTACATGGGTCATGGGAGCAGAAGTTTAATCCTGGCAGTTGGATCCAAGGTCCAGGTCAGAGACCCTTGCAGAGGAATGACAGCCAGCTGCTGCTTTCCCTTTCCCTTGCAGCTGGAAGATGTGGGTCTGGTGGCTTGGCTGGACAGATGCAACAAGAATTTTTATTTTTCCACCTTAGGAAAATGAGTGTGGCCATAACACATGTTTGAATAATGCCAAACATGTTTGAGCCACCTACAGGCATAGCAACCAGAAGGATGAGGCATTGAGTTTGACCAGCTGACCAGCTGAAAAAGAAAATTAAAAAAAATAAGGAATACACATCAAAACAAATCATACATTTTTAAGTGTCTTGTTTGAATAAATCAGCTGGAAACTTTCTTTATGCTCAACCTATTTACTTCTTCTTAAAATAGGAAAAAAAATTGTTTTCAAATAATATAAACCTTTTAATATCTTTCCTTTTAATGCACATAATTCTCAAGAGAAAAATGCTTTCAAAATGTAAAGTGAAATAACATTTGTTCAAAAACTTTTAAAGTGAAATGTTTTACAGTTTTCAAAATGAAAAAAGATGTTTTGAAAATGCAGAATCAAAATGTTTCAATCACCTAAATTTTGGGAGCAGTAAGGTGTATTTGATATTATTCTGTGATCAACTCAAACTTTCAGTTTGTTTGACAAATGTAGGGAACAAAAATAACATTAACCCTTAGATCAATTATCAGAAAAAAAGTTCTAGGTTCAAACAATTAACCTTGATTATTGTGTGGTTTTTTTCCCAGCTGCACCTAGGATTGAGGAGCCACCTTCCCCTTCTGGTAAGGCAACACTCCTTAACTTGCAAATGTCTGTGTGATTATCCTGTGCTTTATTTTGTATTGCCAAGATTGGCAAAATGTGCTGAACAGAGAAAGTCCAATAAACTTGGGGTGCTTGTTCTCCCTCACTAAGCTGTCCCAGACAGGGAAAAACATCTCCAGCACTGAGACAGACCTGGGCTGCAGGGAGAAGGAGGCTGAAGGGCCAGGAGTTTTCAGTCCATAAAGACACTCATCAGTATGGGCATCATAAAAAACACTAAAAACCATGGACACAGAAGCCATTCCATTCTGGGAGTTAAGGCCTTTGTAAATTACCTTGCTGTGGATAAACCACAGGGTCAGCAAGGCTGTGAGACACCTGCAAGGTCATCCAGCCCCACCATCATCAACCCTAAACCATCTCTCCAGATGCCTCTTGAGCATTCCAGAGATAGGGATTCCACCACCTCCCTGGGCAATATATTCCAATGCCTATAACCACTCTCTCAGTGGTTTTTTTTCCTAATATCTGATCTGAATATCCCCTGACATGATTTAAGGCCATTTCCTCTCATCCTTTCCTTTGAGATATGGCAGAAGGGACCAATCCCCACCCAACTCCCACTTCTTCTCAGGCAGTTCTAAAGTTACACTACCAGGTACCAGGTCAAGAGATCTGGGGGGTCCTTTTGGTAATAAATATTAAAAACAAAAACGTGATTAATGACTCCACATAAGCTCTTCTGGGAAATTAAGGTAGATTTCATCCAAAGGCAATATTGCAATATAGTGCAGATGTTATTATCTAGCTTTAGTCATTACAGAGAAGTAACTACACAAAGGTCATTTGTAAACACTTCTGGAGTGAATTCAATGCAGAAGGGATGTCCAGCTTCTAGATACCAATGTCAGTAAGTTCTTCCCTAAAAATCTTCCTTGCAAGGCAAATGATTCTTATTAGTGCTACAAAATCTTAAATTGGCATTAAACCTGTAACACTTTGTCATATAAAATCAACAGCAGCCGTTTTTATTTTACTCAGTGGGGCTGGATGATATGACACTTTACATAGTAATTATTATATTACATTTAATGTGATAAGTTCAGCCACACTATGACATTACAGACAGATTAGGCTGCCATAAACTCAAATAGAAACTAAGAAAGAGAAATGTTCCAGTGTTTTATCTCATGATCACACAGAAGGAAAAAAAAAACCAACCCCAACAGTATTCTTGTGCCTGACAAGCAAAAAACAACTTGCAAAAATACAGGAAATATTAATTTTTAGACCTAGGCTAGGTAGTCTAGCTGGCCTGAAGGTCTTTAAAAAACAAGAAGTTAAATTCAGGATGGTATAATGTGCTTTCACATTACTTTATAAAAGCAGATAGAACAGGAATTAGAATATCTCCAGCTGTTACCTTCCACAAGAAATCAGAAATTATTGAGGGTCAAAAAATGCAGAAGCAGTGGAAGATTCTCAAAACCAAGTGTAAGTGGGTTGTATTTAAATTAGATAGTTGTATATATGTTTGGCTCAGCCAAAACCTTCTGACAACTACCCCTGAATATAAACTATTTCTTATAATGAAAAGGCATTTTCATTGAGAAAGAAAACAAATAAATTATTGAAACAGAAGAAGAGTGTTTCACTTTAGGAGTATAAACTGAAACACACACTGTTGCAGTGTGTAACACGAGCCTGGGCACGTCCCATCTGCACATATTGGAATTATATTCCTCTTCAACACACTTTTGACACCTGATGGTTCTTGTACTGCAAGATTTTGAGGGACTTGGAGATGAGGAAAGAACAAAAATCTAACTTTTTAAGTGTAACTTTTTGCAAAAAGGGAAAATATATTTCCTGTTGTCAACTTCTTTTAAAGAAAATCATCAGCCACAGCTCCCCCATTTTTTTATATATTTCAGCACTTTTCTTAAGCAAGAGAGAAAGGCAATCTGTTTTATATTAGCTGTTATTTCAGATGGGATTTAGGAAAATTAAAAAATGACCTGCTGGGAACAAAGGCATTATATAGAAACAGTTCTCACATTTCACAGTCAACCAGATCAACAAATACTATTTTTACGTCAAGCAGAAACAATGTTCATTTGTTTCACTATGGCTACATATCTGTTTGTTTGCTGCATGGGTTATTTTTCCCAGCTACTAGTTTAACACTTTTCCTGGGAAAATGAGAGGGCCTGGGCCAGGAGGCTTCTTGTTACAACTCTACATTTATTTGAAAGCATTACTGAGGATTACCTGATGTTTACTTGCTCTCTGTCCATTAATATCACAAACTCCTTCCCAGGAACAGGGGGAAGCACCCTGGCTAGAGATAAATTATCTCCAGTGAGATACTGACAGCTGATCCCACAGCAATAGGAACAGCCCTAGTATATAAAAACCAATGTACAGCCTTTTCTTCACAGAGAAGGACTTGGAACACTTATAGGAAAAAAATTCTCTTCTTTTTAACTCAGGGTTGAAAATCTCTTTTTACTTGTGTACTACATCCAGCACAGGTTGAAGGTACCACCCATGCCAAGGGTAATTTGTGCCTTTTGTCCACACCGTGGGTTTTGTACCAAGAGTGGCCCACAGTGCTGCTACCACCTGAAGTGCATGTGACCTAGAGTTTTTAATATTTATTACCATTATTTATGGACTCTTAATCAAAACATCTCCCTCAGGCCCTGAGTAGGAAGAATGAAAATGTATTTTCATCCTGAAATCATAGAATGGCTTGGGCTGGAAGGCGTCTCAGAGATCCCACAGTTCCCACCCCCCTGCCATGGGCAGGGACAGCTCCCAATAAACACCTGGCTGGTTGTTGCTTTTCTGTCAGGATTTTAAACAAAGATGCTCAGTCATCCAGAAAAGTTGCAATCATTGTTGCTGAGTTTCTGCACTTTTTCTGTGAAAAAGAAAAATTTATTTGTCCCAGTACCTTGAGACCTTTTTGTCTGGACTCCGTACAGACACAAAAAAAGGAGAATTATGAAAATGAGGCAAAATCCATTGTTTTAAAAATAATCCTCCATCCATCCATTCATGTAAAATGTGTCATGCAAACTTATAATATATATTTTTTTTTGTCAAGCCATCACTTACATGCTGACTTTCTCTTTTTCAATTTTTCAGAGCAGAATCAGATTCCCTCTGGAAGCCCCATGGATGTGCCCAGTCTGGCTGTGCTTCCCCTCTCTTTCCTCCTCCTGGTCCCCCTGGGGCTTTGGCACTTGTAACAGGGGAATCCAACCTTGTCTTTGGGAAGTTCTCCTCACCAGAGGACCTTTCTGGGCAGGACAGGTCTGTGGGGTCACTGTGACACCTGCACCAAGAGCTGAGAACAGACCAAGCATTATTAGGTGTTTACGTCCCACATTCTGCTGTTCCACAAAACCAACGGCAGCAAAACTCTGAGGTGGCAAATCTGCTTTTGAATTTGTTTCTTGGAGTCCCGTTTTAGTGCTGCCAGGATATACAATTTATTTTGGATTGTGTGGGTTTGCTTTAATGACAGGAGAAAAGGCTCACAAAACTCCAGGATCAGATTATAGCTGATCCCAGTGAGATCTTTTGCCTTTCATCTGCTGTCCTACAAGACAACGGAAAGGAGGAGTGGGATTAACTACTCTCTGTGTCAGACAAAAACTGGAAGTAGGAAAACACTCCCATTGTCTGAAATGTGAGGATGGAAAACTTGTGAAACTTGATTATGTGGAACTTCAGCTTCTGTTTTCACTCCTAAGCGTCATGGGCTATGAGTAAGAACCCTTTTTTTCCACAAGAAATGTAGTATTTCTTCAGCAGAAGTGTGAAACTCACCGAGAAAGAAGGCAGAAGTTCATAAAATATCCATATAGAGGAAGGAAGTGATGTATTACTATAAAATCCACAGCTAAATGTGCCAAAAAATTCAGAAGGCTGAATTCAGTATTATTTTTTTCTGTCATGAAATATGGTAAAGCTGGATTCTTAAGCTGGAACTGTGCAATGAGAAATCATTACTGTGACAATGTTACTTTAAAAACAGTACCTTTGGAAGGGAAAATAAATGTTTTAAAACTCATCAGAATACTTGTAACCGATACCTATGCAAACAAAATGGGTTTATTTCTAGAAGTAATCAATTCAGATTGCAGAGGTGTCCTGTGCAAAACTTGGGTCCAAAGGATCCTGCACGTAAACAATGTCAAGGAAGCGCAGAAGTTTTTTCAGGCCAGAACTGCAACTGCCCTGTTTCACAACCAAAAAGCATCCAGAGAACAGAGCTGAGACTGAACCAGCAGAGACTGAGCACGGTGAGCCCTCGGGCAGGGGAATGATTCACGAGGATGCACAAAATCTCTCTGATTTGGAACAGTTGCACCTTCTTTTTTTCCCATTGGAGAGACAAGATTGTTTTTGCAAGGAAGGGACAGAATAAATCAGAGCTGAAAATGGATGTGGAGGAGACAGTTACCTTTGAATTTCTTAACTAAAGGGTCTTTCCCCATGGTGGGGAAGAGAAACAAAATCCCACACATGGCCTGTGCTGGTGCTGCAGTGAAGCTCAGCTGATATTTGGCTACCTTGAGTACAGAGCAGCTCAGTGGAACAGCTGGGGTCCAACTGCACAGAGAGATTTGATTGTAATAATTGTACAAACTGTGACTGTCTTTTTGTGTCCCATCCTCCAAATGTTTGTCTCAGAGTTTGTGTATTTTTCAAGACACAATTTGATTACAAATACAAACCTGAAACAAAACCAAAAACCCTGATGAGAGCAATCACTTGGTCTGTAAGAGTTCTTTATTTGTATTCCAGTGGTTCCCTACAGTTATAGAGGTTCCTCTGCAATTAGAAGGTTTAAAAGGTAACATCTGTGTGGTTTTGTTGTCCCTAAAAGTCTGGACTGCTTGCCTCATCTCAAGGACTCCATGACCTCTAAAAATCTCATGGCCACTTAAGCAGCCCAGCATTTCTCAGGAATTGTAGAGTCCCAGAATAGTTGAGGCTGGAAAAGATCATGGAGTCCAACAATTAACTCAGCACTGCCAAGTCCACCATTAAACCAGGTCCCTCAGAGCCACATCTACACATCTTTTAGATCCACCCAGGGATGGCAGTTCAGTTAAACAATCCCAACATTTTGGTGCCAGCTGTGTGTGAGGGACACGTGTCCAGACAGAGACTGGAGACAAATTCCCTTGCCAGCAGTGCCCCTGTCCAGAGGGCTGCCAGAAAAAAAAAAACAGTCTGTCAGGAGCCAGGACTTCAAACCATATGTAATTTATAAACTACACTCCATGTTTTGTGTCACACTTGAAAACAAACCAGGAGCCAGTGCACTTTAGAAGCAAACTTTCCTCTTTGCAAAGGGTGTCACAAGGCAAAGGGATGTCGAAACAGCACATCCTGGAATAATTTGCTCTAGCTATGCTAATTGCATTCCCACATATTACTGTATGTAGCAACAATCCAGACTGGAATTATAAAATTCCTTAATCATTGCACTGATAGCCACATCAAAAAAGACAAGATCACATCTTTTAGCCAATGCAGATGGATTTTTTTTGGAGTTGTTGGTGGAACTTGGGCGTCTTCTTCCTTTAACAATATCCTTCCCTCCTTTCCCTTCTCTTCTCCTTTCCCTTTAGCCTTGGCCTTTTCCTTAAACCTCTTCTCTTAGCCTTTCTTTTCTAAACTATGGCCAGATTTTGGGTTTATATCTCATGCCAGGCACGTTCCAGTTCCACTGTACATAAGACATCTAAAACCTCTCCCTCTCCCCCAGTTCCTCCCTTTTCCCTCCCCACATCAATCACACAGCTCTGCCTTTCATCCCTTCTAGATCAACTGGCACTGTGTGAATGCTGGTTTAGCCTATACTAAGAACAGCATTTTTCTTCACTTTTACATGGAACTAAAAAGGTGCTTCCATACTTCTTGAGTATGGAAAGACATTTGACAAGAGTCACAAAAGAAAGTTGAAATGGTAAAAAACAAACAAACAAAAAAAGCCCAACCAGAACAGAACAAAAATATTGCCACACCTAGTTTTTAATTACTTTTTATCTTCTTTTTTTCTAAATTCTTTTTCTATCTCACCCTTTGAGAAGAAAGGACTATCAGAAATATCACCACACATGATACACTCAGGATATGGCATAAGAACACAGGCCAAGCAGTTCCTGTTTCCTTAATAGCAAGAATTTTAAGAATGAGGATCTGGAGCAAACAAATGAAGACGAGGGGGGAGAGGAGAAGGAGGTTCATTGAATTTTCCAAATTATTACACTTACTGATGGCAATCTTTTTTGCCTGCCAAAATTGCCTGCCAAAATTGTGGGCTTCTTGGCCAGAGATGAGAAAGAGACCAAGCCAGGGCATGAGTGGGGCAAGGGCAGCAGCAAGAACTGAGCTGCAAGGACCTATCAGGTACTGATAGGTCCCTGAAGATGTAATATTGATAGGTTTTGTAATATAAACTGTTATGTAAATAGGTTCTGTAAATTGCAAAAGCAAATAGTCTTAAAATTGCATTTAAGAATCCAGAGTGGTAGCACAGGGTCCTTCTTGTGCTCCCAGCCCAGATGCACCTTTATTGCTGGAATAAAGAGAGGACTTCTGCTGCCTTTTTTTCCCAGTACCCTCCAACAAAGGAGAAGAAAACTAAAACACAGGAAAATCCATTTCTGTAACATAACACCTGCATGGCTAAAGCAACCTAGCAATTTCAGCCCCAAGACAGAGTCTTTTACAGGAATCCCGTTATGGCGCAGAGGGGAGGCAAAGTTCCCAATTGCTTTAAGCACAGTAGACACTAATGCAGAAATCTCATTTTCCCAGTGACCAGCCATACAAAGCCTTTTTGATGCAGGCAACTCGAAGTATTTCTATAAATTCAGGGAGCTCCCCAACACCTGTGCAGTGATGGAAAAGAGTCATCCCAGGTTTAGGGGGAGAAAGCTGAAGCAGTGCAATTTTTTTCTAGCTGATACTGTTGACAGATGAAAAAGCTGAGTCAAGATTCCTCAGTTTGTTTTGGGTTTGTTTTGTGCCAAGAGCAGGAGAAACTTCCTAGCTACTGCTTCACACAGTATTGGGCATTAATTCTATCAGTATCATAATTTCTTGGTCATAAACTGAAAAAAATATTAGAAGTCCAATCATGTAAATGGACTAATGTATTCATTCTCAGAGTGCATTTTGAAAATAAAACCCTTGTAAAAACTGCACAAGAACAAAGATACATCCAGTGTAATACACATGGAACTAAAAGGTGTTAGTTATAGGCCCAGTATAAACACATGAGCTGTATTATATACTATTTAATGTCTACCAGCCTTACTCAAAAAAAAAGTAGAACTCAATTTTTATGGCTGCTGTGAAAAGTTACTGAAAATAATTGGTGTTAATTGGTTATCACCTGTAAATCAAGCCCAATAAAACTGATTTGTAAAGCCATTATATGAATAAGACTCTGAGGCTTTCATGTTTTTAAAAATGCTTCACGTGGCATTAACTTTTTATACTTGATTCCACGTACTGTGCTATTGTTGGGAAAATAACATGTATTTCTTTGTTGTATCATCCATCTGTTTTTAAATGTAATTATTGCAGTAAAAAAATTCTGCAGCTGTGTGCTGCTCTGTGCTGTGTGAGCACCTCCCCTGACAAGTGTGACCTGCGTGACTACAGAAGAGCCTGGGTGACCTCTAAATGTTGTTTACAACTCTCCTTTCTTATGACTCAGATTTGCAGCAGCACTTGGGATGTTTAATTGTCCCTGTTTATTGTATTTTCCCACAGCTGTACTTCATGCCATTCCCAGTGCTTATCTACAACCACCATTCCAATTTCCTGCAAGTGAAGGTTTGAGTGACCAGCTGACCTTGAGTTGTCCTTCCTTGTCTGGGTGATGACACAGGAGGTGTCTGACATGCAAGTTCCCTCACTGTGCAGAATGTGAGGAGCACACAGTTCTTGTGTCTTCCAGAGCTTCATTGGGAATCAGAGGGATCGCTTTGAAAACTAAGGAGCACAAAAACAATTCATACATTTAAGGAGTAATCTCCACTTCTCTCACTTGCAGTACCTTGGTGGCCCACACCTACGTAGTCCATATGGCAGGAGCATATGGCTGACAATATGTTACATAGCAGAAATGTTTAAGAGGTCTTTGGACATTATTATTGCCAAAGAATGGCTGTAAAAGCCAATTAATCTTTTTTTCAATATTTGGCAGTGACACTGGTAAGAGACAAGCAGGAGTTAGTTTTATCTTGTTTTTCTAAGTTTACAGCAAGGCCAGATTACTGGTTAATACTTTCCTCTGTCAGCTCCCTTTACTTTCATGTGATGTGGGAGAAATGGCCCATAGAGAACATCAGCAAGAAATTAATGGGGACACATTTGATGTAGAATCATAAAACCTTACAATGGTTTGTGTTGGAAGGGGCCTTAAAGGTCTTCCAGTTCCAACCCCCTGCCATGGGCAGGGACACCTTTCACTAGACTGGAATTATCACCATTAATTCATCTAAGCCTGAGGGCAGTCATTCCATAGCCTGACACCCAGAAGTTGAACAGAGTACTGAAAAATACTGAAAACAAGCAAGGAAGGTGATTATTTTTAAATATGCAGCAGGAAACGGCGTGGCTAACAGTGCTGCAATCCTCACTGCAACTTCTGTTTCAGCTTTTGGGATAGCCCCAGTCTAGCCCCTTCCCTTCCCCTCTCTCTCCCTTTCTGCAGAGATGTTGGCCACCACTGGAATCACCCTGGAGAAAATAACCAAATATCAGCTCCATAATTCTCCTGAGGGCTAAGGCTCACCCATTCATAAGGAAGATTCCCCTCAAGCCACAGGAAGAAGAAAATCAGGTCAAACAAAAGACTCAAGCCCTGGAATGAAGGCAACTCTTAATTATTTGCAAATGGAGGATTATCTAAGTTCCCACGCTGAAAAATAAATTATAAGTGCATATTCACACATATAAAGTACTGCTAGCTTGTAAAGACACAAAGACACTTCAAGAAACAGTGTGTTTCTTTCCAGGGATATCTCTAGGCCTGATAAAAGTCCTTCCTGACAAACCTTCATTTTCAGTCACGTTGGCCATAACACCACTAGTGTTTAAATAAAACCTGAATAAGAAAATGAAACAACAACAACAAAAACTCCCTATTAAAAACCACCAAACCTCACCAAACCTTTATGACTTCATGCTACACTTTTTTTCCGAGATATTTGTATCACAGGAAGGGGCTAGAGCTTAATCGATGTGTATTTGCTATTATATTTTCAGGGAGATAAATAACTGTGCTGAAGAAATTAATCTTAACAACACAGCAGGACAAATGCATTCATTGCAATGGAACTGGATGTTCTAGCTATTATTGTGAAGCTAGGAGGAAGAAATATTTGTTTTATTCTCCATATGGATTCAAAATGTCCAAAAATCTGCCCTACAGAACTGTCCCACGTTCCAGCTGTCACACAGCTGGAATATCGTGCCCGGGTGAGTGGAACCCTGCACAGAACGTTGTTCACCAAGTGCCCTCTGCTGGCTTTTTATTCCCCAATAAAGAGTGTCTCTTGCAGCCACAAACCAGAGGGTGAAAAACAAAACGGGCTTCTCAAACCCCGACTCTCATTTCTGCTTTTACAAGAGAAAAGCACTGCTGCCAAATCTGCGAACGCTGCACCCACCAGCAGAGAAACCTTTCACAAAATGGGGTTTGCGTTCAACCTTCAATGAGGCAAAAGGGGACAAACAGAATCACAGCTGAGAGGCAGCAGCTCCTCCCACCCCTGCAAGTTAAT
The DNA here is from genome assembly GCA_024865655.1 of Emberiza elegans. Taxonomy (NCBI): domain Eukaryota; kingdom Metazoa; phylum Chordata; class Aves; order Passeriformes; family Fringillidae; genus Emberiza; species Emberiza elegans. The sequence continues at coordinate 3,972,981 of JALJVW010000163.1, forward strand.
CCTGCAAGCGCTAGAAAAGCAACCCGAGCAGGAACACAATTGTTACAACTCCCTTTCAGCAGCACAAAACTCTTAAACGCTTCCCAAAGATAAGAAATGTCAGGAATCATAAGCCAGGTATTGCATGACTCCTGGTGGAGGCTTCAAGAAGCCTCTTTCACTTCTTATTTCTGGTAGCATTTAGCAAAACATGTTAATCATAAACTCCTGTCCCCTTGGCTGAAAGCAGCAAACCCCTCACCAGCTCCAATCCGCCCTACTGAAGGAAAGGAAAATCCCAGCTTTGCAGACAAATCTGTAATAATAATCTCTAAATGCACATGGAATTTCCCTCCAAATTTACACAGGCTGAAGGCCAAGATGAGAATCCTACATCTTCCACCAAAGTTAAACAACTTTCTTCTGATAACAAAAACGAAAACCAAAACAAAAAACACTTAACAAACAAACACAACCAAAAAAACCCACACCACCAAATCCTCGAAAAATGTGTGTATCAGAGGTTTCTGGTCAGAACATTACTGGGAAATTAGAGAGAATTTAAAAAATGAAAGGCAATTCTGGTGCATGACTCTTTCTCCATTAAAAAAATCCCATGGTTTCTAAATTCAGAGAAATTTAAAAAGAAAGGTAAAGAGATCTGAGAACTGTTCTAAAGAGGCACCATCTGGATGATCCAACCACCAACTTCCCACAGCTGCTCACTGATAGCAATTTCTTCGAAAGATCATCTTTTTTCTCAGGGCATCTGAATCTGAAGATTCAGCATCTAAGGAAGCTTTGTGCCACCACAGCTTCACTTACTAGGAACTGTAGATATGAGAAACATTAAATTCCACCCCTCAGCCCTGCTGTGGTGAGGGAATTCATGGGAAGGTTTTACCCAGAGCTGACTTCTTGCAGCAGAGGGAGGTGCTGTTAACACAGACACAACAGCTGTTCTTCCACCCTGGGGATTTCAATACCGTTTCTGTTGTGTGATTTTCTGTTACCAAGTTTCTTTTAAATCTCCTGCAGATGTGGGAAACACATGCACTTTGAAATGTTATTGCATTTTGTATGAACAATGACCTCCTAACCTCTGCTAAGCTTCTCTGTATAAAATTGATCCTAAAAATATCCACTTTGTACAAGCAAAGCTCATGAAGGGGTGTTTTTGCACTGAATTATAAATTCTGTTTCTTACCAACTTGATACTGAAAATTTCATAAAGAATCTGATGTATAAACAAAAAAGGTTTCAGAGAAATGTCCAAACTTTACTTTATAAACTACACCTACTTCCACAATGACTTGGTGTCTGTGTATGATTCCTTTGTAACCTCACTGGAGTTGGTGATCTGCTCAGGCAATCTCTGAAATCCCCCAAGAAAACAGTGCCAGCACTGAAGTACAAATCCAAATCTTCTAAATCCAGATGTGATTTCTTTCTTTTAGTGACAAAAACTTAATCATTAGGAAGCTCCAGAAGCAAAAATGCTTATTTCCTGCACCCTGACTGAGCAAGCTGAGCATGCCCAACACTCACTCCCAAGGTTTCTCTTCACTTGCCCCAATAAAAAAACCCCACACCCCTGGCAGGTGTTCAGCCACAAACAGCATTTGCCATACACCAACTCAATCTAAGGCTTGTAGATTAATTTATGAAACACACAATTCTCCCTTGAAAATATGGGTTCACTTTAGAAAGTCTCTCTCATGGAAGAGAAACTGTCATCCAAGGTAACAGGTGTCATTTTGCTTTTTTGCTTGTTTGAATTTGAGAAATGCTGTGTCCTGCTCAATAGAAAGGTGACAAAAAACTTGGAAGAGGTGGAGAAGAGTCTGCTGGATTCTATATGGAAAAAATATACAAAATTGGTGAACTGAAAAGCAGAACTGCTAAAATGTCCCAACCAGTGTAAGTTATCAAAGGTAGCTCCCAAACAAAAGTGAAAGGACAAGGATAAGATAAAGGCAAAAATTAATTTATTTATACATCATTATTCCAGACATTCAATAATGCTTCTTTGGAGAAAGCTTTATTGCCCTAAAGCAGAGGAAGTTAGGATATTTTGAGATTGTTTTTTCCATTCACTACTTGTCATACAACTGCTTTAACAGAGGTGCTGTCCTTAGAGTTGTGCGTCACGTCAGCAGATATTATTTTCTTCTTCATTTCAAGAGCTTTTAAAACTATAATGGGCCAATGGATGAGTTTTTCAAAGTGCTGCTGTTGTAGCAGTTGTGTCCTGCTGCTGATTGGTGTTCAGAATGACTTTGTGAAAGTGGGATTCTTTGAAATGGAAACAAAATCTTTTCATTAATACTGAGTTAAATTAAGATGTGGAAGATGTCTTTTCCCTCAACAGATGACCCTGGTTGTTAGCTCCCAGACACAGGCCTGACCTTGGACACCTTGAATCATGCACTCATTCCTCCACTCCCATGCTTCATCCACTAGATGCGTTGCTACATGCCAAATCTGTACAACACATCTGCCCTCAGCTTCTGAGAGGGCCTTGAGTCTCTTTTTCCCCCTTAGAACTGGTTTGACATTGGTGTGTTGGGAAGGTTTTGTTTCAGAACACATCCAGTCAGCTCTCTCCAGATGGAAAAGCTCAAGAAAATCCTCTGTGTCTCAGGTCAGGCTCCTTGTCCTCTGCAATGCCCCTCTCTCAAAAAGGCATGGAAAATCCTGCAGCTGGGAATCAGTCAGCTTTGTATCAGCATTCACTAGAGTGTGAGCAGGACAAGCAGGTGCAAAGATCTCCATGATGTGTTTGATACCACAACCTAAATTTCTGATTTTATTTGCCAGTTAATTTTAGCACATCCTTTACCATTGCCCCAATGCCATCAAAGATATGGTGTAATGCTGTTTCACACATAAATGCTGGCGTGGTCACCACCTTATTTTTTGTATCCACATGAGCTTCGTAAAAAGGAGTTAAGGAAAACACAGCACTTGCAGATGCTGCCTGCAAAATGAACCAGCACTGAGAAAACCTCACAGCTTCACTATCCTAATAAAACTTCCTCCAAATATGCTATACAATCCAGCTGTAAAGACAGCTGCAACCTATAATCCAAGCTATGACAAGGTATTTTTTGCCAGAAATACAAATGCTGCATGAGAAACCTGTGGGAACACCCAGAAACACCAGAAAACCTACAAAATTCACTGATGGTACTAAAATGTCTCTGAGTACAGTCTGCAGCATTAAACTTCAGGAAAATAAAAATCTCAAAGAGAACTGACCAGCTGTAACCCACACCAGTTTTATGTGCAAATTCATTCAGCACTTAGTGTTTGTCCTGGTTTGAGGGGAAATGGAATTCTGGGAGTGTGTCAGTCTAATTGGAGATGTAGATTTGCGATTGACACCTGTTTTGACCACTGAGAGTTGGATACGCCTCTGAGAACACACAGGGGTTAAAAGCAGAGCTCTGTCCCTGGGAAGCTCTCTTGGGACTTCGGCGTGGAGGAGGAAAGACCTCTCCCCCTGCCCAGCTGTCCCGGCTGGGCAGGGGGAGGGGCAGCCACGCGGTAGGCCTGGGCCTGAACCGGAATGGGAGTAGGCCTGGCCTGGCCCCCCCCCCCCCCCCCAAAGGGTGGAAGAGTGGAGGAAGAATACCAGAGGCATCGGGCAGCCCCCCCAGGAGAGAGAGAGAGTGAGAAAAAGTGCCAGCGTCTGAGACTGAACTGTTATCTTGAAATTTGATATCCTGTGCTGGCCGCGCAGCCCGACAGCAGAGAAGGGGGAGGAATGCCGGAATGGGGGGGAGGCCGTGCAGGGATGTGTCCAGCCGTGTGTGAGAGCTTTTAACCCTTTTGTGGACAATGAAAGCTTTTGCAGAGTACTGACCCTTCCTGGAGAGAAGATGAAGGAAGATTTAAGCAAGTTTTTAAAGGACTGAGCAGAGGAGAGATTGTAAGAAGAACCTAGGGTAGAAGAGATGTAGAGTGGCATTCTTTGCTGGACGCTTTTTGTAGAGCCATGGACTGTTCCTGAATACAGAGACTATTTTCAGGGGGAGCCACCGTCTTCCAGAGTTAAGAGAGCAGTGTGGGAGCCTCCCGGCCCAAGAGGTGAAATAATGGGGGGACAGATGTCCCAAAATAGAAACTGTGCCTTTGTTTTTGGAGTGGGACGATAGAATCCTTAAAAAGACAACCCTCAAAGTAGCTCTGGTCCCTGTTCAGTGGTGAGAGCACTGAAATGGGAGGAAGGAGTCACGATCTCCAATCCGGGTGGGGATATGTGACCAAAAGCCCAGAGCATACAAGAAGGACTCCTCCTCTTAAGGAATTGAGGATTAAGTGTTTGTAAGGGTAGTTTTTGCTGGACTGAAAGATGTAATTGTATTGGAAATTTGGTGGGGGAGAGGAGGAGGAACTGTATTCTGTAGAGTTTTCATTTTCCTTGAGATTGTCTTTTCTTTTCTTTCCTATTGTAGTGTGTAGTTAATAAAGTTCTGCTTTCTATAGTTTTAAGTAGAGAACTGCTTTGCTTATTCCTAGACACATCTCACAGCAAGTACCAGGGAGAAAGTATTTTCATGGGGGGCACTGGCACTTTGCCAAGCTCAAACCATGACAGTGTTTTACTGGGTGCCCAAGGGAGCTGACTGAGAACAACTTCTGACTCCCAGTGTGTAGGTACACAGCAGTAGTTACACAGCAGTAGTTACACAGATGTGTACAGAAGAGTTTCTAATCCTGCACTGACCACTGCTACCTGCTACCCACTGCACATTCTCATGAAAACCTATGTGGAAAAGCACAGATTTTACATGTGTTCATTCCTTTAATGCCACATTTCTGAACTGTCTCCCAACATGGAAATTACCAGGAAAGGATATGGTTACTTCTTTCACACAGTGTTTTGCTCCCAGCTCTTTGATGGCTCCTGCAGTCCCAGCATAAGGCCACTTGCCCCCTTCCTCTTCTTCATGGCCCACAGTTACCTCAGCACCAGAGAGCACCTTTGCTGCCAGCACTGGGGAAATGCAGCACAGGCTGCAACAGAAGGAACTGTAAGAGCAATTCTACACCACCACTATTCCAGAGCTTGCTCACAACTGAAAAGATTCAAATGAACACAGCCTTGAAAATCTGAGATATATCACAAGGCAATTTCCTCTCAGCATTTCCCCAGCTTCTCCTGGGGAAAACACCAACATATACAAATCTTGAAAAACAAATATAAAAAATAGGCTGCAAATGATACAAAACAGAAGATCCCTTTTCCCAGTTCTAACAACAACAGCTGCACATTTCAACAAGACACAGGTTGTCTCCATGCTCACACTTTCGAACAAATGCCATCCAACTCACATACGTACCCAATAGGTTTGCCTGCCTTGTGGAAGTCTTTCAGGACGCGCTCAACTTCTCTGTTCACCTTGCAATCCTTCCCATCAACAGCAAAGGTAGATCTGTCACAACAAGAAACTTACACAAAGCTCAGTATAAACCTACAAACAGAGGTATTTGCCTATCTGCTGTGAAACTGGCTCCAAAGGGTCACACCAAACTTAACAGCTACTAAAATTTGGTTAAAAACACTCCCTAAATGACCATTAATGCTTTAACCAAAATGTCTCTTTTCTAAGGTTTTGGTCTGCCAGAAAGCCCCTTATTTAATAAAAACATCTTAAAATGAGAATCATCAAATCAGCTTTCTAGGATTACTAAGAAGTTGAACACCAATCTTTTCAAAGAATAAAAATATGTAAGAAGAAAAGGGAAGTAACACGTTTCTCCAAGCACACAAAAAAGCATCTCAAGACCAAGATAACCAGTATTCCACATGGCTAACACTTTTTGTTTCCTTTTTTTTTTCTGAGTCTGCTGTTATTTTATAATTAGAAAGCAAGAGGGGATTTTTTGGTAGGCAGAGAGAAAGAAACAGAATAGTAACACTGCAAGCACCTGAAACCATTAAAGTTTTACCTTCACTTCCCTTAAACCCAAAAAGAAACACCACCAGGGGGAGGAAAACAAACTTATGGATTATCTAAACTCTTGAGTTCTCATCAACATTGTTCAGAGAATTTAAAACAAGACAATGGCAAGACTTTGAAAGGAGTTATCCTTATTAATATAAAGTTACAACTGTAGTAAATAAGGCCATTTATGGATTTTATTGTGTGAATCTTAGTTCATAGAATGAGAGAATGGTTTGTGCTGGAAGAGACCTAAAAGATCATCTCATTCCAACCCCTCTGCCATAAGCAGGGACAACTCCTTCTAGGCCAGGTTGCTCTGAGCTCCATCCAGCCTGGCTTTGAACACTGCCAGGCACGGGGCATCCACAGCTTCTCTGGACAACCTGTTCCAGTGCCTCACCATCCTTACAGCAAGCAGCTGCTGCTTGGTATCTCATCTAAACCTACTCTCTTTCAGTTTGAAGCCATTCCCCCTTGTACTGTCACACCAGACCCTTGTAAAAAGTCTCTTTCCACCTTTTCTGCATGTTTCCTTCAGGTACTGAAAGGCTGCAATTGAACTACCCCAAAGCCCTTTCTTTGCCAGGCTGATTATGCACAGTTAATTATGAGTATTTAGTAAATCTGGTGTTTAGTTGGCACTCACAAGTTTTTGGCAGCTCCAAATCCACCGGGGAATATCACAGCATCGTGGTCTGCTGTAGTGAGCTTAGCCAGGCTTGTGATTTTACCACGAGCGATTCTGGCAGATTCCACTAAAACATTCCTTGAAGAGCCAGAGATAAAACAATGTGATTAATTAAGCATTTGCACACAGAACAGAGTTTTGCAGAGGAAGAGGAGGGTGAGGAAGGGAGGAAGCAAGAACATTGGTATTTAGTAACTGAAGCTATTGATGGTTCTGAACTGCTACTGCTGGGAAACACAGGCACAGACAGACTGTATATAATCAGGTCCAGAACACTCATGTAATATCTCCTCTCCAAGAAAACCACCACAGCTGGCATACAGCTACTGAAGGCATTCAACCAAGTGCTCCAAGAGCCATTACAGGCTGCTACATCTGAAGAAAGCCTAACACCTCCCAGACTTACCTTGACTCAGCTTCAGCTGGCTGCCCTTTACTGTGGTCAATGACATGCATCTGAGGGACATCTGGAGCGTACATCTGAACCTCAGCTCCCCCACGGCTCAGGTGAACCAGGACACTGCAAACACGGAGATACAACATGCAGAAAACTTTAAGGGAGAGGCTTTATCTGACCCCTAAACCTGCTACAAATATTCCACCAACTGACTTTGAAAGATGAGCAAAAACACACATCCTACCAAAGCAGGCAACCAGGAACAACAAAAGCTTCCTTCCTCCAAGTCCCCAGGTGTTATGGAAGAATCCCACAATTAACATAGCCACTAACATTTAATCTAGGTCTAGGTGACAGAACTCTTATTAATTCACAGTAAGAGTTAATTCCATTTAAGCATTAACAATTCTGCTGTTAGATTTAGCCCCAGGAGTGGAAACTCAAGTGCTTCTGAAGGTCTGTATTTGACCCTCTTGAGATTGACTCTGGAGCTCTGAATTCCTGTTTCTGAAGAGAGTCTCTCAGACTCATTGTTCTGGCATCACATGCATGCTGCTGCATCTTTGGACAATCACTGAGTTCTACAAGAATGCAGCCTGAGCTCACAAGTAGGCTGTGACAAAACTGTCAGAAAGCTGCATCATTCATCTCTCAGGGTAATTCTGACCCAGAGACAGCAAAACTAAATTCAACAAACTGCTGCAACGTAATGGAGACTTTTGTGGAGCCCACGGTCCCAAAATGCAACTTACGCTGATGCCTCGTGGATTTCTGTGCCATCATAGACACCACAGCCAGACAGGACCTACAGAGAGAAATATTCTGTTTAGTGAAAAATTAACAGGTGACACAAAACTCCCCACAGGATCTTTCACAAGATAAGATTTAAAAAAATAGTTAACAAACAACAATTTAAAAGCAAGCTCATACAATGCCAGTGAACACCATGCTATTAGCACTGGTGTCACCACCTGACACAGTGCAGAAGTGACATTTCCTATTTATAGCAACCCATCACAGGGCTCAGAAATAACCACTGTTTATTTCCTGACTGATACTTAATATTTATTTATACCACAGTTAATAAACTGATATGTTACCGTTCAGAATGTTTTTATTGTGCACACAGTGGGTTGTTCTGAGTGTCATTCATCTTTCTTATGTAGTGTCCACATCCCTGTGAAACACTTCCTCATCCAGGTGCACATCCACCAGAAGAGGGACAGAAATGCACTCTAAGGTGGCACCTAAAATAATCTACTTTACCTGCTCCTGTATTTCACCTGAGCATCTGCATCAGAGATTAACAGCTAAACCACTTTTAATGCAGTAATACAGTTATGCCGTATTAGCCATACTTCTCTTTAACTACGTGGAAATAATACTTTTAATTTGTTTATACATACCAGAGAACAAAAAGCACAAAGCAGTCAGCTACCCTTGTGTGGGTGGAGAATCTGACAAACTAGAAGGATAAAAACTTTTTTTTTAAACCCATTTTAAGAATGAAACAAAACCAAAATAATCCAAAGGTTTATCTAGATCCTGAAAGTATACAGGTGAACTCTTTTGGGGCCTTTTTGGTTCTTTGTTCTGAAAGGAAAAAAATCCTGTTAGGAAGTCAATTTTCTTTTATCTTTTTATAATTTTTTTTAACTTTAATCTCTTCCATCCTGGTTTTCCCTCAGTTTTTTTGAAACTTGAATTTTTAAACACAGACATGAACAGAAACTCACAACTGAAAGGAAACTCACAACTGAAAAAATCTTATCTAGTAATGTTAGACTTGAAGGGACTTTCTGGTCACAATACCCAGGTGTCTGCTATTGTGGGCAGCACTTCACCAAATATCACCACCACTTCACCAAATGAGCAAGATACATGCATGTTCTTCTGTCCATGTTAATCCTGTTCTGATATTTAAGAGCTGCCTTTTGCTTTGTAACTTTTTGTCTTATCTTTAATTTAATTTAGACTGAAAAAAGAGACAAGCAACTGTGCTAGGGTTATGCTCTGTGAGCAGCACTTCTAAAATGTTTCTGAAACTCAGTGAAACCAAAATACTGTAACATTATTATTGTAAACTCTTCTAAATATAAACTTTTCTGTTATTTCAGTACCTGCTTGATAATAGATCTTTTACCAGTCAAAAATTTACATCACTAATGTCAAAAATCACATTTGTTTTCCCAGGTCTATTTAAAAAGCTGTGACTTGTTAAAATGACAGCATTGCTGTTGGGTTATTTTTTAGCTATTTGGACCAGCATTCCGCCCTTTCCCAAACCAATTCTGCCCCAAACAGATTTCTTCATGCAGGTTCTTATTATTTAATGCTGTCTAGACTATGCAAAGCTCAAGCTTCAAAGAGCTGTCCACTGAGTTCCAAAACTGTGTATCCATTTGTGACACCATCTACAGCCTGGATTTTTCTTTAGCAATCTGTAGCAGCCTCCTTGCTTTTTTCTGTAATATGTTTTTTCTGTAATATGTTTTACCCCGTTCCTGCCAAAAAGCATAACCCAGTTTAAATATATTCACTGCCAGTACCTCACCCAGTAACATTATAAACTATTTCAAGTTAAATCCTCCTGGGTTCTTCAGTACAAAGGATTCATGGAGCTCCTGGAGTGGGTTCAGTGGAGGGCAGTGAGGATGAGTGAGGAAACTCTCTTAGAAGAAAAGGCTGAGGAAACAGTTCAGCTTCAAGAAGAGATGACTGAAATTTCATTAATGTGTACAAATATCTGAATGGGGGGCGTCAGAGGATGGACCAGGCTCTGCTTGGAGGTGCCAAGCAATGGGACAAGAGGAATGGGCATAAACTAATGCAAAGTTCCACCTGAACATGAGGAAGAATTTTTTTTCCTGTGCAGTGACTGAGCACTGGGACAGATTGACAAGCATGAAAAATGCGTATTTTATGATTGGCTTTTTGCAAATATTAAAATGAATATTATGTGTGTTATGTTAGAAAGTTATGCTGTATTAACTTTCTTAAGTAGTGTGTTAAATGCAGTTTTAACTGCATTTAATGTTAAATGTTAAAATAGAAACTATGCTATGTAAGATACTTTTTTAAAGAAAGGACTTGCAGCGAGATAGCAGCCACAGGACACCTGAATCTTTCAGAGAAAGAGAATTTATTGCTCCTTATCAGAAGAAATGAACTTCTTCCCGCCTTGCTCAGTCCTGAAGATGCCGTTAGGACTAAGAGGAAGAAGTTGACACTGACCAGACAGAATCCTGTGTTTGAATGGAATTTATGCATCATGTATGAGGTGTATGAATATGCAACAGGCTATTGCTTTTAAGGGTTAATCCTCTGTTAACGTGTGTCCTTTTTCAGGCTTATTTTGCCCAGAAAGGGATACCCGGACATCTGCAACTCTTTGTTCTTATTGTCTCGTATTATCCTAATCTCAACTGTTCAAATCTTTATTACTCTAATTATATTACTATTTTTATAACCATTTTATTACGCCTAAACTTTTAAAATTTTAAAAACAAGTGATTGGCATTTTTTACAAGGAGGCTATGGAGCGTCCCTCACTGAAGATATTCCAGAACCGTCTGGATACAACCCTGTACCAGTGCTCTGGGCTGGCCATGCTGACCCACCGTGCTCCCTTCCAGCCTGCCCCATCCTGGCATTCTGGGGTTCTTCCCAAATCAACTCCATCACAACAACTAAACGGACACCAATTTTTACATGTTTCCTACTCCTGGTCTGGCTTCCTCCAAGTTTCTGAACTGCAAGCAGCCTTTTCTTCTCAAATTCAGCGTCTCTCCAGGGTTTCCAGCGGTCGCAGCCACCAGTCGAGGCTTTCGCAGGCCGCCGCCCCGCCGAGCCCTCCCCTGCACCGGCCCCACTGCCGGAGCGACCCCGGCTGCAGGGCCGAGGGTGGCTGTGGAGACCCAGACAGTGGAAAAACAAACAAACAACAAACAGACAGACAGACAGACAACCGCTTCTCCTCAGCGCTACCCCGGCCCCCGCGCTCCTCCATTACTCACCACAGCGACGCGGGCGGCGCGGCAGCGCCGAGCGGAAGAGTGGAAGGAAGCGAGGCCGCCGGGCGCTGCTCGCCGCAGCGCCGTGCACAGGGCCGGGCCTCGGGAGGTCAGCATGGCTGAGGGCGGGGGCAGCGGCGGCGGAGGAGCCGGGAAACGGGAGCGGAGGAGCCGGGAAGGGGAGCGGGCGAGGCCCAGGGCAACGGAGACAGACGCACGCGGAGGCCGCTGCGCCCTTGGCGGTGCCGGCGGCGGCGCCCCCTGGCGGCGGGGAGGGGCCACCTCAGGGCCGGGAGCCGCGGGCCCTTGATCCCTTCCCGACCCTCAGTTACCGGGAATGGCAGCGGTGGGAAGGGAACTGAGGGTAAAAAGATAACGGTGTGGAAATTACAGGGGAAAAATAAACAAGTTGGCAGACGGTACAAAGCTGGGAGGAGTTGTTGGGTCCCTTCAGGGCACGGAGGGCCTGCAGAGACCTTGCTAAATCAGAGAGATGGACAATCACCGTCTGTATGAAGGTGAACATTGGAAAAGGGCTGGATTCTGCTGCTGGGATGTGACAATCCTGGATATACGGACAGAATGGGGAATGAAAGGCTGAAAAGAAAGGTGTTAAACTATCAGAGAGCGTCCAGAGGAGGGCAGTGAAGATGGTGAAGGCCTTGAGGAGAAACTGTGTGGAGAGCACTTGGTCTGTTCAGCCTGGAGGAGACTGAGGGGAGATCTCATTGCAGTTACCTGCAATATTTAAAGCCCCATAAAACAAATCCAGAAGAGCAGAATATGCTGAGAAAACCAATTCTGGATCATTGGTAATATTTGTAGTATCTTCATTAAAAGCCCTTTCAGCATGTGGCTTCAAAATATTACAAGGACAAACCCAATTCTTTGTATTGAGGTCCCCGCTACTATTACTCAATTCTTCCATCAATTCACAAAACCAGGGGGAATCAAAAGTTTCAGGTTTTAATGTTTTAATAAACAACATTTAAAAAAAAGACACAAAAGGGCTTTCATTTAAAAAAAAAAAAATTTTAAAAAATTTTGAAAAATCCAACAAGCCATGATATTTGTAACATTCTCTTACAGTTTAAGTTACATTATTGAGTTGGTAATGTCCAAACATAATTTTCACTACAGTATCTCAAGGCTGTCAAGCAAACCTTGACACAAGCTGTAAAGCCCCATAAATTTTCTCCAACAGCTGCCATGGGTCCTCATTTCTCCTCATTATTGAAATCTCGATCAGGTTTGCAGGTTACAGAACAAAGAAAAGTGTTCCAGAAATATGTACATATTAAATCCAAGTAAAAGAACATTTAAAACAAGTTGAGACCAGTATATTTCCAATCAAAAAATTTTTTTTCATCCTTTTTAAAATTCAGAGTCAGTCTAGGATAATCCTGCACTATAAAATTCACAATACTTAATGTACAAGGCATGTTTAATAAAGAATAAACTTCTTCCAGTCATACTTCTAATTTCCCTAAGAACAGTTCTTTGTTTTCTTACTTGAAATCAGAATTATTTAAAAAAAAAAAATCAGTTAATCAAGAAATCAATGCTGTCAAGTTTACAGGCGAATGGGACAGGAAACAGGCAAAGTGCCATCCATGGTATATCCCATATTTCCATCACTACCTCCCAGGGAACTCCATCACACTGTTAGGAATTGATGCCACTATGAGGGCCACTCATTCTCAGTGAATACCACTGCATAAAATACTGTCTGAGGTTTTCTCCCCCTCACAAGGAGCAATTAGGAACTCAATTTATCCTTATGAGCTTCCTGCATAAGATAATCACTGTCAGAATCCAATTCTTCTTCATCTCCTGGTGTTTCCTCTGCTGCACGTTTCATGCCCCGCTGCTGGGAAATGGCCAAGGCGTATTTGATGTTGTAAATGTTCCACTCACAGCTGTAAAAATAAATAGGAAAATGTTGTTTTCCTCCTAAAATAAAAACAACTCTAAAAGAAGGCTGTCTCAGAAGTTTTAACAGCACACTTGTCAGCCCCCAAATCACTGCAGGTTTTTGATTTGGACTTTCAAATGGAACAATACATACAGTTTTGAAACATCTTCAAAGTGACGCTGGATGCTCTTCTGGAGGAACTGAATCACAGGGAGCAGCTTCACTGACCTTGGATGGAGAAAACATGCAATTTGCAGTGCAGTTTATGTTTACATATGGAAATCTAGAACTTTTCTGTACTCTCAAGATTCTAACAAGCATACAACTTCAATGCCAACTTTTTATGATAATCCTAAAGAAACAAAAGATCTCTGCTTTTGACTATGCCCACAATGATTACACTCAATACAAGTAATATATTGTGAGAAGTACTTTTTCCAATGTCCAGCTGAATCTTGAAAAGCTAATTCTGCTTGCTGCAGCAATGACAATTCCTTTCAGATACTACAAGACTTCTTGAACAAAGGGGAGTTTGTTTTAAATTGTCCTCTTCTATTTAGCAGGAACAAAGGAGAGATTTTGTACCAGTCATTTCAGTAACTAAAACATTAACATATCCATGTTGAAGCAAGGGAAGAGTTACACAATGCTCTGTTTTTTAAATTGCAGGACACCTCTCATTTAGCCCATTTTAAATTTGTAAATTCGCCTGATTTTATTCCTAGAAGTCTAAATTTCTATATTAGGGGTGGGCTGAATATAATTCACAGACCAGACCTGTGTAGTTCTAAAATACTCTGTAGGAAGGCAGAGTACTACCAGCTATAATCACAAGCTAGGTCTGTAAAAATGCAATCAATACCTGCACATCACCTTTCAGCTAAAGATGTTTAAATGTTTAAAAACACAACTGCCAAAATCTTACTATCACTCTTAAAATCTTTATGCATTTATTGTCTAAGCAACTCAAGTAAGTTTTACCTGTTGTATTTGAAAAATGTTTCTGCAATGTATCTTCACAAATCCAGTAACATATTCCAGTTCTGTCACACACACTTTTTAGAATCTTTTTAGACCCTTAGGATCAAGTCCAAACTTTTATCATTAACTTTTATCATTAGCACAGAACTTGTAAAGTGTTCTAATTGTAGTGCATGCATTATCTAGAATATCAGTAAATGTTAAGTAAAAGCCTTAAACTGACAGGTTTTTAATTTTAATATCCTTGTCAGCATTTTGACTTTCACGAGATCTCACCTTGTTTTCAATTTCTGTCCATGCAGCATAAGCAACTTATGAGCCCAAATAAGATAGAACTCCAAGTGACAAGAGGTCTCAAAAGCAGAGGCCAGGAACTCCAGCAACTTCTCCACATACAGGTCTGGCAGTGATGAGCAGACAACATCAACTGTGCAAAAAGGAAAATAAAACCCCATTAACATTCAATAGAGTTGAGTTACTACTTGGAATAACATTAAGAAGACCACAGGAAAGCATAGAGGGAAGGAGAAGAAAGTGGCATTTTGGCAAGTGGTGGGTATTTAGTGTTGTATTTCAGGGTACAGTACCACATTCTCTCAGGGGACAAATGTTCCTCCTTTGAACCTTCCAAACACTACTGTATTTAAAAGCAAGAAATTAACTCCTCCCTCTCCAAGTTCTTCCTCCTAGCAGAGTACTCTCCCCAGCAGCTCTCCTTCAGAATTTTTACTTCACCCTTTTCTCCTCTTTCCTAAAGTAACAGACTTTATTGTTGCTGCTCCTGACCTCACCCAAATTTCTGTATTCAGTGGAACCAGTTATGCACAACAATCAGAGGCAGTGATACTTGAAAAGACAGCAAAGTCACCTGCCCACACAGGAAGTGTCTGAATGCTGTTAGCAACAGCACAGTACAAACAAACACAATTTAGAAGCATCTAAAATAATCTCACATATAACTAAATGACCTCATTATATATAACCCACTCTCAAAACTAGCTTTTGCTTAAGAAACAGGCACACAATCATCCTGTTAACAGTGGATTACAACAGCCTCTCCTCAGTTGTACTCTGGCCTTTCAATCATTTTCTAAGCTCTCCACCAGATATTCTGGAGTATCAGTGTCTCTTCTTGTGCTGTCAGTCCCAGAACCAGGCATGGTACTCCTGATGTGGTGCCACAAGTGCTCAACAGACAAGATTCATCACTTTCCTCAAACTGCTGATTACAACCTTGCTACTGGTAAATGGTCATCACACAGGCAAAGTGTGTGATTAACTCAGGTTAAACTTGATGTGCCCCTCCTAACACCAGCTGCTTCCAAGAAATGACATCCAAAAACTCTGCCTGAACCTCTAGGCCTGATCAAATTCCATGCTGAGAAGTCACTAAATGAGCATGAAGTAGATGGGGAAAATCAAAACATAAATTAACACTAAAAAGTCTGCCTTTATACCTCAACTTATCTTGGCTCACACATGTCTGTTTACAGCCAGCTCAGCCCAGTTTCATGGCAGATCCACTCACCTTCACTGCTAGGGACGGCCTCTATCACCTCCTGAATTAACTTCTTTTCATTCAGCTTGAAGGCCATGACAATAGCCATGGTGTACTCCTTCTGACTCAGAGTTTTGCGGATATTGCTGGGTGTGACATCAATATCCAGCTCAAAAGGATCAAAAATTAGCCCAGAGTCCAGTGAATAGAGCAGGAGGCCCTCTGTGGTGGTGGCTGCCCAGCTTCGTCCTAGAAGAGAAATAATAATATTTAACAACAAAGAGGGGTGTTCCAGAATGGAAACAGAAGAGTAACGATAACCCTCCAGTACTCTATTCTTTCACATGTTTTATATGGAATAAAAAAAAATCCTAAATTAACTGTTGCTACTAACCTGTAGGACAGAATCGGACACAAGTCACCCTTATTTCTGGTTTGAAGTGTCGATAGCTCATATCACCTAAAAGAGAAATTTGGAAGTGATTTAACAGATTCACCACAAGCTCACAGCCTAGTTATCAACTCTGACTATGATGTTACCATTAAATAATGTGCAGCATGGTAAAACCTGGCAGAATTCAAGACTGGGTAAGGAAGGCACAGTCCATGTCCAAGAGATCACAGCTTAAGTGGTGGGACCAAATTTTGTAATCCTGATGTTAAAACTGAGCTAAACAAGTCAAACCCTTTTTACCTGTGTCAAAGGTTCTGGTGCAGATAAAAGCAGAAACAAAGACAGAAAAGCCAAAGCCATACCTCTTTTTACTCCAGGAAGAGGGATGGCAACACCTTCGTCACCTCCACCACCTTCATCAATCAGAGCCATGCTGCCAAATTCAGTCATTTTTCTCCGATCTAAGTACTCCTGGAAAAACATGCAAGTTCCATTCACTGCACTGAATCTCCTCTCAAACTGAAAGCTCAGTTTAGACTGTGCTTTCACATTATTATAACTTTATTCTGCTCCAGAGATGCACTGTTTGCTTCCTCAGCTGCAGCCCTGCTCTTTCTGCAGGTTCCATAACTGCACTGTGCTAAGGCAAGGGCTGTGTGGCCAGAACACTGCAAATGAGACTTTAGGGACTTCACAATGTAAGTGAGATTTTAGGACCTCCCTGGTCCCCCTTTCTAAATACCCATCCCCTCCAGGATTCTGTTTAAGCTTGGTTCACTTTCTTTCAAGGCAGATGTTGAGCTACACCAGCTCATAAACCACTGCTGACAAAGAATACTTGGAACCACAGTCAGATACAGCCTGACATGAACAATAATCATCCTTCCTGGTAAGGGGATGGTGAAAAGGGTTACTGGAATTTTTTTCCCTTCTGATATTTTTCATAATTCACTTTACTTTTGAAGGAATTTATTTTGGCATTTGGCAATATTCAGAAACAGAGTTTATAAAGGTCAGTGATGTTGTTTTGCGTCCACAAAAAAAAAAATCCTTCATTTCTCTGCTAACACGAACTGACACCTGGGGAGTTAGCTTAGTACAAAAGGTTGGTAATTTAAATTTTCACTTCCACTTTAAGTCTAGTGCCAACTAACTTAGTATGCTTGAGAGTTCTGCCCATTCAACACAAGCACACCACAAATCTGGAAAGAGTTTCAGGAATTCATTCTGTTCCAAGAGGAATATTTCCTTCCCCCTCTCCTGCACAAAAATAAACCCATTCTTTTAAGAAACATTCATGAATCACTCTTAATGAGATATTATATCAAAACCAAAGTCTTGTGGGGGTGAGGAAATTTAAAAAAGACTCCTGTGCTCACATACCTCCATTGCATCTAAAGAATGGTTGCACGAAATTTCGAATTTTTTCATAAGAATCTGTTCCTTGACATTATATATACAGACAAATTTTGACAATCCACCTGCCAGAATAGATTGACCATCTGCTGAATAGCACAGAGTTGTAAAAGATCTAGTAAAGAAAAAGAGAAAGCAGTTTAATTTCCCTTTCACATCTTGAGCTAAAAGATATGAGTACAATGTGAAGACTCGAAAATAACCACTCCATGGTAAAAGTGGAGATCTTCATTCACATGGTATGTACTTCACACACACATTTACTACAAAGCAATTGGTGCTTTACTATGAATCACAGACAATTTAGAACTTCAACAACTTTTTGAAATACTTCCATACTTCTGAATCTGAATCACAGCTCAGTCAATGAGCTCTCAACTGCATCATGCATGACACTAAAAACAGTCAGAAGGGCTACAGAAAAATCAATGCCATGGCATGTTTGAAAGACATGGTTGAGAGCTCATCAGCAAAAAATACTGCTTTTTTCTAAAACTTTTTTCCAAAAAGTTATTGTTTTTTTTTTTTTTTTTTTGAGTGGAAGCAATATGGAATAAAAAAGGAGGAAAAGAGAAGAATAAAGCATTTTTCTAAGGTACTTTTTGACAGCAAACAAATTCAACTTGGTTTTAAACATTACTTCATATGCATAGCAACAGGTAATAAACGCCATACTTTAATTACCTTCTTTAAAAAAATAATAGTTTTTACATACTAATGTACACTAGTATTTGTGCAGGAAGATATCTACTAAAAACCTAACCCACAGCAAATTAACACCTTGGCCTGAGAAGCTTAACATTATGTTGGCAACTCAAGTTCCTAACAGATGAGAAAGAACACGTGCTCAAAATGATGCTGATCAGTGAGAGAACACAGCCAACTACAAAAGGGAGGCATCTGCACGTCAGGCAGGCTTTTAACATTCAGAATCAGAAATATCTGAACAGCAGATGCACTCTGCAATCTTTATGTAGAAAACAAATGGAAAAACAACACAGCGTGGCACCCTCTTGTCACGGCAGCCCCCTGGACGTACTTGCCCTTGGCTGCCTGCTTGGCAGTTATTTTATCCAGCTCCTTCCTCCCCATCTGCAGATCGTGCCTGCCCTCAATGGAGCCAGTCTGCACTGCATTGTCATGATCCCAAAATGTTATCTGGCCGTTCAAAGCAGCAACTGCCAGCTCCTTGCCATCGGGACGGAAGGCAACAACAAGAACTGCAAAGAATTTCGTAACAGTTAAAAATACGCTCATATGCTTTTCTAATTTCTCTAGGATCTTATCTCAGCTATTAGAAAAAATTTAAAAGAGTAAAAGGTTTAAAAGAGTACAAAGTGTGACTGTACTTTTTCCTGTGGACAACATACAATTTTATGTTGTTAATTATAATGCTAATTATAATGCTAAGTTAGAATTAAAGTATTTATTGTACTGTTAACCAAGCACAAGAGTGAAGTATCTGAACTTCTGAATTCCATTTCCATGAATGAGTCTCTCTGTATTTGACACGTTCTGTTGTTATTAGTGTATTTTACACAGTATTTTTATATTTGATAAAAGATGAGAAATGAAACAAAAATTACCATCTGAGTTTATTATGAATGTCTCCTTAGTTCTCCAGCTGTCCAACATATCCCATAATTTTACAGTCTTATCCCAAGAGGCACTGGCTAGAACACAGTTCATTGGATTAAAGGACAAGCTGCTGATGGGACCCTCATGACCTGCTAAGACCTAAAAAGAGAAGAAAAAAATAACCTGGAATTAGGTGTAAGAAACTGAAATATGTGTAGTCTGCATTCAGTAAACTGCAGATACAGCCAATAAACCATGCCTGACTTGTCCACACACATTTGAGATCACTTCTGGACACAGGGCATGATACACACCAGTGATTCTCAACTTTTTATTTTCAAAAGTTTTAAAAAAATTCCCTGAACTGCTACCACTATATAGGCATCTACAACCACTCCTATGCACACACTTTAGGGATGCAGTGTGCCATTTTCCTCCTTCCTTCAAAACAATCAGATGAATTGTGAAAAACCAAGTCATTGCTCTGAGAATTCATTATTCTGAGAATATCTCCTGCAGCTGATAACACTTCAGAATAAAAATAAAAATAAAAAACTGAGAATAAGAGTAACAGAGATTTTCATTTCATGGAGCTCCTCTCCTTGAAAACAAATCAAGGAAAAAAACTAAACTCAAAACTCTGGAGATCCAGTCAAGTATATCCTGAGTTACTGAAGTGATCTGTATTCCATGGCAGTGCCAATTAAATATATGAATCACTGAGCTCTTCTTTTGTACAAGATGTACAGGAATGCTTAAGAATTGAAAAATAATTGAAAAATCATGTCCCTGCTTTGCTCCACCAAAACCTTTCATGAAATCTGTATCAGTCTTAATACAGCAATTAAAATTTCTTCATTACCTGTAGAAGCTATGTGGAAAAGAACATCTCTGAACAAGGAGGGAAAGACTTTCATGCCCATGTGTTAGCTCAGCAACGCTGGTGTTACTTCATCACTAGAAAGAGCTCATTACTCAAAAATTTGAACGACAATTTCCCACACAAATTCAGGGTGAGCTCCATGCAATGAATAAAAAAAAATGCTGAAAGCAACATGGTGTAGCTCCAGTTTTTGAACATAAATATAACAAAATACTTTGTGTTGTATTGAAACCCCCCTGACTAATCCCAAAGTTGCTGAATATCACCATACTCCACACAAGGTTAAATTCAAGCCCTCCCAACACTCTGGGACTTACATCCAGCAGCCTCCCACTCTGCATGGACCAGATGAATATTTCAAAGGAATCCTGGGAACCAGCTGCCACAATCTCACCACTGGAGTCTACAGCTAAGCTGGAGAACTGACTTGGTCGTGGAGAGGTAAAGGTACGGAAATTCCGGTACCTGTTGAGGAGGTGAAAAGAAATTATGAGAATATTTTACATAGATTTAAATGTGTGTTTAACAAGTTTATTTACAAAAGGAGTTCATTTGTTTTGTAAAGACTTCTAAGCTGTGTACAGAAAAAATATTGTTTTTATAAAATTAGATACGTTGCCTCAGCATGATTGCAAGATCCAAAAGAAGTATGAAAAACTGCAGAAGTAGGAGACAAAAATACTCTGAGGAGCTTTCTTCTATTAAATAGCATGTGTCAATTTTTTAGAAACATGGGCTTGTTTACACACCCAGTTCTGTGCACAGCTGTATTATACTATGGAAAGTGCCTTCTCCACATTTGAGTAAAGCCAGACATTGATTTTCCTGGATTTCCAGCTTCTCTGAGGAAAGTTCTTCCAGAATTTTCTTCACAGAAACTGGATGGAGTAAGAGCATTCCTAATAACTATCTAAATTTATATCAAAGGCTGAACCAAAAACCAGTAAGGCAGTGCTGCTCACCTTTATGAGACTTCAAACAAGCAATCAGCAATTTGCTGTATTTTGAGGGCAGTGTGAAAGCTGAGGACTAAATCAGACATGAAAGCCTTCATGCAGAATTACCTGTGCAGATCAAAGGCACGCACTGTTCCATCCAGGGAAGCACTCAGGACAACATAACCAGTGGAAGTGAAAGTTACAGCAGTTACACCACTGTTGTGTTCTGTAAAGGTGACAAAACAAAAGCTGCTTGAAGTGTTCCACACTTTCACCTGCAGGACAGACAAGAAAAGACTTCTTAGAATCACCATCAACAGTAAAGAGAGAAAATGAGGGTAAGGCAGCAGCAGAGGAAAGAAAATTACAGAACTCTGTAACAGCATAAAAGACTTTCAGTAATAGCAGTCAAGAGGATAGAGCTTATCATTAAACCTCTTAAGACACATTTGCAACATAAAAATCTAAGTAGAGACAAAGTTGAAACAAAGTTAATGAAGGAAAGTAACACTTGGTGAGTATCTTGAGCTTCCAAGCAAAAACTATCAAATAAAACAGGAGTCAAATTCAAAACCAACTCTAAAGTCATTACAGAAGTTACAACTGAGATGATATTCCAGTTGGATTTTTTTTCCCTGAACAAAAATGTTATGCATTTAGCTTTCTGCAGTTTGAGACTTCTCGATTTTGGCCAATTGTCATCCTGAATGGCAGAAACCATGAAGTGGCAGATCTTTTTCTGTCATTTAAAAGTTTTGATAAGAAATCAGCTACTACTGCTGTCCCATTTATGTGCCAAGACATCAGGGCAAAACACCTTTTAAAATAAAAGCACCTGTACACACAGCCTATCATTTTAATGCAAGTAATGAGAAGTTAATTTTTCTTTTAAATAACAAGCTTCTGGAATGGCACATTTAAACAAAAAATTGCACTTGCATAAATCATTTGAAGTTAATTTCATATCAAAAACCAATTACTAAAAGGACAAGAAGTTGTGTGGCTGAAAGTTTATTCATCCCAACATATCATGGGACCATAAATAAATTAACATGATGAATTTGTTACTTTTGCATTTTTGGTGATTGGACCTGTAATAATTAAAAAATCACCTGCTAGAAAGCATAAGTGATGCAATTTGCAGCCACAGGTAGTAACAAAGCAAAATTATATATATTCTAGAGAGAAAAATCAAAACATTTAAGGAAAGACAGGAAAAAAATTTATGACTTTATAGTAAGGAAAATATGTACCAATTACAGTAACAGAGCTTTCTACATAAAATGGAAAGTCAAGCTGCTTAGTACATTATTAAAAGTTCACATTCCAGCAATATTGCCTCACTTACTTTGCCATCCTCCCCTCCAGTTACTATGTACTGTCCATCTGGAGAATATGCCAAGGAAACCATGCTGTTGAAATGGCCCTGCTGCTTCAGCACGTAGGACTCGCTCTGCCACTCCCACACCAGGAGCTGACCCAGACCTGCAAGCACAGCAGCATTAACCACAGCCACCAACACAGTGACCCTGCAAAGGGAAGCCACAAAACACACACTGGCAAGCAATGTCAAAAAAAAAAACCCAAACAAATCAAAGATTAATGCAGACAGGTTGAATTCTGCATCTTTCAGTCCTAGTAAGAGCTTTTTCCTTTTGTAACTTCAAGGCAATTTCCCCAAAAATTTCCTCCATGAGCTGTTACATGGAATAATGTTTTCAATAGTACAACAGCAATGCTATCAATCAGTTGATAAATGAGCTGGAAAGAAAAGCAGGGCTGCATGTAAGAGTAAAATTTTGCATTTCATGCAAACCATTATGGACAGGGTGGGAATGCTGGAACATCCAGGCAGGTTTGTAAAATGCTGTGGGCAACATGTGGCAAAAGCAGAAATTAACTACAAGGGATCTGGGCCCTCCCTAACTCTGTTATAAGCCTTCTTATATAAAATACAGGAAGTATATAAAATATAGGAAGTGATTTTTCCTGTATCAGTAAAATATTTCCCTGAATTATCAGAATTCTGTGAGAAATTAATTAGTGATATTTTCTTTACTATACCTAGACACCACAGATATGAGACTATCAGTTATTTCACATTTGGAGTCAAAAGCAGCAAGAGGAATTTGGGCCTCATGCCCACCATATTCCTTATTTTTCCCATGAATACAGACCAAAAAAGCCTGACAAACCTGAACATCCAAAGGCAATCCAGTCACCAGTGCAGTTGATAGAAATAGAAGCTATCCTTTGGTCTGAAATACTGAAGTAAGAAAATTAACCAATAAACTTTTGTGATAAAATTCAAGTCAAATATTTATTAATGCTGCTCAAGCAAGTTGATTGTTTTACTGAACTTCTGTACCACTGTAACATCAAAAACCACAAAGTTCATTCCTTTGTTCCACTCCAAACCATCAAACATTCCTTATTCAGAATGAAGGCAAAGTATCTGCATCCCAAAGATGTACTTGCCAACAGAGTAAAACTCCCCAAGTTTAAGAAAATAAAATAGGGGCTTTTTTGTACATGGAAATTGTTTACAGTTATGGAAAAAGTCTGATTTGATTTCTCAACTTAGACACAATTTGAAGATAATTTTACATATGCAGAACTTTCCAGCTAATATTTCCCACACAGAAACTGAAAATACTAAAATGGACAGAGTTAAAGAAGCCTAGCCAACAACCAGGAACTCCTGAGTAGTTTCCCTTTTCAGATCTAACTTTTTCAGAATAAGGAGTGGAATTATACAGTATTTATTACATAAATTTATGGTTCTGCCTTTCCAGAAATTACAGTATTAAACAGACAGTCATGTTTTAAGATTTTTGTGCTCTTTTTTATTCATCTTTCACTGCTTAACATGATGTGCTCTCAATCAAACAAACATGAAACCCCTGCAAAAAACCTATTGCCTTTCCCCACAAAATTCAAAGCCAAATATAGTGATCACCCATGCCTCACCTCAAGGAGTGGATCAGATTGAAATCTGGAAGCTCGTGGAGGTGAAAGACTCCAGAGGCAAAACCAGTGACTAAAAGATGTGTTTTCTTGTGATAGGCTGCAGCTGTCAGGTTATTAAAATCTCCCTCTTTATTGAAAAAATACCTGGCACCCAAGAAACAAGAAAAAAGGTGAATGTTGAAGGACAGGATGTTGTCAGAGCTGCATCTCCAAGCAGATCACCAAAGAGGCAGATGAGCCACCTTTACGTCATCTCCTGAAGGCAAACAACCCCTTCTGGCAAGAAACCAAAGCCTCAGGACTTAGAGAGGGCACTGTAGTAAAGATCCCATTTACAATTTCTGAGTTCCAAACAACAGCACAGCACGAGTCAGTATTTCTTAAATTGTTAAAATTACACTTGTTATTCTGCAGGTGAAAGGTACTGCCCATCATATAATCAAGGTAAGACGGACAGGAGTTCTACCACAGCTACTTAAAATGGGATCTGTAGTAAATTTCTACATCCTGGACAGTTTTATACTGCTTTGAATAAATTATAACAGATGAAAAAAAGTCCAGTACAATAAATCCCCATTACAACTTTGACTTTTGATAACTGAAAATCACTTACTTCGCAACACGTGAATATTTAACTTTATTTCTAGTCTCTTCTTCACTTGGATCAGCTTTCCCATGAATTTCTTCACCCTTGGGCTCTTCAAGCAGCTCTTCATCATCTTCTGCTGCCTTCTTTTTCTTTGCTGCATCTTTAGGGGGCATGGGCTTCAAACCATCCAGCTCAGTGTCACACTGCCACACACACAGAGCTGCATCCTGGCTAATTGTGTACAGCTAGAATACAAACACAAATTATTGTTGTCCAATACCCATGCTCTGTGCTCTGCAAAAATATGAACATGGACCTGTAGAAGGGTTAGCAAGTGTGCATTCTATTCTCAGGATAGACTCCAAGGTGCTTTGAACTGGGACTTTTACTTGTCCTGAGAAGTAAACATTTGCCTGCCTTCAGAAAAAATTTTGCAAGGACCAAAGGCAACTTGATAACCAGTCAGCATTACAGCTAAGCTAAATATTTTTTCACATTTAAAATTATAATATTTTGGGTGAGCAAATTCAAACACATAATTATGGCAGAGCAATCAAGAGACACTTCTCTATTTTCTAAATTCTGAGATATTGTCAAAATAGCCACCTACAGTTAAGGTTCCGTTTCCACTCTTTTAATATTACAATTCTTGTGTGTTTTGTGATTATACATACATCTAGGCTGTTCTCTTCAAAAAAGCAGGCAACTATGACATCCTTATGGCCTCCAAGAGAGTAGTAGATCAGGTTTGCCCATCGTTCTGCTCCAAACACCCACGTAGACATGTCCTTGCTCCCCACTGCAAAGCACCTGCAAAAAGAAAAATAGAAAAGAAAATTAGAACACTGGACTGCAAAACTCTTCCCTGGGTGGAAGAGTTCCCTGAGCTCAAATCCACCACTCAACACTTTAATTTTACAAACAAGTGTTGTAAACTGCGGCTGGTGACTGTAGCAGAGGTAGAAGGGGCTAAAACACATTCAAAAGGTCAACCCTGCTCACATCCCTAAAATATATTCCTTTCATGAATTACTATGCATTTTCAAGTAAGAATCCACTGTTGATTCCCATTTTTATACTTTCTGGTATGCCTAACTGTATTTTTTAATTAAAGACAGACTTTTTAAAGCTAGTACAATACTACAGAGGAAATGCAACGTGCATTTAAATATCAACATGTGCAGGTAAACAGTGCTTCAGTTTAACAACTCACTTGGAATCATCAGTCCAGTCAATACAAGTTGTTTCATCATATGGGCCATAGTAGGTTTTGTCCAGAACAAATGCATTAAATTCTCTTTTCTTCCCAGGAGCATGGTACAGGTAAGCAAGATTGTCTTTTGTAACCACAAATTTCCTGGCATAAGGGGGGGAAAAAGACATAACTGCACACAAAGCTGATAAAGCAAACAACTGTTCATATAGACTGCAATACAATGAAGCAATTCAATAATGAAGAGGTTTCTGCACTACTGAAACAATAAAAATTGATTGCTTTTGAAGGAAAAACAAATTATTTTTAGATTGATATTATCCCCCAACTTAAGCATTATAAAAGAGAAAACCTTCAGTAAAAACCACTGAAGTTGAATAATGAAATTCTTATTCTCAAAGGCCCCAAAACAGAAGGAAAAGTTCAAACACTCACACCAGGATATTCTATTTTTAAGGCTTTGCTTTCCTTCTTTTCTTCCCTTCTCAATTTTACAAAGTGATCCTGATCAGCTCAAAATCTCCCCTCACTCATGAATAGGAAACATTCCCAGATTGGTTAGGATGTCATCATAACCACAACTTTCATTCTATGGGGCAATTCCTGCTGTTTTGCTCTGAAGCATGCACTCTTTACTTACTTGCCATCAGGGGAAAAGCTGACACTGTGAACTGGCTTGTGAAAATAAAACTGATGTATCACACATTTCCCAATCAAACTCACAAGCAAGGCAGCTCCCTCTGTAAGGGCAGAAAGAAAGGATCATAAGAATAATTGAGTACCAAAGAAATCATAACCCTAGAAAACATTCTTTTCTTAAAGAGGAGGGGGGAAAGTTTTTCAAGACAGTGTGCTTAATATTATTAAAATTAAAAAATACAGTCCAAATTATGAGACACCATCCAAATTCTGTAAACAAGTTATGTAAATAAATATACCTTACCCAAAAATTATAATGCAATTTCTAAAGCAGACCACTTCTAATTTTGTGTTAAGGCTGAACACCTAACAGACTTCCTCCTCTCAAGGCTGCATTTTTACTGTATTCTTTTACAAAACAGATATCTCTTAGTGCAAGTACCTTCATCAATCAGAATGGCAAGGCTTCCATCTGGAGAGAGCCCCACGCACACAATATTGAGCCGTGTAGCCAATGGCAATGTCTCACACTTGTTACTGCAACAAAAAAAAAACATGGAACAGTAAAATGGGGACAGGAATGCAGGAAGAACATCAGTACCAGCGAAATATGGTTTGATACCTTTGTTAAGGCCATAGATAAAATTTAATGTAAAACCCCACAACTCTGTTTAGCTGTCACAATCCCGTGAACACCAGCTAGGTGGGTTGTTCTGTGCAGGGCCAGGAGTTGGACTCGATCATCCTCCCAGTCCAGGATGGTCTGTAATTCTACATAACAGAATTATAATTCCAGGCTCCAGGACAGTCTGTAATTCTACATAACAGAATTATAATTCCAGGCTCCAGGACAGTCTGTATTCTATATAACAGAATTATAATTCCAGGCTCCAGGATGGTCTGTAATTCTACATAACAGAATTATTATTCCAGGCTCCAGGACAGTCTGTATTTCTGCATAACAGAATTATAATTCCAGGCTCCAGGACAGTCTGTAATTCTACATAACAGAATTATAATTCCAGGCTCCAGGACGGTCTGTAATTCTGCATAACAAAATTATTATTCCAGGCTCCAGGACAGTCTGTAATTCTACATAACAGAATTATAATTCCAGGCTCCAGGACGGTCTGTAATTCTGGATAACAGAATTACAATTCCAGGTTCCTGACTGGAATGCAGGCAGAGGGAGCATCGATCACAACTCTGGCACACAGGTAAGGCTGATGATGCTCTAATTCTTGTTATATACAAGACAGAAGCACACAAAGAAACCATACAACTAAATCAAACACAAATCTATTTCTTCCCTTTTCTTTTTCTCTCTGAAATACACCTTTACATAATTCCTCGGCTATTCTCCACACGGATCTACCCGCACAACACCGTGACAGGTATTCCACAGGCAGCCTTCTACCTTTTAATAGGCAAAGCTATTATCCTGCTAAAGCAGACGCTTTCCAGGATATTTTGGCAGGCCGAGCATCCTGGACAGCCCCATGGGTCGGGCTCCCAAACCCCCTCAGAGCTTTATTTCCCCGAAACCCCCGCGCTGGCAGCGCCAGGCCCTCCCCGCCCCTCGCCGCTCTCACTTCTTGAGGTCGAACAGGGAGATCCTGTTGCCCACGGGGCTGAGCAGGGAGTTGCCATCGCGGGTGAAGCTGAGGTTGCCGCGGCGGTACACGGTGCCCAGCAGGCCGGAGAACTGCGGGGGCAGGAAAGGGCAGGGTTAGAGGGGCTGTGGAGATGGGGATCGGGGGGAGACGATGGGGAGATGGTGCTGGGGACCGGGGGCTGCCCCCCGACCCGCGCTCACCCGGTACGCGAAGCGCATGGCGGCCACACGTGGGGAGGGCGGCCGCGGAACTGCGGCACCGAGGGGCGGGAACGAGGGGAAGGGAAGGAAGGGAGGAGAGAGGGCGGAGGAAGGGAAAGGGACGGCTGCCACAGGCTGCCGCTCCCGGGCCGTGGCGCCGCCCTGTGCGCCCTTCCCCAGCCACGGGCCCGCCGCCCGCCTCAGCTGCTCCGGGCCCTCCCCAGCACCCGCTACGAGCTGGGGAGCTCTGGTTCTTTTTAGTAAATATATTACGGTATTTATACTTTTTAGTATAAACGCCTTGGAGTAACTGTGAGAGCTGGGCCTGTTTATTCTGGAGAAGAGATGGCTGAGAGAGCTCATCAATAGATATAAATATGTCTCAGGTGCGTGTCAGAGGATGGTGCCAGACTCTTTTCGGTGGTGGCCGGCATCAGAATGAGGAGCAGTGGCTGTAAAATAAAACACAAGGAGTTTCAACTCAACATGGGAAGAATTGTTGATGTTGAGGGTGGCAGAGCTCTGGAACAGCTGCCCAGGGAGGACACAGAGTTCCCTCTCTGGAGACATTCCAGAGCCACCTGGATGTGCTCTGTGTCACTGCTCTGGGTGACCCTGCCTGGGCAGGAGGAGGACTGGGTGATCCCCAGAGGTCACTCCAACCCTGACTATTCTGTGATTCTCTAATTAGAGTGGAACAACACTGAATGCCCAGTGTGTAGGTGTGAGAGGTTTATTTTAAAGCAGTTTTATTGCAGTGGAAAGGATGTTGATGGCCAGTTTGATTCTTTTCAATAAAAGTGTTAAAGCATCACAAAGAAAATACATAAGGAAAAGAAAGAAAGGGAAGGAATGGGGGATAGATGGAAACATAACAGCACCCATGGATCTAGTGATGAGAGTTGAGTGTTGGCATTTTCATGTCCCTTGGTCAGAGAGATGGTCACAGTCTCGATCCTTTGGGGATGGGGGCCCACAAAACAAAAAGTTCCTCGGGTTATGTATAGTCAGATTAGCATTGGAACACCCAGATCCCTCCCCAGGAAGGGAATTCTTCATGTCTGACACAAGACTGGGGCACGCAGCACCTGCTGAGGGAGAGTTCCAGAAGGTGTCAGGGGCTGCTTTGGGGTCCTTGGTGGTCTCAATCCCCCTCTCTTGTCTTGCCCCCACTTCTGCACCCACACTGGGGCTTGTGTGGCCATCATGGACCTGACAGTAAAACTGGCACCAGAAAGATGCTGCCCTACCTTGGTATTTCCCATTTGAATGGTTATTGGTGTTTGAGCCTTAGCAACCCATTAAATCCTTACTGTCTGTGTTCCTTCTGCTGGGTCTTTGGACAATCACTCACAGATGTTAGTGTTCCAAACTGTGGAATATGTCAAAATTAACTTAAGTCAGGATGTTCTTTGATGGTTGGTCTTTGTATACTTCCAAGCCTAATCAGCAAGGAAGGAGAATTAATTGGTGGTACAGAGAGCAGTGTCCCTTAGTTATGGATATCCTGGAACTAACAAGCTTTAAGGATGCAGCAAATCAAGATATGAATGTATGTCTTATGTATATGTTGCTAACTTGGCAAAAGACTGAGGTCCAGGTATCCCATAACTGATTATAGTATTATTGTTAATAATTATAATATAATTATAATTATAATTATTACTAACAATTTGTAGTTATTATAATACTAAAAGTCAGACCTACAGGGCAAAAAGACCCTGCCCAGGTGAAGACCCTTCCCTGGAGGATGCACAGAAATCAGCTGAGATTACACAATTTGTGTGGAAATTATTAACCATTCATAATAGAGGGGCTGTACCTTGGAGGTTTGCCAACACTGAATTTCTGTGTATAAATAACAGCAGGAAAAGTCTGGAGGGGTGTGCTGGATTAGGGGAATACTGTGGAGGCTTCAGAGGCTGCAACTCTGAAATAAATAAATAATCAATGTCTCCCTCAAGTGTGTAATTGCACACCAGGTAACAAATCTGATTTTTTGCAGACAAAAGCAGCTTTGGTTAAAACAGATGAAACAATCACTTTTCCAGACCAAAGAGAACTCACAGCAGCAGAGAAGTTGATTTCTTTTTAAAACATGTATATTTAGAACTGTAACGCTTACAATTTCATTAAACAATCTTAGTACAATGTGTTTAATCTAACAGTATATTACAGAACAATGTGAAAAATGATTTAATAGCAAACCATGAAAATGGAATTAATAATACCTGCAGTGTCAAAGTCACTAACTTGTTACCTTTTCCAGTCAGAGAATCCCAGCAGTCATTCGCACTAAATGATGCTTTGGGTTTTATCCAGAATAAAATGGTATGATTTCCACAGAGAAAGGGCATTCCTTCACAGAAAGAAGATGCATAATAAGAACATTTTCAGCTAGCAGGTCTACTTTATACATCTAATTAGAATTTTTAAATAAAAATAAAATTAAAGTAAAATGTTTAGACCAGTGCAGGGTGCCTATTCATTTTTCAACTTATTTGTGATTCTTTTTGGAAAGAGGGTTTGTTTTTTATTTCCCCTTTGTAATTTAGCAGAAGAAAAAATAATAACAATGAGTTTGTCTAATGAGCAGCTCCTCACTTCAGTTTTGCTGACAAGTGTTTGACATGGGACTGTTTCCTCTGTGGAGTCTGTTGACAACGCACCATTATAGATCTGCAAGTAGAAAAGGTCATTCTCACATTAAATGCACAAGTTTCAATATCAGAAGCAGGACATCAGAAGAAGTTGTAATTTTTCCAGTCACAGGTGAATTTGCAACATTCACAAAAATTACACTTTTTTTTTTACATTTTTTGTATTTACATTTCAGATATAAATAATGAAATTCTTTAAGTTACATGTTTTAACTTTGCTTCACGATTATTCTACATCTGCAAGCTTTCCTGTATCAAACCAACCTCCTTCTTTCATCATGAATGCACAAATCTGGCCTCTAATCAGTAATAATTACACTAAGCCTTTATGATGAAAGGTTGACTGTTCAAGTATCACATCATACTGAAATTTTTGCCCCAACTTAAAAATTGGGGCAGCAAACCAAGCCACTTGGAAATGGTGATAAAAGAAATTAATCTGGGAACTCAATAAGCCAAATAATTTATTATTAAATTCTATCAATATCTTTCTTTGGTAAGAAATATGCAAGAGGAAAACCCAAAGCCCATCCCAAAAAAAAAATCATATAATATGTGACATCACAGTGTCTACTCTGTGAAGGAGAAAGCCTCAGAAAATTAAGGAATTTTGTTCAGTTAAGATTGTTTATAGCAGTAGCTCTTCCATGCATCTAAGTATGCAAATGATGGAAGTTTAATATAAAATTGCAATGGCAGGAATTAACAATGATCAAACAAACAAAATAAAAGCAAACCAGAAAAGCAACTGTTACACCAGTGAATGTGTTGTTGTATGCTCTGTTATGTTTCTGGCACATGTGTGGAAAAGCCTGTAAATTATTACATAAAAATTCAAGATTTGGATAATTACATCATCCAACTCTACATTCTAAAATATGTAGGAAGCATGAAATAAATCTCTCAGCTGCCCAACAAAAATAAAGAAGTGGTCCAAAGATTTGGATTTTTTGCTTTTTGTTGCCCTGTGTTGGTTGTTGTGATGCAGGGATGTGACTGCAGGAAGAAAACCCAATAGCTGACACGAAACATACTAAAGTGGCAATATAAACTAGCTGACACAAGCCTCACTGTACATTGAAATTGATACAATTGTCTGCTGCTTCCATGGCCAGTACACGCCGGGTGCCACGGGTCTCCTTGGAGTTAATGTTGCAACGAGGACTGAGCAGGTCATTATCCCATAAAGTGCTTTCAAATCCAGTTCCTAAGGGGTTCCTGGGGTCCACTCCGAGCTGTCACGTCACGTTGACCTCCAGAACGTGGTCGTCCTTGCTGGGAATGACCAGGATTTGCATCCCTGTGCTGCTGTTGAAGACCTGGCCCGGGGAGAAGGGCTGGAGCCGGGGCATGGGCAGACCCTTGTGCTCCCCGCTGGCTGTGGAATGCAGGCTCCCCCTGCTCCTGATGCTGCTGCTGTCAGCCTGCTCATCCACATTCTTGTCCACAGACAGGTTATCGTTTTCAATCCAGCTATCTGTTTGAAAACAATAGAAAAAATAGAGTTTTATTCTACCAATTAAGTCTAAAAGGTCATTTCAGAGCTCTGACAGTCAGTTTAACACATGTTCACAGTTATTGATCATCTCTGCTGAGATAACAGTCTGTGCACACTTTTGGCCAGCTCCAGATGTAACAGAGTGAATTACACTGGTTTAGAAGGAAAATTTCAGTAGCATGACCTCCCACCTGTCACAAGTAGAAGGATGAACACTGGCAGCTCCATTGACAAAAGCTATGTTGTTTCTATGAGTGAATTTTCAGTCTGGGACTACTCAGTACAGATAAATACTCTACATGGCTGTGGTTATTTAAACTCTGCATCTAACTGAATGGCCCACATTTTCAGCAGTTTTTTTATTTCACATTCAATCCCTTGAAAACTGGGGAAAGAATCTCAAAGCTAATGAAGACACACAATTTAGAGAAAATGGAACTGCAGGATTAGAGGGTTATCAAACAGCTTTCACTTGATTATAAATCCAGTGAATTATCCAAATCTTTAAAGGAAACATAAGAGAACAATGCATTTATTATTCCTCCTCAGGATTTAGGTGGCAACCCAAATTCAAAGTTCCCCTTAGAGCAAGTTTGAATTTAGGACTGTGAGTGAAGGTAGCAAAGACCTGCGAGTACCTGGTCCATATATTGTCAGTGTATTTCTTGCTTTGATTTTCTCTTTACACAAGAACACAGGAAAAGCAGAGCAATTTCTGGAAATAGCCACATGGTCAAAATAGCCTTACCAGCATCAAGCTGCATGGAGTGAGCAGAATGGTGAGGGAGGTATTTAAACAATCTGACATCAGGGAAAGGCAGATGCCCAGCAAACAGTGGCATCACTTCCATGTGCACTTTGTGAGTTGCTCGA
Organism: Emberiza elegans; assembly: GCA_024865655.1. Classification (NCBI taxonomy): domain Eukaryota; kingdom Metazoa; phylum Chordata; class Aves; order Passeriformes; family Fringillidae; genus Emberiza; species Emberiza elegans. The sequence continues at coordinate 4,005,873 of JALJVW010000163.1, forward strand.
GGTGCTACAGGCATAGAAATCACTCCAGAGCTTTTTCCACAGACTGCCCAGTTACTGCTGTTGTCAACAACTGCAAGAAGAAACAGAAAACACTATAAAGTTCTTCTGTGAAAAATGGAGAACCCTCAAGATAGTTTTAGAGCACTTTGAAACTCTGCATTTTAGTAACATCTAAAAGCCCACCAGCTTTTATGTGTGAAGAGCTGGAAGAGCTGTGCAAGGTAAGAAATCAGCCCTACACAGAAGTGACCATAGTTGGGCCTCAAGCATGTATCCATCCAGTCTGAAGAACATTTCTACTCCACTGGAAGGCAGATTAATGAGGGGAAAATAAAATATTTCCAGTCTTGCAAAATGAAAACTGATTTACTGAGCACCTGTACCCACAATAAACTAATTTATGCCACAGCATATCTGGCAAATGTTATTGTCAAGAAAAAATTAGAGGGAAATTTATTGAAATGCTTAAGAAAAATCATCTTACCCTCATACATAAGTTTTGTTGTGCAATATCCATCTGATTCTGTTAATGCTTCATCTCTGTCAACCTCAGAGAGCTCAACAAGCCGGGTGATGGACACCTCTAAGGAGCAGAGTGAGCCTGTTTTACAGTACTCTGCATCCAAGGGTGGGAAGATTTCAGTTTTCACATGGTACAATGTCTGTCAGGAAGAAAACAGTGCTGTTATCAAGGAAAAAGGGGTGTTTTATTTGTATTTAAATTGAACTGGACAATGGATACAGAACCAACTTTACACATCACAGATACATCATGTTAAATCTTCTTAATGCAGGAATCATTTATAAGTAATGTTCACTTCATTGTCTTGCTCAGTTTAATAAAATCATAGAACATGGAATCCTGGAATGCTGTGCAATAATAGGGACTTCTAAGATCATCTGGTTCCAACCCACCTGCCATGGGCAGGCACACCTTCCAGTAGAACAAATCAAATTTGATTCAATCTATTTTTGATACCAGCAGTGAAAATATAATTTTTCCTTCACTTCTGTACTTTATCACAGCCTTCAATGCTCCTAAATGGGTACCAGTCTTACTAAAACAATTTTTATCATTTCCTTAGCTCCTCCCTTTACAAACACATCACTCAGGTTCTGCGTAATACAGAACTACTTCATCCCTCCTCCTGTCATAGTCCCCGGAATAACAGTGCCCACATCAAAGAACTGATTTTTAATTTCTACAAAATTAAATTTCTACCAGAAACCCCCACTGTTTCACACAGGTAGTTGTCTTTAAAAACTCCAGAAAGATGATGATAGAGGTGCCAAAAATGTTTGTTACATGGCAATAGGCAAACAAACACCTGAAATGTTGCTCAGTGCCAGTTTGCAACAAGCAGATAGAAAACACTGAAAACAGACAAAAGGATTTAAAAAATAAGAGTCTTCTCATGATGCTGGTTTATACCCAAGCATCACAAAGGGGAACAGTGAGTTTAGAGATGAGATTAAATAATGTTGATAAAAGTTTCTATTATAGGAATTCTACCTAGCTGATCTTCTTCCCCTTTGTCCATAAAGGGGAAGAAGAATATTTCAGATAATGGCCTAGAAAACCCTAAATATTTCATTAGAAGCTCATCTCAAGCACTGCAAAAAACTACTCAGATGCTTTCAATAACAAAGATATTTTGGAAATTGCAATTTGCTTTGGAGAGCACAGTCTTAAGCCAGCAGGGAAAAAGCAGCTCAGTAAGCTGCAGACAATGTTCATGGCATCAACCCAGGAAGGTGAGAACAGTAAAAAATGGAGCGCAATTAAGCACAAGTGTTACAGCCCTCAGCACATTTCTGTGGCAAGGATGTGATCCCACTACATCACATCAGGCTGCAGCTCTGTCACTCACAAACTGACTTTCCAATGATTCTAAGTAGGTATCAACCTCATGATATAAAACAAATTTTTCTAATGTATTTCTTGTTTTTTCCTTTTCACTTCTTAGGAAACCATACTCAGTTAAGATATGCTACCCCATAACTTAGGGGAGTACTTACAAAAAAATTTTCCACTTGGAATTCGTAAGTGAACGGCTTCAAGATAAGAGACTGTTCTTCAGAGGTAGCTGGACAAAAGCTGACTGAAAACAGGCACTGCAAGGAGAGAGGAAGCTCTTTTGTCCACTTCAATTCCCATACAAAGAATATTGATTGCTTACTGTACACAACCTGAAAGAGAATGTTTAGAGTGTTAGCTGCTTCCTTCCTCTGAGAAAGAAGAGGAAATTGCACACATGAATATGTTTGTCTGTTCTGACATTGGTACAGTTTATAGAAACAAACTCAATAAATCATTAGGGAAATATGGAAAAAAATGACTAACAGTGAATCTTCTTCACAATGCACATCTTTTTAAAAGAAAGGATCCATTTCACTGTCAGAATCAAATGTTTCAAGAGGAAACACTTCACATTCAGTGAAGTTCAATTTCAAATTTTAAAATATTTTAATCAACAGTCAAATTTAATAAAATTATTAATATGTTCTTACATACTTTTTCTAGGCACCAAGAATTAACAATTTAATATGTCCAGACAATACTGAAAGAAACTTCAGGTTTGCCCAGGGAACTTGTGGATACCCCATCCCTGGAAGTGTCCAAGGCCAGGTTGGATGGGGCTCTGTGCATCCTGGTCTAAGTGGAAGGTGTCCCTGCCCAGGGCAGCGGATGGAAACTTGCTCATCTTCAAATCCCCTTCCAACACAAATCATTGTCTAATTCTGTGATAAGAAACTGTTCTGCAACTGAACTGGTTTACAGCTGTATTTAACTGGGAAACTGTCTCTACCTGATTTTTTTTCCTAAAACCCAATGACAAACTGCAACCATAAGATGAATAAATTGAATAAACCAGCAAGTGAATTTTACCTGTTGAGATGCAGGGTTGAGAGGTACCAGCTGCAAATCTGTACACTCAGCAGAATTTTTTAAGCTGTAGTCTGAAAGCTGGAAACAGAGTTCTGACAAATTCTGTACGCAGACTTGCACATATTTCCTGAAAAATGCAACACAGTTTTTTCAATAAAAACTGAAGAGTTACATTGGAAGAGTCCATGTCCATAAAACAAGGCTGTAAGACATCCTCTTTCACAGTAAACACAACCAAAGAACCACACACAAACAGGATAACTGGGTTCATCCTGTGGTCTTATTTCCAAAACCACAAATTTGTTTTGCTGTCATGAAAGAACACGAAAGGAAATGCACAACCTTCCACAGGGAAGATAGACAGTAAAAGCCCAACTTATATATTAAAAAAAAAAAAACCCTGCTATAAATATGAGTTATGAAACCTCATACAGCTCCATACTTTGTAAGAAGAAAGAAACAATAAATAAATAATGAGTACATTACCGTTTGCCAGCTGACAACAAGGAATGCTTGGCATTAAAGGGTATGCAGAATGTTAATGCAATAATAGTGGAGTAAATCGACCAAGGACAATCAATGGTCACCTACAGGAAAAAAGGGAACACAGTTCTTATTTGCAATGGTGTTTGGCACACTGATTTTGCTTTTCTTTTCCTTTTTAAGTGAAACTTTTCTCATCAAGTGTCTATATCTAATGCATCCAGAAGGGGAAGAAATAAACATTTTTTAAAAATCAGTATGTCAAATCTAATCTGAAAAAAGAACAGGTTTTTATTTGCTTGTGAGTGGGATATGAAATTTCAAAGCAGCTTTTCCTCTAGGAACTGACATAACCCAGCTCTAAAGATTATAAAAAAAAGGAAGGGGAATAGAAAAAAAAAAAGGACACCAAGGGCATCTCTGACACCTTTACCCCCATAAAGGTCAGTATCAATTAAACTGCTATAAGATCTATTATTTTAATGTCTTTATAATAATTTAATATATTAAATACAAGCTCAAAATATTTAAAAAATGCATTTAACGTATATTTGTTTTAATTTGAAGCAGCACACTTGACTTCATCTTTTCCATGAATCAGAAGCTGGAATTAAAAGACCACGATGCTTCCTTTTACAAAGACACAGGTACCCTCCATGCTTTATAAACTGTGTTAAAACACTAAAAGTTAGATTACTAGCCAAGGGAACAGTTGATAATTTACTAACAACAGTTAGTAACAGTATATTTCTGCTTATATTTACAATTTCTTTACATTTTAACATTCAGTATGATTTTTGCATATATGTCTTTTGAAAGAAAATAAGTTCCAAACAAGTAAGTTTCCCCTCACAACTTCTATTTTATGAAGTGTTTACCCCCGCAATCAAATACATTTCATAGTAAAAAAGTTAAACTACATCTTACTTTTTGATCAACAGTAGCCATGCAGTTGTCCTGTTTCTGCCTCTCTTTGTTTTTTCTGTGATTTTCTTTATTTGTAGTATTTTCCTTCTCCACTGCAGATTCTGTGGCTGATGGCAAATACATGACTTCTAGTTCAAATTCAATCACATGGTAAGCAGGGGCCACTGGCAAGCTGATGCTTGTGATCTTCTCAGAAGACTGAATCCTTAATGATGACTCTGAGATCTTTTCTATAGATGTGTAGAATGGGATAAAAAGAAAATATTAGAAAAATATTTAGTGCCATAACCACTTCTCAGCAATGCTTGCAAAAACAGCAATAAGAAACCATGTTACAAAACTCCACAGTAACCTCTTCAAACCAGCTATAATCTGCATGTTAAACATTTAACTTCCCAGGAGTAATGCTCTGTCCTTCTTTAACTGCAGGAAGTTAACCACCACATTCCATGTAATAAAAGGCTCCTAATGTTCAGGAAAGAACTGAGAGGGCAATTTAACAACAAACTTCAAACCAGCTAAAGAGCTACTTTAGCCCATCATAAGACACTTATTCCAGTTTCTACAAAATGAAAGCACCTTGTTAAGCCCCATCATTTCACTTCAAGCAACCTTGGACACACGTTCAGCAGTTTCACACGCCTTCTGGATTTCATCAATGAAAGTAAAATTGTCCAGCTATGTTTGTAAAAGTTCATACTACTACTTTGAAGGTGAAAATTTGAGACTGAAGTACTCAGTTATAAATCCCTAAAATTGTTTTTAATAATGACTATTGACAAACAGTGTCATTGTTCTTAATGCTGTAATTATTAAGCTTCAGGATGACTGAACTTGTGAGCCTTTTAAAGATGATTATTTTCAGCTCCTGGCTTACCCCTGGTGTTGGAGTAGATCACAGCCTTGCTCTCGGGGTGGTACAGGATGGGCATGGCATCGGCGTTGCTCAGCTGCAGAGTGTCCCCGCTCTTCATGCTGTAGTGGCCAGTGGTCACTGTGAACTTCACCTTCTGGGGAATGCCAGCCAAAAGGCTCTCTGGAGGACAGAGCAGGAATTGTTAACAGATTCCAGTACATGGTGACAATGCACTAAGCCTTGTTAGCAGCTGGTCACACACTGGGGTAACTTACAAGTATGGGGTTTTGGTGTTATGGGACACATTAAATCCAGCTCAGACACAACTTGTGGGGAAACCACGTTTCAACCTGAGAGAGCCCAAACCCACTGCATCTTGGATGGTTTAGATGTACTGTCTCTCTAGTACAGATTTCAGTGAAATACAATAACCCCAAAGAATTTACTAAGCTTTTTAAGTTCTCCAGGTTGCAGACAGCTCTGTATTTTCACACTTGTGATTCCAGTCACACCCATGTGCTGTATTTACATAATCAGCACAACACAAATGCCAGTGTGCCCACAGAATCACAGCTATCAGTTTCACAGGGGTCCCTAATTTGATATATGCCCAATATGCCTGTCTTTCCTTAGCACACACTGCAACCTGGAAAGCCAGCACAAAATTCATATCAATTCCTCAGCTGCTACACTCAATAGACTGAAAACAAATTGCTATTATCTTCCATTTATACACTCTAATAAACACTGCAACAACTAGTGTTCAATTGTGCCTGAAACCAATGGATGCATTCAGTATTCATTTTTAATAAGTTTATATCCTCTCTAGCAGAGAATTCCATTTCTTACTTATTTCTTGCAAATATCAAAGGGACTCTAGAACTAAGTTTGGAGGAATTTTTTCACAGAAAGGGAGAATACACATTGGAATGTGTGCCCAGGGAGATGGTCACTGTCCCTGCAGGTGTTTAAAGGGAAGACTGGAAGTGGCACTCAGTGCCATGGTCTGGGTGACAAGGTGGTGTTTGGCCATAGGCAGGACTCAATCCCAGAGGTCTTTTCCAGCCTAACTGATCCTGTGATCACAACCAATAAGGAACTCGGTCAATTAAAAATGTAAATATTCACTTCTGGTCAGTGTGGCAGCTCAAATCACACCTGATATTTCAGTGCCAATGCATGTTCAAATCAAAGTTCAAAAGTGACACTATGTGTTGTTGAGTTGAATCAGTTGTTCAAAACAGGCCATCACTGACAGGACATGATGAATAATTTGAAAAGCAAGGCTGGATTTTAGACTCACAAGACTGAGTAAGGCAAACTGAGTAATACTGAAGCCATGAAACACTTTCTCTAGTCCCACAGGAGCACAAGAGGAATCATCAAAGCAGCTTCAGCACAGCCACTGCACCTACCAGTCATGGGCTCCACTTTGAGCTGGGGCTCCTGGGAGTACACATCGTACTGCACGATGGGGTAGATGTGAAGAAGGACAAACTGCACCTTTCCCACTGAAGTGCACAGCTGCCTGAGCGTGTATGTCCCAGGTTCTTTGGCCTTGGAAGAAAAACATTTGAATTTTTTTCTTAATTTTAAGAAAATACTTCCAGAACAAGCCCTCTGCTAAAGAACAGCATGTTTCCACCTCGTTTTTATCAGGTACTTTGGGTTTGAAAGTTAAAACTGCAGATTTCAGAAAACTCAGTTTTCTGAGTAAATGATAAGATTTACACAAAGGAGCACCTTTTGCCCTACTAAGATGGGAGCTCTAGAGTGTTTTCAAGAGAAAACATCCTAATTAACCAGTACTAATAATCAGGATAACTAATGTAGTAGCTATGCTGTCAATTTGTTACTTTGGGGTGTGTTTTGCCTTATTTGTTGGTTGGTTCCCCCCCAAAGTGCAACACATATGAAAAAACCTAAGTACCTAAACAACACCTGTGCTTATTTGGCTAATTCATAAAAACAATTATAAAATCCCACAGCATTTATCTAAGGCACAGCTTTCAGCTCCTGCTATTGATTTCACACACTCCCCACCACACACCCTGAGTCAATGTTTACAATAAAGTAACACATACATATTTAATTTCCAACTCTTCCCATACCCTGAGTAATGGGATTCAGGATGTTTCTCAGTAAGATTAAAAACAAAAGCAAATTTGTAACACCTTCTAGTATGTTTATTCTTGATTCTATTCGCTTTAGGGACTGCTATGGAATGAGAAATGTTTTCTTTTTTCATATGCCACTTTCCAAGTGCAATACATAAATAATAACGCTGGGTAGAATTAAACAAGTCTACAAGTTATGGAGAAAAGCTGTACCAACTGAACAGTCAAACCTCATGCAGTTATTTACATGGCAAATCCAGACTGAAATTCAGTATTATGCATTCTGACATTAAAGTCACTACATTTCAGCCCTAAAAAACCAGAAAAGCATGAGTAAAGTAATACATAGTACACACATACTTTACATCTTAGCATGGGATGGGAATATTGGTCTAAAGAATTTAGACAATGCTTTCTCATCTCTTTTAAGGCTTGGAAAAAAATTGGAAGATTGCTGTCAGCATAAATAATGTTAATCATCAGTGTAAGGTCTACAGAAATGATCAAACTCCCTCTGGGTCCCAGAAGCACAGTCATTCCTCTTCCTGCAGAAGTGGTGCAATTAAGCATTACTTTAAGAAAATCCAAAACCAAGTTGTCAGCAGTTTCTATCCCCTGGCCAGCTGTGTAATCCAGTAGAAGTGACACAGTGTATTACTACAATGATAAGGGATTTTTAGTAAATATTTTGTAAACACTGCAGGTCAAATCTAGAGAAGCTTTCATTGTTTTATCTAATAATACACTGTTAACATTTTAACATGCTCAGATTTTCCCTTTAAGGACAGGTAAATCATGCCTTAAACAACTATATTGTGGGATTCACACTGAGCAGTCTTCCCATGCAAAGTTCTTTTCTTGAAAGTAACGTTGGGAAAATAGCAAAGTTATAAAAGTAAGGCTGTCCATCCTCCAGTGGCCACCAGATTCACAGCAGAACGAGACAAACTGAAAGCAGAGCTCTATCTAGCTTTTCATCCATCTCTCCTCCTGGTGTTTCCAATTCTATCCTGATCCCACTAACCCCAAATGCCAGGTCACTGGCAGTCAGATCCTAACAGCTCTCTTCTAGTAATGTTCCTTCATCTGAAATCCACTTTTACATACATGTGAATTCATTTTACAGAAATGCATTTCCACCAAGGCCTCGGGTCCAAATCCCATTAACCTGTCCCAATCCTTTGAAAGGATGAGAAACCTCAGAAATTAGGTCAGCAGGTAGTTCGAATGACTGTATTGCCATTCCACAAATGATAACTAATAAGTTAGTTAACTTAGATGATGACTAATGGGGACAATTTTAATTCTAACATCTTCTAAATTAAAATACTTGCAGCTGATCTCAACTTCTTGCAGGTAGGTTTACTACATCCCCCAAGAGAAAAATTATTCTACCATCCTCTGCAGAGGAGAAAAGGCTGTCAACCAAATTTAACCACACGATCACTTACTGAATGGCTGGAAAAAGAATTCACATCAAAGCTTTTAGATGTTATTCTGAATAACCTCAACAGCACAAGCAGACTTCATGAACAGTACATCATACTGTATATGAATTTATCAGTTCAATTTTTGGCAGCAATAGTCAAGGTGTTTAAAATAGGTTTAGGAAGGCTGCTTCAAATGATTTCAAGTAGAAGAGTCATTTCTATGTTTTAGCATAAACACAACAGAATCCTTTCAAGGGAAATGATGGTGCAGAAAAACAAAAAGCTGCAAGGGGAATGGATGATCCAAGAGTGACAGGAAGCAATTAATACCTGTATCTACAATAACAGGCACCACTCCCCAGCACACTTGCTCAGCCAGCATTTCTGCTTTCTCTGTCACGAGTGCTACAATAACCCAGCTACAAAAACATACCTGAATATTGAAGGTTATTTTATTGTCCCCTGGTTCCAGAGTCAAGTTGTTGCACTTCAGGACGTGAGCCCCATCCTCCAAAGTGAGCCCTGAGGGCACGTCCAGGGAGCTGCTGCTCTCCTGGCGCCGCAGCAGCATGTGCGCGTTCTTGCAGATGATTCCTGCCGTGTTCAACGAGTTGTCCGAGGGGCTCCTCTCGTACATTTCAGCCAGCTCCAGAGCTGGCAGGCTGTTCCTGGACAAAGGCAAGCCTGTAATTTCACTTGGGAAGCTGATGACACCGTTGGAAGTTTTGTGCTTGGTAAGCCACTCAGCTGTTTTCCTGTAGCTGTTCTTCTCGATGCTGAAGTGAACGTGGATGGCAACCTGGTCCACCTGGACAGGGATGGGCATTTGGCTCAGCAAAGTCAACTCGATGGACAACTTTCCACCCACGTGGACAACAGCATTTGGAGGGTCAAAATGCAGAGTTTTCAGCTGGGCAAAGGAGTGCATAGGCAATATAACCTTTTGACCTGCAAAGATGAAAACAGGGATTTTATTATTCTCCAGTGCTGCTGGAGATGAGCAAAACTTTTCTCTTAAAAAATCAGTCCCTAGAATTGAATGGATCAACAACTTTTCAACAATGGATCATTTCACAACAAATCACTGCTTTCCGATTTTTTATCTTGCATGAAGGTTAAGAGACACTGAGATTTGTTTTACTTAAACTACAATTTCCATTTCCAGGCTATCAAAAACAACTCAATTAAGAGAGATTGTCCAAGCAGAAGTTGAACATTTCACTACTACAGAACACAGTAGCATTAAGTGACCAACTTCCCAGAGCTTGTACAAGTTTAAGAAATAATAATCAGGCTGGTGCCTTGAACCAGCAGCTCTGCTGTGCAAGGGGTTTTCATTCTCTTTTCTACATTCCAAAAAAAAATAAACCCCTATGGCAGTACCTAAAATTAATTAAGAACCAAGTCTAAAGTAACATATTACTTAGGAAAAAAATTCTGCATATTTCGTCATACAAAATAATTCTGCATATAAAATAAGCAGTGTTCAAATCTACAGGAAGTATTCCATATGAATTAGAATTGTGATTAATATCTGATAAGAAGATATTACTGAAGCAGCACGAAGAATAAAGAGAGGAAATAGGATGGACCAAAAAATAAGCTGCAAGTGGATGGACACAGATGTAACATCAAAATCCAGGATGTACCATCACAGGGCTGCCACTTGCATGCCAGCACTGAGAGACAAAGATAGGTTAGGAATTGAAAAAACTCAAGACACAATAAATTATGGGCTGTTAAAGCAGAGAAACATAACTGAAGGAAAACAAAGACTTCACAGTATTCAGAATGAAAATGTTAATTACCCTTTCATCTTTCACTATTCTTGATTAGAGTAGATGTATAAATGTTTTGGAAAACACAAGTTTAGAAATTATACACAAAATAATGAACCCAATCAGAAAAAGCCTCCCCTGTACCTTTAGGGAACAACCAGATTGGAGCAGCTGAAGTTTTAAGACCCAGACTCACCTTGGTTCTCTGCTTGCTGATTGGTAAAATCAAGTATTTCTTGGCAAAATCTTTTGCGTTCCTCTTCTGTTAAGTGATTATCACCAGCTAAAAGGCTGCTTGTTTGGAGATAACTACTGAAGTTAAGGAAACAGGAGATAGAAACCCACAACAACTACAAATTTGACTGAAACCAAGACATTCAAGAACTGCTTTTCTGAGCTTTAGAGACAAGACCTGCTGTTATCATCTCTGCACTTTTCCACTAGAAAAGAAAAAATGGAAGATTTACCATCATCTGAGAATATTGCAGAATCTCAGTACTTCTGTAGCAGACCTACTAAAAATATGATCCATTATTAACCACTGCAATCTTGCCTCATCTAAAAAGTTTCATGAGCATAGAAAATTCATTATTTGACAATAATCTATGAAGTGTGCAAGTTAAAGACACAGTGTCTTGCATCACATTGGCCAACATTTAGCACTAAATAATCTTGAGTATTCTATTTTATTCCAAATTACCTGGCTGAGAATCTGCCAGCTGCTACAGCACCACTTACCATAATTAAGTCACAAGAGATTCTTTAAAATTTTAACTGCTGGAGATATAAATGATCACTTGAATATTTAGCTAAGAATGCAATATTACTGGCTCAGATACCTTATGAGCATTTGCACTGAAGCAGAAAAATTTAAGAGTGTTTAAAAGTGATGTGAGAATATTTTGTAAATACTGCAGCTCAAATCTAGAAAAGCTTTCATTGTTTTATTTAATAATAAATTTGCAAAGGAGGCTGACAAGTACCTGAACCAACAAAAAAACAGCACAACAGAACAACCCCCTAAATACACTCTATGGTATCAAATAATTCAGCTGTCTCATCTCAGACTCAGAATGTCTGGCAGCCTTTACTGTTAAATAGAAGTTAGAGATATGTCAGAAAAATAATCCCAAGCATCATTTTTCCTGTCTTCATTGTTCAGGCTCTGCCTTAGAGGATACTTTTCTATCTGCCCAAGCTGCTTCTGACACTCAGCCAGCTGCTTCCTCGTGTGTGTGACCAGCAGAGCCCAGCCCTCAGCAAGGTAGGTTTTCAGTGCTCCTTGAAGATACACCTCTGCCTTCTGGGGACCTTTCTTCCTCCTTGGAAAATGAAAAAATGAGCACAGAGCAATATAAGAACTTTTGCAGCCAGGAAAACTCTCTGCATCTTTTCTCAAAGTGCTGATGGGGAAGGAACACTGCAAGTAAATGCAAGACAAAGTGCAGTGAACCATTATGATCTTTAATTTTCTGGTAACAGATCAACATATGGGCCTTCCTTATTGCAATTCATTTCAGCAAGTAGAAATTCAATTAATGTCATTATTCCATATGCAGATCTATCCCAAGTCAGAGTAAATGAGGGAAGGAAACTCCCACAAATGAAACAAAAGCCACCCAAAGCTTCTGACAGTTAACTAAAAATTTGCTTCCTCTAAAATTTTAAAGCAGAAGAATACTTTCAATGAAAATGTTATCACCACACAGCAGTTCCATGGCAGTCTTTAAACCTAACATTACTCCCTCTGATAAAAATTTAAGTTAATTTGGGAGAATCTGTTGCAATGTGGAGATCAGACTGCTTAAGTGAATGTTGGTGGGAAGTATGCCCCAACATATTTTCAGAAAAAAAACCACTTATGACTCCCAAATTCTCCTAAATAAGAAATACAAAATGACACTGAAAAATGCAGGAGGATTTGAATAGCAGGGATAAAAACAAAACAAAAAAAAAGTGGAAATCAGGAATCAGATCACTGATTCACAGGAGGGGAAACAATCACTTTGCAATGATAACCTCAAATATGAAATGGATTACTCTCCAAAGACTTGTTTCCTGGTTTTTTTAGATAGATGCAGTTCATGTATGTAGTTAAGGTAACAACTGCATTTGCTATAGGCTGCTTCCTAAGGAGGCCTCTGACTTGTTTCAAAGTTTACAGTTATCTTTCCCAGCTTTTTCTCCCCAGAAGAAGAAAGGATCAAGCTAAAGAACACAGAACAATTAAAGGCAAGAGTATAAAATAATGAGGTGAGAATTAAGGTTTGATCAAAGAGATTGCTAGTTTTCTTTTTTTTCTCCTGAAACACAGCCTGAAATAGGGTTTGTTTACATTTAAAAAAATACTTTTTAAAATTCCTGTTTAATTACAGAGTATCTTCCTCAGGAATAATATTCAACCTTTTCAAAGGCAATGCATTTAGGACATTTTAAAGAGTCATTTACATATAAAACTCTGCCAAGTCCTTTCCCACAAGCTTAGCTGAGCGAATTCTTCCAATATTTGTGTACATTTCAATGGTGGCATGGGACAGATCCTGTACAAAAGAAAATAAACCATTATGAGCTTTATGTATTTTTGGCAGCTGTATGGTTATTTCACACAAACTCATAGCCAGAGACTAAGTTACTGCAACAAAATGCCCAGAATGAGTCACATCTGCCCTGAGCACAAAACACACAGCAGTTTGTAACAGGGTCACCTTCACTGCTCCTGCAGCCGGTCATATCCCACATCTGTGAATGCTAACTTATAGTCAGAATAATTATTTTCACAAGAGTGCCTTAAAGGAATTTTGTTTGCCTTCCCAAATTGAAGTTTATCCCTCATCTTTAAGCTTTAATCTCCAATGCAGCCACAGTGCCCAAGTGTCACCTTCCTCCCCTTGCCCTAAGCTTTAATGACAGCAGCAAACCTTTCTCACAAAATCAGCAGTTACAACACACACACTGTGTTCAACCATCCAAACTCTTTCAAAAGTTCATAATAATTTCTGGCCAGATATGTAAAAATATAAAAAATACATCACATTGTGACAGGATAAATGGGAATAGCTTCAAAGTGAAAAGATTTTTTAAAAAATGCAAATAAATTATCTTAGGTGTGTCAGTAAGTTTTAACTAATTCTTTTCACTGAATACAGGACAAAATTAAATATGGGTATACATAAAATGTATATATTTACGTGACAACTACACAGAAAACCATCTTTTAGAGTGTATCTGATATCTGAATTTCCATTGCATAAAAGTGCAGTCATAAATACAAAGAGAAACGGCAATTCCTCTGGCAAACACTACAGATCCCACTTAGTTTCTTAAATTTAGGAAGTTACTTCTGAGCTTAGCAGAGATATTCAGGTGCAAGATGGAACTGAACAGGTAAGAGAAGCTGGCAACTCTCAAGATTTTAATTCTGATCCAGCCACACAACTAGTCCTATAAATAAATGAAGAATAAAAGTGAAACTCAGTATCTTCAGACAAAATGTTTTGAGACTTTTTCGTTTGATAAAACTTTGTAAAATTGAGTATCACATAGTTTTCATGTTTCAAAAAAAGTATTCCATTTTCCTTCAAGTTTTCTCCAGAAAACCTTATTGGCCATATGCAAATATGAGAAATTTTAAAGGAAAATTATTTAAGGGAAAAAAACCATGCAAAACTGGTTGGAAAAAAACAAACAAACCCAACAAAAATTGTCAAACCAAGCCCTCAAAAATTCAAACACATTCTTGTGACAGTCCAGCATTTTTTGTTTTATTTAACAATCTTCTATTCGAAAAACAAAACCAGCAAAAAAAAAAAAAAAAACAAAAACCAAAAAAAAAAAAAAAACCCAAAAAAAAAAAAAACCAAAAAACTGAAATCATTACAATGGCTCCTAAGTTGGGGAACTGTCAGAAAATAAAGATGCACAATACTAGAATTCTCATTGTGCATCAATCTATGCCAGGCACAACCCTATTATCCACAGATGTCCCACAGTTTAGATATTTTTTTTAAAAAATCAACAGTATAACTTTAATTATGTAATACTCATTGCAAAATGCAAACCCAAACCATTTAAAAGGAAGCTGAATTCACACATCAATATTCTTCTGGGAAAGAGTCAGTTAATTCTGAGTTTGGGATAGCAGAACATGACAGCCATGACATTGGCTTTTTTAATATCTAAGTATACATACCCACAGATAATAACCTCCAGTTCATAACTGTAAATATTAAAAGTTAATGCAAATATTTGAAACTTGGGGCCCCTACAAGTTTCCAGCTGTTAAACAAATCAGTCTTGTTGTGTTCAGTGTGCAAGAAATAACCTTTGATACCAAAACATGGAAATACAAATTTATGCTCTCAATGAATCTTCTCAGGTTTGAAAACTTTGGCCCTATTTAATTTACAGTGCAAACACACACAAAACTAATATAAATAAGCAAGTCTCATACTTACTAAGTAGTGTTTTTCAAAAGCTTCTACAGATGATAAGGCCTCTTTGAGTTTCTTGTAAGGGCTCTGTGATGCATTGGCTTTGGAAAAAAGCAGGACAAGAGGTATTATTTACAAACATTTTCTAAGAACAGCACCCCCCACATCCCTTCCCTGCTTTTTCTCCAGTAGAAAGTGGAGAGAAAACTAAAAACTAATATCACTTTGCAGGTCCAGGTGCAGTTTATCTATCTGCACACAATCAAGGATGATCCATTTGTTTTTCAAATAATTTTATTTTAAATACTTGTCTGAAAGTATTAGGACCTTAATTCAAATCCTGTGCTGTTCAAGGCAAATCACCTAGGAGCATTGATGGAAAAACTTATACTTGCAACAGTAAGGAGATACACTGGTAGTTTGAAATACTAAACAGACATTAAAAGAGCTTGTAAGAGATAAAGTTCTATCAATGTGTGTGTGTATTTGTAGGGATACTTAAAAATTTGTGTTACTGATGTATTTCTATGCTAGGCATTTCAGACAAGGCCAGCTACTGAAGGAATTCCAGCACTCCTGGCAGTACCTGTTTCAGGGCGCTCTGCTCCCAGCCCTGCTAACAGATCCACAGTCCTGTTAAGGTCTTCTGAATTGGGTCCCTTCTCTGACACAAGTCCACACAGGTAACCCAGAGATTTTAACTGTAAGAGAAGCCAGATGCTTGCTTTCAATAGGCTGTAAAATCAATATCAAACTCCTCTTGTTCTATTACATCGTTCCATTTTCATTGCTTTCGTATTATGCTGCTTATAGGATCTCAAACTTAACTGTTATTCCCAAAGTATAAAGTAATTTATTAAGGAATTAAATTGCATATAAATTACTGACTCAAATATTGGAACATGTGCCTACACAAACAGATCCCTACATGCTCAACGCCTAATCTGAATAAATCCTTCTGGTTTTCAACACAAAGTTTGAGAAGTTCAGCAGTTATGACCAAAGATTCTTTCTAATACCTGTGTTTGTATTTTTGAAAACTGCATAATCAAGAAAAGCAGGCAAGTCTGCAGTACAGTGATTAGGCAGCTTGCAAATTCACCTCAAGTATTGTATTCAGGTGAAAACCTTCCTGGAAAAGAGATTATCACAGCTAACAGTGTTAACAGAGTTAACTACCATAAAACCCCTTCTAGACAGCAGCTGGTGGCTCAACACCAAGAATATTGTCTTAAAGAATCTCTTATCTATTGGCCATTTGGCTAATTTACTTAGAAAACTCAATCAACTACAGAGGCAAGCTTGCAAAGGAATAAAGGTCTCAGCTTGCCACATAAAAATGGGGATGCACATTAACCTTTTTTTTTATTTATTTTAAACTCCATTTTGTCACTAGTTGCTAAATTTCTTCATTCAGTCAGTTCCACCTTACTGCTACTCATTATCCTAAAATTCTTCCCTTTACCCTTTGTGTTAGAGAAATGATGGAAGGGAAGAACATTTTCAGCTCATGTTGGAGCTTATTTTCCCTAAAAACATGAAAGGAGAATGGGAAGAATCTGATGCACCAATTGCCATTTTAAACAATTCTTTGCTTCCTTTATTCTGATCTCCACCCCCCTCATTTTTTTTTAGCAATAATTCTTCAAGGTGAAATTTCATTTCCCTGCTTTTGTAATAAAACAAGGACCTCAAAGGCTCAATTAGAAGATTATTAAGTCTACTGAAACATGAGCAAACTATAATTAAAATAAAGAGCAAATATTCTACAGGCTATGCAAACAAAAGGGTGAGTCTTCAAAAGATGCTAGTCTTCAAAAACATCCACAGATGCAGACTATTCCAAGAGTTTCTGGAGTTTACCTTCTTCCCAAAATGTTTTTCAGCAGTGGAAAGCAGCAGCAACCTCAAACATCACCTCTTTCATAGCAACAGAGTAAGTGGAACTTGAAACATGGATGTCTCATCTAGACTAGACTCAAGACAATGTACAGAGCCCAGTACTAAATTCCACAATAAAAAAGACAAAATCTGCTCCAGGGAAACAAATATTCTATTTCAATATTATAATACCACTACCCCAACACATCATTCACTCACCTTCTCCGTGGCATAGCTCCACAGGCCAACTGTGTGGGAAACATTTGCATCTATTTGAGCCCTATCACAGCAGCCTTCTATTCTCTGTAAGACTTCCAAGCAACTCAAAAACACCCAGCAATCCAAAGCTCCAGGAGGAACTGAGACCTGGAGATGAAGGGATAAAATTAACTGGGAAATAAACCATCATTAGATGAAAAAATACCTCAGCTAAAGTACTTTTCTTGATACAACACAGCAAAACCTCTTGGAAGAGTTTACTCTCAGAATACACAAAGCACAGCCCAACTCTTACTGCCTCCTGAATAATTTATACATATTAGTTCATGAAACATATTAACTAGATCTGATACATTCATCAAGATGAAAGAGAAGGAAAGAAAGACTAATAGGTCTTGGAAAAATTCCAGAAGTCTGAAAACTCAGCTTAAGACAAACAGAGTTAGGAAAAATTTCTGAAAATAGACTACTACCTTCCTAAGGAAACATCAGTTCTAACTGAGACTGAAATGAAAAGTGTAAGAAAGTGTTAAAAACCTGGAGAAAACAAATTAGTCTCTAAGATTCCTTCACAAAAATAAGCTGATTCATTGAAGGGTAAGACATCTGTCATGGACAATTAATTAAAAATGGAAATGAAAACAAACAAAGGAACACAAAAAGAGAAAGATAGAGAAAGACAATAGAGTCTGATACTAAAATATTTTCAAGAATTAAGATAAAGATGAACATAACTAAAGACATGGAATATAGACACAATATTCAAAATCCTGTTCATAACCCCTGCAAAAATGTTCCTTTTAGAAAGACTATAAAAGTCCTAAAACCCATAATAAACTAAGAGACTAATGGGATAGGAAAGTCCAATGTATGAGCACAATGAACTTGAAAAAATAATTAAGATTTGAATTCTGAAAGAATTTTCAGGAAAACAGAGATCCTAAGAAGAGAGTAGCTTAGATTTCTGCTGTGTGTTCAGTGGTGTCAAGCCAGGTTAAGAGGTTTGCCTGCATTAAGAAAAAGGATAACAACAGGATAAGCACAAGCTGTGCACATTAAAGTGTCACTGTCTCACAGTCAGAACACTGCATTCAGTTTGCATCACCACAAGACAGGAACAGCAGAAATAAGAGGCAGTGCAGAGGAAAACTCCAAACGCTGGGGGCACAGGACAGACCTGGGGTGCAGCAAAATTGTAGGAAGTGCCTTCAGAGATCTAAAAGGCTACACTTTGGAAATTAAAAAAAAAAAACAAAATGCACACACAAATAATACTATCTGTGGGAATTACACATTAGTTTGAGAACACATGAAGGTGTCAGCAAAGCATCTGAAGCAGATTTGCAGTTTTTAAATGCAGATGAACAGATGGAACTTACTACTACGATGTCAGACAGGCAAAAGTTAGCAGCTGCTGTTATAATGGCACAGATAAAACTAACAGAGCACCCATGGGATGAGGACATGGGTAAGCCACCAAGTGATATTCAGAAATAATCTCTTCTTTTTGTTACAGAGGATTAGCCTGCATAACAGCATAATAACCACTCTGCCTTATTTCCTTCAATACAACACTGCTATAGATTTAAATTATGGGAGCTACATTTCAACAGATTGGTAATAAATCCGTCAAAGAAGCAGGCAAATGACTACCAGTTTAGAGAATCACTTTCCAGATGAAGACTAAAACACTTTAACTAAACAGATTTGGTTTCCAGATGTGATGTCTCCAAACTTTGTCCCAAAGACATCCTCATGATGCCACAATCAGCTACAGCACAATTGTTATTACAGCATCACTTTGATAACTCCCAGACAGCACTTATTGAATGCTGGTCACCAACAGCTAAACTTGAGAGATCTCATTAGGTCATTATTGTATTTGCTGGGAATTGCCCTGACAAAGGCAGGAATGATGCATCTGACTCCATGTCCTCAGAAGGCTAATTTATTACTTTATGATACTATATTATATTAAAGAATACTATACTAACTATACTAAAGAATACAGAAAGGATACTTACTGAATGCTAAAAAGATAATAATGAAAACTTGTGACTCTTTCCAGAGTCTTGACACAGCTTGGCCCTGAGTCAAAACCACTCAAAAGAAACCAATGAAACAATCCCCTGTGGGTAAACAATCTCCAAACACATTCCACATGAGCAAAACACAGGAGAAGCAAATGAGATAAGAATTGTTTTCCTTTTCTCTGAGGCTTCTCAGCTGCCCAGGAGAAAAATCCTGGGCAAAGGGATTTTTTCAGAAAATGCCACAGATCATCAGTGGATGAAATAGTTCACATAATGGAACAGATGACACTGACTCACTTCCAACAGCTTGAGCTCCTGCACACAGTTGTGAAGAAGCTCCAGTGCTCTCTGGGACACCTCCCATGGCCTCTGCAGGAAGATTAACAAGGTGCACTGCCGGGAGAACAGGTAACTGCGCAGGTCCAGCAGCGTGGCCTCCTGGTTCTGGATCAGCTCTCTCTTCTCCATGTCTATTGGCTTCCGTAGAATTAAACCATTCCAGCTCCTCACTGGCTGGCAAAAAAACGTCAGCCAGTTTGCACCATCTAAGTAAACAAAGTTAATATCCAAGAATCAAGCACTGCTTTCTAGGAAAGCCTCTTCATCCTCCCTCCAGAGGCTGTGAGCTGCCTTAGTCCTTCCCAAGTTTATCACGTGGATAAATTACTTATGGTCTTAGCTTTAAAAAGCAAACCAAAAACCCACCAAAACTTCCACAGCAAGGTAAGACAACTGAATTTCACATTCATTTCCCATAGGCATTTTGTCTTCATTGGATGTTTGTTATCAGTATAGTGGCAACCAGTTTCTAATTGATTTCTTAGCAATTAAGCCCACCTGAAGTTCAAACAAACAAGTTTTATTTGCTTAAGTATTTCCTACTCAGCCATCATGGATGGATGTGCCCCCACTTCCAGGTATTGCATTGGGTTCAGTCAGCACAAATCTATTTCACAGCAATTACTCCTGCACTATATTTTCACCAGATTCATAAAACATATCTGATTAAAGCTGTTATATAACAGCATGTGCTTTAGCTCATTAAAACAGTTTAAAGCTATTTGATACTTCTTGCACAGTAATTTTTCTCAAAAATGAAGTTAAATCTTCTGTAGTGCAGATTAAGCACCCATTTCTATTAAGTTTTGCAGTGATTACCAAACATCTTGTGTAATTTGAGGCAACACTGAATGCACTTTTCCAGGAAGCTCTTTACTGAAAAACCTAGCAGTGAGCTGTAAAAACAGCAGCTGTATCTCAGCCAGATCAATACTTGTGTCATTTCATAGTTCAGGCCTCTGGTTGTAACAATCATCCCATTAGAGCAAAACACAGGTTTTCATTAAGAATTGCTTCTCAGCCTCACAAGACAAGAAACAAAATTTTGTTAAGACTGTAACTGATGGACATTTGTGTTTGCACGCAGCATAAAACAAGTGCACAAACTGCCTGGTGCAGCCTCCCTGGGACTGCCCAAAGCACAGGGCTGCTCAGCACAGTGAAGGAATTCATGCACTCAACATTTATTTCACATTTTCAGACACTTACCACCAGCCCCAAAGTTGACAACGTATTGTGAGAACAAGGCATCCAGTTCATCATACTGCACCAGGGCATCCTCAAACTGCTGCAGCATCTCAAAGACAAAGGCCAGCTCTTCCTTTTGGCACACAAGAAATACAGGGAACATGTTATTGACATTATTAATGTCTGGTATTACAGCCTGTCATCATCCATCCAGAGCTCCAGGAACTACTTTTTCTAAATTTCATTTCACATATATAAGAAAAACCTGCCATTGGAGCAGATTTCTTCTCAACACAGGGAGGTCCACAAAAGAAAATTAAATCCTACAGCTCTGCCAGTAAATTCTGATGTGTGTCCAGATCCTGATTCACTACAAGATATTGCTCATAGATCTATAAAAAGTTTGAATTTAAATAAATAAATGAATAAATGCTGAAGACTCATCTCCCATAATAGTACTGATGACTTCCTCTCAGTTTACACCATGAAGGCATCAACTGCAGTGCATCATAAAAGGGTTTTTTGTACACAAAGCCAAACTGCTAAGTAGAAATGGTCTCAAAGTAAGATATATCTTCTGCAAAAGATAGCACATGCAGTCAAAGGAGACAGGAGGATGCAGTGGAGTAGAGATCAGCATTGTATAGGGACCAGAAAATTCCAAAGGAATCAAGATCTTTAATTTTATCAAACAAGAGGTTCTTGCTTTTCTCTAAACAAGCTAAAACAAAATTCTATTTATAACTACATAAAAAATAGAATTCATGGCACTCTCTATATGGATTACTTCAAAATAAACACTTTGCTAAACATCACCTCCATAAATACTGACAACAATCTGAACAAAGAAAACAGCAGCATTCATATTAAATACCAGTTGTGAATGAGTGTGTATACACAGTAAAGGGACATTTACCCCAAATTTAAGATCAATTACTAAAAACACTTTCTAGATGCAATTCATTTACTTCAATTGAGGTTCATAAAATTTTGACACACCTGAAGAGATTCTGCTTTTTTAACAGCAGGAAACTGTATTATTGCATTAACTGTATTAAAAGGTAACTCAAACCTGCTGCAAACAGGATCCAAAAATGCTGCTTTTAAACCAGTCTCCATAATTCCTGCCACAGCCCTCAAAGAATGATCAGAACATTAAAAGTACCAGAAATCCAACCACAACAAAAAGCACAATTTTTAAAACTAGGACTCCAGTATTTTCTTCTTGAGTTCTTCTTCAGTATCAAGAGACTCTTACCTGGACCATGAAATACTCGCAGAAGCTCCACCCTGGCTCAGTCCTTTTCTCTCGCAGAGTTCTCATGTCATCTTCAAACTTGCCTAAGTTTTTGGTAAATGACATGAGAAGCAATGTCCTGAGTTTGGTCAGGAAGGCATTCCAAGATTCCTGAGAACGGGAAGAGTCTTTCAAAGGGTCAGAAAGTACCACACATCTGTAAAGAGATTGATAAAATTCTATTTGAGGAGGAAAACACATCACTCACATATAAATGCCCAGCTGAATACTGTGTATTCCTGACAAATTGAGAATGAACAATATTTATTTTTTCATTCCATATTAATCAAAGGAAAAATAAAAACAAGTTAAGGGTTATGTTTGTTTGTTTGGAGGCAGCTATGTTGGGGCTTTGGGTTTGGTTTTGGTTTTTTTTTTTGGTTGGGGCTTGGTAGCTTTTAAAAAACTTTGTCATGTGATATGGTTTATGAGAACAGTTAAGTGTTTTACCCAGAATGAGCACTCTAAAGCTTTTTTTTTTGAAGCAAATAATGGATACATTATTCTAACTACTGAAATATAAGCAATGCTGTAGCTAACCTAGAAAGGAGAAGTCTGCCTAGCAATACAAATCAGCAGAACAGCAAATATAGCTACTCCTGGTAAAGATTATACAAAATACAAATCAGGATCTGTTAGATCACATATAGTCAGCCTTTCCTATCTCACTTGAAATAATAATCCATAATAGATTCTTGAAATATCTCAGTCCTATATGCTAAAACTTCCTCTGCTTTTCTCAGAAAATAAACAGATCCTATTAATTTACAAATAAATTGACTTTTTCAGAGCACCTTCCTTCCTCAGTTTTTTTATCACAATTTATTAACATCCAAAAGATAGGAAAATCTCTTACCCAAGTAAAACACTATTTCTGGTTAGAAAATCCTATTTTGTTGGCTTTGATGAAAGCAAGAACAGTTTCATACACTCATTACTATTTCCTTAGAATAAAAACATCCGAAGAAACTGGCCTTATGTGAATAATCTCAGAGTGGAAAGGTGATCAAGTGAACAGCAGAAAGTACAATGGCAAAAAATCAGCCCTATGGGCTATATATTCCCTATTCACCTCGCTCCCACTACCTGCAACTCTGGGAAGACTTTTTCAAGCACCTAAGCAAACAAAAAACCCTGAAGGTCTAAAAGCTGATTAACATCACACTGTTCCCCTTAAACCTCTCTAAGCCAGGAGGAGATACTTGAAATCTATTTGACACACATTTCAAAGCTGCCACAAACCCAGGAAAACTGAAAATAAAATTTCTCCCTTTATTCTTTGTGCCAGCCTCCTTCAAAGCACAAATCTTACAGAGCCACCAGTGTGAATGCTGGACATCAAGGGAAGTCTTTAAATGAGCAAGGAACGTCTTGCATATGGAGCTTCATAAATCAGCACACTGGTCAAAAGATGAAAATATTTACAAGCCCAAGAATGCTCACCTGTCACTTTGCTTGTTACAGAAGTCATTCCTTATTTTATCTACTATAGAGGTTCGGGGAAGGATATTGGTTTTGTTCTTTTTCTTGGCATCACTCTCAACCACCACAATCAGCCAGTCCACTGAGCTGTGAGCTTTGAGAACGTTCTGCCACTTGGTGATGTCATCCTTGACTGTGGTTTTGTACACTTCCGTGTCCTGGGATGAGAAGTGGTGAATCATCAAATCAAACAGACATTTTGAACAATTTCAAAAGGCAAGTTTTGTTCCAAAAGAAGGTAAACAGAAAGACATATCAAATGGAATTAGTGACAGTAAGTTCACTTACTGAAAAAAATCAAATGAGGTAAAGCACAGTAAAATTCTAGTCTTTTAATTTAATTCATTTCCAGTATTTTAGTTAATAGCAAATATAGTACTTGGTACATTATCATTCTTTAGATGACTGAAATTAAGATTTTTAAATATCATTTAAGCTCTTTATTTTACA
This sequence comes from Emberiza elegans, assembly GCA_024865655.1. Lineage (NCBI taxonomy): Eukaryota > Metazoa > Chordata > Aves > Passeriformes > Fringillidae > Emberiza > Emberiza elegans. The sequence goes on from JALJVW010000163.1 coordinate 4,029,673, forward strand.
CCTTCTAAAGCTTTACAATAAAAACATGTTTACAAAGCTGAACTGTTTTATTCTCACATAGTAACAGAAGTGTGATATTTCCACCTTCTGCACTGCTCAAATCTCAACCTGTTTAAAAGCTTATTTTGCTTCTGGGTTGGTATTACACAGATAAATACAGATAATTCTTAACACTGTTCTGGATTCTTTCTGACTGGTCACAGATCAGATGTCACCCGTGTCCTTCAAGTGGATAATTAATTCACAACAGAGGCAAACCAAAAGGCAGTGAACTGGAGATCAACGGGATTAAGACATTCCAAATTTTGCCCAGTTAAATTGCTGACATCTACCCATACCTGACAGGCACAGAAGATGGAACTAAAGAAAAAAAAGTGTATCTTTAGATTTCAGTGCACCAACAGATCATAACTGAACTACCCTGGCCACATTTCTGCGTTACACAGAAAGTGCACTGTGCCACTGCAGTGTCACTGTAAGATCCTGGGGTTTTTGTGACAAAGTACTGAAAACAGGTTATTCAAATGCCTGTCCTCTTAGTGTCAAGTAACATTACAAACAGATACTACTTATGGCAAGAAGTGCTCAATCTAAGTTTTGTTGCCAGCAATATATCAGGTATGCATGCTTATGCAACCCAGACTTAGTTGTTTTGACTTTCTGCTTGTGCTGTTATTTTCATTTGCTTTTCATTCTTATGTGAACAATTTCATTTTTAAATTTGAGTTTTTCCGAGTACTTACACAACATTCTGTCCAATAAATATGAAGGAAAGGAAAAGTCAAAAGGGCTTTATTCCCCTCTTTGGGTAGTAGCTCCTCTTTAAACTGAACAAAGTTGGATTCCAGGTGAATCATCTTCGGAGCACGGCCGTAAGACCTACAGGGTTTAAAAACTGAAATTAGTGGACAGAATAGAAAAATGAATGCGTGATGTGGGGAAGAGAAATAAACTGAAATACTCTGGCACTAGAAACCCACAAACTACACTCACTGCAGTTGGTATAAAGTTAACTAAAATTTGGTATTGCTTGAAATGAGATAAAAGCTCCTTTTTGAAGAACAGCAGCTAGAAGCTCTTCAGCTTTCTTTCAGTAAAAGATTTTCTGTATCTCTAGAACAAGTAGAAAATACTAAATAAGAGAATTGCCCCAAATTTTTTTTCCAATCACAAAACATTCAAATATACTAAATGTATTTCTGAAGGGAAATACATCTAATTCCATGTGAGTTCTACCTATATTCTCATTGAGAAGAAAACATACCACTTTCAGAACACAGCAGCCCAAGTACATCAAAGCACACCAAGACAAACCCACAAACCACAAATTCAGGAAGAGAAACACAGCATTACTATCACTTTTCTTTAGGCAAAGTTGAAGGGTTGAAAAGATCATCCTGAAGTGCACAACATTCACTTTGATTATCTAATTTCTCCAATTTCTTCGAGTCAGTTGTTCTGTTCAACTCAACTTATGGTAAGAGCTCCTCAGAACACAGCAAATACACATTTACCCAGGTCAAAAGCAGACACTGAAACAGAATCACAGAATGAAATGTAAGTTTACCTCCTCCATTCCATGGGTTCTCTAGGAAGCTGCTGAGAAAGTGTAGGATACAAGGAAGTAAATAAATTCTGATCTCCAGCACCTGAAAATGAAAGGCATTAACATATTAGGATGTTATAGAATGTATTAGAAAATTATAGAATGTATATTAATATGCTATTCTACTGATGGTCTGCTGTTATTAAGAACATTTAATTTTGTCTGCTATGTGGAAACTGGAGTCCAGCACTGTGTTTTTTAAATCACTCTCAAGACCTAATACAACACTTTTAAGCAGACACTGTTACAAACTTCTTATTGTGATTTTCCACAGAGCTCCATAATCCATACACAAAAGAGAGTATCATAAAGCTGGTCCAACTCCAAAAACAAAACAAACAGCTCCTTAGCTGGAGTCATTCATTTAAAAAAAAAAGATATTTTAAAATATTCCAGAATTTAGACTTTCCAAACCAGAAGACTCGGTAGAGAGTGGCTCCTATCATTCTGTAGCTGGGCCTACGCTGAGAAAATTTGGTTTAGCACATGTTCTGTGTTTTACTGGATATGATTCCTCTCTCCTCATTTTCTGGGACTGTTGTTACTACAAAACACCTCCCTGACTACCAAGCTGTTCTGCAGAAACACGAGGTCTGTTAACACAGTGCAGGACCCAAGCAGCTACATTAAATACAGCACCACTGCAGGAGCTACTTAGATACAAGTCAGAACAAAATGCAGTGTTTACCACATGGAAAAAATGTATTACCAGTAACCTTTTAACAATGATTCTTCAATTCTCTTAGGTTCAGGGAGGATGTGACAAGACAAGACATGAATTAAGATTTTAACAGCCTTATAGGCAATTCTGCTATTTCCTGGTGGTTTTCCTTTTCACAATCATTCTGCACACCAGAACAGGAAGATCTTCTCACCTTCCTGTGGAACTGGAAGCTGCAGAAGTACCTGACGTCCTTTTTTTCTCCCTTCAACCCCCCAATCTCCCATCCAGGCACAAAGCCAGGCATTGCCTCCACCTTCCCTTAGCATTCTTTAAATCATTTTAGAAATCCTTTTCTAGTCCACTTTCCCCAGTTTTCTCATATATATTATTATTCTTACATATAGTGCTTTGATTACCAGCAATAGCACAATTCTATCAGCACACAATAAAGTACATTAAAAAATTAAAGTTTAAAAGGCTGATTAAGTGCAAAAACAAGAAAAACCAGCTCTTCTGATGCCTGACCACATTAGCTATTATTCAACAATGCAATTTCATAAAATAGCTAAAAAACAAAACTAAAACCAATTACTACTTTAGCCCTGTTTCTCCAGAAAAGTACCTTATGCTTGATCCTTCACCTTCATGCCATCTGAATTAAGTGTACCATACCACATGCTATTTAAGACCACAAACAAATGCCCTGAATGAATACTGAAACAAGTGTTAGTCATAGTTTTATACCAAGCTACACCTCTGTGAGCCAAGCTGAGAACAGTCTATTGATTTGCAACTCATTACTGCCCACAGAGAGTGAAACACGGCTTGGTGACTTAGCAGCAGCACGATGACCACATCAAAATGAGAGCCTGTGAGCTCCAAATCTGCTGGAAAGAACAAGCCACATATTTTATCTCTGGAGTATGGCAAAGTAATTTTTCTACACTGCACCTAAAAATTCAGTGTACGCCACAAAAATATTCCAGAATTCAACATCTTAAGTAAAAAGGACTGCTACTGAATACAGAGGAACTAAAGGATAATGAATAGCAGGGTGCTTACACAGACAGACACATCACATTATCAGCTTAAAACAGGTATATTCATTTTAAAACCAGTCAGCTTTTCCTCCTGCACTGGTTTTGAGGGTATATCAAATACACAGAAGAATGTGTTTTATGATCAAGGCAACACAGGCCTCTAGGATTAGAAGAAAAGTGAGAACAGACCTTCAATGTGAAATACATTGGCTGTCTTTGAACACAGACCAAAGCTGCTACCGCAAATTTCCAACACCCAAAGGGCTGCAACATTTCATCTTCGGCTCAACTGGACCCTGTATCTACTGTAACCAGCACGTTTGAGCTGATCAAGCCAAGAACTCTAACATGAAGTTATCAGCAGGCAACACCAGCACAGCACTGACACAGGACCAGCACTGACACCAGTAAGTACAGCAAGGAACTGTAAGGGCTGTCAAATGCACAATAAATTGTGAACTGGTGCTACTGGGCTGCAGGGAGGGAGACAAGAGCACAACCTGCACAAATAACAGAACAGAAAGTCCCAAAAGATCCCTATTTCTGGAGTGGTGTTGAGCAAGATTCCTACAGCTCAAGAGACCTCAAGCATGGCAGAAATCTCATTCTCTTCTCTCTCTATATATATATGCCTCTGATGCCTCAGTATCTATGATCTATTTTCCAAAATATTTTTAAAAGGAAAAAAAAAAAGATGGAAAATAAAGAAGAAATAAAGGAGAAAATACAAACAATACCACTACAGGTGTTTTTGCTTGTATCTGACCGAATTCTATGAATTTAGAATGAAACATTCCAAAACCCCAAGTAACCCTAGAATTCAAACTTCGAGCAAACCCCAAAGAGTCTGAGAATTGCATCAAAGATTTTGTTGTAGGACTTTTTGTCATTTTTTTGCAAGCTGGTGAGGGGATTGTTTTGTTTGAGGTGTTTTGGGAAAAGAAAAAAAAATTGAAAGATGATGACTCAACCATATCACAGCAAATTCCTTTCAGTGGATTGGTCTCAACACTAAGACCATTCTATGGCTGTCATTAATGGGGCCAGAGTGTAAATGATTATCAGACACAACTCAGAGGGACAAGGAAGGATGTGCATATATGGGAAGGAAAAGTAATTCTGGAATCCTATCATAATTAAAATCAAGAAGCCTTCTAGAGAAGGGTTTTCATCTTTCAGAACCTACAGGAAAATAAGACCAAATATCCCACAGAGATGATAACTAGGAGTAAGATTAGAGCCTGATAACCTCCTGGAACACCTACCTCAGCTTTTAAACCATGTATGTCTGAATTAATCTACTCCTCACCTGGATGTCAACAGACACCCCACAAATACAGAAGGAACAAAGTGACTCTTTCAGTGATACCACACCAAGTACAGGCTGCTCCTGCACATCAAGCGGTGACACACAACAACTGAAAGCAGTAATGTTCAAGTGATGCACGTTAAAAAGAAATACCCCAGGAGAAAGAGAAGAACAAAGCACCTGCTTCCTTTCTTTCTACAAGACAAAGTTCAAAGGGCAGGGCCTTTGGCACTTATCTAAACACTTCCCGTGCTGTGGGTGGAGAAGGGACCCAGAGCAGCCCTGAGGAGAAGGAATTGGGGCTTTTGGTTGAGGAGGAGCTCAACATGGCCAGGCCATGTGCACTGACAGCCCAGAAAGCCAAAATTGTCCTGAGCTGCATCCAAAGCACCGTGGGCAGCAGGGGAGGGGGGGATTCTGCCCCTCTGCCCTGCTCAGGTGAGACCCCACCTGCAGAGCTGCCTCCAGCCCTGGGGTCCCCAGCATGAGAGTGACATAAACCAGTTGGAGTGGGACCAGAAGAGGGACACAAAGATGCTCAGAGTGCTGGGGCACCTCTGATATGGAGAGGGGCTGAGAGAGGGGCTTGTTCAGCCTGGAGAAGAGACCTTAGAGCCCATTCCAATGCCTAAATGGCCTCCAAGAGAGCTGGAGAGGGACTTTGTACAAGGGCCTGGAGTGACAGAACAAGGGGCAGTGGCTTTAAGCTGAAAGAGGGTAGATTTTGACATCAGGACAAAATTCTTCCATGTGAGGGTGGGCAGGCCCTGGCACAAAGTGCCCAGAGAAGCTATGGCTGCCCCATCCCTGGGAGTGTTCAAGGTCAGGCTGGATGGGGCTTGGAGCAACCTGGGACAGTGGAAGGTATCCCTGCTCATGGCAGGGGTTTGGAACAGGACAATCTTTAAAGTCTCTTCCAATCCAAACAATTCTGTGATTCTTTCCTCCTTGTCTTTCTTCCTGACATTTTGGTAGATCAAATCAGTGCAGCCTTTCTCCCTTTCCTCCTTCCCTATCTAGGACACTTGTTCTACTCTAAATTTGTACAGGAACAGTGAAAACCAGAATGACCACCTAATCAAGGGAGACATGCACTCCTTGGAGCAGCTGTCTAATATGAAAGAACCATAAAATATTGACATTTATTAGGTTCATGCCTGCTTAAAACCACAAAAATCCTCAATAATATATTTTTTCCTTACAGTTTCCAAACTTCTTAGATGCTTAGAGGATCTGTCACTATAGAATCTAAATATACCACAGTGATTTTTTTTCCTCTAGAGGAAATCATCCTAACCTACTAACTACACAGGCAGTTTAAAACAAAAACTCCTGAGGTCAGATGACTAAAGAAGACAAATATTTTCCTTTGATACCAATGACAAGCCCAGTCAACTGAGATAAAAGGCTTTGAATACCTTTAAAAGAACGCAGAGCCAAGACTACACTTTGGTGTAGTTTTGTTTGGGTTTTATCTCCAAGTACTACTCACAGCTAACCTTTCTGACCCCACTTACTTTTCCACTAGTAAAAAGTTCTGCTATGAATCTTTTTTCTTAAATCACTAGCCTGTAAGAAGTGGATCTACCTGAAGTTTTGGTGAGGTTTTTATATATATATATACATCTTTTAAAGGTCCTCCTCTCTCCTAACTCAAATTCATATTCAAAAGAGGTCTAAAACCCAAAATACAACACAGCTAAATTGCTATATAAAAACCATAGCTGATTCACTAGAAGAAAATCCTTTTAGCAAACCTCCATTTCTGCACTTCTGAATCTGTAAAACAGAATTAACAAGTATATGCCACTTCTTCTCATGACAAATGTAATCAAATATTTAATCACAGAATAATGTATCAGCTACACAACAGTGATGACTTACAATGCAGGCAGGAGTTCTGGTTGAGAACAGGGGAAATGAATTTATAGGACACAGTTGTTAAATGGTCTCACTAGCAGCAAATCATTCTAATCACTTGGGCTACATCTCCGTTCTTGCTGCCACATTTTTTTATTACATCTATCCACTAGTAATGGAAGAACTTTTGAATCAAGGTCCTCTAGTCCCAGAACAATATTCTTAACTGCAAGTATTTATTTTCACCACAAAAAGATGCAAAATTCTTCCCTTTCCCTCCCCACCCCTTACTTTTATTGATCTTTCTGTTCCTGCTGTAGATAATTGCAAACATTTTCTCTTCTTGGGCCTACAAAGCATTTCCTGATGGTTTTTCTCTTGCTGTATCACAGCACATTCTGAACATGGACCAGATAAAAATGATGCACACCATTCTCTCCAAAGATTATATATAAAGTCCATTGTGCTAAAACAGGTTATTGACAGTGAGAGCAAACATGCAAACACACAATATAAACAGACAGAAGACAATATAAACAGATACTATGAGCTGATAATGGAATATTCCACAACTGCATGAAGATAATTACAAAAGAACAGCTTGTTAGGAAAGCTCTGAAAAACCTAATAATTACTTCATTTTGCAGAATTGCCTTAGGTCTCCATCCTCCTCTTCATTTGGATAGAACTAATAATTTAAGTGCAAATCAGCCACCTAATGATGAGTTCTTTGGCTGATATACATGTGCAACAACATTATATTGAACCTCCAAAGACTTTCTCCAAGTTTCAAACAGGATTCCTGACAAGGAAACAACATTGTTTGGGTTTCCTAGGAAAGCAAGCTGCACTGTCTTAGAGATTTTGTAAAGTCAACATTTTACAGAAACTACTCAAGTTCAAGATGTTCGATGCAAACACTCAACTTGCCTCTGCAAAAACAAAAAAAAAAACCCAAAAATTAATGAGGCTAAAAATAATCCTTCTACAGCAGCGAGAAAGCCGTAAGATGACTCAAAACACTTCGCAAGCTTACCAGGTCTGGCAGCAATGCAGATAAACTGCTACAAATGAGTTGAGAGTTTACAAAGTAACCTCCCAGAGAGAGCAGAACCACAGCTGGACAGCGAAACTCCCCAGTGGCTGCGCAATCTAGTAAGGCTGACAGTGTAAAAAATACGGCTCAAATTAATTTGGAATTGAGTCATCATGGCACTCAGTCCTACCTGACAAGAGTGATTTAACACTCAGGGGTGCTGCCATACTGAGAAAAGGGAAAACACATAAAGGAACAGCAGCTTTCTGTGAATACATTACTTTTCCCACACTTGGAAAATACATTTGTCTGTATGCCTAAAGAAAGAGTCTCCAGAAGTTTGTCACGCCTTGCCAAATTCTATGAATCTAAAAACTCTCTGTTAAAACTACAGGTGTTTCCAGTGATGCAAACACAATAAAAACAAGGCTAATTCACTTACAGACAGCTTCTGAGGGCAAAATAATCAAATTACAGCACTAACATGAAAGAAGTGCTGACAAAAACTGCACTTGCAACCGGCATCAGATGTCCAAGACATGTGGAACCTGTCATTTTTTCCCATAGGCCAAAGCCTGTACACAGGGTGCTCAATTCAGGGTTGTGCCAATATAGCAAATAATTACAGTTATAATACAGACTAACTCATAGATTTGAAAGCATAACTCTCTTTACTAAAGAAGAATTCCTTTCAGAGCACTGTCAAATTTATTTCAAGCAGGTAAAAACATTTGTTTACAAAAAAACTCTGGTATGTTGAAAAGAAGTTTCACCAAGAACAAAACTCCCTCTTCAGTTCTCTCTCATTAAGAAGAAACCCTAAGAGTTAACAGGAGTTATTTCATGATGCAAAAGTTTACCTGAGAGAGATCAATCTGAATCTTGCAGCAAAAGGAAATACTGCTGTTCTGAAAAGTTCACACAATCAGAACTCAGCCATCCCCTCACAGGTCTGTTTTTCCCCCACGTGCCCCTCCTGGGTGGGACACAATAAAAACACACTGGGTGGGACATTTATCCCAGACAACTCCAACTGCCTGAAACTGGAACCACGGACAAAAGAGAAACTGTTTGTTGAGCAGTTTCTAATATCATGGGGTTTAATGTGTTTTGCAACAAACCCACACCTTTCCCTGGAAGGCCAAGCCTCACCTCTCCATAAATCTCTGGCAATAAAATGCTTAGAGGAGCTTCCCTTCAAGTAAGTCATTACTGGTGAATGCACTTATTTGAAATACTACAGTCTCTAAGTACTCCTCTTCTCTGAAGAGAGAAGAAGGGAAACTAAAGCAGTTACAGTAAAATGCATTCCCCATTGAAATAAAATGTTTTGGTTTAAAATGTAGCAAGTCACCCTGACTAGATTCACCAGAGAGGTAACCTCTGAGCACTTTTGCTGACTTAACTTTAACTCCTGAATTAGGCTGTCTCAGACCAAGCCAAGATATTACTGTTGTGCTTGTCCAGGGCAATAGAAATGATTTCCTCAGTCCAGGAGTGAGGCAAACAAGTGACACAAAATGCTCACCTGTCTCATTTGTAAGTCTGCTGCTACCACACTGGATGGGGATAAGAACAAAACATTTTACAACCATAATGTAAGCTCACTCACCACACAAAATTAATACTGTTTTCAATATCAGGCAACTGGGCTTGATTGAAATCTGGTTAAATTTCGTGTTTGGAAGTTTGAAAATTCTCTTGTACAAAGAGACCAGAGTTCTTTTCAGCACCCGCTAACAAAAAACCCAAGGTTTTACCCTGAGGTAAAACTTTGTGCACTTCAACAGACTAAAATGTTACTTAAATCATACAGGAACAGTGAAGACTGACCTGCACCACCAAGTCCCCCTGCCACACACATGGAGATTCTCCAATGCTGAATACACATAAAGCCAGAATATCTAAAAAACAAGCCCCCACAGCCTGAACAGTAGCATTGACACCAGCAAACTATATCCTCCAGATGTTTCTCATATGCACGTTTTTTCTGACTTTAAATCTGAGGTGAAATGGATTTCAAAATTCTTGAAATAGGTGAGTAGAGAAGATTCAGTACAGATCCTGTTCACTTCAGCTTATGAACTGCATTCAAAAAAAGGAAAAAAGTTTTAAGACAAAAAAAAAAAAAGGTATATTTATAAAATAGTCTGGACAAAATACATACACACAGAGTTCCACAATTATACAGCTACAAGGTTACAGTTGGATACTTTTTCTAAGTAAAGTCTAGGACCTTAATCACCAATCAACGCTTACTCCATAATAAGACAACACAGAACTGTGAAACAAGTTTCTATTTCACAGGCACATAAAGCATTCTCAGTGTTCTAGTGATAAAGGTGCAAATATGTATTTTGTTACATCATCAGTAGAGATACTTCTGACTAAGACCAGCCACTGGCTACCTTTTGTTAAAAAAGAAAAAGCAGAATTCTCTATGCTGATCTCATTCCCTTTACCTTTTTATTAACATTATGGACATTGTTAGAATAAAAAAGACTATTCCAGTTGATAGGAACCTACCAGGATCATCTGGTCCAACTACATGACCACTTCAAGGCTGACCAAAAGTTACAGCACATTAAGGGCACTGTCCAAATATCTCTTAGACACTGACAGACTTGGGACAGACTGAGACACCTCTCTAAGGAGCCTCTTCCAGTGCTTGACCCCTCTCCTGTTCAAGAAATGCTTCCTAAGGCCCAGCCTAGTCCACGTGCTTGTTTTAAGTGAACTTTGAGTGCACCCCTACACACCTGTAAGAGCAGGAGAGATCACGTTTTACATCAGGACCACCAGCCTGTCTCTGACACCTGAAAGAACTAATTCACAGCTGGAAGCAGGAGAGCCCGTTTTGGTTAACTAAGCCCTGTCAGGGATGGAACCAAAGCAGTTGAAGATTAAAGTGTAATGTCAGTGGGCAGGCATCAGTGGGATAGCCGCAGAGGATGCCTCCTCGCAACTTCTCCTAGCACCAGCAAAGCCACACAAAGCTCGCTGCCAGGAAGTTTGGGGTTCACCATTTATTCTCGCATTTCACCCTCTTCCCCTGAACACCTCTGAGCACGGCATTCGCCTTGTTATTTACTACAGAAACAACCCCAAGTTTGCCCACTGCAATCAGAAAGGGGGGGAAACAACGAGGAGGCAAACCCCGCCATCAGATCCCTTTTGCAGGCGCCCTGTCCCCACCCGGAGCTGCGGGAGCCCCCCAGAACCAGGCACCGGCTCCTGCCTCCCCCCGGGCCCGCCGGGGACACCGGCCGGACCCCCAGCCCCGCCAGCAGCGGCGGCGGGCACACTCACAGGTCACGATGGGCTTGTTCTCCATGGTGTAGATCACGGGGGGCTTCTCCCTGCCCTCCTCCTCCTCGGCGGGGTCCATGAGCGGGCGGGGTCGTCAGCCCCGGCTCCCCCGCCCGCCCGGCGCCATGGAAACACCGCCGGGGGGCTGGGACGGGACGGGCAGGCCGGGCCGGAGCGGGGGTGGTGCCGCCGCTGCCCCCCCCGCCCCCCCACCCCCTTCCCCGCGTCCCCGCAGCGCCGCTCCGGAGGGGAAGGCGGGCGGGAGAGGCTCATCCGCTTCCTGGATCACCGGGCAGGCATTACCGCTTCCGGGGAGCGCCGCCGCCGGGGAACCCGGAAAAGGGGGAATGCGGCGGGGAATGGAGGGGAAGCGCGGCCCGGGGACGGGGGGGGTCCCAGCCTGCGGCCCCCGGCAGCCGCGGGGAGCCGGGGCGGGGCTGCCCCTGAGGGACGGCCTGAGGGGCAGAGCCCCTGAGCGGTGACAGCCGGCGGGAGTCACGGAAGGGTCGGGGTTGGAATGACCGCTGGAGATCGCTCGGTGACCTCTGGAGATCGCTCAGTGACCTCTGGAGATCGCTCAGTCCATCCTCCTGCCCCTGAGGGACGGCCCGAGGCGCCTGAGGGGCAGAGCCCCCCTGGCCGCCATGAGCGGTGACAGCCGGCGGGAGTCACGGAAGGGTCGGGGTTGGAGTGACCGCTGGAGATCGCTCGGTGACCTCCGGAGATCGCTCAGTGATCTCTGGATTTCACTCAGTCCATCCTCCTGCCCAGGCAAGGTCACCCAGAGCAGGTGACACAGGAACGTGTCCGGATGGGTCTGGAATGTCTCCAGAGAGGGAGACTCCACACCCTCCCTGGGCAGCTGCTCCAGAGCTCTGCCAGCCTCCATGGAAATAAATTCCTCCTTGTGTAGGGGTGAAACTTCTCTTGGTTTAATTTATGCCCATTGCTCCTTGTCCTGCCACTGGACCCCACTGAGGAGTCTGGCACCATCCTCTTGGCATCCTCCTGGGAGATATTTATATGTATGGATGAGATCTCAGCCTTCTCCAGACTAAACAGGCCCTGCTCCCACACGCTCTCCTCATAAAAGAGATGTTCTTTATTAAAATTAATATTATTTAAATTCGTTGCGGGACTTCTGTGAGGCTTTGGTGGACTTCGTGGGCAGCTGCCTGATGTGTCATTTCCATGGCTGTTCCTGGCTAGTTCAGTGGGAGTAAGTGCTTAGGGATCATATTTTCCACTGATTTCAAATATGTAAGTGAATATGGCCCTTGAAGTTTAATGGTTTATAATGTAGGGTTTTAAATGCATAGAGATAATAACACCCCATTACACTTCTGTTGGGTCTAATTAGTGGTATTAGAGCCATAAAACTGAGCCTTGTTTTACTTTAGACTGAGATGCTATTCCTTTATTTAAAATAAATCTACTGTTCACCTGGGTCATCTGTAGTTTCTTCAGAATAAAGAATCCTAAACTTAGAGGGTTTGCATTTACTGTCTCAAATAAAAAAAGTAAGATCTAGAAGAACATATTGAAAGTAGCCTACTATAAGGGGTAAAAAATGGAAAACACTGCATACATGTGTAAAGCCAAATGTCACCTCAGGTAGGACTGTAACTAATCTGTGAATTAATCATAATTCTTTATTTCACAGTGACATTGTGCTCAGGTGGTTTGGATGTTCAAATATTTATCAAAGTAAATTTGTTTAGAATTTGCTTTCAGTAAAACCTTAACTCTATTTTCTGGACTTATAATGTTGATTCAAAAAAAAAAAATTACAGCATCCTTGTAACATATTTCATCCCTTAATACTGCTGAAAACTCCCAGTTTTATCTCTGCCATTTTACTGGGGGATTATTGGTTGTTTCCTATTTGAATATTTTCACCAACATTTGCACTGAAATTTGCTTTCACCTTGGTTGTAACTTGTTTCCTTGGCACAGTGAAACTTTAAGAATATTTTATATAGCACAATAAAATGTTTTAATCTGATTTTTCAGGTTGTGGTGAACAGCTGGACACAATTTTTAATGCTGTGAGAGTTGAGACATACCATGGTACAATTTTATTTTAAAAATGTCAGCAGTTAAACACTATTTTATAGTATAAGTGATAAGTGTGTGGCAAAAATTATTCACTGAAACAGAAAAAAAAAAAAACACTCTTTATGCACTTATAAAAAGTTAGAAATTCCTCCCACTAACCTCCTAAGTAACTCAGATGCTCAAAGCAATTTTGTGCATCTGTCAAATGGTCCTGAACAGCACAGGTAGGAAACCAGGTAAGCCCAAGCCAAATGTATTTATCCTCTTTTCTCAGAAATTAGAGCTAAGGCCAATAGTTCATTGGGATTAACATTTTATTCTCTATAGAATTTGATAAATAATTAAATTTCCTCTCCAGTTTTTATGTTGCAGTAGAGCTGTTTCTATTAAAAACAAACCAGCCAACCAAAAGAAAACCCCTGTCCTAGCCCTGCTGGCTGTTTTTGATAGCAAGAGAAACAAATACATCTCTATTTGTGGTTTATTCCTAAACCATCTTCTCCCTCCCAAAAAACAAGACAGGCTCATAAATATAGGTAAGAAGACTCAGGAAAACAACTTTTCATTGTGTCTCAGGTGTGTAATTGCCAAAAATAGTTGAAAGTCAGTTTGACAGGGGAGTGAAATTCACTGGTCTCTGATGGGAAAAGTAGATCTTTTATAGCAAACTGCCCAGAGGAAAAAAAAAATCAAGCATTTGGAAATTGAGACTTCAACAATTTTCTGGTTCTGCCTTGCATTTTGAAATGAATGGATGGAATTTTCCTTCTGGGAAAAATGTAGAAAAGGGAAAAAGGGGCCACTTGAAGGATAACTAAAATTTTGCTTTTCCTTTTACCTTTACACCAGCTAAAATACTCTCTGTCTCTACTAGAAATCATTACATGTCTTAAGTGAATATTAGTCTTGTATCCACAAAACATAATCATTACAGACACCAGGCCACTGTGGTGCTACAGTTGACTCCCATTTTTCAACCTCTCATGCATGGCAAGATAAAATTTAATTCTTTCCTACCAATCAGTCTCTTTAGCCAAGCAAATCCTTTTCACCATTTCAGATTTCTGGGTATCAGGTGCCTAAAACTTTTCTGTTGCCACACTAGCAGGGCAGAATGATGCTGCACTTTGAATGAGGAGTCAGTAAGAGAGGAAAAGCTGAATTTGGGGTAGCTGTGGGCCAGGCAAAGCCTGTACAAGTGCTTTTATGTATCAACATTATTCATTTCTATTCCAGCCACAGGCTTAGTGCCCAAGTAGGTCACCTCTGGGATGGATCTTGACTTTGAGGCACAGTGTAAAGGAGCAGATTAATCTAAGAGGCATTTGTATGACTGGATGGAAAGACTGCATGTATACTACTAAACCAGGAAGAGTTTCCTGCTTTCCAAGTCTGTGCATCTCATTTTCCTGTGGATTTCAGGTTGGTGTGGAACAGAGGGCACAGCAGCCTTTCTTTTCATCCCTACTCCACAGCCTGGCCTCTGCACAGAGCAGAGGTGTGCTCATGGAGCAGGGCCATAGCACACATCATCAACACACTGGGGTGTTTACAGGAACAGGGCTCTAGCAGGAAAAACAGCCCCAGAAAAATAGACTCTCTCCAAAAAAAGGCCCATAAACTCATGATATTTCCACAGCCAGACTCTGCACATCACACTCACTGGTTTAACTGCACTTCATTAACTGTTTCATTAGCAGGAGCTGGTGTTTCTTCCAACTTTCACTTTGTCTGTGCACTCTGATTGTGCATCCTCATCACTTCTCCCTCAATTCACAGCTTCTCTCTGCAACAACATTTCTACAGAATTCAAAATTTTCTCCCATCAAAATTTTGCACAGTTTTTCTTCTGTGATGTTTCTTCTTATTGATGAGATTTATACACCCAGTAGCCACTGCCACAGGCAGTCCCATCAGTACCTGGCTGGGTTTGGGTTAGGCTAGCTTCATGGGCAGTTTCTGTGGCTTTTGGGAACTCCCCCTCCTAGAGGAGGAATCAAGTCTGACTTGAAAAGTGGGAATTGTTTGAGAAGAAGAAACTGGTTTCAGAGGTGCTGTTTGTGTATATTATGTGGTGGTTAATGTAAACCAAGAGTTAAATTTCTCATTGTCCTGTTCTATCATATTTTATATGCACAAACCCAGGAACACAGGTGTCAGGCAAACAGAGGAAGTCAGCATATCCCTCACTTTTCTTTCTTTTTTCCCTTGCTCCTCTTCTGTTACTGGTTTGTTTAAATGATGTGCTCTGCAAGGCAGGACAAGGAATTGCACTGTAAAATATTTGGCACTTGATCAAAATGGAACATAGCTGTACCCTTAAGAACCATATCACAGAGATTAATGAGCTCAGTAACTGCAGGAGAAGCTGCAGTGGTTTTCTGAGGAACTGGATCTCGTGTCTCAGGTCTCCCAAAGAGCAAGAAGGTTAATTAAATCCTGGCTCTTTGTTATAACATTAAATCCTAAAATATGCTGTCAGTCTTCAGGTCTCTACTGGGACAACTCTTGGTGAATTTCTTTCAAATATTTAAGCAGCAGGAAAATTAAACGAAAGCACTTTAAGTGTATCCCTAATTGCCTTATGTTTTGATGCAATGTCCATTACAGGGGAAAATCCACATTTGAAAATGTTCCTGCTGAGTTTGAGAATTATGACAACCATCCTATTTTGGAGAGGCAAAGAGAGAAAAGATAAACAAAAGGAATGGTGTTGATGAAAGGACATGATCACCAGCAGGCAAAGGTTTGATAGGAGGAAAGTAAAATTCTTATGCCAGGTTTCAGTCAGGATGAAGACAAAACCAGCAGTGTCTACAGGACAATTTGATTCCCCCTCTCCAGTGTTACCTGACTGTGAGATAACCAGGGCCCAGAGGTATCATGGTAGATCCTAGGATCCCAGAATTTGCTAGTAATAGCAGTCATGAATTTCTTGTATCCTCTCATTCATATAAAATCCAAGTAAGATTTGCCATGAAAAATTTTATCTTTATATTCTCCATGTCTGACCACACTCTAACATTTCTGCTGGATGTAGTGGGTTGAGCCTGGCCAGCAGCCACACAAACACTCACTCCCATCCCCAGCAGGACTGGGGAAGAACAGAAGAAAAACAGGAATGGGAAAGCACATGGTTTGAGATAAAAACAGTTTATTAGGTAAAGGAAAGAGACAGAAATGAAGCAAAGGAAATCAATCACCACCTCCCGCATCCAGAGCAGCCATTCTCCAAGCAAGAGCCACCTTGGAAGCCAGAATTTTCCCTTCCTCTGTCCCAGTTTTTACTGGTGACCATGACCTTATGACATTGTGTTCTATGTAAGGAAAAGCCCTTTGGCCAGCTTGGGGTCAGCTGGCCCAGCAAAGTCCCCTCACAATCTCTTGCCTAGCCCAACTTACTTGCTGGAGGAGAAGAGTGTCCAGGTCTGCTTGTTTTTACAATAATCTCATTTAACAGATTGTGTTGGTTTCCCTGTGATGACTTAGAGTAGAATTATTCCAGAGATATTCATTAAATAATATCCAGACTTTGACATATTTTCACCACTACTTAAAACTGAGCCTGTAGATGGATAGTCCTGGGTGGAATGGCAGAGAGAGAGCTTATACATGTGCTTTTTTACCAAAGTTTTGAGTTCTGTCTGACCTGGAAATGATTACAGATGAGAAACTTTATGGGGAAGATCAATATTTGAATGTTCAACAGTAACAAGGTTTGGAATGAAAAACTGAAGGAATTTCTAGAGAAACCCTGTCTTTTCAGCTTGAGCGTCAACTTCACCTCTGGGGAAACTATTAACAAATTTTTCCAGTGAGGTTAAAGGATAAATCTTTGCTTGTAGGGATTTCTTACATTTTCCTTTGATAGTTTTGGTAATTAATATTTAGGGAGAAATGGATATGGGAGTCCATGGGTTTCCACTGAGATGACCACCACTCTATACAGTGTTTGGGATTACAAAGAAATCAACATAATAACTGTAACTAAGTTTTACAGAATTAGTGAGGGAAACTTTACCCTGAAGGAAGAATTATTCAAGAAGTCAGGAAAGAGGCAAATGCATAGTTCTATGTTTTCAATTTGACTTGTGGTAGCAGTCAGAAAACTGTCACCAAAAAGCACAGAAAGTTTAACTGAGGGAATTCTGGTTTTAATTAACTAATTTCATGAAATCACAGCCACCTGCAAAAACAGAAAAAAATTACAAGATTTTTATATTTGGGGAAATAATTTTATAAGATTCCTTTTTTTGTTAATTACTACTTTAAAAGCCACCTTTATGAATTAGTATGTCAGCCACAAATCATTAGTGGTACATAATCATCAGAATTCTGGCTTTTTATTTCATATTATTGGGAATGAATCATTGACGGAAATGTATTTAATAGCAACAAAACCAGCATGGGGAACCTATTTCCATTGAAGCTCTATTCAAGAGTATTTTCATTTCATCCATAGATTTCTGCAGCAGAATCTGCTGTGTATTGTGAACTGTTGCCAATCACCAGATGGGAAAATATGGGAATGCAGAGAAGGTGACAGTAACTGTGGAAGAGCTGCTGTGTGTCCCTGTTCTGAAACCTGTAAATGACCACAGACAAACCAGATGGGAAAAACCATTTCAAAATTGAAATGTGCAACCAAAGACCTTCAAGAAGGGTCAGGAAAAGTAAACAGCCTTTAGAAGGGGAGAGAAAAAGAGAGAAATCATAGAAATGATGAAAATATTTAAGAAAGGAGTCTACAGAAATGCTGGCCAGCAAGTCAGGGCGGAGCAGCTGGAGCAAGGAGGAGGAGATACTCCCTGGCCTGGAAGGGAGAATCAGTACCTTGATATTTGTCCAGCATAATCTTCACCATCTTTTCAACATCAGTCTGCGCCTTCTGTGACTCCAAGAAACCTCCTTTCCTGGCAGTGCCTTTCTTCTAGCATCCCTTGAGACAGACTTTCCTCCTCCTCCAAACAGTTTGCTTTGAATAGCTCTCTAAAATCCTACTCATCCAGGGAGGATGCCACAAAAAGGCAGCACATTTGAGTTATCAGAGCAGCTCTACCTTGCAGACATGAGAAAGGCATTTGGACTCAGATCAAGTGCTGAGTGTGTTACAAGCACACCAACCCACCTCAGCAAAGAGGAACAAGTTCAAAGAGTGAATTTTGAGTAGGAAAGTGTAAACATCAGTACCAGGATGTTAATGTTACGTGTTTGAGGGTGTCAGCAACTGCTCTTGCTCCCCCTGTACCACATGAATCTCATAAAAGAAAGAAGAGGGAAAAGCAGATGTGACAGCTCTTACTCCAAGCTAATTCGGAAGACCAGAGCAATTCAATCTGCAGCTGAGCTAGCACTGCCCTTGCCTCCTTTTCTTCTCCCCCAACATGTCATTTAGATCCAAGCCACTCAAACATGTTTAGTAACTAACTAGAAACAGTGCAGTGATCTCGGAGCCTTTCACAGCTCCCTGAAACCCAAAGAACTTTTCAACCAGTATGGGCAGAAACAAGGTCAGGTGCCAGCAGGCAGAGAAGGCCCTCAAGCCCCAGGAGTTCCTGCAGCTCTGAACTATTTTCAGGATAGACCCAAGCTGCAAAACAGAAACATTTCATCTGCCAGCAGGGAGGCACAGGGCTAATTAGCAGGTCTTGAACAGCAAGATTCAAACTGAGAGCATCCAGCACTCTCCCTGGCTTTTAGAGAAATGGATGCTATTTCTCTGTATCACCTGCCTCTTCTCCCTGAGCACCCACCTTTTCCCTGCTGTCCAGCCCTGCTGAGCATGGAGCTGTACAGCTGTCATGAGAACATCAGCTCAAACTGTGTGAAAATGGAAATTAATTCTCCTCACTCATGAGAGAGCTTTGTGTCAGGAGTTTCATTCTCATTTATGCCACAAGTATGAGTGGCAGAGAGCCCATGGTAGAGTCCCAGGACAGTCACACATCAACATAATTCTGAACTTCCTCTTGAGTCTGGAGACCTTAGAAGAAAAGGGTTGTTTGGCTGGAAAGTTACCCTATCCTGGGGGGAGTTAGAAGCACGAGAAGATAAACATTTGAACACTGGCTGTTCTTTGGAAAAGGGGGAGGTAAAGGGACACCCCTACGGGATGTTTCCATGCACAACTCACCTGCAGGGGCTTTGGTACCACCACCAGCAAGGTGATTTCATCACCAGACACAGGAAACCTGTCATGGTCTGCCATGAGGGCCTGGAGAGAGCACGGTGTATTTAATCTGTGCACAGCCAGAGAGCTCCCAGCTCACAAGGTAATTCACTGTTCTTTTATCAGCCGTACTCTGCAGTCTGCACCTGGGCTCTCAGCTGGGGACTGACAACCCTTCCCTCCAGAATATATTCATTTCTATTTATTTTTACTTACTGCACAATTAAAAACATAGATGTGTGGTCATTTTAAAAAAACACAGAAAACATTATTAAAATACACCATTACTAATTATCCTTTTGTGCATAAACAAATCATAGTAGTTCTGGGTTGTTACTTCTTTTATCATCCTTCTTAGGAGTAGCTTCTGAAGAGTACTGAAGTTGGTAAGAATGAGACCATAAAATTTCTAATTCAATTTTCTAGACAATAAGGATCTATTCTAAGGATCGTCTAAGGATGATTGTTTAATCTCTGCCCATCACACCCCTGAGGAAGAGCTCACAAATGTCCAAAGGATAATGTAAAACTGATGGGAATAAGGAAGGAGGGAATCTTGGAGTGAATTACACCATTATTTAAATACTCTTCTCTACATTCATCAAGGGAAAGCTCAATTCCAAATTAGAATGTAAAATTATTAGTTGTTAAATTAAAATGCATAATTAATTAGAAATTAGATTCCCTAGCAAGCTTATCTTAGGCAGGTCCTCCCTGGGTGGCAAAATTGAAGTACTACAAGAATAATGAAGTCTGAAGAAGAGGCCCTGAAAGCCATTCATAATAAGCATAGAAGTAAATATTCTGATGAGAATCCTCCCCTTCAGAATACTTATTTTTATTTTTGTATCCTGCCATGACAGCAGGACCCTCTCAGAGGGTTAAATTTACAGGGTATGTGTGATTTCATGGAGAAGGAAGAGAGTTAAACAACCAGAGACTCAGCAGTAGCATAAGTTTTGAGATCATAAAGACATCCAGGCCACAAAGGATATTTCCACTACATGTTTCTATTCCAGGCTTTGATCCTATTAGTCCCTGGTGCCCTTAGGAACAAAGCTACTGAGACAGCTGTAAAACAAAATATATCATTGATAGGAGAGAAAGGTCAATGAAATCTCTTATCAATTCTTGCTCTGACCCCCCAAATAATACAGCAGCAAATATTTCAAACAAACAGGTGATGCTGCTCAGATCCAGGTCCTGTAGCAGCACAGCAAGCAAACCTTCACTGCTCGTAACACCTTGTTAGTCCTTTTCAGCTGTGCCTGAGGACACAAAGGTACTGAGAGCCTCGCCCTGAGCACCAATCTGAGGCTGAGTAAAACTAATCTTGAACCCTTCTCAGTGAGCTGTTGAGAAATGAGGTTTCCTCTTGCAAGTGGAACAACAAAATTCTGGTATTTCATTATTGTAAAGGCGTTATATAGTTACAATGTTTTGGTTTGTATCTTGAGGAGGAGTGAGTACTGTTTTGTCACAGGCTGCACACCAAGTACAAGGCCCTTTACCCTTCTGATGGGTGGAATAGCAAATCTCCTCATCTGGGAGACACAGAAGGGAAAATCTGGGTGTACTCATTGTTTGGGTGACACTTCTGAAGCTGTGCTGAAATCTGTGACAAGCCCAAGGGAATTAAACACTGACTCCCATCAGACTGAAAAGGAAGTCATGTGCCTAAATCCTATTAGTGCCTGTAAAATTCCCAGACCTAACATTAGCTCCAGAGGTTACTCCACTGAGATCCCTTTGAGAGTAAGCAACCCCCCCCATATTGCTTCTGTGCAATTTGTTCTCCCTAACCACGTTATGGCTTTGGAGTTAACAGCAATAATTTATGTTCCATTATGTGCACTACTTAATTTAGATAGGCCAGCTGCCTTCCTGTATGGCTGCCAGCAAAAGAGTGCACACTCTCAGGAAATAACAAATTTGCAGGTTTCCTTGCCTGCCTTTCTAATCTTACTGGAGTTCTGGGCCAGGGGTGCTGGGGGATGTGGTTTATGTGTCCCCATCTGGCAGGGGAACTAACCCTGGTGTGAGCAAGTTTCCTCCCCAAAATACAGAATTCTAGTCTGCAGCACAGGGTTGTGTGTTGTCCACACCTCACAGCTGAAGAATACTCAAAAGCCTTTTCATAAAAGCATTTCTTAACAATTTGAGGTCTTCTCCACCCTTAAATTAACCAGAAAAGAAATATGGGATTTGCCAGGTAAACTCTTTTATTGCGTTCAGTTGGAGTCTTGCTCTGAACCTACCGGCTGACAGAAAGTAGTGCATCCTTCTGACAAATTATGCCACTGTAATGCTCTGTATTGAAAACATTCAAGTTTTTAAATAACAGAAAATAATTAAATTTTTAAAAATTAGAATTTTGCCATAGAACTCTGTAAATAATGAGAATTACATGATTATGTGCTTGGTCGAACATGAGAAGAAGAAAGTAGCAAAACAGGAAAGAGTTTTGCCTGTCCATTCAGCATCAATTGTATTCTCCCTATACTTCAGTTTTGTGCAGTTGCTTAAAGCAAAGCCTTTCACAGCTGGGAGAAAGAAGTGCCTAAAAGAAGTCAGCCTTGTTTGGTCAAACATAACACTTGCAGCAGTTGTGGGAAGAGAGGAGTAACCTCAGAGAGAAGAATTTTCCCCAGGGAGCCAAAGGTACTGAGAGCCTCGCCCTGAGCACCAATCTGAAGCTGAGTAAAACTAAGCTTGAACACTCCTCAGTGAGCTGTTGAGAAATGAGGTTTCCTCTTGCAAGTGGAACAACAAAATTCTGATATTTCATTATTGTAAAGGCGTTATATAGTTACGATGTTTTGGTTTGTATCTTGAGGAAGAGTGAGTACTGTTTTGTCACAGGCTGCACACCAAGTACAAGGCCCTTTACCCTTCTGATGGGTGGAATAGCAAATCTCCTCATCTGGGGGACACAGAAGGGAAAATCTGGGTGTATTCATTGTTTGGGTGACACTTCTGAAGCTGTGCTGAAATCTGTGACAAGCCCAAGGGAATTAAACACTGACTCCCATCAGACTGAAAAGGAAGTCATGTGCCTAAATCCTATTAGTGCCTGTAAAATTCCCAGACCTAACATTAGTTCCAGAGGTTACTCCACTGAGATCCCTTTGAGAGTAAGCAACCCCCCCCATATTGCTTCTGTGCAATTTGTTCTCCCTAACCACGTTATGGCTTTGGAGTTAACAGCAATAA
Organism: Emberiza elegans; assembly: GCA_024865655.1. NCBI lineage: Eukaryota > Metazoa > Chordata > Aves > Passeriformes > Fringillidae > Emberiza > Emberiza elegans. The sequence continues at coordinate 4,051,937 of JALJVW010000163.1, forward strand.
TTTATGTTCCATTATGTGCACTACTTAATTTAGATAGGCCAGCTGCCTTCCTGTATGGCTGCCAGCAAAAGAGTGCACACTCTCAGGAAATAACAAATTTGCAGGTTTCCCTTGCCTGCCTTTCTAATCTTACTGGAGTTCTGGGCCAGGGGTGCTGGGGGGATGTGGTTTATGTGTCCCCATCTGGCAGGGAACTAACCTGGTGTGAGCAAGTTTCCCTCCCCAAAAATACAGAATTCTAGTCTGCAGCACAGGGTTGTGTGTTGTCCACACCTCACAGCTGAAGAATACTCAAAAGCCTTTTCATAAAAGCATTTCTTAACAATTTGAGGTCTTCTCCACCCTTAAATTAACCAGAAAAGAAATATGGGATTTGCCAGGTAAACTCTTTTATTGTGTTCAGTTGGAGTCCTGCTCTGAACCTACCTGCTGACAGAAAGTAGTGCATCCTTCTGACAAATTATGCCACTGTAATGCTCTGTATTGAAAACATTCAAGTTTTTAAATAACAGAAAATAATTAAATTTTAAAAAAATTAGAATTTTGCCATATAACTTTGTAAATAATGAGAATTACACGATTATGTGCTTGGTCGAACATGAGAAGAAGAAAGTAGCAAAACAGGAAAGAGTTTTGCCTGTCCATTCAGCATCAATTGTATTCTCCCTATACTTCAGTTTTGTGCAGTTGCTTAAAGCAAAGCCTTTCACAGCTGGGAGAAAGAAGTGCCTAAAAGAAGTCAGCCTTGTTTGGTCAAACATAACACTTGCAGCAGTTGTGGGAAGAGAGGAGTAACCTCAGAGAGAAGAATTTTCCCCCAGGGAGCCTCAGGGGATCAGCTCAGCTCTGTGGCAGAGTGGACCCTACTTTTATCACCTACAAAGCAGCTTTGATGCACAAAGGGCAGCAGTCAAGGACAAGGAGCTTTTTGACCTTTGACAAGGTGCTCTGACCTGATAGGAAGCAAACAAGAATTAGCATTTTCCTGAAAATACTTGTGGAATTCATATTTCATTGTGGCAAAGGTGGGAGGAGATTTGCATGTGTTCCTAAACTGATTAGTTTCTTTCTTCTACTGATCTTCCATATAAATGGGGCAACCCCTAGCACTTAACTACTTGCAACTTCATTGGAAAAGTGAAAAAAAAGAGATGTCACAGCTAGGCCAGTGCTGAATTTGGCTTTTGCAAATGTTGCCCGACATCAGCAAGATGAAAAACAAAGGCAGTTCATTTTCACACCACAAGTCACAGCAGAATAAACGAACCTGTCCTCAGAGTGAGCCATCAGTATCCCATCAGCCAAGTGCCATGTCTGCACAGGGGCAGTGACCACAGGTGGCACAGGGACACCTGCTTTGGCACTCTGCTCTCTAGCAAATGCCTGGGGAGCAATGTGCTTTGTCTTTCCAGTGGAGAGCAGAAATGCCTACTCCAGCCCCATCAGCTCAGGTCAGTCACAACTCCAGCTCCAGCCCCAGCAGCCTCATCATAGCAGTGCTGTCCCTTTGGCACAAACCTTAACCACAGAAGAATGTAATGATGGGAACTTCTATATGTGCACAAATCTCATATAATGTGTTGATATCATATTTGTTATTTTTGTAACCCCTAGCAGGAGAGAAGGATCAGTGGAGATCTGTGGGGGTGATGGCGTGTGGGGGATGAATAAAGGAATCATAGAATTTTAAGAGGTTGGAATGGACATTAAAGATCATTAGTTCTGATTAGGAACCTCCCACTAGACCAGGCTGTTCAAGCCTCATCCAACCTTGCTTGGAACACTGTCAGGGATGGGGCATGTACAACCTTCCTGGACAACCTGTGCCAGGGCCTCACTGCCCCCACAGTAAATAATGTCTTTCTACTGCTAACTTAAATTTCTGCTCTTTCAGCTTTTGCCCATCTCTCCTTGTCCTGTCACTGCAGTTCCATACAAAGAATCCTTCTCCAGCTTCCCTGCAGCCCCTTCAGACTCTGGAAGGTGCTCTGCCATCTCTGCACAACCTTCTCTTCCCCAGCTGAACAGCCACAGCCTTCCCAGCCTGTCTTCAAAGGCGAGGTGCTCCAGTCCTCTTATCAATGTTGTGGCCTTCTCTGGACTTGCTCTGTCAATTCCACATCCTTCTTTTGTTGGGGACACCAGACCTGGACACAGCACTGCAGGTGGGGTCTCACCAGAGCGGAGTAGAGGTGGAGAATCTCCTCCTTGGACCTGCTGCCCATGTTCCTTTCTATGGAAGCCAGGACAAGGCTGGTTTCTGGGCTGTGGGTGCTCACTGCCAGTTCATGTTGAGTTTTTCCTCAGCTATCACCCCCAGGTCTTTCTCTGCAGGGCTGTTCTCAATCTCTACCCCACCCACTCCATAGGTGTGTCTGGGATTGTCCCAATGCAGGTGCAGGACTTTGTGCTTCACTTTGTTGAACTCCATGAAGTTCCCACCAGCCCCACCTCTCAGGGCTGCCAAGGTCCCTTGCTGTGGGGTGTGACACACCACAGCTGTGGCACTGCAAGCTGACTTCAGCTCTGCACAACAGGGACCAGGGGGGGCCTTTGGTTCACATCAACAGCTGCCAACAGCTGAGTGGATCAACTGCTGGTCTGAATACTTCCCCCAGTCACAAAAGGAGAGGGGGAATTAAACATTATCCCCTCCACATGTGGGATGGCTAAAAGAACCTGGGCAGAGAGTACTGGACTCTGACATATAATTACAATATAGGATGTGATGAAATCCAGGAGAGCATTTCATTAATCCACACCATAGTTATTTACATTTATCTACCTACAAAATCCTGCTACACAAAGTTTTGTTTCACAGAGGCACTCTGTCAAGCCTCTCAGGAAGAGATTCCAGGTTTAGAAGTGTGTAGAAAGTGCATCAGCCTGTTCCTCACCCCAAAAGCCCTCTGCCCAACATAGCACTCAGGAGGGGGGCACATCTGAACTATGAACTTGCTCCCAGTGCAGCAGCTGATTGTATCTGGTGTTGAGAACACAGCATTACTTTTATGGAATTCCAGGCTCTTTTCCCAAATACATTAATGCAGTGTTGGAAGAAAAAGAGTGAAATTAGTGAGATGAAAGAACATACAGAAAATGCCACCACCACAAGCAGCCTCCAACCATGTTTGCAACTTAAAGAGAGGGTGTGTAAGAAGCTCCCACAGCCTGAAGGTCACTGTGATGTGGACTGCTTAGCACAGAAACAAACCACCTAACAACATTCCCTGTGCCTTCATCCAGGGAGCAAACGTGTTCTTCTATTTCCACAGCTCCTTACACAGTGCTGGCTGTCAAACATTGCAGTGCCACACTGCCCCACTGACCTCCCCTTGCCCATAAACCCCACTGCTGACTGCTTCTTACAGGTGTGGTTGTGATGTCTGACACCAGTTGGTTCCAGATCAAAATCATCATCCTCTAAAAATTAATTATGGATGCAAGGAGATCCAACAGAGGCACTGAGGTAAGAAAAGCTGTATTCACGAGAACTCAAAAGGAAGACAAAAAAGTTTCTGCATGCATACTCCTAGAATGGAAGCCCATCCTCTCCACAAAAAAATAGGTCCTCCCACACAGTGACACATGACACCACTCATCTGTCATTGAAGGCAGCTCAGCCCAACCTAGACTGTTCAAAGGGGAACAGATCAGAGAAGAGAAAACCTACAGGAGAAACCAAGAACCCAGTCCTTGCAGGGTAGCAAAAGATGACCCAGGAATGTGATATTGTGACACAAATGTCATTTGCTAAAGGATCACATAGGCTAAAGAAGAGCTGATGGTCCAGGGGACAGAGCATGGTACAGTGTATGATGCTGGTGTGCACAGGAGGAAGTGCTTTATCTTCTAGTGAAAAATAAAAACTTTAAAGATGTCAGATTTGAAAAATTGGTTTAATCTACATAATCTCTGCATATAGCCACCCTACCCTGCTGCAGTCTCAACTTCTTATATTATACAGCTTTGAGGTTACTTTGGAGGGTTCTTCAGGAAAGGAAAATACCTCCCTCCCTATTCTGATCTTTTGGAAGAGCCATGCAAAATTTTATATATTGCTGCTATAAGTACCTCAGTAGTGAGCCATCCTTCTGCAGTTCTCAAGGACTGGCTTTGTGCAGGGAATGCCCATAGGGTTAATCCTGTTCTTGCCTCCCATCCCCACAAAATGATCCATCCCGGTAATTGCTGCAGACATGTGGCACTCATATGGGTCAGTTTGCAGGACTGAGATCAAAAAGCATAAATGGAAATGAAACCAACCAAAGCAAAAAGAAAATAGCCCTTAGTACGTGTTTAGTTACAAAAATTAGAGTGGTAAGTTGGAAAAGGACGCAGATCTCCCAGTTACATTATGGGCTGATCAATGAACACTTGAAAAGAAGCCAGATGCTGGGCAGTCACCATTTCATTAAAGCACAATTAAACCCCCTGTATTCCATCATAGTATGTACAAAATCACATACAGTTAAATAAACAACTGAAAGCGTGAATGAGATTCTAATATACAGTACTTTCACACAGCCAAAGCTATTTTATTTTACAAGACGAGGCTTTTGCGTTCATCTTTTTTCTGAAAGCCCAGTAAAAACAGCGTAAACTACTTAAGCAAAATTTAAGAGACAACTTACAAAGTAAAATTTGCATAGCACTGTAAATCTGCATGTTTGTTTGGGCACAGTTCTCTGTAAAAACTACAGTAGGTGACAGGGTTGGGTTTTCTTAATAGCTTGTTTTTCACCAGATTCAGACACACTTCTTCTGAACATCATAAAATCAAGTGTAGGAAACAACTGTAAAAATGTACAAAAATATATACACATGCGCAGTAAATGCATACCCTGTATACAGTTTTATTACTTGTTAGATTTGGCTAATAATGATCATCTGGTGACTTACACTTCCCTCCAGGAATGACAGGTTTGCAACACGTCAATCAGCTCCAGGAGGGTGATTTTCCTCGGAGAGAAGGTTTGGATTAAAGCTACAGTACTTGCTGGTGATCTGAGGAGTGAGCGAGGCGCCGGCAGCAGCGGCCGCCAGGCGTTCAGGCGAGTTCAGCATTCAGATGTCACAAGGGACAGCTCGGACACAGCTGAAGCAAAGGGACACGAAGGGACACAGCTTGGCTCTCTGCACAGATGCACATGCACGGAATAAAGGAGGTACACACAACCCGCTCATGCCTTGGGGTGTAAAATTTAATTCCTGATTAGGCTCTGCTACCTACTCTTCCTTCCTTCGCAAATTGTATTTTAGTAATTTGTAACTCAGCGTGTTTTCCTTAAGAATGCACGCTGGCCAAAATGAAAAAAGTTGTGTGAGACTGAAAATTGGTAGTGGTAGCCCCCACAGTAAGGAATACTTCTAATGTAAATTTTAAAAGTACTATTATATTCTGATTGCTGCTATATTATATTCTGATTGCTGCTGAAGTGTCTAATTTTAAAATTCACTTTTCTCCTAAAAAGATAAAATGCTGTTTCTGCTAGTGGTTTACAGAAATAGACTATTTGCACTCAAGTGCTCTCAACAGTGGAAGTGCACAAAAATCTTTCTTTACAGTTTCAAAAACTGAACAGTGGCAGGTAACTACAGGTATAACATTTTAAGAAACACAGGCAGCTTTCTAAAAGCCTAGAGAGGCCAAGGATCAGAGAAATACATTTGTCTTAGATGCCAATCCCATGTCTTTCCAATTCTGAAGTATGAAATATTTTTCTGGTGGCTAACACACGTGGTACAGACTCGGTAATGCTGACTTCCAGAATGTTCTCACTCCAAACCACAGCAGGTAAATAACACACAACCAACAGCCTGCAAGCATCTTGCTGCAGAGACAATCAGATAAACCAGCCTTAAAGATAAACAGGGCAGAATGAGAGTCCCCATCTGAAACAAGCCCTCAGGAGGAATTCTGACCCAAATCACGTGAACGGGGCAAGGGTTGTTCTGTAAGTTGTTACACGGAGGTCTCACATTCACATTAGTCAAAGCTTGCCTCTCACATAGTTGTGTCTGCTTTGCAAAGCTCCTGGTGATCCCTCAGTTTTCTCAGAAGAAGAATTTGGCTGGACCTGTCAGTGTTCCTGCTCCTCCCAACGATGCACCTTGTGGTGCTCCTTCTCCCTCACAGCTCCCAGCAGGGCTTTCACCTGCTCCAAATCCCAGCTCCACTCAGCACCAGCAGCCCTGGAGCCGCCTGTTATGATCAGAAGGTTCAGGAATACAAGAACAAGTGGCTGTGACACACTGGGTAGGAGTACAAATTCAGCATTCCCATCACAGGGACGAGCTTCTTTGTGCAGGTACACGGCAGAACTTGCAGCAATCGTCTGCTGGGAATCAGAACCTTCACACCAGGGGACAGAAGCACATGGCATCCAGGAGATGCTGTGAGCTATCCTGCTGCATCCCATCTTCAAAGGAGATCAAGGAATGGATTCTTCACTTTGATCTGTGTTGGCCTCCAGCATCTGCATGAAACACTTGGGTGAAGTCTGCCCAAGTCTGGCTTTAGATTCTTAGCAAATACTTCTCCAAGATTCCAAAATGCATCACATTGTGTCTTCAATCTGAAACACTCTGTGTAGCATCAAGTCAGCATTATTAATAGTCTCCAACCCCATATTTCTTCAAAAGGTACATGATGCAAAACCAGGTTTTGGGGTAGTCCCAAGACAGAAACAGTACTTTCAGCAAATATCCCATGGACAGTCACTCCCTTGCTTTCTCATTATTCCAACTCTTATTAAAAACCTTGTCCCAAATCCCTTTCACCAGAGGGACCTGTTGCCAGGTAGGGAGGGCCTGTGTGAGGGAGGCCTCTTCTCTTCCCTGCTATAAGTTATGCTTCGAAGCAGCAAAGTTGCATTATCATGTAACACAAACACCACCCTGTCACTTCAGACCTAGAGCTGTCAACCAGTGCCAAAATTCAGGAAGAGAAAACCCCAGCCATGCGAGACAGCTGCTGTAGGACTGGCTGAACTGGAGAGCTCCTGCTAAAGGTTGTAACCAAACCATCTGCAGAAGATACAGGTGAGCAAATATACAGACATCAGTGATGGAGACAAGAGGTACCACATGGAAGTGAGCAGTCACACCACTTTTCCTGTGAATACCAGGCAATTAGGACACAGGCAGCAGTCAGATTCATTGGTCAGCAATTAAATGTAGAGCCCTTCAAGATAAGTTAAAGCAGAACAAAGGAACATTGCCCATGCTCTTTGTGCCAGAGACAGATATTTTGCTCAGTGATGCAAAGTCAACTGCAAGAGCACATTCAGCCCACAATGAGCAAGAGAGAACTGTAATCCTACCGAGCCAAGACCTCTGGATACCACATCCTTCTTCAGCATCAGCTCTTTGTGCCTTCCTAACTCAGAGATGCCACGTGGCCAGCAGTCCCCAGGCTCTCTCACCAGGTTCTCAGCTGTAGGTCAACGTGATGCTCCTTTGGAACTGCAAATCCCCCTGGAGAGCAGCACCATTGCTGTTGGTGACAATGCCAAGTGCTGCCAAGGCCAAGAGCACACATCTATCATCTGTCCATGTTATTCTGAGAACCATTCCTCTTCGGAGTCAATGCTGAACTCCGTGGCAGTCAGCTTGCAAGTCCATACTGGAAAACTCTATTTACTCCAAACAAATAAGCAATAAATGAAAATTCTGAAAGGTGGAGAGAAAAAACACTCCCATAGCTGTAAGTTTATTAAACCTAGCATGGTTGAAAAGCAAAAGACGAAAAACATGATATATTTTTGTTTATTATTGCTCTTAAAGGGCTTGGTAGTCAAATATACAAGCTATGCTCTATTAAACCAGAAGAAAATAAGATATAAAATCTATGCTCACTTTTCCAATCCAATCCACCTGCTAATCTTCATTAATGACATTAACTTCAGCTATTTCCAGTCATTTTAATTGATACATACTCTGTGTACGTGTGCGCGCGCAAGTATAAAAACCCCTATTTGAGAGATAAAATTCAAAATGAAGAGATTTGTGTTGGTTTTGTACTGTTTTGTGCACTGCTGTAGTTTCAGTTTTTCAAGTGTTACTGATATGTCTGTTTAGAAGAGCAAAATTTAAGTATCTGATGATGTATTTATTATATTTTCAAAAAGAAAGCATGACCAGTAAGTTATAAGAAAATATGAAATGTTGATTATTCTCCCCTTGATGTACATGCACTAATCCCATGATCCTGAATAGGGAGTTACATGCACTAAGAGGAGAAAAGGATCCTGTAAAGAGAAAGGCTATTAATTCCTTTCTCCCCTAAGCAGCTCCCCTCTTTTCAGCATTAAGAAGGGATTTATTTTGTGAAATTCTTGTCATGCCCATTAATATACTGCTCAAAATGTAAGTATAAAACATAGTCAATGGTCAGCCTGCTTAGCAAGCCTCTTCTGCTAAGCCAGTACAATTTATATATACTCAATATCATCTTCAGGAAGCAAGTATACAGCATTTGTAACATCTTTCTAGGAAGCAAGAACTATACCCATTACTGAATTACTTAAGGAAAAAAAAAAGAAAAAAAAATGAACCCCCCCCCACTGTTCTCAGTCCTCTGGTTAAAAACAGGGAAAAGCCAGAGTTAACTTTATCCGCATTTGGATGTCTGACTGTATTTGAAGACAAATTACAAAAACATCCAGCAAGGAAAACAGAGTTATGGCTAGGCTCTGCTCTCCTCAGTTCCCAAAGCATATTTCAGATTCCACTAACATTTGCAACAGATTTGCAGCCCCTCTCTTAGGGAAGATTTATTGAGTGGACAATGACACACTAACGTTGGGGGTCTGGGTACAAGGATTCAGAGAAGTGGAGTCTAACAGGAGACAGACAGAACTCAGGTCAGCCTTCAAATGCTCTTGTTGAAAAGACCACAAATAAAAATCAAGTGCATTGACAGAACAAGTGATTAATGACCCCAAGTAAAATATTTTTCTAAGTTACAAAATTGCTCTTCCAGTGTTTGAAAACAGAAAAACCTGTGGGAGAAGAGGTTACATTCCAACAGTTAAGAGCAAATTCGGAAAGAAGGTAAATTATTACTCTTATCTTGGTTACTGGAGCAAAGATGAAAACAACCACCAGTGCTTTGATAAAATCTGCTCTTTACAAAAGTGAGATAAATATTCTAGTGGCAGCTGGGTTAAAGATACAGACCCTGAGGGTTAGCTTCTGCCCTCAGCTGTAGATCTGCAGCTCATTTCACCCACTTCTGTGAGCTGCCAAATGCAGATTGTGACCTTCAGACTTGAACATACAGGTACAGTTACCATCTGCTTGCAAATAACTCCCCAGCAATGCACAGAGCAGCAACCTACAGAAACCTCCAAATGTGCGTTTGTAAAAAAAGGAAAGGAAGGAAGGGGAAAAGGGAGACAGGTACAGACATGATTCTGAGCTCTAATTTTCAGTGAAAAAGACCAAAATGTCAACAAGCAAAACTAAAGATAATTAAAATCCCTGAAGAGACCTTATACTCTTTCTAATGCTTCAACAGCACAGCTCACCTTGCAAAAAACTTCACATGAACATCTAAAGCATGATCAAGTCAAAAGAGCAGCACACCCTATCCTGACACACACAGGGTAAAGTCCTGGCCCCATCTCAAACCATGCTGAAACTCTCATCAGAAGTTCAAGAGATACCAGCATTCAAAATTTGACTGCTACAGACCTTTCCTTTTCACATTTTTTACAAAAGAAGACATTTTGAAAACTATTGTGCTGATTTCTAGTGCTGCCTCCCAGTTTACTGAGAGAGATTGGCTGAACTGGACTTTGGTAATGAGAGATGCAAACAGAAATAAAAGGAGAATTGAAAAATTTTCCTTCTTTACACAGCTCTAAATCCCATGGCCAACCACTAATTCAAAAAAAAAAAAAACCAAATGAACCCAAACAGATTCAAAATCATGGAACATGTTTGATGTGGAACAGGGCTAACAGCACTCAAGACTGAAGTAATATTTTGAAATTAAACAGCCTTGAGCACTTAGCAGGAGATAGGATGAGAGTGTTATCCTATTGGATCTGTTCTATGGGATGTGCTGATGGATAACACGTTGCTTCCAAACTCCACTATCCATTCTCCTGCATTACAGAAGTCTTAAGATGTTGCCTGAAAATAAAAAGTGTCAGTGTAATATACAAACAGGATTTCATCTGTAGCCATGACAACATAGCCAAAAAGACTCTAACCCAATGAACACCTGTCAATTCACTTAAGGAGGGTGTTTTTTCCTGGCTCATTAGTAAGAGAAGTTGGAAATCAATAAATGTTAACGTTGGCTTTAGCAAGAGGAAACATTCAATGGCTCCTGTTGTAAAAGTGAGTGTAGTGCTCTTGACAGAAACCAGTTTTCAGTCATCTGAAGATACACGTGGCCATGGCCAATGCCCTCTTTTCTCCCCCACCCCAAGTCCCCCAACAAAGCAAGAAAAATTAGTTTCTTCTTCCACCCCACCCCAGATTTTCTCCCACAGCTTGACTACAGTAATCCTTGAACAGGCAGAAGGTTGGTGCATTCTCTTCAGTCGATGCCTCCAACTTCTTCATTCTTGGCTCAAGTTTTATTCATTAATATTAGTCATCAGTTATTAAGAAAAAGATAGTTTCTAAGTGTTTGTTGTTGTTTTTTAACTGAAGTTAATCGGATACCATAGTCTGGTTATATGTGCTGATCTGCAGCCGTCAGTTATTCCTTTTTCTTGAATTCCTGGTTGCCGTAGCTGGAGCCTTTTTCTATTTCAGTTACTCCTATCAGTCTACGAACTCCAAAGGAAGCTTTAAAATATAACAGAGAAATGAGAGGCACATTAAAACCAGTCCAAGCACCCAGGAAGTTACATGTAAGCACACAAGCAGAACCCAATCCCCAAGTCAGCGGTGACCACAGTGCACTGTATGAGGCTGCACAGGATCACAGGTCAAATGACACTCAAAGAGAGGGACAATCTAGATTTAAAAATATAATTATTGCTTCTCTTGGTTAACAGGACATATAGCATGAACACTAAAGCATATCCCCTCCTTCTTCCCCGTCTTTTATTGTTAGGGTTTTTTTGTTTGGAGTGGGGGGGGAGGGAAGATTTGGTGGTATTTATGTATTTTTTGTTTGTGGTGGTGGTTTTCTTTGTTTTGTTTTTTTTAATTCTCAGACAGGTTGTCCAGTGAAATATTTTTTCCTTCAGGCACCATAATAATGTGCTACAAGACACACCTGCTACTACTAGAAGTTTTACTCAAGATATGAAGGCAAATTTGGCCAGATTAAAGCTTTTGAAACAATAAAAATGCTGTACAACAGAAAGACTAATGAGTGAGCTCCAAATATTTTCCTGCAAGCCCCATTCTCATTAATTAATACACAGAACTTATTGGAGGTGAAGGATCCTGTTCTGTGTCACACTGGGTTTAGCATCTTCTCTGCTTTTATTACCTGCTCCTACAAGTCCCAGGAATGCAAGGATAAGGAGAGGTGATCCACTTGCAAAAACTCCAAAGCCAAATGTGAAGAGAGGAGAGAGGAGAACTGTGGCCCAAAAAAGAAAGTTTAGGAGAGTCCATGGTCTCCTAGGAGGTTTAAACTGCTTGCCAGGAAATACACCTTCCTGATTATACATCTCTTGCAAAGCATCCTGGGGGAAAGAGAAAAGAAAACAGGTTCATAATGTTTGCACCAAGCATCCCAAGATTAGTCAGCTCCAGGACAACATCCAGGACAGTGTCTGTGCTACAAACTCATCAAGAGTTCACAGCAGCCAATCCCATCTGCTGTCACTTATTTTGGGCATTTCTGTTGACCATCCAAGTGACCTTTAAGCCTTTTGAAGGCAATTTTGGCACCATCAAAAACTGAAACCTTATCATCCTTTGCACTACCAAATACCTTCATCTTGCCTGTAAATTGCTTAAGAATTTAGGGCAGCTTCAGGCCAGAGACCAGTTCAGACATCACCCACCCTCTTAGCTGGATGCTTTTCCTTCCTGTTTTTATTTCCAGAAAGGTCAGCATGATTCAGCAAAGCACAGCAGAAAAAATCTGTATGGAGAGCCAGGAGGGGAGGGCAAGGAATGAGCTGAGAGCAGAGACAGCACCACACCAGCCCCCAGTCCCAGCCCTGCAACAGAGCCACTGCAGCCCAAGCTGAGCCTGAAGAGGTGCAATCCTGGAACACAGCACTCAAAGGAACAAGGTGCCCACCACCTTCCCTCACTCTGTAAGATTGCTCTTTAAGGTTTCCAAGCCATTACCAAGGATGGCTCAAGTCCAGCTATTTCTCGTTTTTATTTCTTTCTTTCTTTTCATTTCCCTTACAAAGGGCTGAGAAGTGCAAGGCATTCCTTGCCAAAACCAGCCTTTGGAGGACACATCCTCTGTGCAGGAAGAGGATTCCAGTTGCAAAGTCATTGCAATAAATGGAATGAGAGGATTCCAGGTACAAAGTGTAGCTAACACTAAGATCAATATGTATAAAACCCATGTCCATAAGCAATACCTCCCCGTCAACACCTCACAACAAAGTTGAACAGAGGCACAGCCAACATCAGGAGGGATGAGAGGAAATGGTGTCACATTGCACCAGGGGAGGGTTAGATTGGACATTAGGGAAAAAAAAAACTTTCATGGAAAGGGTTGTAAAGCAGTAAGATTGTCCAGGGAACTGGTGGAGTCATCATCCCTGTAAGTGTTCAAAAAAACCCTATGGATTTTATGGATTTGGCACTTGGGGACATGATTTAGTGGTGAACATGGTGCTGGTGCTGGTTGTTGTTAGAAGCCTTTCTCAACCTCCAAGACTCTTTGATTCTCTAGACCTGCTATGGGGAGGTGGGGAGAAAAGATCATGAGCTACTGCTCTTTGTGAGATAATCTCTCTCCTTAACTGAATCAGAGTTCAGATATTCAAACAAATTAGGTTGAAATAAATATCATGAAATTCAGAACAATTTGCTGCCTGTCTAGAGACTGAGCATAAGCCTGGCAATGCTGCAGCACAGGTCATCACAGCTGGGGAAAGCCCAGGATACTTGAACTTTCTGTGCTCTGCTGTCTTCCCACAAAGATCAGCAACACAGAAATCAAGATACACTTGTCAAGTTCAATAATCCACCACTTAGGGCTGGACAACAATTACAGCTCTCTCCTACTCCCCACAGAAGTGTTAAATCTGGTCGAGAAGTGTTAAAGTGGTTGAGAAAAATGGATTTTTGTAACCATCTAAGGTTGGAAAAAGAAATGACACAAGGAAAAGCGCTGAGCCATCTGAAGGCATGCTGGGCATGTTTTATCAGTCCCTGGCAGCAGCTCCCAGGGACTGTCTGTCCCATGTCACACGCCACTGCAGAAGTACTAGCAGGAGGCAGAAGGAAAGTGACAGTGGAGGAAAAATGAAAGCAAAGAACAATTGCATCTGAAAGCTGGGACCTGCTGTCCCTGACAGACAGTTATCACTCTTCTTAAGTGCCTAAAAACACCCACAGGGAAAATGGAGCTTTTAGAAATGCATGACAGAGATCCAAGTGCTGAAAAATGTAAAAAGACACTGGATTGCTATTAGTCTTGCACAGCTCAGGCATATCTCTGAATTCCATTGTGCTTCCTGGCAATTTGAGACCTCAGTACGAAGCCCTCTGCTGCCAAGGGGCTCCTTGGTCCTGCTCCTTCCAGCACTTTGAGGGATGGCTGCCTAGTTATGAATAATATCCCCTCCATCCAGTGCAGGAGTGTGTATTACTCACTGCCCCAATACACTCCCCTGTGCAAGTCCCAAAAGGCAGAAAAGAATGTAAAGCTATTTACCTTTTCCTGGTAAAGCTTATGAAGCCAGTTTGCAGCTTCCTTTTCATCTTGAGGGATGTCTTCCAGAGGAAATCTCCTAGTTTAGTAGAGAGATTAAAAAAAATGAAAGAAGAAAAAAAATAATTAAAGGAAAATCCAGGTATTTGGTTTTATGCTCCTCCTAGGGAAGATCTTCCATTCACTAAAGGGCAGAAATCTTTGGCAATAGTGTCTGGCAGATGGCAGAGGTGTTAAACACAGAGAAATGGGACTTAAAATCTGAGGTTTTAGGTTGGGAATTGGGTGCTATTTTAGACAAAAGAAACTGTACAAGCTCCTGTCAGTGTCAGAGCACATCAGTAAAATCATCATTTCCCATTCAAACACTGTTCCTCCTTCACCAGATCCACCCTTGGCTGATTTCCAGTGAGCTCAGACTGAGGCACTCAGAGCTGGGAAATGAAAAGCAAGTGGAAAACCCAAGGGTAAGTGTTGGTTACATTTTGGTAGTGAAAAACAAATTTTGGAAGCAATAGGAGAGGCAACTGAACATTCACTTTATACCATCTCTAAGGCAAACACCTGCAGCGACTGCACTTGTCCCTCTTTGCCTCTGCAGCCCCACAGACTGAGCACGCAGCTCTGGAGGTGTGTGACAGTTCTGCCAGCCCTGACCCGACCCCACTGAGATCAGTGCCTTGTCAGAGCCCCTCTGTAGTGGTGAAAAGTCCTGCATTCTTTTGTTTTCTAGACCCTTCCAAGCCAAGCCCCTCTATGATTCTGTGAATTTGTTCTAACACATTTCCAACGATTTCTGCATCCCATAAGCCAACTGAACACCAGATCTGGCAGATTTACTTACATGAGCCCTAACAAGAGAAGCTGCTCAATTCATACAAAAAATGCTCCATAAAAGCTCAGTGAAAAGTCATTTGCTGAAAGCTTTCTGGTGAAGTTGCCGTGGCATTGCTGTCACCACTAGAGGGGACTCACAGCAATCACATTTGGTGATTTCCTGATTATTTCCTCTGGAGGCAGTCGGGATAAAGACTGGATCCACTGCAGAGCTAAGCTGCTTACCTGTGCTCAGGTACCTACGTCTGCACATACCAAGAACAAGAGCTTATGTGCTGCTTATGTGCTTCCCTTCTCTGAGCCACACTGAGACTGTTGGCACAACAAGGACATGTTCCAATTTCAGCAAAACGCCTGTAAAAACAGGCTCCTTACTCTCATAGCTTGTTCTCCAAAACAGAGAAAAAGTGTAGAAAAGCACCTTGAGAATATTCATTCCATCCATTAAAAACATATTTTTAATCTAATTATCAAAATTAGCCATTTGTAGGGTACAATTAGTAATTTTATCTGGCAACATCATCCTCAACAGACTTTTATAAACCCAAACCTCTTCTAACTCTATTAAAAACTACATTTCTCTTCTTTCCTCCCATTAGTCCTCCAAGAAATGAAAGAAAATTGCATCTCCATTAGCAAAAGAGGATATTTAACTGAAGGCTGACACACTTCAGTGAATAATTAATAATTATACAGATGTGCATCCATGCATGGGCACCTCAGATCCAGCTAGATATCCTACATGCACTTGCCATCAGTGTGGAATTACAGGTGGAGCTGCCTGACCAGCTGTTTTACTGGCTGGCAAATTGTCTGCTCACTTTCCTCATCGGGAATATGTTTGGCAAGTGTAAATAGTGAAAATGAAACCCCTTGCAAATGAGCAACTCCACCTCTCCATGGACAGCTCCACAGTCATCTTTTCAGCTGAGAGACTAAAATGTTGTGGATGTTGCAGGAACACAAAGACCCAAAGCCAGAGGGGAAAGGTGTGGGGAAAGAAGAAAGGCTTTTTTTTTTTAACTTTTAAAAACCGAGCGTCAACCTCATCACCAGAATACAGCAATATTTTCCAAAGGGTGGGTGAATCTCTCAGGGAAGCAGAAGCAAACTGTCTAAAGAACTGTGGAAAGAATAACCAGGTCATGTCTCAGGTACAAAAATAAAAGGGAAAAGAAGAAATTCAACAGGATTGGTAGTTTCTGTGATCACAAGGAAGCCTTTGAAGCAGAAGGCAACAAGGAGAAAGCAAGAAAGAGAAGAGGTGTGTGTGCATGCAAATGTGTACGTGCTGCATGGGGTTAGGTGTTAACAGCTACTCTTTGAGGCAAAGGAACAGTGAGGAATGTCAGCAATGTCCCACCTCTTTCACAGGATGTCTGAATTTCAGCATTTTTAAATTTTTAATCTGCTGATCGAACCATGTGAGTGAGGGAGAGAAACTGGCATGTAAAGGAGCTGAAGGAGAAGGAGAAGTGGACTACAGGAAAGGAAATTACCCTGTAAAATCTGAATACACTTCAACATGCTAAATTATGCACCTTAGGGCTCACCTCCATCAGTAAATGCTCACCTTACACACATATCTGCTTCATATTTCTTTCCATAAAGAATTCCTAATAAAGACGGGTTCTTGTTTCCTCTGAAATTTAGTGTTACATCATACACTGCTGAAACTGTTGGGGGGAAAAAAATAAAACAGGGCTGTTACAGCAGCAATTCTAGCAAGCACCTTCTGGCATCCTTGCTTGAGACAGACACAGAGCCTCGTGCAAGCATTGCATTAATGATGTGTCAGAGTCCTCCACTATTCTGTATTTACACATCACATTTATCTGCACCAGCCCCCTGACACTCCCAGCTCTGTAAAACACCAGATGACTTGATGAACTAAGCAACATAAAAAGGTTTCTAGTATTTCTTAAGACTGGTTATCTGACAGTTCTGTGGCAATTTACAAATTACCAGCTGACATGCTGGATCCCTCATTACTGCCAGCTCACTAACTGTAACGAGCAACAGAGCAGACTATGCTGGTGCTAAACAACACATTACAAGTGCTGCAAAACTTGGCAGTACCTGTTCCCCTGAGACACTGGACAGCAGTGGTGAAACCTTTGGTTCTGGGCAACAGGTGGTATTTCAGTTTAGGCAACCCCTTGGATTCAGCTACTTCCATACTGATGCGGTGCTTGGTCTCTGTGAAACGAGTTCCTTCACAGTACAGCAGAAACTGTGCAAGACAAAAAAAAAAAAAACCCCAAGGATATCTTGAGATATCAAAAGAAATCCAGCAGTATACTGAAAGTCTGTCCAAGATAAACATACATGTGCACACACTTCTGTTGTCTCATCTCTTCACCAAGTATGAGGCATAAGCACCAACTCCCAGCTCATTTACCATTGCCTTTACATTTAACAACACTTGTACCAAATTTAAGGTGACAAAAAGACAGCCCTAGTTGTGGCATTTAGAATGCACAGAAATTAGGAAATTGATCCACTCAAGTCAATTTTAATCATGATTTCAATTACCAAGCAGGAAGTCTTGATTTAAATAATCAATGATAACTACATTTTGCACTTATATTTTCTAGTTGTTTTCCCCAGAGACTCGTCCTTGGTTTTCATTTGTAGAATCATTAAAATGTATAGATTTGAAGCTCAAGTTCAGTCTTGAAATTTTCTAATTGGAAGGGTTTATTCTGTGTTTTTCTTTTCTTCCCCACACTCATCAGAAAGATACATTCAATATAATTCATATCTATATATTCAAGCAATTAAGTAGCTTAAAATACATTCTCCAGATTCTTACTTTTTTCTGTCTTTGTAATGGTAGAAAATTACAATGCATTCACAATGTTCTAGTTAGGGCTTAATGTTTCACTATTAATTTTAACAAGCTGTACTGAATAATACTGAAAACTCACTTAAAATGCATAAAAAGCCTCTTAATGTTTTATAAGCCAAATAATTGTACATTACATGCACTGCTATAAAAGCAAAACTGAGAATTTATCAAAACCTTTGCATTCAAAGCTCTAAGAAGGTTAATGGGCTGATTACACCACTGTGCTGCGTCAGTGAAGTTTAACAGCATTGCACACAATGAAACAGAGATGTTTTACCCTTGATTTTAAATAATGTCAAAATAAAAAGGAAAGATTGTAACTGCAGAAGCAGATATAAGCTTGCCATATGTTCTCACAGAGACTTTTTGGGAAACCTGCAATTTCACAGATCAACGAACACACTAACAGGAACTTTCCATCAAAATCCATGGCCTGTGCAGTCAAATGCACTCACTTCTCCAAAAAAGATTTTTTTGTTGATGTGTCTTTTCAGCCTACCTGAGAAAATGTTATACAGATGTAGCAATCAAATGTAAGGGTTTTTTTGAAATAGGCAAAAATAAGTTTGGACAGAATCATTATCATCACACAAGCCTGATTTATAAATGATTCTCAAGCTTCTGAACTGTTTCCCAAATGGTTTCCCTTACCAACAGGCACACAGCACTTTTCTACCAGCATATCCCAAAAGACCTCCTGAGACAGAGCATGGCTTTTCAGTGACAGCTCTTGGAAGTGAGCACACCTTCTCCTGACACACAAAGCCACAGGCACCAGTCTGTCACTGCTTCACTTCCAGCAGCCAACACCAGATAAGGACTCAACACTTACCCACATATATTCAGGATAATCAGACAAACGTTTCAATCCCTCAATAACTGTATCTCTGTCCTCTTCCCATTTCCTTTTGCAGAAAACAATCTCAAGGAAGTACCACGTCCAGCCGATTAGGGGCACATAGAGCAGCTCTCTCTTGGCAAGAACTTTGGAACTCTTGGAGAGAAAACAAAAGTGACCATCCAAAAATGTCATTGGGTGATTTGTGCAACGAGGTCTAACACATTAAAGCTAAGATGATGGAGTTGGATCTGGGAACTTAAATGCAAAGGAACTGTTTATAGATGGGTTTTAAGCAGTGTCGGGATCCTTAGCTGGTCAGAGTGACTCCGAGAAAAGTTCGAAAGTCTTTTCCCAGCCTGGCACTTGAAGGAGGAGTCAGAGCTCTTCATTTCTCGGTCTCAAGGTTGTTTATTGTATCTTATCTATAAAAAATTTTCTCCTGCCCTGCCAAGGTCAGCTCAGCAAGACAGTCAGAGGCACTCTGCCTGCCCCCAGGGCAGTGTTATGGCTTTATACTAAAAACTACATGTACAATGTTTACAATTACTTTCCAATACCTATCACCTGTGTTAGACAGTAAGCTTCTACTCTAAACCAATCCAAAAGTGCCAATATTACAGCAGAAGATGGAGGCCAAGAAGAAGAAGGAGAAAGACTGGACATGCCCAGTTCCCTCCATCTTGCCTCCTGAACCCCCATCCCAGAAACCCCAAAATCTACTTTTCCACCCTGTGATAACTTCACTATTATTCTGCCTAAACTGTTGTGGCTTGCAGATCTTCATCTAAGGTTGGTAATTTGCTCCACGGCTCATAATCAAACCCACAGGTGTCTTGGGCTCTGTGCCAGGGTCTCTGAGCCCCCTGGCAGGGGTCTTGGCTGCTCAGGACAGCCAGAGGGATGTCCTGGGTCCTGACAAAGCAGACCTGCCACCCTGCAGAGGAAGGGGAAGCTCATGGCCCACCTACCCCCAGCACTCCAAAGCGCTCCGTCATCGTCCAGCCGCACAGGAAGTCAATCTCAAAGTTGTGGTTCAGGATGATGATGACATGTTCCTTCCCAAAGGTTTTCACCGTGGCCTCGTCTGAGAACAGGGTGCACTCTGTGCCTGACCACCATTCCAGCAGCATGACCAACTCTAGCAAACATGATGGAGGTGGAGAGAGGAGTTAGGGGTATCCCTTACAGAAAGCATTTAGAGTTGAATCCTCAGCCCCATTCACTGCTCAGCCTCTCCTGACTCCCAACAGCACCACCTTCCCAAACCCACCCGGCAGAGATGAAATAGAAGCGTGGAAGGGTACAGACCACAGCACAATACCATCCCTAGGCAGTATTTAGGGCACCAGACATATGCATTATGGATAATTCCGCAAGTTTTTAACAGTGACAAGTCTGGGCATTGCAAATGCAAAATTTGATGACCACTGGAAAAAAAAAGCCCAAAGACTTTTATGCCTGAAAACAGACAGTGGAGCTGTTGATTGCTCCACTAAATGAGCACAGTTCCTCCCAGGTGGAATAGAAATTATGCATAGATGCGGCCTAATGTTTTTACTCCACATGAAATAAGCCTTATGGAGGTAAACAGACCAATAAAGGTCTTTTAAAGGGATGCAGTGACATAGATCTTCTGTGATAGATTTTAATATTAAAACACAGGGCTCTAATTGTTCTGCATTATGATCATCAACACAGAGTTAAAAACAGCAGAAAATTGAGCTAATTTATCAAAATACCTGGGCAAAGACAGGAATGGCAATTTTTGTCTTTCTTTTAGTGCAAAAGAATGAGCCCCTTTCCCTCCATTTACTCCAACTTTAAAGTATCACAGCAACTCTTATTCCACCCTGAACATTTGTTACCCTCTTTTATTTTCCACCTCCCCTTTTTTCATCATAAAATCCCCTTCCACTTAAATTCAGCATGCAGTGACTGTAGTTGCTATGGTTAGCTTGTTTCCCTCATTTCAGTACATGGAGGCAGATGGAAGGCACTGCTTGCATCATGGGACAACTATAAAAAGTATGAGAATAGTTCATCCTCCCAGTAGGAAGATTTGCTCCCCTGCAAACCGTAGTCATTGGTATTTTTTTCATTTCAATGAGATATGGTTGAAATAAAAATGTGGTTGCACAAATATGGCAGTTTAAAAGAGTCCAACCCTTCCCACGTGACTACACCTGCAGGTTCCCCCTCTGTTCCCTCTACCAGGCTCTGCAGGAGGTTTTTCAGCTTCCCATTGGGAGTTTTGGTTTTGCCAAACAGGGCAGCAGCTTCCCAAACAAGGATTTCTGATCAGTGGGATCAGACAAGGTCATCTATCCATACTGCTGAACAGGAGCTTGGGATCCAGTCTGGCACCGCTCCAGAGAGAAGGCAAACACAGGATTTGGGTGAATAATGGGGAAAACCAGTCCTGGTCTGCTCAGGGTACAGAGCTCACCTAGCACTGTTTTTTTTCACTCATGACCACTCACTCACCCATCAGGTTATTCCCCTGTATCACTTTCAGCACTTGCTCATTTGGAGGCATGAAAGTTATGCACCTTGCTGGCTAAGAGAGCTTAACCCTGATCAACTGGAAATATGGCAGAGGAAAGACAGAACTGTCTTGTTCCTTCACACCAGGTATAGGTTTCTATCACTGCTTCCCAGTTTTGCATGCTTTGTGTTCCCTCACCTTCCTTTTCTCTGGTTTTCCTGGCTCAGTAAAAGGGGAAAGAGGACAGCAAGAGTGTCCTCAGATCACCTTCCAAGCAGGTGGCCAGGAGAATGGAGCAGTGGTACCAAACACATCATGGTACACTGAGCAATTTTCCCTTTTCGTTGCTGACTGTGTACCAAGGAGGAACATCTCCAGTACCTGCTACATTTTCTTATAAAAATTATAATCACCTGGGTGTGTTTCTTCTTCAAAATCAGGGGAAAAAATAAATCTGCAGACGCCAGTGTGGATGGGACTTTCTGCAGAACCTTCCTCCCTAAAACAGTGGAGGATTTGCCAGAGTTCATACTGAGAGAGAAGGGCTGATGAGCCAAAGGATTAACAGAGGAAACAGATTGTCCTTTACAAGTGTGCTGACAAATGATGCAATTATAACCAGGAGTGGGCTCATTTCCTTTTTTCAGTGTGTGGGTTACAGCTCCTTTGCGTGGCACTGATCCTATCAATGCTACACAAGAAATCCCTCTGAATGAAGGAATGGCAACCCTTGCACTGCCCAGGACAGTTCCTGTAGGGAATAAACAACACCTGGCATCAACCACCCCCTGCAGCTGGGGGTCCCACACCCCAAAGCATTTACAGCCTCACAAGCCCCCAGAAACAAAGCAAACAAGGGGCACAGCACATCCCTCAGCTGGAAGTACCAACATTTGAGAGGTTATTTTTGCAACAGGACTAACCCAAACATGCTGCACTCTCCAAGGGTGTGATTCATCTGCAAGGAGCTGACGTGGGAGAGCTGCAAGTACAGACTACCTGTCATGAATTTATGGGTTTATGTTGGGGCCAGAGCCTGAGAGGCTTCCTTCCCCCAGATGTCTGTCAGGAACATTGGATAGAGTCTCTCTCCCTCCCCTTTGGAAGCTGGGCTTTATGTATTTGAGAGGAGAGACAGTAAGAACAGAGCCACACACAGGATCACCTGTGTATCCCTCCCTGCACTGATCCTCTGTCAGCTGGGCAGAGCAGCTTCTCTTGCAGACCCTCAGCCTAAAACCACAAACAGCTTGGAGAAAGTGAGCAAAATGTAGCATCCAGAGCAGAGCACCAACCTACAGGGTCCTTCCCTAAAGGCTTCTCCATACTGAAATATATTTCATTATGGATGGCAACACTGGAGCGACTGCATTTACGCAGCTTACCTAAATTGCTATAAATCACAATTGAAGAGCATATTCTGGCAGCTCTTCCATTACAGACCATCAGCTCTCTGCAATTCCACAAAACATTTACATTGATTTTCATAGTTTAATTTCCCAACGTGTTAATTTATAACAGGCTACACACTAGGGGTTATCCTATGTACAACCAATTATCTACTCAGCTTCTCCAAACCTCTTTGAACAATGGTGTGGGTTATTTCCAGTGTTTAGAGGATGTAAGACAGCAGCATTTAAAGTGTGATTTTTTTCATGCACAGTGCTAAGAGCTGAGCCTAAAGCCTTACAGGAGAGCAAGCAGATCATATCCTCAGAAAAGTTTAACTATTAATGCAGCAATAGTTTTCAGCATGAAATCAGATTCTAGATTATTAAAAGAAAGAAATTCTTCCAAGCAAATGAAAAATAAAAACTCCTATATGTCCCCACTCTCATCCAACCAAACCCATTTTGAAGTTTCTACTAAGCTCTTCTACTACAATTCCTTTTTTCCTGACAATTTGCCTGCTAGTCTATTTAATTTCCCCTCTCCTGTACTTCTCAGTAGGCAGGACAAAAAGCACAGTAAAGGCAAGGACAACAAGCTTAAAAAGAGACTGAACCAGACACCTCAGAGTTTTTGTTGGTGATACTTCACATGGATGATTTACAAAATGTGGGTGCCTGTCAGTGGACTGCTGAACTGTAATTTCAGTTCATTCTGGTGACTCATTTACCCAAAGTGGGAGTTGGATGCTGAGCTGAGCACTAAGGTAAGTGGCCACGCACACTGGGAAGGGATGGAGAATGGAAACCAATTAGATGATTCACTGCTGAAACAGGAGGTGACATTTGGGCTAAGGAGCCTTCTAAACACTCTAAACATTTTCAGAAATCCAGCTCTGTGAGGAGAAGGCATCCACAGGAGGAAGTTTTGCAAAGGTCTGACAGAGGAGAACAAAGAAGCTGCACTCAGTGCAGAGCTGACCCATGGGCAGAAGAAGAACCACTGAAAAAATGCTCACAAGAGGAGACCCTGGCCTCAGAGACAGGCACTGAAGGGTGTACGTGGATTCTGAAGTTTGTCACACAGTTCAGCTGCAGACACATCTACAGGAGACATTTCAGGACAGACCTCTCCCTCTGCAGCCCCACAATAAACCATGATCAATACTGCTCACATGCTCAGTAGCTGAGCCAGGCTCACAGTGGTCCCTTAGCACAGGTGCTGACACTGGATGAAGATGGCATTGGGACACAAGTAACAGCTCCTATCAGCCCAGATAAGGTTGGAGGTGCAGAGGAGCTTTACTTCCCACTTTTTGAATGACAGAGTGACAACACACTTTAGACCCTTGACTTCTGTGTGATTTCCCAGTGTTCCAGGAAAAAAAAATGCTGTTTTGACCTGCTCTGAAAGAATCTATATCTAATTTACTACTTCTCTTGTCTCTGTGTGCAAACAGATACATGTGCATATGTGGCTGCAGCTCTTTCACGGAGAGCAGCAGGCACAACTTCCCCAGGATTTTTCCTGGGGAAGGCAGTGAGAAAGCTCCGAGAAGAAGAAAAACCATTCCTATCTCTACTTGCTGCATCTGTTATTTGGCACATGTGGAATGTGTTATGGAGATGGTTTACCTGAAGGGATTTGTTAATTGGACACTGGTGATATGGGTGTTTTGGATTGATTGACCAATTAGGTCAAAGCTGTGTTGTGACTGTCTGTAAAGGGTCGCGGGTTTTTCTTTAGTATAGTTTAAGTTTAGTTTAGTTTAGTATAGTAGTAGTATATAAAATGATAATATGTAATATTAATATAATATTGTATTATATTGTATTATATTGTATTATATTGTATTATATTGTATTATATTATATTATATTATATTATATTATATTATATTATATTATATTATATTATATTATATTACATTACATTACATTACATTATATAATATATAATATTTGTTCAGCCTTCTGTATGATGGAGTCATTGCATATTTGTGGTGTTTGTGAGGGTCCCCAGGACAAGGTGAGAGATGAGAATTTGACTCCTTCTTCTCAGAAGGCTGATTATTATTTTATTATAATATATTAGAAGAATACTATACTAAAACTATACTAAAGAAAAAGAAAGGATACATCAGAAGGCTTAATAAGAATGACAATGAAAGCTCGTGACTGACTCCTCAGAGTCTGACACAGCTGATGGTGATTGGTCATTAAGTAAAAACAACTCACATGTTTGGATTAACAATCTCCAGATCACATTCCAGAGCAGCAAAACATGGAGAAGCTGAAGCTTCCCAGCTTCCCAGGAGAAAAAATCCTGGTGAAGGATTTTTCAGAAAATATCACGGTGACAGCATGTTATTCCCTGGCTGGGGATCATCCTGTACTGATATGTATATATGTATTTCCTTAGGTTAATGTCCTAGGGTGACGTTATGATGCTTGTATCCCCACTGGTGGGTTCTTTTTATGCTGGATATTATGTTCTGTGCCTTCAAGACTGGCTCTGAAGAGTGGAAGTTTGGTTTTGGTTTTGTTATCAGCCTGTTCCCCCACGGCTGGTGGGACATACAGACAGGGCAGTACATGGTGCTGCTTTGTTCTTGCTTCTGCTTTGCTCCTGCTTTGCTCTTGCTTTTTGTTTCTGCTCATTAGCTAGTTTAGCTAAGCAGTCCAAATTTTTCCTGAACTGTTTTTCCTTTCCCTTTCTTGGACCTACTCAAACCTTCTCCGGACTGGGCCCTGGGAACACCGAGAGTTTGCACCCTGTGGCCTAGCGGGGCCTACTCTGGGCAGCAGCTGCCCCAGAGCTGGAGGGACTGAGAACAGAGCGACCACCCCCAGAGAGACTTTCTGAATTTGTCATCTTTGTCAGAGCGGTGAAAGAGTGGTGTCATCCTGTATTGGTCATTTTGTGTGCTGGGGGTGCTGTGCCTGTTAAATAAACAGGTTCTTTCCACTTCTCTCTGAGGAACGCTTCCCAAACCAGTTGGGGGAAGGAGCCATGTGGGTTTGCTTTCTGGAAGGGCCCCCTTTGGAGGTTTTCTCCCAGATTTGCCCTAAACCAGGACAGTTAACAAACGCAAAACCAAGAAAAGCCCCTCCCCAGCCCATCCCATCCCGGCATACTCACGGCTCCACAGGGAATAGGCAAGGCGACAGTTTACTCGGCGATAGAGCTGCTTGTTGATGGGCCAGAGGAGCAGCGTGCATAGTTGGATGAAGTTAATGATCAGTCCACTGACAACAAAGACGAACCCAATGAGGAGGTGAACTATGAACTGGGTCTTCAGGAAGGCAATGAAGCCCATGATAACCACTCAGAAGCGTGTGCAAGGGCCGTCACTCAGAATAACTGTCCTGAAACAGGAAAAAACAAAACAACAAAAGAGTTAAATGGAGTGGATTTACAAGCTGTGAGGAAGGACAAAGCAAAAGCCCTGAAACAGCGCAAGCTCATTCATCAAGAGGAACCCAACCCAATAAACACTATGCTCTCCAAGCCTGCCTCATGCAGGTCTTCACACAATAAACTGATGGTGATGGTGCAAATCCCTGACCAAAATAGGAAGGAATCATTATTTATAATTTACAGCCCACCAGGAAGATTATTGTTTGCTGAAGACACTAATCTCAACACCTCTCTTCAAACAAATACCACATAATTAGGAGTTAGTGCTGGGAGGAACAGCACTCACAGTGAGCAAACAGGGGCTCTATCTTGAGGGATGCTGTCCTGAACAGGAGCCTCACCCTGCAAAGAGCAGGGCTGGTCACACACACCATCAGTCTGACCAACACTAAGGCATGGAAATGGAAATCAGGTATTCCCACATTCAAAACCATGCAGGTTTAATAACTTCTCACCTTGTCAAGCCACAGTTCTGTGATCAAATATACCAGTTAGTGTGGGGAGAAAGTGTAAAATGATAAAAAAGCCTTAGGCTATGTAGCAGTACAAACTTGATCTGGAATGGGCATTGGTGTAGAATCTTGATTCCACCAAATTAACCCTTAACTCTGAGACTGTGTCATATTTATACCAGGTGCAGAAAGACTGGCAAGGGCTGAACCAGCAGAATGCCACAGGAGCTTAGACAAGCCTGATCCACTACAAATCCTGCCAGCACAAAGTTAACCCAGCAAACTGTATTTACCAAGCCACCCAACTGAGTTTATTGCAAACCCCATATTATCCAGCACTGGCCTGTTTGACCTGTTGGGTACTGGAAGCCACAGCCTTGAGTTCTCACCCAAAAAATAAAACCTCACCCCTGATTTTCTGCCACAGCCACAGCTTGCTGATGGTTTTCATGCTCAGCTTTTGCAAGTGTGGCAAATGACCAGATCAAGCAGTAGATGGTAACAAATACTTTTGACAAACCAGGCATGCCAAGGTGATGTGGACCTGCTGTCTGAAAATAAAGTCCCTGCCAGCTGTGAGGAATCAAATAATTCTCACTGACCACCCGCTTACGGTGTGCTGCTATTTATAAAACTCTACAGCAATTTAATTGTGAAAGCTTGTTTTCTATCCTCTCTCCTGCCAATCAGGTACAGCCTTTCAAGGCACAGAGTGTCTAAGTTTTTGCACAATTAACATCCATTTGCATCATTAGTAACCTACCCACTTCAGAAGCACATAAGAGAGGCAAAAAAAAACCAGCCTGGTTGAACACAGCCAGTATTGTGCCTACCACAGAAAGCAAAGCAAAGCAAGAGGAATAGTATTGGAGCTCATGATAAATAATCTAAATTCCCCAGTGTTCTCCTGTAAGGATGAAAGAAACATTTCTTCCAGTAATAAATTACTTTAAGAACAGCTGTTGGGAAGCAGAGACTTCTGTTTGAAAAGGAACAAGTGGAGCCCTCCTTCCTCTTCCCTCCCCAAAAGGCTGCAGTTGTCTCACACAGCCAAAACACCACAGCAGTGTTCACACATTGCCATGTGGGAGGCAGCTGTGGCATCCAGTGACTCCCTAGCACTGGGCTTGTTTGTCTTTTCCGCTGGCACGCTCTAATAAACACTGCCAAACATTAAACACCAAGTTCTTCACTTCCAAGAGTCATTCTCTTCATCTGGTCTATCTCAAAAGCCAGTTCAAACAAAGAAGAAAAGAACAATTCCCTTCACCCCTGCAAGCTATTTCTTGAGTTCTTGCTTGCCCTCTGCAGAGCCACATGCAAGCAGCTTTGCTGATGACTGTGTCCAGTGTCAAACCATTCAAAGGCTGGACTTGAGGATCCTGGAAGCTCTTCCAACATGATTTTATCTGTGACAGTCATTAGAGCAGCACTTACAGCCTTTTTGTGCACACCTTGGCCCCTCTCAGACAGGGGCACAAATGGCACAAGGAGAAACAGGAATGTCAGGTATTATCTATCCTCAAATCAAACGGTGGCTCCACTTCCACAGCCTCTTGGCTTTGAGCAGAGTCTGTGGCTGGTGTTTGTCCCTAGCATTAAGGACATTGCTGTTTCACAGACCCCAAATGACACATCCCTCCTTACACTGCACCAGGATGATTTCTCCAGCTTTGTTGGGCATGGAAAACAGGATTTATCACTCTTGCACCAGCATCCTGCCCCACATGCTTGGCACCATAGAATCATTAAGGTTGGAAAAGCCTCCCAAGATCATTTGACTCCCATCTCTGACCAACCATTACCCCAACAACTAAACCACAGCCCCAAATCTCACATCTAGTCACTTCTTGAACACCTCCAGGAATGGCAACTCCACCATTCCCCCAGGCAGTTTCAATGCTTAACAACACCTTCCATGAAGAAATTCCTCCCGATGTCCAATCTGACCCTTCCTGGCACAGCTTGAGACCACTTCCTCTGGTCCTGTTGTTGTTGTCTGATCCTTCCAGTTTTGCTGCTGGATACAGAACCTGCCGGTCTCTGTTTTGACAATCCCTCACTTAACTATATTTGACTTTTAAGATCATTAGAAGTTAACCTTAATCTAGGTATTATTTCGTTTTCTGCATCCCTGCCCATGTAGGACAGCCAGGCAATTTAGGGACAGGACCACAGGCAAAAGGTGGTCAGCAGCTGTTTTGTTGTATCCCAGGGTCAGGGGAGGATGGGGAGATCAGAATTTGCTGAAACAAGGAAAAGCAGCACTTCTGCATTTGACATATGCATTAAGATCAGCTTAGTGAAGTATCTAGGAAGTAAACAGCTGCCCCAGCCTAAGACAGCAAAGTCTCAGCACTATTTTCCTTTTTTTTTTAAACATATCCATATCATCTGCTTTTTTAAAGACCTGCTGGTAAAATCTTATTTTTGTCCTTGTTTTCCTTAAACACTGTCACTTCCCAGCATTGACCTTTCACCACAAAACCTTCATTTCCTTCTGTACAGACACACTGAGAAATGTGGGGAACTTTAGTACTCTCCCTGCTTTCACAGAATTAGAGAACGGATTGGGTTGGAAGAAGCATTAAATATCACCAAATTCCAACCCCACACCATGGGCAGGGACACCTAGACCAGGTTGCTCAGAGCCCAATCCAGCCTGGTCTTGATCCATCTGCTCTGATGAAAAAGTTCTTAAATGCTTTGCATCCTTCAGGATCATTGAAGGATGCAATATTTCCCTTATTACTGTGCCTCTCAAGAAAAGGGCAAGGAGAAAAATGTCTTGGTGTGGTGAGCTGACCCTGGCTGGAGGACTGGTGCCCACCAAGGCCACTCTATCACTCCCCTCCTCACCTGGACAGGGAAAACACAACCAAAGGCTTGTGGGTGAAGGTAAGGACAGGGAGAGATCACTCACCACTTACTGTCATGGGCAGAACAGACTCCTGTGGGAAAATCAGCTCAATTTATTACCAATCAAAGCACAGTGTGGTAATGAGAAATAAAACCAGATCTTAAAACACTTTCTCCCAACCCCTCCCTTTTTTGTTGGGCTCAACTTCCTGATTTTCTGTATTTCCTCTGATCCAGCAGTGCATGGGGACAGGGAATGGGGCTGTGGTCAGTCCATTACTCATCTCTGCTCCTTCTTCCTCAGAGAGAGAACTTCTCACACACTTCCCCTGTTCCAGAGGGGAGTCCCTCCCACAGGAGACAGTTCTCCCTGGACTTCTCCAATAGGAGTTCTTCACCAGCTGCTCCAGCCTGGTTCCTTTCCGTGGGGTGAAATCCTACAGGAACAGGCTGCTCCAGAGTGGGTCCCTTGCAGGGCCACAAGTGCTGCCAGCAAACCTGCTCCAGCCTGGGCTTCCCACAGAGTCACAGCCTTCTTCAGGCTCTCATGGGCTCCTCCAGGGACTGCAGGTGGATCTCTGCATCCCCACGGATCTCCATGTGTCGGAACTCAGTACATCCCTCTGGGTGTCCAGAGTTGCCGAAGACCCCGCCAGGGGGCCCGGAGACCCTGGCATGCTGCCCAAAACACCTGAAAATTTGATTTTGACCCTTAGAGCGAGCTGCCAGCTTTGTATGAAGACGTGAAAGTCACTGAGGTTTGAATAGTGTAATAACAAAATAATCACAGAGTGAAAATGTAGATTTTAAGATTTTTGGTATGGAGGTTATGGGGACAAGATAGAGGAATCTGGGCATGTCTAGCCTTTCTTCTTCTTCTTCTTCTCCTTCTTCTCCATTTTCTGCTGTGATGTTGGCACTTCAAGATTGGTCTAGAGTAGAAGTGCACTGTCTAACATAAGTGATAGGTATTAAGAATTAAGAGTAAATATGATCTACGTAGTTTGTAGTATAAAAAGACAACACCACCTCGGGGGCGGTCAGAGTGCCTGTGGCTGCCCTGCTGAGCAGACCTCTGCTAAGCAAAAAGAAAATTTTATAGATAAGAATTAATAAACAACCTCAAGACCGAAAAGTGAAGAGTCCAGACTCGTTCTTCAGTTGCACAGGCTGAAGCAGAGACACCCTGCACATCTCAGGGCAGCAATTATCAACAGCTACCCGAGATCCATGGGCTGCAGGGGCACAGCTGCCTCGACAGGGTCTGCAGGGGAATCTCCACTCCAGCGCCAGGAGCACCTCCCGTCCCTCCCTTCTGCACTGGCCTTGGAACCTCCTGGGCTTCTCCCACATATTCACACTGCTCTCTCTGGCCACAATTCCTCCTGTGGAGTTCTTTCCCACCTTCCTTCCTCAGTGCACTACCCCTGAGGTGGTACCACCATCTCTGATGTGTCGGGGTCTCTTGCTTATCAGAGTGACCCTGAGAAAAGTTAGAAAGTCTCTTTTTCCAGCCCGGTGCTTGAAGGAGGAGTCAGAGCTCTTAATTTCTCGGTCTCAAGGTTGTTTATTGTTCCTTATCTATAAAAAAATTTCTCCTGTCCTGCCGAGGTCCATCCAGCAGGTCAGACAGAGGCACTCTGCCTGCCCCCGGAGCAGTGTTATGTCTTTATACTAAAAACTACATGTACAATGTTTACAATTACTTCCCAATACCTATCACCTGTGTTAGACAGTGAGCTTCTACTCTAAAGCAATCCAGAAGTGCCAACATCACAGCAGAAGATGGAGGCCAAGAAGAAGAAGGAGAAAGGCTGGGCATGCCCAGATCCCTCCATCTTGCCCTCTGAACCCCCATTCCAGAAACGCCAAAATCTACTTTTCCACCCTGTGATAACTTCACTATTATTCTGCCTAAACTGTTGTGGCTTGCTGATCTTCATATAAGGTTGGTAATTTGCTCCATGGCTCATAATGAAAACCACAGGGCTCTGTGCCAGGGTCTCTGAGCCCCCTGGCAGGGGTCTTGGCTGCTCAGGACAGCCAGAGGGATGTCCTGGGTTCTGACATGATGGGCTCAGCCTTAGCCACTGGCTCTGTCCTGGACTCAAGGACAGAGTTGTCTTGACGCCCCACGTTCACATGGATTCTCTGGTTTCCAAAAGATACAACATGCCCCTCAGCAGAAATCAGAATATTACTGTTCTCCTTCACCCAGCTGACATTCATGGAAGTCCTAATGATTAAACTTCCTGGAGACTTCTACCTCTGCTAAATGTGACTGGAATTTGCCACCAAGTTCAAAGCCATTAGAAGGGAGAATGACAGACAAGTGTGACTGCATCCATTAAGGAATCAGTCAAATGCACAACGTGCACATTACAGCATTTCATGACACATAGCTATTTATGAGCTCAAAATTAAAAATTAAGCCACTAATCATTCTGGAAGACAATATATTCAGTTTGAACTCCAGAATTTAATTAATTTCTTGCTGTCATGCATGTACAATCCCTCTGAAGTTCATGATGCTTGCATGAAATTAGAAATTGGTTCAC